>ML681973.1:30608412-30736404 GCA_007922195.1 Podocnemis expansa | reverse complement strand
AAGCATCACAGATGAATCCATATTTGAGCAGTACAGGATGTTTTGAACTGTCACATCTCTCTGCCTCCTGGGTCAGATGCTGCAGTCCCCAATGCTGATGAGAAGAGGAATTTAAATTTCTCTCCTCTTCTCCTGCTCTGCACCACATGCTGCAGTACCTGCTACAAAGCAGGAAACAAGTGCCTGCCGGTGCTGCCAGTCTGACAGCTCCTCATGACATGGGGGGAGCTCAGGGAAGTTGCAGGCACAGGCTTGCTGAGATTATGTTGCTGTGGCTCAGGATGGGACTCATTCAGGCAATGGCTCAGGTCTCCTTAGGTCTTTAGCTGTATCATTTAAGTGGTATAGTTTGGTGCAGTATTTTTTATCTTTCATTCCAGGATCTCAGCATATGTCATACACAATAATGAATATTTTACAGAGGTAGGATTCCTCTATTTTCCAGGGAGAATAAAAAGAATTGCAGAGCAGTGGAGTAGACTTTTCAAGGTCACATGTACTGGCAAAGGCGGGAATAAAACCTAGAAGTCCAGTCCTCCCAGATTAACCACTAGACCAGAGATTCTCAAAGTTTCTTTGGTGATACCCCCTCCCTCTGCCCCCATACATGCACAACACTCCTCCACATACCATGTAACTCACTCTTACTTTTGCACATCTGCTGAGAGCTGGGCAACCAGCCAGAAACAGTAGTAGTACCAAAGGGGTAGCTGTGTTAGTCTAGTCCAGCAAAACAAACAAGAAGTGGCACTTTTAAAAACTAGCAAATTTATTTGTTGAATAAGCTTTCATGGGAAAAAATCCCACTTCATTGTATCCTTAATACAGAATGGGAAGAAAATAAATGCAGGGAAGTGTAAGTCATATGATCAGGGGAACTGCCAGCACATGATGGCATAAATCACATTAGTGGATGAGACCTTCATGGAGTAGCTGGCTTGATTAAGTCCTATGATGGTGTCTTTTGTGCAGATATGTGGGCAAAGCTGGCAATGGGGTTTGTTGAAGAGATATCAACAATGCCCCTCTGCCTTATATGGTGGACAAACAGGACAGTGAAAAAGAATCAATGGACAAATCTGACATCAGGAATAACATTAAAAAACCAATAGAGACCAATAACATTCAAAAACCAATCCCTGCTCTTTATTGATGATACATTAATAGCTGTCCTTAGGCAAATGGATTATGAATTAAAGCTTGAAAGAGAAACTGCAAAATTGGAATTCATAAGCAGACTTGACACTGTTGCCTTAGGGTTGAAAAGGGATTTTGGGTTTTTTCTTATTACAACAGGTGTTTTTGCCTCCTTTTTACCTCACCTCCCTGTAATATGCTGTTCTCCACTGTCTGTAAACAACCGCTTTGATTTGCTGTACCAGTCTCACCTGATTTTATGACTTATATTTCCCTGCATTTATTTTCCTTGCATTCTGTAAGATATCCATCTTCAAGCATATGAGGAGTAGGATTTTCTCCCACAAAAGCTCACGCAATAAATAATTCTGTTACTCTTTAGAAGTGCCACAGGACTCCTTGTTTGTTCTGCTGAACTAGACTACCACAGCTATCCCTTTGGAATTTAACATGCAAGTGGATTTTACACCAAATATCCTAAATTCCTGTAGTTTGAAACTTTCTTGCCCACTAGGAATGCTGTTAAGTGCTAAAAAAGCAAGGAGTCATGTGGCGCTTAAAGACTAACATTTATTTATTGCATGAGCTTTCATGGGAGAAAATCCCACTTCATCAGATGCTTTGAAGAGGGGGATAAATAAATAGTCTTTAAATGTCACAAGACTCTTTGCTTTACTAGACTAACACGGCTGCCCCTTGGGAACTTAAGTGCTAGAATGTTTCCTTAACAACTATATTGAAAACATCAGCATTCAATGGGCTTCACAGCTAATGCCTTAACAGCTACTGTACTAAAGCTTGAGATCCAAAGTAACAAACATGGGTTTAAATTCTTTGCTCATCTAGCTCCACTGAAGCTACTCCAGCAGACAGGCAGGCCCCTGATCTTGAAGAGTAGCATTGTTCCTTTGGGGATGATTGTTCTCAGAAATCTAAGTGTATTTACCATTTTGTCAGAACTGTTGCTTAAGTGTATAAAATGCAACCAATCTGATTTATGTATCTCTAGTAACATCATCCTTTATAGTCTCCAGGGGCGTTGCTAGCGCTGGGCACACGGGGCTCGTGCCCCAGGTCTCCTGGAGACTGGAGACCCAGCTGCCACCGGCTCAACGCAGCCTCCCTCTGGCAGCAGCCCGCCCAAGGCCATCCCTTGCGGGGGGTGGAGGCCCTGGGCCAATTGGCCTATGTGGGCCTCCCCCTGGCCAGTCTGTCCCGGGGCAGGGTGGGGCAGGATGGTTCATGGCCAGGGCCCTGTGGAGCTCCAGCTACATGCCCGCCCCACCCTGCCCTGCCCCTAGGCCCGAAGGCCACTGTTGAGCCCAGCAAACAGTGGGGCCTGGGGTGAAAGCCCCACCCCTGGCCCAGCCCAAACCCATTTTGGGGGCAGCAACGCCCCTGACAGTGTCACTAAACAGCGGACATCAATATGTTCAGCTTCATATGCTCCATTCATCATACTTTCAAAATTAATTATTGCATAAATTATCAAAACCAGAACTAAAAGCTGTGTCTTTATCTGGCGATTTTGTTAAGTATTATAGGTGTTTCATGTCAAAGAGAAAGGCCTTAGTTATTTATTTTTATTTTTAATGTTTTTGCTAGCAGGGTTTGGTATACTTCCGTTTTCCTTCTCTAAGTGGCATTATTTGATACTTAGCTTTTAATTTGTTTTCTTTTTCCTCTTAGCTTTTAATTTTTCTTTCTCTTCTAAGTGGTATTATTTGATAAGTTGTTCTTTTATAAATAAAATATGTGGAAAATATAGGTTTATCTGAGTGACAAATTCCCTTCAACAACAAAGCTTTCTAAGGATTTACATATGTTGCAATTAAAAACCTGTGACTGGCCTATGCCATCTGACTCAGATTCATAGGCTATGGGACTGTTTAACTGGGGTGTAGACATTTGGGCTCAGCCAGGGATGTGGAGTCTGAGCTTCAGCTCAAACTGAATATCTACACCACATTTAAACAGCACATGAGCCCAAGTCAACTAGCATGGGCCAGGCATGCGCTTTTAATTGCTGTAGATACACTCCTTAAGAGCCATTGTGATAAGAGTGTGAGTAGCCTATGGTTCAAAAGGGGTTAATCTAGTTCAGCAAAACAAGCGAAGAGTCCTCTGGCACTTAAAGACTATGGCTGATTTTGGTTTACCATTCTGGGCATTTGGGAGTTCAAGTCCCCCACATAAGTGATCGGTGTGATATTTAATCAATAAGGGGATTCAGCTCATAAGCTGAGGATAATTAAAACACGAACAGAAGGAAGGGAGGAAAGATAGAAGGAAAGGTATAAAAGTCCAGCATCTCAGCAAGTAAGGCTGGGGAAGGGGCCTGAAACTGTGGGGCCTATTCTGGTCCCTCGTCCATGCACGCCTCTGGGCAGAATTCCTCTGGGTGGCATCCACTGTCTCCCTCAACAGCTTCAGGGAGGCAGTGGGCGCTGTCCGAGGTGCTCTGCTCAGTGTCCCCTTCTGAATCCCTTATTATGAACCTGTGACCCTTGCACCCGTCCCTGTTATTTCCTTAGTTGTTCCCGGGAATCATTTGAAAAACAGCCCAGTGCCACCTACCCTAAGGCTGGGGGAGGGGTTTTAGAAGTGGGTGGACGCCACCACCATTCTTCAATAGGACCTCAGCAAGTAAGATTTATCTTTCCTGTGCCGAGGCAGCTTTTGGGATAGGTGAAGCAGGTGGCCGCCTAGGGCCCCAAGCAGTAAGCAGCCCCATAGGGGTCACCTGCTTCACCTAACCTAGCATTCACAGGGTGGCTGGGGGTGAAGCGGCCTGAGCTCTTCGGAGCAGGCCGCTCCAAGGCCCTACCCCCACAAGCTGCAGCACCATGCTAGCTGCTCTCCTCCTTCCCCCGGGGCGGTACAGCTGACTGGGGGTAGGCAGAGTGTGCTGCTCTGCCCCCACTGCAGAGAGGCTGGGTGGGCAACATAGCTTCTGGCCCCAGCAGTCTGTTGCTCCCTGCTCCCCCCTGTGATTGCTAGGTTCTGCTGCACTTTCCCTTGGACTGCAGGTGGGGAGAAGCCCGGGCCACAGGGGTTGGGCTATGGCGCAGGCAGCCAGAGCCATGGAGGGGGCAGCAGCAGGGAGGTCAGACTGTCGGGAGAGGCAGTGAGGGTGGCAGTAGGGGACCATAGGAGGCCCCGCAATGGCTCTTTGTCTAGGGCCCCCAATTGCCTAAGGCTGCCTCTGCCCATGCCTTGGTGGTAGATTAAGGCTTGGGAAAAAGCCTTTTGTTGCAAGGAACAAACACTGTAAAGCATGCACAGTATATAGAACCTAAGATGAAGGCTCCCTACCCTGTGACACTTATGGGTGCTTAAAAGTGATACTTCACTGTGTAGCCAGCTAGTGTGACCTGAGGGATCTAAAAATATTTTTGAAAAAGTTTGAACTCTTCTATACATGCTAAATGCCTCTTAGGGTAGTCGTTAAAGACATTCAGTAAATACTGAGAACTCATATGAAAACATTCTTTGCAAGTCACCTTTAAACTTCACATTGCAGATGTGCTGAGTAGTTAGTTCTTATCTTGGTTATTTATTTTACAAAATTGCTATTATTATTAGCTTAGAACAGCAATTATTGCTAGATGCCCTGTCCCCATTGTGCAGGCAACTCTACACACAACAAAGAGACACACCTGTTGCCTCAAAGTCTTTACAGTTGTGTCTAGAAATTGTAGGGTGGGCCCTGTTGTGAGAGAGGAGTGCAGCTGGGCAATAGGGCTGGTGTGCTTTAGCCAGGGCACCATTGGGCTCACATGGTGGGGTGAGAAGCAAGCCCTGGGACTGGGGAGAGCTGCTGCTATTGGGTACACATGGTGGGGGGGGAGGGGAGGAGAGAAATGAGGGCCAGAGGAGCAGTTGCCACTGAGCCATGAAGGGTGGGAGATGGACAAGTGGGGGAGGGAAGCAGCCACCATACTCCAGCCAGGGTGCGGCCACTTGGCCCACCCCATGTAGTGGGAGGAGGCAGGGCTGAAAATGGGGAACAGTTCCTATGCTCCGGACAGGTTTAAAGGGCCTGAGAAATCATAGAATCATAGGGTTGGAAGGGACCTCATAGGTCATCTAGTCCAACCCCCTGCCAGAGGCAGGACCACTCCCACTAAACCATCCCAGTCATGGTTTTGTCCAGCTGGGCCTTAAACACCTCCAAAGATGGAGATTTCACCACCTCCCTTGGCAGCTCATTCCAATGCTTCACCACTCTCCTAGTAAAAAAGTTTTTTCTAATATCAAGCCTTGACCTCCCTAACCGCAACTTGAGACCATTGCTCCTCATTCTGTCCTCTGTTACTACCAAGAACAGTCGAGCTCCATCTTCCTTAGAGCATCCCTTCAAGTAGTTGAAGGTTGCTATCAAATCCCCCCTCTTCTGCAGACTAAATAAGCCTAATGCTTTCAGTCTTTCCTCATAGGGCTTGTGCTCCAGCCCTTTAATGATTTTGGTTGCCCTCCTCTGAACTCTCTCTAGCACGTCCCTGTCCTTTTTGTAGTGGGGAGTCCAAAACTGAACACAGTATTCTAGAAGTGGCCTTACCAGTGCAGAACAGAGGGGAATGATCACATCCCTTAATCTGCTGGTAGGTAATACTTCTTTTGATGCAGCCCAGTATGCCATTGGCCTTTTTGGCAGCAAGAGCACACTGCTGACTTATATCTAGCTCCCCATCCACCATGACTCCCAGGTCCTTTTCTACACTGCTGCTACTTAGCTGAATGTTTCCCAGCCTATAGCGGTGCATGGGGTTTTTTCATCCCATGTCCAGGATTTTACACTTGTTATTGAACCTCATAAGATTTCTGTTGGCCCACTTTTCCAATTTATCTAGGTCTCCCTGAATCCTGTCCTTGTCCTCCAACGTGTCTACTGGTCCCCCCAGCTTGGTGTCATCAGCAGACTTACTGAGAATGCAGTCTATTCCATCATCCAGATCATTGATGAAAATGTTGAACAGAACCAGCCCCAGGACCGACCCCTGGGGCACACCACTCGTGACTGGCTGCCAGCTAGACATGGAACCATTGATTCCTACACGCTGAAACCGTTGATCTAGCCAGTTTTCTATCCACCTTATAGTCCACCTATCCACCCCATACTTCCTTAATTTGCCAATGAGAATGCTGTGGGAAACTGTATCAAAAGCCTTGCTAAAATCAAGGTATATCACATCAACGGTTCTTCCTGCATCCAGAAAACCAGTCATCTGATCATAGGAGGAGATGAGATTGGTCCGGCATGATTTACCCTTGGTAAATCCATGCTGACTGTTCCTGATCACTTCATTTTCCTCTAAGTGTTTGAGGATGGATTCTTTGAGAATCTGCTCCATAATTTTTCCAGGGATTGAGGTGAGGCTGACTGGTCTATAATTCCCTGGATTCTCCTTTTTCCCTTTCTTGAAAATAGGCACTACATTTGCTTTTTTCCAATCCTCTGGCACCTCCCCTGTTCTCCATGAGTTTTGAAAGATAATGGCTTCCCCAGCCTGCAGTTTGCCCATCCCAGCCAGTATGAACAACACTCTAATGTTCCCTTCTGTGTAGGGCTACCAGATAACAAATCCTGGAAAGGAGGGTGTGGTGTTTTGGACTACCTAGGGTCATTGGGGTTGCCATAGTGATAAATGGGAGAGTCGTTTAGGTGCTAGGAAAACCTGTCTGTCTCCTCTGTCTCTCTCAGTTCTCTTTCAATAAAGACTTCTTATACAGCTCTGAATATGCTGTCCTCTTTATTGGATTATAATCTCCCTTAAAACTCTACATCTGGTGACAGAGGATGGGATATGTGATGGAGTGGCTATCCTCAACAATCCTGGCAACTCTGGAAAACCAGAATACAATGTATGAAGCAAAACTTTATTTTACTGCTTACATGGGGGTTGGGTTGTAGCTGTGAAAGCTGATCTGTTTGCCTAAGGGCTAGCTGGCTATTCTGAAAGCTGATCTGCCTGTTGTTAAGCACAAGGAAGAGATAAGGCTGGCTAGCTATTCTGAAAGCTGATCTGCCTGCTGTTAAGAAAAGAGACAAACAATAACCACAAGAGGGCATCATGGCTTTACTTACTACAACCTTTGAAGCATATGATCATTCGGCAGCTTCCTGGCAGACATATATAGCCCGATTTCAAAATTTTGTAATAGCAAACGACATAACTGATGAGAAGAAGGTACCAGTTTTTCTAACGGTCATTGGAGTTAAGACTTATAATTTGCTATGTGATTTGCTTTATCCGGAGAAGCCAGAGCAGAAAACTTAACGGGGACCTAGTGGAAGTTCTGGGAGCATATTTTTCCCCAAAGCCACTAGTAACTGCCGAGAGGTATGGGTTCTACCAAAGGAACCAAGAGGAAGGTGAATCAGTTGTACAATTTGTAGCAGTTCTGTGGAAGCTGGCAGCACACCGTGGCTTCAAAAACATGTTAGAGGAAATGCTGTGTGACAGGCTGGTGTGTGGCCTGCACAGTGAATCAACACGAAAACGACTACTGACTGAAGGTCAACTCACCTTGCAGAAGGCTGTGGAAATTGCAGTCTCCATGGAACATGTCACCCAAGACATGCAACAGATCGGGATCAGTGTCCATAAAGTCTCCCTACAACCTGCCCCCAGGGCACCAGGGAGACAAGAATGTTACTGGTGTGGGAAGCAGGATCACCTCGCATCTGAGTGCCAGTTTAAGGAACTACTGTGTCGACAATGTGGTAAGAGAGGGCACATTGAATGTGCCTGCAAACAAAGGAAGGGTGAGCCAAACAGAAGAGGCAGACCTGAGAAAAATGGGCCGTTGGTTTGGCGGACTAAGAGGGCAATTCTGCATGCAGTAGAGCAGAATACAGGTGATCATGGTGACACCCAATTGGAAGATGAAGATTCCCTCCATGTTTTGTCTATAACAGCTGGCCCACGTAAATTCTGGGTAACACCTGTGTTGGAAGGCAAACCTACACACATGGAACTGGACACTGGCGCAGCAGTTTCATTAGTTTCTAACATTGTGCATGAGAAGGACTTTAGACATCTGCCACTTAAGCCGACAGTAGTCGTTTCGAAGACATATACTGGAGAGACTGTTCCCCTGTTAGGTACTATTGATGTGAAAGTAGAACTCAATGGACAGACCACAAAGCTACCACTGTTTGTGGTAAAGGGGAATTACCCAGCCCTAATGGGAAGATCTTGGATCAGGAAAATCCAACTCGATTGGTCACAAGTGCATCAACTGACTAAAGAAGAAATGAATCTAGCAGCGGTACTACCGAAACATGCTGCTGTTTTCGGTGAAGACTTAGACAGTATGAAGGGAATCACTGTGAAATTAAATATAAAGCCTGATTGCCAACCAAAATGTTTGAAGGCCAGGATGGTGCCATTTGCCATCAGACCCAAAGTGGAAGAAAACTTGGAGCGGTTAGTCAAAGAGGGAGTCTTGGTGCCAGTTACTCACAGCCAGTGGGCAACACCCATTGTCCCAGTAGTGAAGAAGGATGGCTCCATTTGGATTTGTGGAGATTTCAAGGTCACTGTCAACCCAGTGTTATGTGCAGAACAATATCCTCTTCCCCGCATTGAGGACATCTTTGCAGGTTTGGCTGGAGGACAAAAATTTAGCAAGATTGATTTGAGTCAAGCGTACTTACAGATGTATGTTGAAGAAGAATCTCAAGAATTGTTGACAATCGTAACACATAAGGGGTTGTACAGATACTGTCGTTTACCTTTCGGCATTACTTCAGCCCCAGCTTTGTTCCAAAGGGCAATGGATCAGATTTTGAGTGGTTTATCAGGAGTACAGTGCTATCTGGATGACATCCTGGTCATGGGCAAAAATGAGGAGGAACACCTTACGAACTTGGAAGCTACTCTGCAAAGACTGGAAGAGTATGGTCTATGTGTTCACAGAGACAAACGTAAGTTTTTCCAGCCCTCAGTTGAATATTTAGGACATATAATTGATGCTGATGGTCTCCATAAGTCTCCAGCCAAGGTTAAGGCTATTGTGGATGCTCCGCTACCTCAGAACGTAAGCCAACTTCGCTCTTTTTTATGCTTATTATGGCAAGTTTATTCCACAATTAGCGATGCTCCTGAAACCTCTACATGAGCTTCTGGGGCCGAAAAAGGCCTGGAACTGGACTGAAGCCTGTGATGTTGCATTTAATGAAGCTAAACACTCACTGGTAAACTCTAAGGTTCTGACACATTTTGAACCATCCTTGCCCCTACAGTTGGCTTGTGATGCCTCCCCTTATGGAGTTGGGGCTGTATTGTAAAAAAATTTTGCCTTCTGGTGAAGAGAGGCCGATTGCTTTTGCTTCACGCTCCTTGACTAAGGCAGAAACTAATTACGCCCAAATTGAACGCGAAGCATTGGGCATTGTTTTTGGTGTTTGGAAATTTCACCAGTACCTGTGGGGAAAGAAGTTCACACTTCTCACTGACCATCGACCCCTGACATCAATTTTGGGGCCACACACAGGCATCCCACATTTGGCTGCTAGTCGGATGCAACAATGGGCATTGATACTTTCTGGATACACATATGAAATCAAGTACAGGCTATCCTCTTTGCATTGCAGTGCTGATGGCCTTTCAAGGCTATCCTTACTGCCACACTGTCAGGATCTGGGCCAGGAAGGAATCTTTTACTTTGAACAGGTGGAAAACACACCTGTCACGGCTTCTCAAGTGAAGAAAGCAACACAGGTTGACCCAGTACTCTCACGAGTTATGGATTTCGTGATGCATGGAACGTTCTTACCTGACTCTCAGGTCTCTCCTGACCTCTGCCCCTATGTGTCTAGGAGGACAGAGTTATTGACCCAATCCGGGTGTTTGTTGTGGGGTATGCGTGTCATTATCTCACCTTCATTAAGACCACGTTTGTTGGAACAGCTCCATTCAAGTCACTGCGGCATAGTGCGCATGAAAGAAATTGCACAGAGCTATTTCTGGTGGCAGGGCTTAGACAGGGCCATTGAAGAAACGGCTAGAGCTTGTACCTCATGGCAGAGCGTCCGGAACACACCTCAGTTGGCACCTCTTCACCCATGGGATTGGCCCGAAAGGCCATGGCAACGTATCCATGTTGATTTTACTGGCCCATTTGAAGGATGTATGTTCTTAATTGCTGTGGATGCCCATTCAAAATGGCCAGAAGTCTCGGTAATGCAGTCCACTACTACGGAAGCCACTATTCAGACCCTGCGTGGCTTTTTTAGTTGTTACGGTCTTCCAGAACAGCTGGTGAGTGACAATGGACCACAATTCGTTTCTCAGGATTTTGAAACTTTTATGAAGGCCAATGGAATGCATCACATCAGGTCAGCACCATGTCATCCTTCCACCAATGGACTTGCTGAAAGGTTTGTACAGACTATGAAGCAAGCTCTAAAATCTGCAAAGGGATGTTCACCTCTTCATAAGCATCTGGACAACTTCTTGTTGTCCTACAGAAACACTCCACAGGCTACAACTAAGGCATCTCTAGCTTTTCTTATAATGGGATGACAGTTGTGCTCTTGCTTTGATTTGTTGAAACCATGAGACACACGGCAAGTGGTTCAATGCCAACAGCAGGGCCAGGTCAGCAGACATTCACCAAGAACAAAGGGCCGCACCTTCAATATTGGACAGCCAATTCTCGTGTGAAACTATGCTTCAGGAGCTAAATGGGTCCCAGCAACGGTCATTGCCTAGACACGACATATTTCCTACTCTGTCCAGACAGCGAGTGGCCTAGTTTGGTGACAGCATGTAGATCAGCTGCTTCTCCGTCATATCCACCCAGAAGATGCATCTCCAGCAGACATATCTGACTTCACCCTTACTGATGATACAACATCAGAGCATGAAACTACTATTTCTGTCTCTCCTGCTCCAGCCACCCCTTCAATGCCTTCAGCATTCCTGGACCAACCAGACACAACATCCTCTCCGGTTCTGGCTACTTCCCCATTACCTGTGATCCCACCACCACCAATACCACCTTGTGGGGTGGGCATACCAGAAGTTCGCCGTAATCCATGTCGCGACAGAAGGCCTCCTAATCGGCTGGATCTTTAGCTAGTGGTGACCCCCTCTTTATGGGGCAGAATAATTCCCCCGGGGTTTGCCGGAGATGGGGCAGTCTACCCTCATCTCCTAGTTTAGTTCTTATTCTTTCGGGGGGGGGGGAGGGCTTTATTCTGGGAGGGGTGTTCATTAAAGGGGGAGGAATATGTGGTGTTTTGGACTACCTACGGTCATTGGGGTTGCCATAGTGATAAATGGGAGAGTCGTTTAGGTGCCAGGAAAACCTGTCTGTCTCCTCTCTCGCTCTCTCAGTTCTCTTTCAATAAAGACTTCTTATACAGCTCTGAATATGCTGTCCTCCTTATTGGATTATAATCTCCCTTAAAACTCTACAGAGGGCAGGGAAGTAGGAAAAGGAGGACATTGGAGGACATGTGGAGAAAATGTAGTATTCACGTAATAATCTTCTGTTTTTAGGGGGCCCTGGAACACTTCCCCCTAAAAATCAGGTATTCCATGGCATCCTAGTATACTTTAACCCCTATAAGTGTAAGGCAGGCTTAGGAGCTGTGCCTAACAGCTGCTGAAGTGGAGCAACGAATCTGCATGGGTCCTTTAGGGTGCTGCATTAGCATGGTATTTGCATACTGAGTGCAAAGCATAGTGGGTAATGGTATTTGGGGTCAATCTACTCACACATGTCAATATCTGTAATCCTACTGAAGGGAAATTCAAAATACTGTCTTTTTGTAAATTGCTACTCTGTTTCAAATCTGTCTGGATTAGTTAAAGGGTAAAAACTACCCTTAATTAAAAAGAGGCTTGAAAGAAAGGTGACTGCATATTTCAGCCTGAAAATGACCAAAAAAAAGGGGTGAGGTTTCATGTTAGCTCCTTTGGGAGGAAAATGCTGGAGGAACTTCTTTTTCACTTCAGTCTCCCCTGTCAAATGATATCTCTGAGTAGGGCACATTTGAGGCCCTTTTTTATGTTAAGGGCAGTAGGCATTTGCATGCTGCTGGATGTTTAAGAAAGGCAGACTTTCTGAGCTGAAAAGAAACTCCCCCCTCTAAGCTGAAATTTCTGAAGAGGAGGAGCAGGCAGAGCCAGTAGACGGTGGGTAGAGCTGACAGATAGTGAGAGGGGCCAGCAGCAAACTGGGTGACATGAAGGACCAGAGGGCAGAGCAGCAAACAGTGGGCAGAGCCAAGGAACAGTTCTATAGGATGGAGTGAGTGACTAGTAGATGGCGTTGGCAGACAGCTGGTGTGAAGGACACTCCCTACGTACCTTAGGGTTGGTTGGGAGCCTAGTCAATACTAATTCCACAGATCAGTGCCGGTTTTACCATTAAGTCTTGGATGTTCTGTTATGCGGTGTGGATTGTTGGGAACTTTGCTCTGTACTAACTAGCTAGATCAGTACTATTTCTGTTATGTGGCCTTTTGCACTCTGTTTTGCTACTATTAAAAGTTCTGTTTACTACACTCAGTCTTGTGCATGCGAGCGGGGAACCCTTACCCCTTTGGGGTGCCCAGGAAACAGTGCAGGATTCCCAGAAATCTGGGTGGGGGCTCAAGCCAGTTGGTGGTGCTGCATCATTGGGAAACCCCTAGATATAGAACCCGGCCCTTGTTCTGGAATGCTCTGTTCTGGGGCCCACCATTGAAAAACAATACAACCTGGAATGCAGCATTCTGGCACCATTTTCTATTTTTAGGGGCCTGAACTCTGGGCCCCTCAAAACAGCAGGCCCTGAGACAGCACTCTGCTGCATTCTGGCAGGCAGGGGAGCAGGGCGGGCTCCTCTGCACATGCGCAGGCTCCAGTTTCCCAGCCCAGGGAGCTTCCAGTGACCACCAGGGCAGCTTGGCTTGCGCTGGGGGGAGGTAAGGAGCCAGCAGGGTGGATTTTAGGGGCTGGGTATTGGGGACAGTAACTCAGGTTGCAGGAGGGGGGTCTGGATATGTGGGGAGGGGAACCCAGCCAATTAAGAGGTTCCAGGGCATGCCAAATTATCCTTTAACCCCTGGACCTTTACCTGGGAACCTGGGACCTCCTGATCTCGCCCACCCAGGAAAATAAACAAGGAGTCCTATGCCACCTTCAAAGAGTAACACATTTATTTTTCACATGAGCTTCTGTGCGTGATGAGGTGGGATTTCACCCACGAAAGCTCATGTGATCATTGAATTTGTTAGTTTTTAAAAGTTCCACAAGACTCCTTTGTTTTCCTCGACTAGACTAAGAGGGCTGCCCCTTGCCTCAGGCAGATGTTCTATAAATTCTCCCTTGTCCCGCTCAGGGGGCACCCCCGCAGGTCACCGCTCCCCACCCCCGCCAGCACTTCTCCCGCTCCAGGGCTCTCCCCGCAGTGTTACCGCTGTACTGCGCCTGCGCCAGCCTCTTCCCTTCCCGCCTCCTCCTCGAGCTCCAGCGCGAGACATAACCACGCCGCACCACCCCGCCTCTGTGAACGCCCTCCACATTGCGCAAGCGACCGAGCGGCCACTTCCGCCCAAACAATCCCAACGTCCACTACCCTCAGCAAACATGGCTGATCTCACACTTCCGGTTCCGCTTGCAGCTGGCCCGGAAGAGCCTCTGTGGGCAGCCTCTGGGGCTGGTGAGGTGCGACAGCTGCCGTAAAGCTCGGAGTGTCGTGAAGGTGGCGGGTTTTTCGCTTGCTGGTTGCCTCGGCCGGCGGCAATCCGCTTCAGCAGCCGGCGGCGACGGGTGGCCGTCGGCAATGGGGTCGGTCCGTGTGGAGGAGCTGCTGGAGGATCTCAGGGTCTTCGGGATGGGCTACGAGTCGGAGGAGGTGCCCGAAAAACGTGAGGGAGGCGGCACGTGCCATCGGGGACCTGGGGTGGGACCGGTGGGGCTGTGCTGTGGGGGGCGGCAGGTGTCACGCGCTGGCCATAAGTGGGGGGGTTAGGCTGAGATCATGGCGGGGTGGGGGTCTGGGGGGCGGAACAGCAAAGTGAGGAGCGCCCCCACCTTGCCCTTTACACACCGCTTCCTTCTGCGCTTGATGTCACTTGGGTAGGGTTCCCAGATGTCCGGCGGAAGGACAACGTGTTCTCCTTTTTACCTTCACGTTCTCCGTCCTGCAAACATTTTAAAAACACACGATTTTTTCTGGCTTTTTACTTACAGGGTTAAAGTATGCTGGAATGCCCTGGAGCACGCTATTTTTAGGGGGAAGTGTTCCAGGGCCCCCTAAAAACAGAAGAATATTCCATTGATACTACATTTTCTCTATGTGTTCTCCAGTGTCCTCCTTTTTGTGCTTTCGTGTCCTCCTTTGCAGGGTTTGGTATCTGGTGCCACTACACTTGTGGCCCCCCCCCCTTGTCTTTAACGTCCTGAAGCCCAGCGTGTTGGGACGAGAGGCAAGGACACTAACTCATATTGTTGTGTTGCTCCGTTTGGGGGGTAAAGGGCTCTTTTTGGGGGGGAAATGGTGAGGGGAAAATGTGATTTGATGCTGATCACTTCTCTAGTACTAAACACCTATTAGTGTGGGGGTCTGCCTTTGAAAACAGAGAGCTGATATCTGCATATTCATCGGTGCTTTAACTCTGTAAAATATCTGTTCACTTGCAGTGGTCGAACTGTGTATCTCACACAGACTGGCACCAAGTGATTTGGCCAATGAGTTAGTTGCCTTCACTACAACGAAGGAAGAGAGCTCAATTCTCACTCTGGAGACCCTGAATGTCTTTGAACATGAAGTAAGGATGATGATTAGTAAACTGATAATAGTGAGTTGGGGGGAGGTATAGGTTGCTTTGTTTAGGGTAGGAAAAAAGGTCACACATTTAAGAACGTATAGCTAGCATGTTCTGAACTGCAAATTCCAACACTCTGGTGCAGTGTTCCCTGTAAGCTGCGCCAGTGAGTGGTGGCGCAGCTGCCTCCGCTCACTGGCGCAGCAAGCACTGACCCCAATGCAGAGCTGGGGTCGGGGCTGGCGGGGAGCAGAGGAGCCAGGGCTGGGGCTGGCGGGGAGCAGCAGGCAGCAGAAGCCGGGAGGAGAGGAGCCGGGGTCGGGGCTGGCAGGGAGCAGAAGCCGGGAGCGGCGGGGAGCAGCAGACAACAGAAGCCGGGAGGAGAGGAGCCGAGGTTGGGGCTGGCGGGGAACAGAAGCAGGGAGCGGAGGCGCTGGGGCCGGGGCTGGCGGGGAGCAGAAGAAGCGGGGAGCGGCGGGGGTTGGGGCTGGCAGAGGAGCTGGGGTCGGGGCTGGCAGGGAGCAGCGGTCAGCAGAAGCTGGGAGCAGAGGAGCCGGGGCTGGCAGGGAGCAGAAGCTGGGACTGGAGAAGCTGGGGTTGGGGCTGGCGGGGGAGCAGAGGAGCCGGGGCTGGGGCTGGCGGGGAGCAGAAGCGGGGAGCGGAGGCACTGGGTTGGGGGCTGGCGAGGAGCAGAAGAAGCAGGGAGCAGCGGGGGTCGGGGCTGGTGGGGAGCGGAGCTGGGTTGGGGGCTCCCGGGCTGGGAGCAGATTAGAAGCCCAGGATAAGCTCATGGCATGCGGCGGGGGGGGGGAGTGTTGATGTGTGAGGAAACGTCTTGTCTTGTTTCCCTTTCAAGTCATTGCTGCCCCATAGGTCAGTGGTTCCCAACGTTTTCTCTGCCATGGCACTCCTTGCTACCTTTAATTCATTTGAGGCACACTGCCATGTAGTTTCCGAATGAAGCCATATATTTTCATGAGCCAATGAGCCAATCCAGAGCGCTCTGAGTAGTTTTTCAAAAAAATTTGTGACACACCTATGTGCTGTGACACAGTGGTTGGGAAACAGTGGGCTAGGTAGACACAACACACACACACATTCCACCCAAGATGCAGAACAAACACAGAGAACTGTATAGAACCTTGTGTTACTTTATTAACACCCAGCATTTCTACAGCACTTTCCATCCTAGGATCTCTCAATGGCTCACTATACTAGTCAATTTTAAAAGGGATAGCCGTGTTAGTCTAGTCCAGTGAAAAAACAACAAGGAGTTGTGTGACACTTTAAGACTAACAGATTTATTATTTGCATGAGCTTTCGTGGGAAAAGATCCCACTTCCTCAGATGCTTCGAAGATGGGTGAACTTACAGAAAGGAATGAAACTAAATGCAAGGGGGTCCGGGCCCAGGAATTTGCTCAGCTGCATCCATAAGTTGCTCAGCTGCATCACCGGCTTAGAGGGAACATTGCAAGTCTGGTGTAGATGAGGCACATTGTACTTTAGTATATGCCAGCAGGCAAACTTGAAACTTTGCTGGGCATTGACTTGACCTGCAGGCACAGTTTAAAGTACAACTTGCCTTATATATGGTGCAGTTGTGCGCATGATGTCTGTCAACATTTACTTTAATACCGTTTTATCCTAAGTAAGACAAATTACTGAGGCTGAGAGAGAAACAAATTCAAACCACGCTGGTCCTAAATATAGAAATAATATGCTTCTTATTGCTCTGAAGATTATTTATCTTAGTTTTTGTACTAAAATAACTCCTAGAGGTCCCAAGTGAGAACAGCAGTCCCACTGTCCTGAGGCCTATATATGCATAGTTAGCAAGTCCTGCTCTGAAAAGCAAACAGTCTAAATAGACAAAACAGTCAAAGCATGGAAGAAGGAAAGCTTAATATGGTCAAGACACTCTGCTACTTTTCAGAGCATGATAAGAGACAGCTTCATAGCTTGATATTGGGATGTCCAAGATTGTGGGATGCTACCTGTGACACATTTTTGGCAGACAGTAGACACCTGAGCATGTTCTAAAATGGCAAATTGCATTTGAAATTTAATTTTTTTTTTTAAACTTATTTTTCAACAGAGGTCTGAGGGCTTGAGCACAGGCCTTGAAACTACCAGGTTCAAATCCTACCTCTGATGCTGTTTTTCTTGGGGGCCTAGGGCATTATTTCATCTCTCTATGCCTCAATATCTTGATCTGTGAAACAGGGGTGATGATTAATACCCAGGGTTGGATTAATTGGTTAACATTTCTAAAGGTTGTTAGAGATGCAAATTGCTATGTATTCAAGTGGTGTGAGCAGTTTACAGTAGTCATGAACTTTTACTATTCCTCAGGTACTCAACAAAAGAGTTATCAAGGCTCATCGAAGAAAGGACAACAGGTATTCTGGAATCAAGGATATCAATGCTCTTCAGGAACTGTATCCTTCTCTGATATTTGTTTAATGTGAAGATTTCTAACTGAAAAGGCAAAATAAGACTTTTTTTTAGCTGCTTTTTTTGATTGTCTTTACTCTGCTGTTATTATATAGCATAACTTGCAAGCAATTAATTATATGTGAACTATTGCTCAGGAGAGGAAGGATGTTTCAGTGGTTAGTGGGCTAGCCTGGAACTCTAGAGGCATTGAGTTCCCTGCTTTGCTGCAGATTTTTTTTCTGTGACCCTGCGCAAGTCACTTAGTGTCTCTCTGCCTCATTTTCCCCATTTGCAAACTGAGGACAGTAGCACTGCCCTGTCTTGCAGGGGTGTGTTGCATGGTGAGGAGCTCATTGTGTGATGATAGGAGCCAAATAAGTACCTAAAGTAGTCAACTTTCTCTATTAAGCATTTTTAATGTTAACATGCTGATTAATGGGAAAAAAGGAAAGAAGCAGAACACAGACCCTGGACTTCAGAAAAGCAGATTTTGGCTCCCTTAGGGAGCTGATGGGCAGGATCCCATTGGGAGGCTGATCTGAAGGGGAAGGACGTCCAAGAAAGCTGGCTGTATTTTAAAGGAACCTGGCTAAGGGCACAGGAAGATACCATTCCAATGAGCAGAAAGAACAGCAAACATGGAAGGCACCCAGTGTGGCTTAACAGAGAAATCTGCAGTGAGCTGAAACATAAAAAGGAAGCTTACAAGAAGTGGAAGCTTGGACAGATGACTAGGGAGACACACAAAGTTATTGCTCGGGACTGCATGGATAAAATGAGAAAGGCCAACAACAAGCAGAGGATCAGGGATGGCATAGGTCCCTTACTGAATAGGCCAGGTATCCTTGTGACAGAGGATGGGGAAAGGCTGAAGTGCTCAATGTTTTTTTTTTAATTCAGCCTTCAGAGAGAGTGCCAGCTCCCAGACAACGATGCTGAGTAGGCAGATTGGAGAGAGAAAGAGAGGCCCTTGGTGATGGAAGGTCAGGTTAGGGACTACTTAAAGAAGTTGGATGTGCACAAGTCTATGGGGCCAGATGAACAGCATCTGAGGGTCTGAGAGAGTTGGCCGACGAGACAGCAGAACTGCTGGCCATTAGAGTGATCAGGAATAGTCAGCAAGGATTCACCAAGGGTAAATCGTGCCTGACCAACCTCATTGCCTTCTTTGATGGGATGACGGGATTTATGGATGCAGGAAGAGTCGTTGACGTGATATACTTCGACTTTAGCAAGGCTTTTGATATGGTTTCCCACAGCATTCTTATCGGTGAGTTAAGGAGGTATGGGTTGGATGTGTGGACTGTAAGGTGGGTAGAGAACTGGCTATCAATGGCTCCATGTCTAGTTGGCAACCAGTAACAAGTGGTGTGCCCTGGGGTTGGTCCTGGGGCCGGTTCTGTTCAACATGTTCATTAATGATCTGGATGATGGAATGAATTGCACACTCAGTAAGTTTGCAGATGACACCAAGCTGGGGGGCATGGTAGACACGCTGGACGGCAGGGACAGAATTCAGGGAGACGTAGACAAATTGGAGCAGTGGGCCAAAAGAAATCACATGAAGTTCAGCAAGGACAAGAGCAAAGTCCTGCACTTGGGATGGAAAAATCCCATGCACTGCTACAGGCTGGGGAGTGATCTGCTAAGCACTGTAGAAAAGGATCTGGGGGTCATGGTGGATGGGAAGCTGGATATGAGTCAATAGTTTGTTCTTTTTGCCAAAAAGGCCAATGACATACTTGGCTGCATCAGTGGAAGTTTTGCAAGCAGATTAAAGAGTGCAATTATTCCCTTCTATTTGGCATTGGTGAGGCCACATCTGGAAAACTGTATGCAGTTTTGGGCTCCCCACTATAAAAAGGATGTGGACAAATTAGAAAGAGTCCCGTGGAGGGCAACAAAAATGGTCAAGGGGCTAGAGCACAAGACTTACAAGGAGAGGCTGAAGAAACTAGGCTTATTTAACCTGCAGAAGAGAAGACTGAGGGAGGATTTGATAGCAGCCTTCAACTACTTGAAGGGGTGCTCCAAGGAGGATGGACCTCAGCTGTTCTGAGTGGTAACAGAGGACAGAACAAGGAGCAATGGTTTCAGGTTGCAGCTGGGGAGGTTGAGATTGGATATTTAGAAAATCTTTCTTACTAGGAGGGTGGTGAAGCATTGGAATGGGTTACCTAGGGAGGTGGTGGGATCTCCCTCTTTGGAGGTATTTAAGGCTTGGCTGGACAAAACCCTGGCTGGGATGATTTAGTGGGAGAAGCCCTGCTCTTTTTCAGGGGGTTGGACTAGATGAACTTATGAGGTCCCTTCTAACCCTATGATTCTCCTAGGATTAGATCAAGTATAAGTAAGAGCTTACTCTGCAACATCACTAAAAACCTGCTAAAGAGTCATTGCTTGTACTGAGGAGCCCAGTATTTGACTCTGAACAAAATGCAGGAAGAGACCTCAAAGAGTAATGTAATTTAAGATAACTATTATAGTTGTACTGAAACAAAAACTATGTAGACCATATCAGTTGGCAGTCTCCTGTGATTTTTATGGTAAATCTGGATTTTAAGGAGGCCTCTCTGTCATAAAAAGACAGGATGGGAGAAAGCTGTGAACTTTAAAATTGGAAAATGGCTATGTCCACACTTACACAGTTAAATCAATTTAACTTATGTTGATTTAATATAATCAATATAAAAATCATTAAATCAATTTAACAGGTCTCCACTAGAAACTCAAATCGAAATAGCAGGTCCATGGACAGGGCTTGCTATTTTGATTTAGGAGAGAGGCACCATGGGAGGTGTGGCAACAGGGCCCCCAAGAAGGGCCATGCCCCCACCCAATATACAGAAAAAGGAAAGCACCTGGGTAGGAGAATGGCAAAAAGTGTTAAATCGATTTAACAGTTAAATTGAAATAACATGTTCACACTGTGTTATTTCAAAATAACAATTTTGATTTAGCTGTCATATCAATATAATACTAGGTTTTATTATATCAATATGACTTTCCTTATATCAAAATGAGGGAAAGTCGTGTGGTCCTACCATTTTTAAATAGAAATAACAAGTGTTATTTCGATTTAAATGGTATGTGTGGACATACCCTTAGTGTAAAGTTTCTTGTTAATAGCTTGTTACCAGAATTGCAAGCCTTTCACATACCTGAGGCACCTTAGGGCAGTTCACGTTGAAATAAGAATGAATTTTTAGTAGATGCTACTCTGTTCTGTTCCATAACTAATATTTGTTAGCATTGATGTAGAAGAGGAAGAGGAGAACCTTTTAGATGCCTACACAACACCATCAAAAGTAAGTGCACAATATTCTTATGGTTGTTCTTTTCTCTCTGCCCCCAAAGCCACTTGACTCCAGTCACTTCTGAGGTGTTGGAAGCTGGGTAGAATTTTAGGATTTCAGGACAAGTGTGAAAATATTACTTGTTTGTAATTTCATCTCTCTTAATCCAAGCAAAGATTTACTCTTATGTGTCATAGAATATTTTACTTTTGTTGGATCTGTGATTAAATATTGTTTTCCCTTCATGAGAGTAAGAGTGTGTAGATAGTCCTTGTGGCTGGGCCGGACTATTTTCATGACAGTAGCAAGACTGTCTGTAATGAGTAAGGCCCAAGTCCTACAATCACTTCTGTGTACAGCTCTGAATTTAGTTTGGATGCAGAGGTCCATTTGTGCAACTGTTGTTGCAGGATTGGGGCTTGTGTCACATGGGCCTGATTCTTCACTGTGTTTTCCTTCATTGCATACTAATCTGGTATGGTAGTTTTTTATGCCGTCTTTATGTTTACTTGGCATTGACTACATAACGTATGCTGTGGTGAAGAATAAGGACTTATTGTGTCTCCTGAGAAGTAGTAGCTGAGAGGGAATGGCAAATGTGTTTAAAAAAAAACAAAACAAAAAACCCTTAATTGATTTTCAAATGAAAGACTAACATATCTGCTCTATCTGTATTATAGGGCTCTCAGAAACGGAACATAACCACTCCAGAGAATCCACAATCTAAAAGGACTTTGTCCAGCCGTAGTCCCCACTTGCTTTTCTCTCCGAACAGCTTCTCACCAAGGTTGGTATTGTTGGGTCTTCTAGCTGCTCTGTGACTCCTCTTCGGCACCAGCTTTGAATGTGTTTTAAACTGTGGCTGAATTTAGAAGCTACAGCGTCAGACATTTAAATTAGAAACTGAATTTTCTCTCGTGTAAGCAAGGGAATACCACGCAGGAGTCAGAAAATGATATTGCCGATGTATATGACATTAGTCAGACCATTATTGGATCAAAGCATCCAGTTCTGGTGTCCACATTCAGAAAAGATTTTGAAAAATTGGAATGAATACAAAAAGAAGGCACAATAATTATTTGAGGTCTAGAAAACATTCTTTAAAGTGAGAAACTAAATTCAATCTCTTTATTTTATCCAAGACTCTTGGTCACAGTCCTCAAGTATATATATGAGGAAGAGGTTATTTGATAGTAGATAGCTCTTTAATTTGGCAGAATGAGATCCAGTTGCTGAAAGCTGAAGCTAGAGACCTTCAGGCTAGAAAAAGGTACAAACTTTCAACAGCAAGGGTTGATCAGTGATTGCAACAATTTAGCTATGAATGTGATGGATTCTCCATCACCAGACATTCTTAAATCAAAACTAGATGTTTCTTCCAGTAAGTATGCTGTAGCTGAAGCATAATTTTTGGGCTTGATGAAAAAATTATGGGATGAGGTTCTCTGACCAATGATGTGTAGGAAGTTGGGCTCACCAGATCAGTGGTTTTCAAACTTTTTTTCTTGGGACCCAATTGAAAAAAATCATTTATGCCCATGACCCACAATTAGATCTTTCAGCAATGCATTCCAGGATTTTGGTGAGGGCAGCAAGGGATACTGCAGCCCAGTGCTTGAGGGTCCTGACCCTTAGTTTGAAAACCATTGCACTAGACGATCATAGTGATCTCTTTGGGCCTTAAAATCTATGAATTTTTTCAACTTCTGTTCTATAACTGTTGATGATAGAGACAGATTATTAATAATTATGCAATAGCACTTTAGAGCAGTTATTCCCCACTCATGACTGAGGGGCCAAAAGTGGTGCATAGGATCTTCTAAAGTGGCCCATGGCTCCCCTCCTGCTGATTGGAGAAGGGAACCACTGCCTAAGGACCCAAGTGGAGCATGGTTCTCTGGGACTGAGAAACTGGTGCAAGCTTCTTGCTGAAGTCAATGGAATGAAAGATCAACACTACCCTCCCCCTGGCTGTAGCAGAGAGCATGGCAAAGTGCTCCACTTGGGTCCATAAATGCTGGGGTCCCTGTTGGAGCCAGAGAGAGTGGAGCACTGAACTTCCATCCCCCTGGTTGTAGAAGGGAACCACTGCCTAGGGACCCAAGTGGAGTGCACCGGGCTACAGAAAGTGTGCTGTTTCCCTGCTGCATTCAGGGAGACAGGAAGTAAGCAAGGAGGCAGCCTTCTCTCTAAACTTTCCATTGGGCTGCTGTGTGAGGGGAGGGGCTGCTGGCGGAGCCTGAAGGCCCTTCAGGTCTGTAGGAATGTTATCTGTGGTCCTTGAGCCAAAAAGATTGGGAGCCACTGAATTAGAAGCTCCATCTGAGGTTGGGATCCTATTGCAGCAGGCACTCTACCAATATAGTGAGAGAATCCCTGCCACATGAACTAGTTTGACATGACAGATAAAGGCTGATAGAGGAAAATGGGAGCAAAGTGAGTTGTCTGAGGTCACAGAGTGGGTCAGTGGCAGCTCTTGGAAATAAAACCTAGGTATTTTGAGTCCTATTTTGGTTCCCCAGTCAACCCTGCTCTGCTGCTCTCATGGTGTGTGCTAATCTGATGACATAGGGCCAAGGCTAAAGTAAGTCACGGAGCAGATCTGTCTGTTTTAGGCATTTATATGGTCCCCGTCAGTAGCATCAAAGCGCCTCACAACTCCCCTGTGATGTAAGGCAGTGCTGTTATCCCCTTTTTAATGATGGGGTGCTTAGGGTTCGTGATCTTTCTCAAGGTCATGTGATGGGGCAGAAATTGAACTCGTAGCCCAAACTGGTGCACTACTGCTGGACCACTCTTCCTCTAAAATAACTGACTAGTGTGGGATGTTATCTGGTCAGAGACATCTCTGTTTCCTGTTCCACAAAAAGCTAATGGGTAGACTTAAAGACCTATCGCTACTGGGTTTGGGTGGACAGAAATTATTGACAAATTAGGCTGCTACTATCTAATACACAAAATATGGTGGGAACAGTCTGCTGGCTCAGAACAGCTTTTGGGAGTTACATTCTCCTGATACTTGCATGTGCCTATGGGTAATAGGAAAGGCACCGGTGAGAAGTGAAACCCGCTGGCAGTGCCTCAGCCATTAAAGAGATGACTTACAGTTCATCTGTGTTGGGTTTATTTTTTTCCTTTGTGATCATTAGTGATGACAACCCCATCATCTGGTTAAATTCTAACTTGGATACCTATCTTCTGGCCTGTTTAATAAAATTCTTGCGATTTCATGTGGACACACAATTCTTTGTGCTCTAAACCATTGTATAGTATTGTTGTATTGTGGTCAACAACTGCCAGGTACCATCTGAGTGGTGGCTGCATTTCCATGTCAGAAGTG
Source organism: Podocnemis expansa (assembly GCA_007922195.1). Taxonomy (NCBI): domain Eukaryota; kingdom Metazoa; phylum Chordata; order Testudines; family Podocnemididae; genus Podocnemis; species Podocnemis expansa. The sequence continues at coordinate 30,712,422 of ML681973.1, read as the reverse complement.
GCCCCTGCATCTAAGATACCAGAATAAATCTGTATTATAGAAGGGTTGGTCTAACTCTCTTAACTGGATATGTTGCTTTTAAGGTTATGAGATCAAGTTCGTTTGTACAGTCCCTTTTCTTTCCCCCATGTAGCGCTACTCCCTCTCAGAAATATGGCTCCCGAGGCAACCGAGGTGAAGTGGTAACCTCGTTCGGCTCTGTGCAGGGCACGTCTTGGAGTGGAAAAGGAGGCCATGGATCGAGAGTGAAGCTCTTTGGTTTTCCAGAAGAATCACTTACCAAGAGTTATAAATTCATGTTCCAAAAGTTGCGTGATATCCGGGAAGGTAACTAAAAGAATTCACTGTTCTGTATGTAAGAGCCCTAAGTGACTAATAGTATCTTTACTAACAAGGGAAACCAGATGCTTTCCCGATGAAAGCTTTACATGCTGGTAAATGTAGTAAAGATCAATATGAGCATGTCAGGCCTGTTCCATGTCTTTTTACTGGCTCCCAGTCAGCTTCTGACGCCAATTTAAGGCTTCAGTCTTAGTTTTCAAAGCAACTAATGGATCAGTCCTTAGTAACCTCAAAGAGCACATTTTAATCTATGAATTAGCAGCCTTCCTCTGGGACAATATGGACCGCAAAGCATAGGATGAAACATGCAAAAACTGGGGATGATGCATTTTTTGATAAGGGGATCCAGCTGTGGAGCAAACTTGTAGAGGGGATCTGGTGAGTCCAAGTTGTGACTCCATTTAGAAAATGTTGCAAAACATTCTTTGCAAAACCCTTTCCGCCCTAAGTAAGTTCCCCCATCTTCAAAGCATCTGATGAAGTGGAATCTTCTTCCACAAAAACTCATGCAAAAAATATATTAGTTAGTCTTGTAACAGGACTCCTTGTTTATTTGCCTCACTGAGCTAGACTAACACGGCTACCCCTTTGGATCTATGCACAACACGGACGCCTTTTGGCACCCAGTAAACCCCTGCCAATAAAACCCCAAACACGCCCTCAGCTGAGACCTTGAAAAGGAAGAGTACCAGAGACTTTGTGAAGTCTGCTAAGAACTTCACTGTTCCACTTTATTTTTGTGTGGAGGGCACACTGATACTGCAGTAATGGGCAGCAGCAAAAACCCATTAGCTCACTGAAAAATTAGGTGTTGGATTTGGAGCTGTTGGCCATCTACAGCTCCCACTGAATTCTGGATGTGGAAGCTCTGCATCTCTGGAGGTCAGGCCAATAATATAGTGAGAGGTAAGAGATTTGGTTTTCCTGTATAAATTGGAATTTCCATTCTGGTTCAGAACTATTTAGTCTAGGGGACAAGCTATTTTAGAACACCAGTCACTGCTAGATGCTTCTGTGGAAGCTACAATAAACTTGAGGAGGTCCGTTATGTAATAACTTGCATAAAGGAGAGATTGGAAGTTCACACGAACTTGGAAGCAAGTGGATTTATTTTAATTCCTCCCCTCTCTTCCTGGCCCCATCCCCTCTCTACTGGAACTGTGAATAGTTTTGTCCATAAAATGCTGACTCCTATTAAATTACTGATACCATCTTGTAGCTCTAAGTTCCCTAGACAGTTGTGTATTTTATGTGCATGTGGGCAGTGAAGGAAGATTTTTCTTACTAGCTTTAAATTTGCAGCTTTCCAGTTTCATTGACTGCTCCTTGTGCTTTTGTTGCATGAGAGAGAGTAAGTAGGAGCACCCTGATTAACATTTTCAGTATTGTTCAACATCTTGGTATAGAATGATTCAGCTACTTTGTACTATTCAGAGATGGCATTTGACCTCCAGTTAAAGTAGGCAAATAAGTTTGCCTTTCCTGGTCTCAAGAAATCATTATCCATTGATTGGTACAGATGTTTGTTAATTAGGCAGAGCACTTTCTTCTGGTTTACAGGGAGTATTGGAGATTGGTGACTGGGGAAGTTAACAACTTTTCATAAAGCCATAGGATAAGGTACAAGCCTGGGACTTAGGAGACCTGGGTTTAATTCCTTACTCCACAGTGGACTACCTGTTTGATCTTAGACAAGTCATTTAATTTCTCTGTGCCTCAGTCCCCCATATATAAAATGGGGATAACAGAGCTTCACTTGCATGAAGTAATATGAGGATGAATACCTTAAAAATTTGTGAGGCACTTAGGTAGCCTAGTGAATGGAGTCAGGTGAGTACTTTGGATCTAGAAAGAAAGTTTTAAATTGGCTTCTGATTTTGTGTTCTGTCTCCTTGTCACTGAAGAAATCTTAAATGCTCTTATACTATTTATGATTTTAGTACTGTCCTGGAAGATAGAAGAACTCGGGGATGCACTGAAGAAACACTACAAGATTGAGGAATTCACTTCTGTGTTGGTCCCTGCACAGGTAACAGCTGCGTCTCAGGATCTTTTTCTGTGTGTTTACAAGTATTTTCTGTTCTTATGTCTGTCACTACATCGTGCTGGCAGGGATTTTTCCATTAAATGATGCGTGGTATGTAAAAGATATACCTTTGAGACTATTGGTCACTGATATGTTGTATAGTTACCCTCAGCTTCCTTATTCTCAGTGAAACATCTAAAAACAGGACTTGCTGATCTGTTCCAAAACAGGGGTCTTTGTAGCCTGATATCTGTCTCTGACAGTGGCTAATGTCAGATGCTTCAGAGGAAAGTATAATGAATATCAAAGAGGTCAGTGATAGAATTATTCCTTTAGCGGACCTTCCAAATACCTGTTGTTATATAAGCACTGACATATGCCTTTAGTCAGGGAGGCTTGTGTTCCTTCTAAATTTTCTGTCTTATGTAACAGCAGATATTAAGTCTTCATTTATATGGATAACATTAAGTACCACAGTCTTTTCATATAAGGAGAACCAACAGCAGGAAAGTCAGCATCATATTGGAGCTGTGTAAGGGGATGGATCCGGAAGATAAGCTAGGGCATGAAGGCATCTGTAGGGTGTGGGGAGCAGCATAGCAGACATCTATCACCTGAACAGTGAGACCATTTAGAGGGGTTCCAGTTGAGAGAAATCATGTCGTCTTGTTTAAGGCCCTGGCCTGGGACTTGCAGGGAAATGAACCTAGGTCTCCTTGGCCAATGCCTGTATAACCGTGGGAAGTCAGTGTTCACGTGCCCTAGTTCTCCATCTGTACAATGGAATAACTGTGCTTTCTTTACCACTCTGAGGTGTAGTGAGAATAAATGTTATGTATTTTCAGCTTCTCGGATACTAGAGTATTGAGGTACAAGTAAGTACTTTAGATACATCTGAGACCATGCACCAGCTTGCTTCGTTTACATTGCTGCCTCCTCAACCAAGCTGGCCCAGCACAAATGGGCCTGGCTTGCAAATTATGGTAAAAAATTGTGTTTGCAATGAGTTGCATCCAAGACAGATAAAATTGGGCCTGAAAGTTAGGCCTGAGATGTCTCTTGCTCTTCTTTTTCTTCAGCTTAAGGCAAGAGCCATACACTGAAATTTTGTGGAGATTTCAAGGCTGGTGGCTTGCGTGAGAAGTTAATTTGTGCAGTAGGATATCTTTGGCTAAGGCCCCCCATCTTTTCTGTTCTCTAGGAACCGGTCACTGTGCTAGGACAGATTTGCTGTGATAGCAATGGAAAGCTGAATGCCAAGTCAGTCATTCTAGAAGGGGATCGGGAACACTCATCAGGAGGGCAAGTTCCTGTGGATTTATCAGAGCTGAAAGAATACTCCCTCTTTCCAGGACAGGTGAGGTGTTGGGTATGGCATATTGCTGGAGATAGAATGGGAGTAGGAAGTCTGCCCGTTACAACGAGATTTAGAAATTCCATAAACTGGCCTTCAAGGTTTGAGACCTGGGTTCCAGAATGCTTGGTGGCCAGGGTTAGAGTAGTCAAAGGGGCCTAATGAGTTTCGGTAGAATATGTGTAACTGAGCACCAAAGGGGTAGCTGTGTTAGTCTAGTTCAGTCAAACAGATGAGGAGTCCTGTGACACTTAAAAACTAACAAATTTATTTTTTGTGTGAGGTTTCATGGGAGAAAATCCCACTTCGTCAGATACTTTGAAGATGGGGAACTTAGAATGGTAGGAAATAAATACAGGCAAGTTTAAGTCCTAGGAGCAGGTCACACTGTAACAGCAAATTTAAACTTTTCTAAAGATTCAAACACTGGGGAATGGCTTGTAGAGGGAGACGAGGTCAGATCACCTGTTGTAATGAGAGAAAAATCCAATGTCCTGATTAAGACCTGAAGCAGTGTAACCAAATTTACAAATGAATTCAATTTCAGTAGCTTCTCTTTGAAGCCTTGATTTAGTAGTCATCTGTGTGAGCACAGCAATTAACAAATCATTAATGGAGTGATCACAGAGATTGAAATGCTGACCCACTGGTTTTAGGGTGATGAGATTTCTGATGTCAGATTTGTGCCCATTTACTCTTTTGTGCAGAGACTGTCCTGTTAGTTCAATATACAAGGCAGAGGGGCACCTCTTGCACATGATGGCATAAATCACACTGGTGAATGCGCTTTTGATGGAATAGCTGGTATTATTAGGTCCTGTAATAGTATCTTTTGTGCAGATATGAGAGCGAAGTTAGCAGCGTGGTTTGTTGCAAGGATATGTGCCTGCTTTAATGGTTCTTTTGCTAGGTCTGTAGTTGCTGGTAAGTACTTGTTTAAGACTGAGGAGAAGTCTGTCTCCCAAGGCTCGAGAGAGTGAGGAATTGTCTAGTAGAATAGGCTGTAGACCCCTGAGGATGTGTTGCAGAGGTCTGACTTGGGGTTTTAGATAATGACTAGGGGCGTTCTGTTTTCTTTCTTGGGCTTCTCCTGTAGTAGCTGAGTTTGGGATGCCCATTTGGCTATGTCAATCTGTTTCTTTACTTCTGCAGCTTGGTACTGTAGTTTTAAGAATGCTTGATAGAGATCCTGAATGTGTCTATCTTTGTCTGAGGGATCAGAGCAAATGCAGTTATATCTTAGGGCTTGGCTGTAGAAAATGGATCGTGTGGTGTTTAGGATGAAAGCTCGAGGGATGTAGGTAACTATACTGATCAGTAAGTTTTCGGTATAGGGTGATGTTTGTGTCCTTCCCTAATTTGTAATGTAGTGTTCAGAAAGTGGATCTCCTGTGTGGAGTGTTCCAGGCTAAGTTTAATAGTGGAGTGGAAATTGTTGAAATCTCTGGAAATCTTCAAGGGAATCTCTACCATGGGCCAGATGATGATGTCATCAGTGTAGTATAAGTAGAGGAGAAGTGCTTTGAGATGAGACTTGAGGAAATGTTCTAAGTTAGCCATAAAAATGTTGGCATTTCATGGGGCCATGCGGGTACCCGTAGCAGTCTGACATCAGAAATCTCAACACATTGAAATCATGACCCACTGGTTTGAATCTTCATGATCACTCCGTTAATGATTTGTTAATTGCTGTGCTCACACAAGTGAACACTAGATCAAAGCTTCAAAGAGAAGCTACTGAAATTGAATTAATTTGTAAATTTGATTGCATTGCTTCAGGACATTGGATTTTCCTCTCTCACAACAGGTGATCTGACCTCATCTCCCTCTGTATGCTGTTCCCAAGTGTTTGAATCTTACAACTGTTTTGATTTGCTATTACAGTGTGACCTGTTCCTATCTATTACACTTTCCTGCATTTATTTCGTACCATTCTGTAATTTCCCCCATCTTCAAAGTGTCTGACAAAGTGGGATTTTCTCCCATGAAAACTCATGCAAAAAATAAATTTGTTAGTCTTTAAGTGCCACAGGACTCCTTGTTTGTGGGTAACTGAAAATCACTTAGGCTCTGTGATTCAGCTTCTCCAGCTGAAAAAATGGGAACGATGCTTGTTTTTGCTTCATAAAGCAGTTGGAGATCTGAATATGAAAAATGATAGCCAAGCTTTTATTATTACTATTTTGGGGCTAGAAAGAGTTATATTACCTAATAATAAATCCAGTGTGGTAGACCCAGCACTGGACTGGGGACTATGCCTGCCTCTGCCACTGGCCTATCAGGTGAGCTTGGGCAAGTTACAACCCCCTTCTGTAAAATGGGGCTGAAGAAAATGCTAAAGAAGAGCTAGGTGTTACTGATAGCCTAGTTTTTTTCAGAATATGAACAATTAATCATGCTGGTGTCATGAGTTTCTCTATTTAACTGTTTTTCAGGTTGTGGTGATGGAGAGTACTAACAATACAGGTGGAAAACTGGTTGCATCTAAGCTGTATGAGGTAACTCAGTCCAATTAAACACACATTCTTATCTACTTCTCCTATGTCTTTGTCCTGTTTAAAACTTTTCCCAGAAACAGGCTTATGTGTTCCTGCAAGACGTTTTATAGTTGGATGTTCAAAGCTATTTAATTTTTAAATTATTCTGAAAGATAATGTAAGTAACCTTTCTGGAAAATAGGTTACTCTTGTTTAAGTAACTTGTTCTGAGTACATATTAATCTTCACATATGTGAGGCATGTTTATAAAAGTACAGGGTCTAAACTGTTGGAAGTAGGTAATGATTTTGGGATGCCTCTATTTTTAAGTTCCCAACATGATGCTCTTAAAGGCCTGGCTTTCAAAATGTGCTGAGCACCCACTTGAAAATCCGGCTTCTGTATTGCGCATCTGGTTGGATCCCTGAAAACTATCAGGGATTTTTGGAAAATTTAGGACAGGGTTTATTTTGCAGTGTACATCTTGTGTCGTCTTTAGTGCGTCTGTATATCACTAGGCCTTAGATACAATGAGACCCTAGGACATCAGAAATACAATACTTTTTAATGTGGCATCCAGAAATCAAACGGCTAGAAAGACTATCCCCAACTCATGGGCCGAAACCACCATTTTGTCACCATTGATACTGCCTGAGTAAATAGGCCTTGTGACATCAGTAAAACAGGGCTTTTTCAGACAAGACCTTTTACGTAAGCTCTTCTTGTTAAGGCATCAGTGGGTTTGTGAGGCTATTCAAGTGCTCTTTTGAGGATGCACAGTGTTTGGACACTTTTTGCAGTGATGTCATAGCTGTTAGTGGTGTGTGAGATTGACTCCCCGCCCCCCCATTTCTCCTCATTTCTTAATCTCACTAATCCCCAGAGGGTAGTAGATTTTGTAGTCTGACACATCACAGGTGGTCGAAGTCACTTGGCCTCTGGCCTTGTGCTTCACATTATTTCAGAGGCATGAGATAATCACCAAAGAATGTATTTGTCCCTATTGTTCAAATCTTACTTTCCTCTTGTTGCTGCAAAGGAATTTGCCGTTCAAGGATGGGGTAATGGTTTTCATGTACAGGGTATGGACCAAATCCTGCAGTGGGTTTATATTGGTATCTCTGAAAGCAGAATTTGATCATGTGTAATTATTCTCTTTGCTTGCAATGATTTTTCAAGTATCCTTTCTTTTTAGGGGGTGCCCCTTCCTTTCTACCAACCTACGGAACAGGATGAAGGTGAGTTCAGTCATTGTGAAGATTTTCCCCTGCCTGACTCATCTTACAGATTCAAAGTTAGCTTTTCGTACTGGTCCTGTCAAAGGCAAGATAGATATCCACTTAGCAACAGAAACTGCAGCTAATCAGGTCTGGTGCATATGAAACTGTTTAAAAGCATCATTACATACTCTTTACTGGGCATAGCTTGCTGTATTTTTTTTTTTTTTTAAACAGTCCATTGTGGAATTGTTCCTGGATCCAATCCCAGTGATCTATTGTTAAAATAATCTCCTGTGTTCTGACTCTGCACTGAGAATGTCATGAAAAATTGAATTAATTTCATGGGCTGGCTTAAACCCAAAGGTCATTAGTTAGGATTTTTAAGAAAGGTTCAGATATATGTTTCAGCAGTTTTCCATCTGTTGAAAGGGCAATCAGGGAGGGAACCAGCATGAAAGTGATCAGATCATCATATTCTGAGAAGTCACTGTTGGCCTCGCCAGTCTTTCTGTCTCAGGAAGTCTCAAGCCCCCTTGAACCATGCCCCACCTTTGCACTGCCTTCCACTTGTTGTCCCTCCACCCAGTTACAAGAAGACACCCCCAACCTTGAGCATACTAGGTTGCAACAGCCTCTGATCAAACTTGCCTAATCTCTCTCGTGATGAAGTGGTGGATGAGCTAAATCTGAGTGGTGTTTCGACTTGGAACTTGCTGCCCTCTCAATTCTGCCATAACCACTGAACCATCAGAAAAGTTGGTGGGCTCTCTCAAAGTCTGATGTACCCTTTTCATTGAGAACATCTGGCTTATACTTCATTGAGCAAGAAATCATCTGGCTGAAATTGAGGGTGAGCCAAACAGGGCAACATGAATCACTCATGATGCTGAATTGTCTCTTGTCTACTTCTCACGCTCCCTGTGCAAATTCTTAATACAAGCAATGTCTTGGCTATAGTTGTCTTGGTTTCTGTCCTCCTTCCCTCCATCAGTGACACTACACACGCTTGCCTGGATAGCATCCCATGTAAGACCAGCTGGCACAGACAAAAGGTGTTACTTTTACTGGATCTAGAATCACCCTGAGTAGAACCTTGAAGAACAGTATTTTAAGTGGCAGGGTGAAGCAATGCTCTCTTGCATTGCACTCTCCAGGCATCAAAATCTAACGTGTTACAATACATTTTAGATTTGGAGCAGCAGATGGTCTTGGTTGCTTGTGGGCCCTACACAACTTCTGACAGCATCACCTATGACCCCATGCTGGATCTGATTGATATTATTAACAAAGACAAGCCAGATGTCTGTATCCTGGTAAGAGAGAAGAATCTTTCCACTCAGATTATTTGGGAGAAGAGTTGTATGTTTGGATTTGGCTCCTGCAGTGAGTTCTGTGTAGATGACTCCCTGACTTCAGTGGTGTTCTGTGCAATGGCCTACGCTTGTGGAGCTCCTTGAAGGATTAGGGCTGCAGTCCCAACTAGGAGTCTCCTGAGAAACGGCTTTTGCCCTAGAAATTGTTCCGCAATATTGTTTACGTTTATGTAGGACCTGTTCTCCACTATCCCCAGCTGTTACACTTAACATGTTTAGTTGCAAATTACCATCTCATCTCTCAAAATTTCAGCATGTTTTATTATTACTTGTATTAACCTTGGCTCCTAGAAGCTCTAGTCCTGGACCAATGCCCCCAACTGCTCTAGATGCTGTACAGATACAGCTAAAAGATGTAGGGATCTTAAATGCTAAATATCAGACAAGAGAAAACAGATGGATGCAGATGGGAGTGCAAGGAAACAATGAGACAACATTGGCAAGCATGCTAGGCTGTGGTCTCAGCACACCAGCAGCCTAACTAGTGTCATGTTTTTTGGCAGGCATCATAGAACCAAAGTTTTGAGGAGAGTTGAAGGAGCCTAATGAGGTGGCTTTGCAGATGTTTTTGTTGAGCTCCTTTCAGTGTTAGGGGCAGCATAGGAAAAACCACAAAGGTGCTTACCTGTAGGCATGTGAATAGTGGCATTGAAGTCAGTGGAATTGTTCCTGTGCTTAAAGTTAAACTATTTGAGGACTGGGACTCTAGAATGTAAGCGTTGTAGAGCAGTGATTGTCTTTCCGCATGTTTGTACAGCTCCTAGCACAGTGAGAGTCTGATTTCAGTTGTGGCCTTGACCTGTAATACTATGATTCTAAGACTCATTGCAGCTGTCTGACTGCATAGCAACATGACATAACTGCTAAAGACTGAAGAAGATAATTCCCAAATCTAATTAAAATTGCAAATGGAGAATTGAAGGAGACAGAATGGAATTACTGCAAGCTGGAATTTGGCCAGGACATTGGGTTTAATGCTCTTACAAAAAGTACTATGGGATATTTAATGAACACAGACTGTCAAGACCTTAGTTTTATTCCCCTTTTTATGGCGTTCATCTGTAACCAAATGTTATAACGTGTAACTGAACACTGTTTCCATTAAAAAATACTAGACTTAAAAATGACATGAAAACTCAGCTGTGATCAAGGCTAGAGTCCAAAAACGAGATACGAATTCTTCGGCAAAGAGGCCTTAACATATGAATGCTTTTCTATTTCTGTGTTAAATTATATTTCATATAGGCAAATGCCTAGTTTGCTGTCAAGTGAACAACTTCTTGGCTGACAGGAATAGTCTTAGAGTTAGTGCAACCCACTGGGTTCTGTATGTGTTGCATGGTTTTCTGTGTGCCCAATCCATAAAGGATATAAGCCTGTCTCTAGCTTAGCTGTAACATGCTGACTTTCTCCCTGGATCAGGCATAGAGTCAGGGACAGTCATCAGTGTATTACATACTTCCTCAGGACAGAGGAAGCTTACTCTAAAACATGTAAGGCCCACAGCAGTTCAAATTCTTCTGTCTTTCACAGTGATCTGTCCAGAGGAAGTCTGTAAGCTACCACGAATTGGGCACAGTAAGCATAGGATACAATACACAGGTCAGTTTGGGTTATGTTAAGATTTCTAGTGGTTCCAGCATAGGTTTGGATTTCAAGGCTCTGTCTCTGCCACTGTCATGTTCTGTGGCTTTGAGAAAGTCTCCATGTCTCGGGTTTCTCCATCTGAGATAGGAATAACTTAGTAATTAAAGGGTGTGAGTGTAAGCTCACAAAAGTATTAAGAGGAAGCTTTTGTATTTGTATTATGGTGGTACCTAGAGGCCCCCAACTGAGATTGTGGCCTTGTTTTGCCAGGTGTTGGACATATACACTGTGAGACAGTCACTGCCTTCAAGAGCTTACAGCCTACATAGGCGAGACAAACAAAGAATGGGAGGTAAAACAGGCAGCGGGGGGAAGTGGTTTGCCCAGATTGACACAATATGCCAGTAGCATTGCTGGGAGTAGAACATAAATCTTTTAACTTCTAGGCCAATGCTCTATGCATTAAACCAGAGGTCTTAAACTCAAATCACCACAAGGGCTGCATGAGGATTAGAATGTTAACCCAAGGGCTGCACCACTGTAACCTTTCCAGGTAGTGATATTGCAAATATTGGTAACAATCGTGTCATTGCGGGGCGCAGGAAATAGCTCGTTTGAGACCCCTGCATTAGATAGTGTTGCCTCTTGTGTTAAAACTGCAGTGTCTCAGATTTGGTTAGAACAGATGCTAGCGTGAGCAAGGCAATTTGATCTGATCTTTGTTTTTGTTTTTTTAAATTGAAATCTAAATTTATTCTAATCCTAAATCAAAATCTAGGTGGTAATCAAAGAGCTTTTAGCTAGATTTATAATATAGCCCACTAGAGGTCCCAGTATAATGTCAAAACCAAGCTGTGTCTACTCAGAAGAGACTGAGTGCTGTAATGTCTTATGTTCAATAATCTCATTTTATATATTGTTTAAAAATGCACACAGAACTCAAAACAAAAACTAAGCCCAGTTTCCGTGCTTAGCTCCATTAAAAAAATTTGCAGTGACCAGCAAATACTGGCAGCTGTTTAAATTCCGAAGTGCTTTACATTTCTATTCAGAAACAGTGAAAGACACATTGAAACAAGGCAACGGGAAGCCTCATCCAATTTTATCTGGACATAGTGGTATGTTAGGACTTTGCAGAACCTTGCGTTTTGGGAAACTCGTATTCAGATTGATTTGGGTTTTTGGTCTTGTTAGTTAGTGGGAACAACAACCAATGGATTTGACTTGAGCTTCTCAGGGCAAAGCAAATGAATAAATACCTTCAAACAAGTTATTAGATGGTATCCCCTTTTTTTTGAGAGAGGCATACTTTAGATTAGAAATCATCCACTAACTATCTGGGGTTAAGATTAAAACTTCCCAGTAAATGCTATCCCAAGGGGCCCCTCTTTCTAAAGTATCTGGTAATGGCCCATAATTAACCTGAGCAAGATGGACTACTGATATCCAGTGTTGCAAAACCTACATTCAGGGATCACAAAGCGCTTTCCCAGTGTTCGTTAAATCTCACAGATCCCCTTACTCTTATACACTTTTCATCTGTAGCACTCCTAGTGCTTTACAAAGGAGGCAAATAACATCCCATTTTACAGATGGAGGAACCAAGGCACAGATAAAGAAAGTGACATGTCTAACATCTTTCAGCAGCACAGTGGTAGACCTGGGAATAGAACCCCAAGTAGTCCCAGCCAAGTGCTCTATCCATTAATCCACACTATCTCCCTTAAGTTAGATGGTAGCCTGTAGCTGAGGAAACTGAGACTCAGAGGGGTGAAGTGACTTGACAAAGTTCGTATAGAGACTTAATTGTTCAGTATCTGCTTCTGGCTCATAGACTTGACTGCTAGTTCCCTGCTATCACCCACTAAGTTATTCTCCCTACCTAATTCAGGAATCCTGGTTCACATCCCTCTGTTACTGTCTATTTCACCACACTCCTTCCTTGACCCAGGAGATGGAACCTGAGAGTCTTGGCTTCCAATCTCCATTCTAGCCTCTGGAAAATTTGTTTATTAGCTATGTTTAATGCAGCTGGGGGTACTGTTCAGGACTGGAGTACCAGTCAGTGAGAAGGTGGGATGCAAGGAATAGATTTTTATTGCTTCAAACTTCTTTCTTGACTTCTTTTGTTTTGTTTTTTTGTTCCAGTTTGGTCCTTTCCTTGATGCTAAACATGAACAAGTTGAGGTAAGTTGCCCCTAAGGGATTGAGAATCCACAAGTGTTTGCTTTCTGTGATTCAGTAAATGTGAACTAATATCTTGGGATTGCTATGGAGCTGGTCCTTGGAAGGCTCTCCCACCCCTCACAGCATGTCCCTGCAGAGTGATGGCACATAAAGGGCAATGTCTGTGCAACAGCAATGGAGTCATGTTCCTTGATTGATTTCTTGGGCATAGATAGAACAAACAAAAGAGTCTGGTGCAACTTTAAAAGACTAACAAATGTATTTATAGTATGAGCTTTTGTGGGAGAAAATCCCACTTTGTCAGATGCTTGAAGATGGAGAACTTATTTCTTCTCCTCCCATTCTCTAAGTTCCCCATCTTTAAGCGTCTGAAGTGGGATTTTTCTCCTACGAAAGTTCATGCAATAAATACATCTGTTGGTCTTTAAAAGTGCCACCAAACTCCTTGTTTTGCTGGACTAGACTAATGCAGCTACCCCTTTAGAACTTGTGCATAGATGAGTCTTGTCAGAATAATTTACTTCCCTTTAGAAACCTTAAATTTCCAGGCAATCTGAATCTCCATAGTTTTCTTACTTGAATGCAGCCTGCCTTACCTAGGAGAATATCACCATGTTTCCAAATGAAATCATGAATTATTTACTTTATCAGCATCCCTGTGAAGGATGACCTTCAAATTTGGTTGTCATTGCTCCATTGTTCCTAGAGGATGTGGGTAGGCTTCCAGAGTTTTTCCCAGTCTGTTTGGCATAACCCTTCAGTTGGCATGGTCTGTGACTTTCCTGAGAGGAAAACAAGCACTCCGGCACAAATTTAGTTCTTTCTTTGTCTGTAGAACTGTCAGCTCACTCGATCATTTGAGGATGTCTTTAAACACTGTCTGAGGATGATAATTGAAGGCACAAGAAGGTATGTATTAAATAGTCTTTGTGTTCTTCTGTCAGCTTCCATCCAAGGATTTGAAAGTATTGGGAAACATGATTGCATAAAAATTTGCTGTCTCATCTGTGTGCTGTGTCTCAGGGAGATACTGAGAGATGGGATGGTTCACCCATGGTTAGAGAGCAACTGTGTGACAAAACTGAACATAAAACACATGAATCTCCAGTCCCAGTCCCTTCTTTAAGTTATTGGGAAATGGTTCCTTTCACAAGACAGAATTTAAACCAGTTTGATTCTCCATTCTGCTTTTGAAAGGAAGGATGGTCTTTTAGTTTAGAGGATGATAGTGGAGATAATTTAATTTCAGTGTCTGCCAGAGACTTGTAGTGTGACTGTGGGTGAATCATTGTGTCCCATTCTGAACTAAAAAGTTAGGTCAGCTCAACTGTGTCACTCAAGGTGTGAAAAAAATCTATATCCTTGAAATGCATATGTAAGCCAACCTAACCCTCAGTGCTGACAGCAGTAAGTCAATAGAAGATTTCTTCCAGTCTCCTGGCTCTTGGGGAGGTGGATTGCCTACACCAGTGGAAGAATTCTTCAGTGTTGCGTTTGTGGTGAAGTGTTGTAGTGATGCACCTGTGCTGCTGTAGCATTTCAAATGTGGACATATCCTCACAATCTCTGTTCCTCAATTCGCTGTGTAAAATGCATGTAATAATACTTCCTTTGTCCTGTTAATTTAGGTTTATCGCTTTGAAGTAGATGGGTTCCTACCATAATCAGCCAGTCATGCCGCATTGCAAAAACATAGAGTAATTTGTTTTTTTTTTTAACACTCCTAAGTGATGTAAGGGCTTAAGAGCCACTGACTTTCAATGGGACTTAAACTTCTAAAATCAGTAAGTGCTTCTGAAAATGTTACCCTTAGTCAATGTTGGCTGTTCAGGGCAGGGACTCTTTCACTATGGGTATAACTTCAGGCTAGAATTAGATGAGTGGTGCTTTCAGGTTAGGCTAAGCTTGACTGCTGTGGGGTGTGTTATAGCCCAGCTGCCACTGTCACTCAGGCTTGTACCCTACTCACTGTGCACTGAAGATCTAGTGCTGATAGTTTTCCAGTGTCTTCCCCCCATGCGTAGAAGGACCTAAAATTTTCCCTCAATTCACTTGGAAAGACTCATAGAGCTGCTCACCTGAGTGCAGCACAAAGAACTGGGGGGTATGCCCCAGTGAGCCACTTGGGGGAATGCAACACCACTGAGCAGAGTAATTTGAGTATTGTGGCTGCTCAGATGCGCAATAATCTGCAGGCTCAGACCTAGGTGCCAATCAGCTGGGCATACTCTGCAGTGAAGACCTACTCTGTGACTGTGTAGCACTTCATACAAGGAGCCTGCTTTCTTGGTTAGGGCCTCTAGGTTGTACTAGAATACAAATAGTCCCTCCACTGCTAGTGTGACTGTTTTCTCACCTGCTGTCTGTCTCTCTGTATGGTAAATTGGAATTGCCTGTTAGCTGGGACATTTAGAACTAGACTGCCGAACTGGTAAATGCACGAGCAATCCTGCATTGCCAAGGAGGTGAACTTGATCTGTATGTCTTAAGTGGTAGGGCACAATTGCTGGGCAGTGTCACAGGGCATTGAAAATTTTACTATAGTCTGCAGCAAAGAGAAGAAACTTTTCAGAGTAACTCAAGGGCAGACAAAACCTTAAAGTTTGGGAGGTTACATGTAGCAGTAGTGGTGGTTGTTGCAGTAATATTCCAGAGATCATTATCATTGAAACAATTTTTCCTCTTACCTTTTGACTAATTGGAAGGGGTTGAGAAACACTGAAGAAAATGACATGATAATCCTGTTTATGTGCTTATAATTAGTGTTTCCTTGGGAAGACTGTTCATAACTCTTCCTGATGTTGTAGCTATATTTTCCTTTCCTAAAGTTTATCCCATTTCTCCTCCCCCTTCCCCAACCATAGAAATGGTTCCTCCCCACCTTAAAGCGTCCAACACTCTGATAGCTGCAGACCTCCAGCACCGAGTGAGACCGAGAAATAGTGCTGGTAACATTGTAATGTATGGGTGGAGTTCCCTAACTCCTTTCCGAACTCTGAGCCCAGAATATCAGCTATGTGCTTAAAGGAAGGGCAGGTACCAGTGAGAAAGAGGGACTTTATATTTCAGGAAGAGTGGAAAGCCAAAAATAGATGGGATTTCTGTGTAGTCAGCAGCAAACATCCTTGCTTACTCGGAAGCTAAATGTGGGAGAGGTGCTGGAGAGGAAAAGTCTTGCTTTATGTGCTCGTGTACATTTTGGGATGAAGGACTTGTTTTGGTTATAGCCATAGGTGGCTACTAGTACACAAATCCCCAGTGTAAACAGGCAAAGTGCTTGTCTAAACTTACAGCTCTGTAGCAACTGTGCTGCCATAGCACTTAGTTGAAGACAATGTCTCACCTGATGAGAGGTGGTAGCTATGTCAGTAGGAGAAGCCCTTCCATCAAAGTAGAAGTGTCCACTAGAAGTTAGGTCATTGTAACTACAATTTTCCATGCCCTTGAGCCAACACAGTTACACTGACAAAAGTCTGTAGAGTTGATCACAGCAAAGCTGTGACTGACACTCATGGAATGTAGATTGCAGTTCATAGCATAGAAAGGTTTAATCACATGTATAGGCACCCAGGTATAGACTATTAGGCCTTTCTTCATGGCGGCCATATAAAGAAATACACTGAGCTTTCACATCAGAGTGCATGCTCCCAACCTATCTTGTAGAGGGAATTATAGAACCGGCTCCCTTTCCTGAACACTAAGGGAGAAGTTACCTCCTACAACTTAATTTACTCCCAATTAACCATCTGATAAATGCAAAAGGAGGCTGGTGTATCAAGTCAGCATAGCAAACCTGTCCTTTTGATGATCCCTGACAACAGCCTCTTCCTACCAGTAGCCTGCCTTTTAATTCCCATTTGTATCTCATTGGAGTATCTTGAGTAGTGAGACTCATCAGTTCATTAACTGACTGTGCTTCAAATTGACACCAGTAATGCTATGCCTCCTGCTTGGAGGAAGTGAGCAGGGCCTGTTGATCTGTTCTCATGTCGAGGAAACAGAAAGCATGGTGTCAGGTAAACTGCTTTTTTACTTCAGTCCAGCAGCTAAATTACCAGTTTGTTTAAAATACATCTGGCCGTTCCCATGTTGTTGGACACATAACTGATTTTAAAACAAACAAGGAGTCCTCTGGCACTTAAAGACTAACAAATTTATTTATTGCATGAGGTTTCGTGGTGGAAAATCCCACTTTGTCAGATGCTTTGAAGAGGGGGGAATTTACAGAATGGGAGGAAATAAATGCAGGAAAGTGTAAGTGATAGGAGAAGGTCACACTGTAACAGCAAATCAAAGCAGTTGTTAAGATTCAAACACTGGGTAACAACATATAGAGATGATGAGGTCAAATCACCTGCTGTAATGAGAGAAAAATCCAAATTCCCTATTAAGCCCTGAAGCAATGCAATCAAACTTGCAAATAAATTTGAGCTCTGCAGCTTCTCTTTGAGGCCTTGATCTGGTGTTCATCTGTCTGAGCACCACAATTTGTAAATTATCAATGGTAATCAGGAAGATTGAAATGCTCACCCACTGGTTTTAGAATGATGTGATTTCTGATGGCAGACTTGTGCCAATTTATTTTTTGGCACAGAGACTGTCCTGTTTGTGCAATATATAAGGCAGAGGGGCATTTCTGGCACCTGATGGCATAAATCACATTGGTGGATGAGCGGGTGAATGAGCCTTTGATAGAGTCGCTCAGTGGTTCCCAACATTTTCTCTGCCACGGCACACCCTGCTATCTTTAATTAACTTGAGGCACACCATGATATAGTTTCCAAATGAACTCATGAATATTCATGAGCCAATCCAAAGCTCTTTGAGTAGTTTTTCAAAACATTTTGTGGCACACGTGGTCAGACCTGACAGCACACCTGTGTGCCATGGTACACTGGTTGGGAAACACTGGAGTAGCTGGTTTTATTAGGTCCTGTAATAGTGTCTTTTGTGCAGATATGTGGGCAAAGCTGGCAGTGTGGTTTGTTGTGGGGATATGTGTCTGCTTTAATGGTTCTGTTGTTAGGCTGTAGTTACTGGTGAATATCTGCTTAAGGTTGGGGGGGCTGCCTAAGTGAAGAGAGGTTTGTCTCCCAAGCAGTGCCAAAACTAGGTAGTTCGGCACCCAGAGAAAGCAGCATGGAACACGCCCTTTGATTGAGCGGCGAAACAGAGCCACTCTGGGGCACCCGAGCAAAGCCCCGCTTGCCCCAACCTGGTTCCAGCCCTGCTCCTAAGACCTGAAGGAGTGAGGGATCATTTTGTAGGATAGGCTGTAGATCACTGACAATGATTTATAGAGGTCTGACTTGGGGGTTGCAGGTGATGAGTAGCAGCATTTTGTCATTTTCTTTCTTGGGCTTCTCCTGTACTAGTTGACTTCGGGGTACCCACCTGGCTCTGTCGATCTGTTTTGTCACTTCCACAGGTGGTTACTGTAGTTCTAAGAATGCTTGATAGAGATCCTGAAGGTGTCTATCTCTGTCTGAGCGATCAGAGCAAATGTGGTCATATCTTAGGGCTTGGCTGTCAACAATGGATCACATGGTGTGTTTTGGATGAAAGCTTGAGGGATGTAGGTAACTATACTGATCAGTAGGTATAGGGTGGTGTTTAAGTGACCTTCCCTAATTTGTACTGTAGTGTCCAAAAAGTGGATCTCCTGCGTGGAGTGTTCCAGGCTAAGTTTAGTAGTGGAATGAAAATTGTTGAAATCTCTGTGGAAATCTTCAAGGGAATCTCTACCATGGTCCAGATGATGAAGATGTCATCAACGTAGTGTAAGTAGAGGAGAGGTGCTTTGGGGTGAGACTTGAGGAAACACTGTTCTAAGTTAGCCATAAAAATGTTGGCATATTGTGGGGCAATGTGGGTATCCATAGCAGTGCTGCTGACTTGAATGTATAAATTTATCCTCAAATCTGAAATGGTTGTGGATAAATACAAAGGCATAAAGTTCAGCCACAAAGTGTGCTGTGGCATCATCTGGCATGGTTCTTCTAATAGCTTGTAATCTATCTTTCTGTGAGATGTTGGTGTAAAGAGCTTCTACATCCATCAAACAAACTGAAGAACCAGCTATCTGGGAACCTGCACTTCCAAGGATCTGGGCATGCAAGGGGGAATAGGGATATACTTGTCCTCTGTCCTGATTCATAGGGTGTGCAGCCCTTTAACCGTGTTTGAGGTTGGCTGTGTAGCTACATTCCCTGACTTAGTTGTGCTACACCTTGATTTGCAGTTTCAGGCTGGCCCCAGGAGACGGAGGTGAACTGGACGTAAGGAAGACTTGGTGGGGGTGGGAGTGTCTTCCCAACTCTGCCACTGACCATGGGCAAGTAACTTCACCTTTCTGTGCCTGTGTTTCTTCACCCATGCTGTGGGCTTGTCTTGACATACATGTTGTTCTGCTTTAACTGCATCAGTAAAAGTGCTACAGCTCCCCTGATGTGGACGCAGTTATGACAATATAAATGTGCTTGTTTATTTATGACGATACAAGAAGGGGAGTAAGCTATATCAGTATCAGGTGTCTTTATACCAACACAGCTGTACTTGCACTGGGGGTGTGGTTGTGCCTGTTCATTGTTAAAGAAAAAAAATCTCACCCATAATGAAAACAGATATTGCTGTAGGTGTAGAGAGAGGCTCTGTTTGTATTTTCCATAGATTATAAGCTTTTTAGGACAGGGATGATTTTGCTGTGTGTCTGTCCAGTACCTAGTACTGCCTTCTCTTTGACCTTTTCTCCCTCCCAAAAACCAACCCTGAGACCTACATGTAAGCAGAATTGTACTATAGGTGGATGTGTGGTGGAATCCTAAAGGGTTATCTAAACTAGAAAAGGTTTCCTGGTAGCTATGCTGGTAAACCTGCTAATATAGACACAGTTTATGCCGGCTGAAGAGTGCTTTTACTGGTCTAACATATACCAGATCCCTAGGGGGAGGAAAAAAAGAATTACACTCCTAACTGATGACATTGTAACTGCAAAAGTTTGTGTAGATTCACTTAAGGTTTCCTTTAGCAGAATAGCTGTGTAGTTAATGGTGGCTTCTTGCTTGCCCAGTTTGCCCCTAGTGATGGCATTGACCTCTCTGTCTCTTCCCCCACCCCAACCATTGCATTAAACCCAGAGGGCTCGGGGTGAGAGGGCCTCACAGCATTCTCTGTTGGCTTTCAACTTCTCTGATCTCCCTCTCTTGTGGTCCTGAGTGGGGCTGGGGGAGGAGGAATGGGGAAAACAAAGAACAAACAAGACATTCTTTCCTCTGGGTGAATGCTGTGCACCACCAGGCTCTTTCATCTGCTGCCAGAGTCTGTCATACCCTGGTATCAGTCAATACTGCCCCTTTTAGAAAAGCACAATACAAATTGTATACAAGCATGGATTTTGAGAGAGGAATATTTAAGCAGCTACTGACCTGATTCTGTCTGTGTCAGCATTCATTACCAAAGCTTCTTGGTATGGTTGGGTTAATTTAAAAAAAAAAAAAAAAAAATTGCTCAGATCTTTGCACCTTTGCATTTCTTCAGCAGAGTATAGGCACTGCCATACAAGAAATCGCCAATGGCCAGGCTAGTCCACTGTCTTCTGATGACAGGTGTTGTAGGTGTCTTCAGAGCAAAGTGTAATTCCACTCCCACAGTGCATCTACGTGTACTCTGGAATGGGAAATTTTTCATCAGCCTTAGCTGGCGATCAGCTAATGCACTGAAACATGACAAGTTTGCTTTTGTTGTGAATGTTTTTTAAGATCAACATGAATTTGTCTTGGGAGTACTTCAGTAGCCTGGAGATGGTTCAGAGTATGGGCCAACTTCTGATGGTGTCAGGAAGAAACTTTCCCTGGAGGCAGATTATCCGACATCTATCTATCGCAGATTGGTGGGGGGGTGGTGGTTGTTTTTGATTGGGGGAGGGGAGCCTTTTTGCACCATTCTCTGAAACAGCTGAACACAGATGGAGATGGGATTTTGTTCTATATGAGGGTCTGATCTTTGTCTCACAGGGGCGTTGTGAGGATAAATGCATTCTAGACTGTGAAGCACTTTGAGATCTACTAATTAAAAGTGCTATATAAGAGCTAGATCCTCTTACTGTCATTCCACACTCATCACCACAGTATCTGAATACATGCCAGTAATGCATTAAGTGACGTGTCTGTCTCTCTCCCATCCTTTCCATGTGGAGAGTGTTGTATGCATTGCTCTGTTTTGTCTGGGGACAGGGGTTAGTTTCTGCCTTTTTTTTTTAAATGTGTGCACTGGCCAGGGTGTGTTTTGAGAAAGCATCTTGAAGCAGCACACCTTGCACTTGGGATCAAAGGTGTAATTTCTGATAGTCCTTAATTACTGCATGGGGGTGGGGGAGAATGTGAAGTAAAGAATCTGTGACCTGTCTCAGGCTGTTCTCTGAGAGAGCTCTGTCTCCTGTGCAGATGAGCTCTGCCTAGACTTCAAAGTTTCTGAATATTGGTCCGCCTGGATCACTTATCTCATCTAGTGTGACGCTTTGTAGATTTTAAGGACAGAATGGGCCAATACGATCATCTAGTCTGACTTCCTGAACAATTCAGGCCACAGAACCTCCCACCTACTCCTTGCAAGAAACACCTAACCTATTATTGAGTAACTGTAGTAATCAAATCATGATTTAAAGATTTCAAGGTACAGAGATACCACCAGCAAGTGACTCATGCGCATGTTGCATTGGAAGACAAAAAAAACCCCAGAGTCTCTCTGCCAATTTGCCTTGGAGGAAAATCTGACCCCAAATATGGCAATCAGCTAATCCCTGAACATGTGGGCAAGACTCACCAGCCAGACACCCAAAAAAGAATTCTCTGTGCCAACTCAGAACCCATCCTATCTAATATTCTATCACAGGTCATCATCAACGTATTTACCACTAGTAGTCAAAGATAGTCTAATTTCAAGTTTAAGCTTCCTGATGGCCAGTTTGTATCCATTTGTTCTTGTGTCCACACTGACACTGAACTTAAATAATTTCTTTAATTCCCTCGTACTTATCCCTCTACTGTATTTATAGAAGGCTATCGTATCTCCTCTTTTGGTTAGGCTAAACGAGCCATGCTCTTTGAGTCTCCTCATCAGGCAGGTTTTTCGTTCCTCACATCACCCTAGTAGCCCTTCTCTGCACGTGCTCCAGTTTGAATTTATCTTAAATGCGTGGGCACCAGAATTGCTCACAGTACTCCAGATGAGGTATCACTAGTGCCTTGTACAACAGTACTAACACCTCTCTGTGTCTACCGTTTCTCCCTGTTTCTACTGGAAATACTTTGTTTGATGCATCCCAGGACAACGTTAGCTTTTTTCACAGCCACGTGACACTGGAGGATCCCATGATCAACCCCAGGTCGTTATCCTCCTCTGTCACTTCAAATTGATGTGTTCCAATCTTACAGCAAAAATTCCTGTTATTAATTCTTAAACACATGACCTTGCATTTACCACTATTAAATTTCATCCTTTTTCTATTAACCCAGTTTACAAGGTCATCTAGATCTTGTATATCATCCTGATCCTTCTCTGTGTTGGCAGTACTTCCCAACTTTGTGTCGTCTGCATACTATTATTACAGTCCCCCTTATGTGCCAAGATCAGTAATAAAAAGGGTAAATAAGACTGGTCCCAAGACTGATCCCTGAGGAACTCCACTAGTAACTTCCCTTCAGCCTGGTGGTTCACTTTTCATTACGGCCTATTGTAGTTTCCCCTTTTAATCAGTTTATCATCTACCTTTCATTTTCACATTAATCCAAATCTCTTCCAATTTAACTAATTCCCCATGTGGAACTGTCAAATGCCTTACTGAAATCTAGGTAAAGTAGGTCCACTGTGTTCCTTTTGTCTAAAAAAACCTGTCATCTTCTCAGGAAAGATGATCAGCTTGATTCGGCACAATCTACCTTTTGAACAGCCATGTTTGTTTTGTCCCAATTTCTGTTAATCTTGATGTCCTGAACTACTTTCTTTTTCAGAACTTTTCCTAAGACCTTGCATACTGCCGAGGTCAAACTAACAGGCCTGTAGTTACCTGGATCATGTCTTTCCCCTTTATTAAAAATAGAAACAATGTTAGCAATTCTCCAGTACAAGGGTATAACCCCTCCGTTTACATTAAAAATCTTTGCTAACAGGCTAGCAATTTCATGTGCCATTTACTTTTAATATTCTTGGATGCAGATTATCTGCCCTCCCCCCACCTCTTTGATTTAGTCCCACAGTTGTTCAAGTTTGGCTTCTACCTTAGATGTTGTATTCCCTACCTCTATATCCTCGTTCCCATTAGCCCCTTGCCACCATCCCCCAGATCTTTATTAGCCTTGTTAAAAATGTAGGCAAAGTATTTGTTTTGAATGGGCCATGCCTAGATTATCCTTACATACCACCCCATCACTGATGCTTAGTAGTCCCACTTCGTCTTTCTTTGTTTTCTTCCTATGTTTGTTCATGTGCTCCTTTGGTTAGGAAGTAACAATTTGGTAAATAGCTGCCAGGGAGAACCTTAAGCCAAACAGATTTTTAAATCTGCCATCTGTCAAAAAGACAAGTTCTCTCCCCATTCGCTGGGAAAGACTCAGAGCAACTCGCCTAGCTGCTGTGCAAAGAACCAGGGGAGGTGCCTCCAGTCTCTGATCCGGAAAGCTGAGAGTCTGTGCAGACAAAATGAGGGGAAAAAAAGGGAAGACAACTGTCACCATTTATAAATGGGTAACTGAGTCACTAATTTAAATCAAAGACTTTGAAGCAGCTAATGGCTTTAAAGAATTGCTGAACATCTTCTTACCAAAAAATTCAAACTTCTTTTAAGGTGTTCCAGCTTGATGGAGACAGAAATCATTAGTCCCTTGTGAAAGTCTTTGCCTGAGTGACTTGTCCCAAGGTCAGACAAGGAAGCCTGAAACAGAGCTAGGAACTGTACTCAGAAAATTCAAGTTCTTTTCTAGATCAACTTTCTGAAAGATGATACATTATGATGTTATGAATTTCAAAGGCTTTTAAGGTTAGAAGAGGTGGAGGACTCTAACTCGATGTATTAATGTGCTTGGCTTATCAAGTATTGGGTTCTTAGGTTCCTGGCCTCACTTAAAATGTTTCTCTTTCTTTTTCCAACAGTGCTGGTTCCCAGCTCGTGTTTGTACCATCACTGAGAGATGTGCACCATGATTACATCTATCCACAGCCGCCTTTCAGCTGCTATGAGCTGTCTAAAGATGACAAACAGGTAACTTTTTAGAGTAAACAGACCAGGCACTTATTTTTTTGGTTTGACTAGCTTGCCAAAGAGAGAAAAAGAAGGTGACTGACAACTTGTTAGCCGGATGGGTAGCTCACCAGCCTGAAAGAAAAGCGTCATGTTCCTACCCAAACAGGATAACGGTTAACAGCAAAGTTGATTTGGTTAATTTCTATGCAGCTTGCTTAATCAAACTTTAAAACTAGAAATCCTTTGGATTCCTAGTTATTTAACCATGAGCACAGCACAACTAAGATTTTCAAAGGGAACCAGTGTTCTTTGGCTGCCCAATTTGAGACATGGTCCCCACTTCTGACACCTCATTCCTCTGCCAAGCAGTGGCAGATATCGAGGAGCCTTGGAAGTCTGCTTTGCAGTGGAGGAGAAATCAGTGACTGGGTTTGGGTATGTTTGTTTAGATAAATATAGCAAACCTGACACGAGAGAGTCAAAAAGCATGCAGGGAAATACTTTCTTTCAGGAAACTTGGCCCAACAGCGATCCCTGGTTTCTAGGAGCAACTGATTGACTCTAAGCAGAATCTGAGGCAGAGAGCAAATTACAGCTCTCATAACTCCCTCTCATGCAAAGCAGACATTCTTAAAAACACAAAACTAAACAAAAAACTCCTTCCATATCCCAAAATGTAATGCTTCTCTCCCAAGTGTCACTCGAGAATGCAGTATTCACATATTCTAAAAGTCAGGTCCCTTTGACATATGTCCGAGTTAGGGGCCTCACATCTCACTTTTGGGAAATGTCTTGCTCAGTTTTATTGTTTCTCTTCCCTCAGTAAGGTGTGCTCACTGTCAGTGCTGAGCTTTGGTGGGATTCCCAGCCTCACTTCAGCCTGGGTGTTAAAAAGCTGGTTGTTTCACTGATTCCATAGTCTGGCACAGTCATTGTGCAGTAAAAAAATTAAAGGTATAAGCCTGCTGGGGAAAGATGCACAGGACAATTGAAAGTCCAGAATAGACATTCATAAAAGCTAGAAATGGGAAAAGCTTTGTCAGTTCATCTGTCCTCTTGTAAATGCAGAGCTGAAACTTTCAGTCAAATTAGTAACCAGCCTGAAACAAGAACTCAGGCTATGCTGGCTCCTGGCCTGGTATTTATGACCCTAGACCATGTGGTCTTTTAAAACACTTACATACCCAGTGAGGAAATGGGTGGGAAATGAAATACAAGATGACAAACTATCTCTGTGCCTGTTGCCAGGAAATCCACATCACTTACTTTACATGAGTAGAGCATGGGGAATTGTGATATCAAGAACACAGCTGTGAAGCTGCAATTAGCTGTGTGTTAATCTTGCTGTTTGATAGAGAAAGATTCTTCTTAAGGCTTGTCTAGGTGGAGAAACTATTCCAGAATAGGGAAAGGTGTGAATTTAAAGCCCAGTAACTGTTGTGATATAACTCCCTCTGGACTGTCCTATTTCATGATAAGCCTTTTTCTGATTTTAGCACAATCCACTCTTAAAATGGGGAAGATGTTGGTAAATGCTGAATCCAAAGAGCATTTTGCCCTTTTTTCATTTCAGCGAGTACACTTTGTGTCTGACCCCTGCACTCTGGCAATAAATGGAGTAATTTTTGGCCTGACCTCTACAGACCTGCTCTTCCATATGGGGACTGAAGAGATTAGCAGGTATGTGAGCTGGGACACCATAGGACAGGGTCAGCAACCCAAAAGATAAGAGCCATTTTAAAAATTTCTTCAATAACCAAGAGTTTTGAGAGTCGCAGTGGGTGCACCCTTGTGGTGGGGGTTAGGGGGAGCCAGGCAGGGTCCTCTGGCCAGTAACCAGGGGCCCCCACCAGCCTGGAGCCTGGTGCAGGCTGCCTGACTGGTCCCCTGGTGATGGGGGGGGGGCCCCCCCCAGAGTCAGAAGGGGGCGGCCAAGGTGCCATATGCAGCTCTGGAACTGCAAGTTGCAGAACCCTCCCTTAGGAATAAACAGCTCCTTAGAAAGTCCTTCCTAGTTTAGAAAGAGACCAGCTGTGGGAGCCAATGCTCATGTAATTTGATTGAAAAAATTGGGTCAACTTCACCAGACCATGACGCAGGGGAAACTTGCAGAGAAAACAAAGGACACTGGGTTGAAGGGATATTGAGATGGAAGAAGTCATGGAATGGATCAACAGTTGGTGACAGTTTGTTTAGCCCTGAAATCAACCTTGCTGGTTTACACTACTGGCTTTTATATCTGAAAGATTTTGATAAATCATTTAAGACAAAAGTCTTTTAATAAGCAACTAATTAGCTTATTGACACTTACACTTTGTTTAATCTCTAGTAACTGATTCAGCAGACAGTTAATGTGGGGCTACATTTTATTGTACAGTCCATTTATTGTCTGTTAAGCTCCTGGATTCTCCTGCACACTTATGCAGTAATTGCATGCAAGGGAGTCTAGACCTGAGTAACACTAATGGATGTGGCAGTGATGCTGAATAGCTGCTTTGCCCTTCTGTGAAATCAGGATTATATCTACCTTGCAGAGAGGCTTAATTCCTGTTCGCAAAGCCCTTTGATCTCCACTGGAAGATTATATCTGTGCTCTGGGTTTGAACCTGTACTTATGACTTTGGGATTTGGGAAATCTGGCGTCTGTTCCTAATTCTAGTTTGCAACCTCAGACAAGTCACTTCTCCTGTTGGTGTGTCTGTTTCTCCTCCCACCCTATAGCTTTCACTTCTAAGCTCTTCGAGGCCTGGGACCAACTCTTGGTGTCTGGGCACTGCACAGACAATGAGGCCCTGGCTGCTTCTAGGCACTACAAAGATTAGTAATAATGTATCTGTGATTAAAATCCAAGGGAAGACAAATCCTAAATTGGCTTGTGTTCTTCTAATTCTGTGTTCGTGATGTGGCATGCGGTCCAATTTCTGTAGGTATGACTGACCAGAGAGCAAGATGGCAGACCCTTCATGGTATTTTGTTGTAATATAGGTGGTTGGGTGTGGGGGAGGTTGTTGTTGCCCATAGGAAGACATTTTTGTTGGCACTTTGTGGTTGAATTCCTGTGACACGCAACAGAGAATGGGGAAAGAACATCTGAAGGGGTTCACGTGTTAAGTTGGATAGGGGTTTGCTTCCTGCCCAGTACCTAACATACTGGAGTCATGGGAGCAAAATGCTTGACTCCCAGCCCTATGTGGAGTTCTAGTTCTCTTGCACAATTCAGTGATTTTCTTTATCTCCCATTAATCTTATGCAATATTCCTTATAGAGTGTGTGTATGGAAGATGAGCAGAGAAACACAGGCGAAGAAGAACTGCGTTGGTCCGGCACTCTGTCCATTAGGCTTCACTTTCTTTCTAAACTGCCGTGTCTCCACTATGTTTTTATAGCAGGATAGCTAACGCATACTGTTTGTTCCACGGTAGAAACATACTTTTTTTTTTTTTTTTAAGTGAAGATTAAGCTAAAATAAATTAAGGCTGGCTTGTATTTAAAATAAACCTGTCACCAGAATCTTTGTGCCAGTTTGACTAAATACATTAAGTTAAAGTGGTGTGACCCAGCACACAGGCAAGTCCTAAGTTACTGAATGCAGCCTCTGTGTGTGCACATACCTCACTCTGACCACCTTAACTCCAGGCACACTATAGTGTTTACAAATACTTGTCAGCATTTATTCTTATCTCCCCTACCCCATAGCCATTGTCTAGCCAAGACTTGCATATTTTATTCATGTGAACCTTCCCTCATAAATCATTCCCTCCAGTCCTTTCAGGCCTTTGGTTGCTTTTCTCCAAATTCTTGCCAGTTAACTGTTGTCTGTTTGGCTTGGAAACCCAAAACAGCACTCAAAGCTTATGTGTATCCAATCCATAAGGTAATGCCTCTGCAAATGCAGCCCCAAAGCATTTTGATCAGATCTGGCCTTGAATAAATCAACCATCTCCATTTTCTTATCTGTCCTGATTACAAAGTTGCTGAGTATCTTTGATCTGAGGAAAAAAACTCTAGCAAGAGAACATCTTGGCATAAAGAAGACTTAATGAGAGCTAGCATAGTAGGCAGGGCACTGAAATAGAGGTTGAGAGACCCATGTTTTAAGTCTAGCTCTACCAATGACTTTGGGCAAATCCCTTCCCCTCTCTGTGCCTCCATTTTTGATTCCCACCCTTTTATCTATTTAGATTGTAAACTATTCAGACCAGAGGCTATGTCTTATGCTTACTGGGTATTCACTGGGACTCCGACCTCGTGTTGTGGCTTCTAGGAACTAGCATAATACAAATCTTGGCAGTACTTTAGAAATCTGGGACTAGGATAAGCTACAAAAAAGCTCCTGCATCGTCCTCAGGGTTTATTGTGATTAAGCATGGACTCTTTGTTTTACTGCAGACTCCATTTCATTGGCATCCTGCCGCTCAAATAAAACTTGGATGGCATTTTCTCGCAAGGCTTTTTTGTCCTAGTTGCAGCATGTTAAGATGTGTTCAGCAGTCAGGTGTCTGTTTTAGATTAAAGCATTTTAGTTTAGTAAGAATCAGAGGCTCTTAAGGAAATGTTAAAGCGAAGTTAGATTTCTTGCATTAGCTGATTTAAGGACTTTTGTTTTGTACTAAAACAGCACCAAAAGACCCCAGGAAAGATTAAGGACTTAGGGATTTTTGGTTGTTTGTTTGGGAGTTGGTCAGATTCCTACTGTACAGCTCGGCCCTGAAGATTTTTACAATGTAAGAAGACAAGACTTACAAAGTAAGAGAAGGGAAAAATGTATCATCTCCATTTTAAAGATGGGGAATTGAGGCATAGAGGAGGCTGAGTGACTTTCCCAAGGTCCCACCAGGAGTGTGTGGCAGAGCTAGGAACTGAACCCAGATGTCCTGAGTCCTAGTTCAGTGGCTTAACCACAAGACCAGTCATTCATTAAAAAATTCCTTTATTCTTGAGAGAGATTTTCTCCTCCTGTTTTTTCTAGCTAAATTTCAACTGTTTCTCTTAAAACAGCTCTTCTGGCATGTCAGACCGGTTCACCCGAATCCTTAAGCATGTCCTGACACAGAGGAGGTGAGATCAATTTCTTCATTAGAGTTCATCACAAAACATTTCCTTGTCTAAATTGACAGTGGCCTGCCACTTATATATTGGGCCTTATTACTCTGTTGCCAGCACTTTGTTACTCACTCACCCCAGCAGAGAGTGTCACCCTCCTAACTGGGCAGTGTTCTACACCCAGCCTGCTCTGCTGTAAATGACCCCACAAGACTGATAAATACTAAGGCCAGAAGGCACCATAATGATCTTTTAGTCTGACTTCTGCTTAACCCAGGCCAATTAATCTCGTCCAATAATTTCTGCATTACTCCTGTAACTTCTCTTTGCATTAAAGCAAAGACTACTCCAAACGATGGAGAATATTAGGTTCCGAGCTAAGTTGTTCTAGTGGTTAATTTTTGTCTCTGTTGAAAATGGAAACCATATATGTACATATGAATCTGTCTAGCTTCAGTTTCTAGTCCCTAGATTTTGTTCTGTCTCGTGCAGGGTAATAGAGGCCTTCAGTCAGGAGCATCACTGCTCTGGGGAAAAACTCGGGGAATGGGAATGGGCCCCGCCCCCTGCGGTACTGATTCTCCAGCCAGGCCCAATCTGGCCTCAGGCTCCTGCCACCACCAGCCTAGCCCCGGATCCCCAGGGCTGGGAGAAGCAGGCACTGCTGCATGGGACCCAGCCTGAATTCCCGGCAGGGGACTGGGCTGGGAGAGGCAGGCGCCCCTACAGGCAGCTGGGCCCCAGGTCTCCAGCCAGGGGCAGGGACAGGAGGGGTAGGGATTGCCCCAGACATTCGGGGCACTGGTGTCAGGACTCGGGGCAAGTGCCCTGAGTGCCAGGTGCCAGTGATGCCCCTGCCTTCAGTTTCATTTTTTAACTTTCTGCCTCTGTAAACAGAAGCACTGCTAAAAGAGCAAGTTTTAAGCTGCAGGAGGAGTGGGCCTAATGCTTGTTCTGGCTGGCTGCAGAGTGCATAAGGAGTATGGGACAATGGTGGCTATGTTTAAATGTTATCAATTATTAATATTTATTCATGCAGTTATTATCCACTGTATCCTCCCTCGGAAGAGATGAACATCGATTATGAAAATTTCTATAACTACGTGCCTTTGCCAGTCACTCCAGATGTCCTCATTGCTCCATCTGAGCTGAGATACTTTGTTAAGGTAAGCTGGGAGCGAAAAAACAGTTTTTTTGAATGGTGCCTAAGGAGGTCAGCACACATCTATCAGTGGATTCGTTGGGAAGAGGTTGCTTTGGCAGTCCTATCCTCGCTATAGAACTCAGCCTGTGGGAAGAGTGGGATCAGTGGTAGGAATGGGGCTGTTCCCTTTTAGTGCCATTTCTGTGCTCCCGGGATCACAGACATTGGATAACATTCTCTATACTGCAAGTCCTATTTTCAGAGGTACGTAGATGCCAAAGTTGCATTGGTTTTTAGAAGTGACTTGGACATGCAAGCATCTAAGTCACTTGAAAAGAGGTCTTAAGATCCTAAATCACTTAAACAATTCTGAACATTTTACTGCTTAATTAATCTGCATGACTGGAGTTCCACATATTTCAGATGGTGAAGACTGAGCCCACACTGATTTTCTTTCATTTGGTGAGCTAGTTCTGTTTTCCATCTCTAACTGAGAGAGCCACTAGTTCTGTTACTGTTGCTCCCTCTCTGATTGTAGGGAATCACTTAACTGTCATAGCACGATCCCTAGTCTTCAGTGTGGATGTTTTTGAGGATACAGAGTAATTTTTAAGGAGTCACAGTGGGAGCAATGAGCACATCATTGTGTTCTTGCCACTGAAATTAACCCCTGGAGAGGTTAGAGAGCTTAACAGGATTCCAGAAGGATTGGGGCATTTATATGGAAAATAGGAATTTCTAGAGTTACCCTAGTAAAGATCAAAAAATAACCAAGGGTTTTGGAAGGGAGAGTAACCTTTGTGCAGAACATGAAACAATCTTTAACACTGATTGCAGGCAGCTTATGGCTTAACTGAAGGGTTTCTT
This sequence comes from Podocnemis expansa, assembly GCA_007922195.1. Classification (NCBI taxonomy): domain Eukaryota; kingdom Metazoa; phylum Chordata; order Testudines; family Podocnemididae; genus Podocnemis; species Podocnemis expansa. The sequence continues at coordinate 30,681,566 of ML681973.1, read as the reverse complement.
TCACTGTTCCCTGAAGCATTTGGTATTGGTCACTGTCAGAAACTGGATACTTGGTTGGATGGATGCACTGGTCTGATCCAGTCTGACAATATCTGTGCTTCTAAAGGAGCTGTTAACAGCACAAACTCAGCCTTGCATTTTGCAGCTGCTGTAAGGCTAAAATTGTCAAGATATTATTGGAATGCAGCAGCCCAACTGGGAACCTGCTGTATAGTATTGTGGGGCACTACAGTTCAATGGATGTGACTTTGAACCAGAAGCCCTGTGTTCTGTTTCTGGCTCTGCCCTGACTAACTGATTCTGGGCAAGTGTTGTTCTCCCACCTACCTCAGTTTCATCTCCCACCTTTTATTTAGCATATGAGCTCTTTAAGGCAAGGACGGTTTCTCACTACATGTCTCTGTAGCACCCAGCCAAATGGGGCCCCATCCTCAGCTGGGGCCTTTATTTTATACAATAGTAGCACAGTGCAACCATTTGAAACAAACCAATATCTTTTAAACTCGCTATGATGCCTTGTGCCTGCACTCTTACCTGCTCTTTGGGCATTTTAATATGTGCTCCCTTTCTCTCCATAGGACGTCTTAGGCTGTGTCTGTGTGAACCCAGGACGGCTCACCAAAGGTCAGGTGGGAGGGACCTATGGCCGCTTGTACATGCAGAGGCAAGATGCAGAGGAAGAGCGAAAGAGTCCCTGCATTGCTGCCCAAATTGTCAAAATCTGAATAGAAATTCTGCACCCTCCCTTTAAACTGACGTTGGCCTCGAGTTCGGTAGGGGTACAACTCCAGCCTTGGTGGACTTCTGTTATCTTTGGTCAAAAGATGCAACAGTGACTTGGCCAAGGAACTCTGAGAGCTATGTAATATGTCTTCCCCTCTCACATGGCTGCTGATCTGGGGAGTCTTGTGTGTAGATTTTCTGTAGCAAATCAGACATATTGGAGTTTTTTAAAGGTCTTAGTTCTGTTGCGATCACGAACACAAACCTTGTCACTGCAAATGTGTACTGGGAACCCTGACTTGGATCAGCTTGTCTTCCATTGTAATTTGCCCAGAGGGAAGCTGTCAGTGCATCAAAGTGAACTGCAGTTAAAATACACTGTGACTTTTCTAAGTGTTTGTGCTTCCAATTGTGTTTCAAGGCTGTCCTTTTGGTTTTGTCAGTGTCAGCAATGGCCTCTGCTCAAGGTGAGCTGTATGTTCTATTTTCAGATCCTGCTAGGTCATGCTGTGTTTTCGTCTGTTTGAGTAGATAATGTGGCACCATGTATCAGGGTATTTCACAAGCACCACCCCAGTTTACAGACAGAAAATCAGAGTAAATTATGATGCACCCATATTCACACAGTATGTGGCAAAGCCTGGTAGAGAACCCACTGTGCCTGAATCTTAGTTCCTTCCCTTATCAGTTATACCGCACTGCCTTGCTTATGTAAAATCCACACTTCCTGACCTCTGCCTGGAACCAAACAGGATGCTCTGTTTCATTTTCTGGCACCATAAAATTACAGCAAATTAAAATGAATTTGGTCCCTACTGAGCTGGAAAGCTAATCCTGTATTTTCTACTTTACACATAGGCTGTCTCTTGGGTAGTTCAATGGCATCCATCATCATTTATGTAATATATGCATTGCAGGAGTATTGCTAGGCCTGTTTGACTTTGAAAGGCAGGTGTTACTTGTCTGAACCTGTAGAAAATTCCCAGTTTACAGCAAATCCTTTAAAAGACATTTTCTGCACTTCTTTCATGCAGCTATAAACTGGAGGAGTTTAAACTCTGATCCTTGTGCTGATTCGTTCCAAAGGTCTTTGTTTGGATTCCGATGGCTGGTTTGTGTGGGTGGTAAAGTGCTATATGAACTGCATTTCTGTTATATTTTAATCAAAATATTGCTATCCCATTGGACTGAAGTAACTGGGCCTTCACATGGATGCCTCTAAGATGGTACTAGGAGATACAAAATCATATGATCTGCAGTATGGGAAACATATCACTCTAACTTCTCATTTCTTTTATTACAGACGTAGCTAGAAGTCCTAGCCAGTGTTCTCTCTGAGTGCCTAGTGAGAGAATCCGTCCCAAAGAGCTTACCATCTAACAGACAAGATAGACAAAGGGAGAATTACTATTCCTAATGTATACATGGAGAATCTGAAGCACAAAACAAAAGTCTGTGGCAGAATAAGGACCCAGGTTTTCCTGAGTTCCAGCCTAGTACCTTAACAACATGCCAGTCCTTTCTTTTGCTGAAATTATTTTTTTCTTGATGGCAAGGGCCTGGCAGAAATACATGTGTGGCTGTCTGATGAGCTTCCAAGTGTTGAACACTGTGTAGTTACTGGCCTTGAATCTAAACTTATTTGTGGCACTTTCATATGGAAATACAGACCTCTACTATAAAAGAGTGCTGTATGGTCCATGTAACTTTAAAAATCTTGTCTATCAGAGTGTGCATATGCACGTGGAAATCACTCTCTCTAATACACACAGCAATAACCTATTTTTCGACACGATTATGAATCAACTAGTGGCTCAAGGTAACTAATTTGCAGCATCTAATCCCTTCCAGTGATGGGGTCCTATGTAAACAGTCTCGCCATTCTTTTCCCTGCTTATATTAGACTAGATCTTCCCTTTGACACAAATCCAGCTCCCAAATGCACAGAGCAGCATGTTTTGGGGTTTGTTTGTTTTTTTTTTCCCCCTCCTGTGAGATTGTAATCTGCTCATCCTCTCCGTTGCAGCCCTATTCTTTTGTTTTTGGTGGCATTGATGTTAGCGGCAAACATTGGGCTAGCTAAGTACAGATGCTGCAAAGTGTTAGTTATCTAAGGTCATTTATGGATGCTGCAGAGTGGGCAGCCACGCACAGAATGTCCTTAAGCTGAAGAAGAGCCCTGTGTAACTCAAAAGCTTGTCTCTTCCACCAAGAGAAGTTGATCCATTTAAAAATAAAATCACCTCATTCACCTTAACAAACAAGGAGTCTGGTGGCACTTTTAAAGACTAACAAATTTATTTATCACATGAGCTTTCATGGGAGAAAATCCCAATTTTTTTGCTGTACTAGACTAACATGGCTACTCCTTTGGAACTTGGCCTCATTCACCTTGTTTCTCTACACTGAAATGATCGAATGCTTTTATTGAGAGTTACTGAGAAACCTTACCTGCCGGAGGGGTGCTGATTTCTCTCTCTGATTTGAACTCAAGGGACATGATTCTGCTTTTTTGGTTTTTACATTAGCCTTTGCATCAAGGTGGTGCCTGGACTCCTCAGATGAAATCAGAGCACTGTAGTACAATTTGATGCATTATAGGAAAAGACAGTCTCCACCTGAAGAGATTCAGCCTAAACATACAAAGGAAGAGGATTATCCTTGTGTTACAGATGAAGTGAATCACAAAAAGATGAAGTGCCTTCCTGCGAAGTCACATAGTAAAGACAGCAGTTCATGAGTCTCAGTACATCCCGTAACAGTAATTATTACTAAAGAAAGTGAAGGCTAAAGGTGAGTTGCTATCTGGCAAACAAACATTTAATAATGGACTCTTTAGTCTAGCAGACAAGATATAACGCAGTCCAGCGGCTGCAAGTTGAAGCTACACAAATTCAGACTGGAAATAAGGTGTAAATTTAACAGTGAGTAATTAATCATTGAAACAGCTTCCCAGCAGTGGATTTTCCATCACTGATCCCTTTTCACTCAATAGGGTGTTACTCTAAATGATTTATTTTGGGGATTATTTCCCAGCCTTTAGTGCATTTATTCTTACAACCTGCTTGTGTGGCAGGGCAAGGCCATTTATCCTTGTTGTCTAGAGGGGGATGCTGAGCTGCAGAGACATGAAGTGACTTACTCAAGGTCACAGTGGGAGACAACATGACATAAACCAGGAAATTGATTCGAGCTCTGAGTCCTAGTCCTTTGCTTTTAACCACAAGACCATCCTTTCTGTGCTATGCTGTGTTCTGCAGAGGAGGAAAGTCTGTGCAGAGAATATTGGATGTTGAGAAGCCAGGCTTGGTGGCTTCTAGCATGCACAGAAAAGTAGTTAATTGGGTGGATGATGTTTGCATGCTACACAAAATGAGCATTCCTGATTTCTTAAAGGAGGGGCTGTGCTCGCTAACACTATTAAGACTGCTCTCCGAAGCAGTGGTTTTGTACTAATAGCACTTCATAGTGTTGTGTGGGGATATAACCGTCATAATCCTTTCTCAGAGTGCCCCAGTCTGTGGATGACAGTTGAGACCGTTGCCTGGAGACAGTTCAAATGCCATTGGTGGAGCAACAAACAGGCACTTGGCAAAGACTTTTCAAATTCAAACTCTGCTGCAGGAGGAAACTCGGCCTGCGACAGGATCTGTGTGCAAACAGACCATACTGGGAAACTTCCACTCCCTCCTGTTTAACTCTGGAGCTAATAGATTGCAAATGCTTTATCTTCGCAGTGTCTGCTTCATCTGCTGAATGTTTTCAGATTAACGCCTCAGTGCTTTGTGCTGTCCCAGCAGCCCAGCTAATAGGGATGATGTTTCTGTCCCTCTGAATCAAAGCTCAGATGTACCAAAAAAACTCAGAGGCTGATCCTCAGTTGATGTAAACAGATGTTCTTGACCATCAGTAGGCTACCCTAGTTTACACCAGGTGAGGATCTGACCCTTAGTTACTTTCTCCCCAACCCACCCACCTTCAAAAGTCCATTGTGAATGGCAAAATCTGACTGGATTCCAGGACTCCCAGACCCTGATCCCATCATGACCCTGGATGTGAGATGGCTTTGTCCCTTAATCTCCTTCCGGCATAATGATACTGCTACACAAAGAGGCTCTTAGGAAGATGGAAATGCAAAAGGAATGAGTTACTTGGGCCTCGTCTTTTCAAATTCTGTACCTGTAAAACTACAGTCATTAGGGGTATGTTTTTTTTTTTTTAGAGCAACAGACTACTGTAAACCCAAGTATGGATGCAATTACAGGTAGTCCTCACTTAGTGACCGGGTTCCGTTCCTGAAACCCGGTTGATAAACGAATTGGTCACTAAACGAGGAGCAGCCCTTACCGGTATTTCAGGCATAATGTACTTTACTGGTAGTGGGTTTTTCAACCATCTGTAGATAGTTTTAATGTCACCTTTGCATCATTTATAACATTTTTAATATATATTTTAAATGTTTTAAGCTCTAATGTACTGAACTTAGTTTGCATAGTGTACTGTAAATATAGGTAATCTGAGAGAGTTGATGCGAGTTCTCGTACATCGCCATAATACCAACTCATCAGAGAGCTGGTCATAACTCTGAGGGGTCACTAAACGAGTAGGTCACTAAGTGAGGACTAGCTGTATATGGCTACAAAGGAGCCTTGTACTGGTAGAGCTTATTTCCATTTCTAGATGGGAATAAAGCTACACTGCGGTCAGCACCTTTATGTTGATAAAACTGATTACGCTGGGGTCTGTACCACTTTAAATTCACTGATACCGCTAAAGTGGCCCAACTTTTGGGTCTTGAGTGGGATGAAATAACTCTGAGCTACAGCCTCCATGTGTAAAATGGGGGTAATTAATCCTTCCTTTATTTAGAGTGGCAGGACAGCAGTTTTTTCTTACAATGAGTATGTGTAGTGCCTAGCACAAACAGCAATAAGGCACTCATTTGTTACAGTGAAGACTATTAACCATTGGGAAACCTACAAAGGAAGGTGGTGGATTCTCCAACCCTTTGACATCTTCAAACCAAGCCTTGGGTGCTTTCTTGGGAGATGGGCTTTAGTTAGTCCAAGTGTTTCCAGACTATAGTACAGGAGCTTGATGGTCCATCCCTTTACTTCACAACAGGTTTTAAGAAAGTGGTCTGCGAACCAACAAAGTTTGGGAGCCAGGGCTTAGTTAAATAAAATGCAGGAGTAACTAGATGAAATCATCTGGCCTGTGTTATACAGAAGAGGAGACTAGATGCTCTAATGTTCCCTTCTGGCCTTAAATCTATGAATCTATGGGGTTTTGACCTCATTTAGGGCCTCTAAGTCCTATTGCAATACAAACAACATTAAGTATGGAAAGTGCTTTGAATCTCATCTATTAAACATGTAAAAAGATAAAGGTGATTGTAACTAAAACAGACGATCACTGTAGGTTTAAGGATGGGTTGATCAAGCCTAGTTTGCAGAGCTGAGAGCTGTTTAGCTGCTTTAGTGATCCTCAAGGAGAAGCAAAATGATCAAGAAGTTTAGATAAAATTGGCATTCAGAATTTTTGAATGAGAGGAACAGCCATTAAAGAAGAATGGGCCATCTTCACCCTATCATCCCTGCCCCCCATCTTCTGGATCACTCTTCAAGTAGCATTTAGATGTGGTGCTTAGCAGCCGAGGTTGGTTCCCACACACTTTGAACTCAGCGTTGCTTTTGTTCTGGCTGCTGCTGCCCTCACTGTTAACTGCTACGTGGAGAGAATTCCAATACTCCAAATACAATCAAGGGCTGGGATTCTTATGTGATGGGATTTGAACAGCAGAGCTTGTAAAGGGGGCTGAGTTTAGGTGACAGTTTATATGCAGGAAAGGAATTATTTATGTGTATTGTGGTATTGTATTCAACTGACCCTGGTCAACACAACATGAGGGTTTTGTTATAAAATTGTATATGTGATGAGTAGGGATTTGGTGACTTTTATTCTTCTGGATCGTTGGTATAGGCGCCCTAAATTGGTAGATACTTTGCACAGACAAAACCCTTAGCCTGTCATCCCAGCTTGTAACCTTTACTTAGCAAACCACCTAAAACTGCACACTGTCTGTCGTAAGTAACAAAAACCATGGTTCTGACTTGCAATTTGTTTGGAATGTCTGTTGGGTTTGCTAACAGGCAATCGTAGGAGGACTGGCTGGCTTCCCTGAAGGAATGGTTTCATTGTGATTCTCCAAACCTCCTGATTTCAGGTTCTACTAATCCCTTGAGATATGCTGTCCTCTGAGCAAGCTGCATTCATGTAACTGGAGTTGGTGATTTTTAAGGAAGGAAATGGATTTGCTGCTGGCTTGTTGGCTGTCATTTAGCAGCCATGGCAGCTCTAAATAGTGCCTGTCTGTGTTACTCTGTACTTCATTCACTTAGCACAGGGCACAGTAGGAGAAAGTTTGGACCAACATGAATGCTATTTAGATAAATGTTCTGAGCATGCTATTAGGTTATTAATAATACACTTTTATGGCACATTCCATCCCACAGTCTCAAAGCACTTCATGCTCACAGAATAACCACATGGTTAAGGGACCCCAGAGCTGGACACCATGTGTGGCCTCAGACAAGGCACTGCAGCTCTCTGTGCTTCAGTTCTCTCATCTGTATGTGTGAAGGCCAACGCTGCTTCTCTGCCTTGGGGAGGGTTGTGAGGAAGACCACATTAATGGTGCGGTTCTCAGGTGCTGTGTTTGTGGAGGAACACACAAATATCTGAAGATTTGTGAGTTACAATTGAGACTGACTTAAAAATTGATATTATGTTTTAAATAATTATTGATCATTTTCATTTGAGCCTTTCATGTGCAGTCAGGTCACATTTCCAAGCTGTTCTCTGCAGCTATGAAGGCAAGAAACGTACTTTTTTTGTAAATGAAAACCAAGAGACACACACAAGCTCTTGTCTCCACAAGCTGTAAGTAATATAAAAATACATGGCTCGTATCACTAGGTGGCAAAGCACTTTACAAAGGAACTCTATCCTTAGTCCCAGTTTTACAGATGAGGAAATTGAAACAGAAAGATAAAGTAATATGCTGAAGTGTCTTGTGGCAGGGCTGAATTAAAGTCTAGTGTTTTATCCACTATGCCACATTGCTGCCTCCTCAAGTCAAATATCACAAAACTCATGATAAAATCATGAGTTGTCAAAGCCTGGATTGCCTAGATTAACATGAATAAATTAAGCCCAGCCCACCACAGTCTGTTTGTGAGGCTGATATTGGAACAGAGAACTCTTACTACAGAAGTGTCCTTTTAAATAAATACACAATTAAAATAATGCAGAAAAATTCTCCAACTAGTTTGGTTTAAACAGTAACAGATTCCCCAAAAGTCACTATGATTAAGGCAAAATGATATCAGAGGCCGTGACTAAGGAGACCTGGGTTCAAGTCCTGACTCTGTTCTGTGAACTTAGAAAAGTTACATCTCTTTGTCTAGGTTTCCTTCGTGCTCTGTCTTGTCTATCGAGACTAGATGCTCTTGAGCACACTATCTAGGACACTGTGTTATGATAAGGACCCCAATACCTGTTGGAGCATACAAATCACAGAGAGAAATGCGACAGCTATACAAGGGGTCCAGATTAGCATTAGCTGCAGCTCATGAAAAGCAAAGCAAGGTCTATTAGACTGAGCTCTTGAAGGCAGGGGCTGTGGAATGCTCTATACAGTACCTAGCATGATGAGGCCACATTCTCAGTTGACCCTAGGATACCACTGTAACACATGTGAGGAGTAATAAAAAGGGCCCAGAGGAAGGAGAGGACTGAAAATTATCATTGAAGCCAGCAGCAGTTTTGTATGGCCACGTCCAATCAGTTTTGTAAGTAAACAGGGTTTTCTGAGAGCAGCTTTGAAGAGGCTTCCAGAGGCTACTTGCGGCCATGGTTGTCGCCTGTGGTTCTTGCCGGCAGCGATTGAAGCTCATCCCCGCTCTGAAGTGGATTGGGTACTTGCGGAGCTTTTGCTAGCAAGGTTAGAAGTCAATGGTCCTGGCTAGAAGCAGCCTCCCTTTCATCACAGTCAGAACTCCTCTCCATATAAAGGAGCTAAAGCACCCCATGAAGGTATTTTGTGCTCACTTCTATGGCATTTCGATCATGTCTTGGCAAGAGCTGGAAGGAGGCACCTAGGTTCCATTTAATTTCTGGGAAGAAGGAAGGTCTGGTGGTCAAGCCACTTGGGTAGGCTTCAGGACATCTGCATTCATTTTCCATTCAGCCACAGCCTCTATGTGTGACCTCAGCCAGGTCACTTACTTTAGTGGGAACTCTGTGGCTAGCTCCCAAATGTGCCTTTTAAAACCCACAAGTTAGTTTCTTCCTGGTCCTTACCTCCCCATCTCTGAAATGGGACTAATAATTCTGCCTTGTCTATTTGAACTGTGAGCTCTTTGGATCAGGAGAGTTCCCTAGGACTCTGTACAACAGCCCATAGCAGAGCAAAGCCCTGATGTCAACCAGGGCTTTCGTACTGTCATAACATTACTTCTACCACATACACCAAGCATGGTGTGTAATGCAGTGGATTGTAAGAGCCATCAGGTTCTACAACAAGCTATCCACTCACTAGTTGAGTCATGTTTTTACTAGAACAGCCCTCTCCAGCTCCTTAGTAAGAAGCAAGCTTTAAACTTCTCTCCTAGTCACAGGTGTGGAACCCAGCTCTGCTTCCTTTTCTGCTGATTCTTCATCCTTCTGCATTAATAATGAGCCCAAGCACTGTCTATAATTACCAAGAGTAGAAACCTAATTCCCTTCCCTTATAGGGTTACCCTCCAAAAAGAATGGTGCCAGATTCCTTTCATCCCAGTAATCTTTCCCTTTAAACTCAGTCAGTGGCTGCTGCAAAGGATTACTTCACTTCCCTAGACCTCTAGATGAAATGTGAGGGTGCACGATGCCTTTGGCCAGATCTGCCTCTGGTAATCTCCCACCAGCTGCAATTTTTGGAGTACTGTGTTGGCAAGGTAGTGGCTTTTTAGCCATCATGAGGTTTGATTCTGCTTAGAGGTAAGAGAGATTAATTCAGAGATGAATGACAACCTGGTGGGTGAGATGCTGAACTGGGATTCAGAAGCTCCAAATGAGATCAGGTTAGGCTGCTAGACATTCTACAGGCATTGTAAGATGCTGACCTAGAGAGAAAGCAATGCAAATAGACAAGGTAGGCAAAGGAAAGTTGGTGGTCCCATTTTATAGATGGGAATACTGGAGCTAAATTACTTAATCAAAGTCATCCAGGGATTCACCCACACCTCTCCAGACCAATTTCAGGGCTGTAGCCCCTAACACCATCATCCTTCTTGTTTTGCTGTCTGTGTACAGTGCTGTATGTATTAAGGGACTCTGCCTTACAAATAACAAAGGGATGCAAAAAGCTGCCAGCCAGCCAAGCACATGGGAATTGGAGTCATGAGACAGCAGTTCGTAATATAAGAATTTAATTATAAAACCTCACCCAGTGCTATGCCTTGCATAGTATTATTTTATACCAACCTGCTTTTACAGTGCAGTAATAACCACAGGCATGGTCTGGCAGGGCACAGTTGAGGTAATCTCACAGGACTCCTCCCTGAACACAGGACTGTAGATGTTGCTGTTTTACATTTCCAGCAGCAGCTGACTAAAGTGATGTGGAGTCCTGGGCATTCTGCAACATGTGGCCCCCATGGCTCTGCTCCCAGAGGGGAAAAGGCAACAGTAGAAACCCTTGGGAGTATCAGGAGCTGCATTAGGTTCCCTCTCTCCCATGCTGGAGCCAGAGAGGTGTGTTGTAGTGTCATAGGCCTGTAGCTCTATGCCTTGATCCAGCCCAGCCTGAAGGTCTGATCTGATATAATGTTTCCCATCTGGAGTCCAGAGCCCAAAATAAAAACCTGCCCCACCCGCTCCAGCCAGAGGTCAGTGATGGGAGGAAATGTTTGAGGTTTCCTCTGCCAATGGTTTATTTGATTGTTTTCCCCCCAGCAATCTGGGGCAGTATGTTCTTTGTTATTCATGTTTATTTAGATTTCATCTGGAATGCATTTCAGAACTGAACGAGTCAGAATTTGGCCCCTATCCACTTGGCAGAGTTAGACAGAAAAATGGATATATTATGATGGAGGGTGGGTGCATTTGTGAGATAGAGAGCAGGGGTTACTGGAGTGAAGGGGTCTTCTGGATAGTGGAGGGGAGGACTCCTGAGTTTCACTGATGGTTTTGGAGAGGGAATATGGCTCAGTGGTCAGAGCAGGGGACTACAGATCAAGGCTCCCAAGTTTAGACTCCTAGGTTTGGAAGGGAATGATGTCTAAGGATGAAGCAGGGTGTTAGGACTTGTGGGTTCTATTTGTGGTTCCAAAAGGACGTGTTCATTTAGGGTGCTGATACACAGGCCTCAGTGGTTCAGGAGCCTAATTACCGATCAACATCACCCAAAAGAGCCACAGAAGTATGACTTAATTTTCATATATTATGGCATTGTATTTTCAATCACAGTATTTTAACATCTGGTGCTGCAAAGAGTTGTAGAAGACGCACTGAAAAGTCACTTGTGGATTGAGCATCTCAGTCTGAGTATCACTGGTTGGGGGCTAGAGTAGCAGGCTGGGAATTAGGACTCCTGGGTTCTATGTTTGTCAATGGAAGGGTAATGTGGCTGAGGGCAGAGCAACAGTATGGGAGACAGGTCACCTAGGTTCTGTATCCAGCTCTGTTACTGACTTATGTGCCCTTGGGGACAAGCCACTTCCTTTCTTTGTGACTCAGTTCCCTTTTTGAACAATTAGAATATTGAAGCACTTTGATCTACCCAGATTCTCTTGCTCCATCACGATAGTATCAATAATGTTTGAGAACATCAAATAGACACTTGTTAGAGCAGTGCTAAGCATTATTATACACAGCCAGGCTGACTTGTTATTGAGCCTTTCCCTCCCAGTGCTAACCCAGCCTGTGCCAGGGTAATTAACATCCCATATTACTTAGTGTGTGGTTTTTCTGTGCATCTTGTCTGATTGTGCAGCCTTTCTTTAAGACAGTTTTTTATGAATCCATAAATCATTAATTTGGATGATATTCAAACAAAGAACCAGTCTCGTTCTGCTACTTGGCTTAACCCTACCTTTGTGCATCCTCTTCCCTTCTGTTACTTTGCTCTGTGTGACAGGCTGCTCCCCAGATCCAGTCTGGTGTGCCTCTTTGACCCCCTGATTCCCACTCCTGAACCTTAATTCTCCCCACTTTGCTAAGTAACCACTCACTCCTGAGTCAATCCCCTCTGGTCTCTGGCATGCAACTGGCCCCAAGCAGTGGGTGTATGCCCTCTGACTACTTGAAGGATGGTCCGCAAGCAAGCACCCTTGGCCCCAGTCACCACAGCAGGAGCCACTGTCTGCAGAGATTAGGGCCCACTCCCAATCACCATACGCTCAAGTCCATCCACTTAAAAAAGAAATTAATTGTGCCCAGCCTTCTTCACTCACATCCTCTAAAGATCACCTAGCTTTAGATAAAACAACTACTAGTTTATTGATCAGATTGTAATTCTAAGTAAGAATATAGCCAGTCATGGCAGAATCACACTATAAATGAGTCAGGAGAGACCACAAGGAAATAAAAGATAAGACACACATACTGACCTAATATTGCTACTCAAAGTGACCTCATAATCCAAGTTTATGCTCAGGGTGTTCAGCTGTCAGATTTTGCACAGCCAGTCTCTGCCTGAGGCCGGGCAGGGCCCACATCTTGCTTGAAGTTGTTTCAGGATGAAGATTCTTAGGCAAAAAGCCCCCAGTCCTTCCAAGTGTCTTTCTTTCTTTCCATCCAACTCACCCCTCCCATTTTGGGCAGAGGTGATCATTGTGCCATCTTAGCCACCTTAATTAGCATATCTTTGTTGCCTCCTTCAGGTATTTGCTTGCTGCTGGGAGAGAGTTCTGTCCGTTTCCGATCCCCTTAAGCCATGCTAAACATCTGTGCACATGCATGAAGTTGTAGGAAATGTGATATACTAATTATGTAGAATAGGTGATAAGCATCCATAAAGAAACATTGCATGGTGTAATTGGCAACAAATCATACAATCGCAGTGTACAAGTGAACAGGAAAATCATATAGATCATAAACCAGGGTGCACAGATATGCATCCCTTGACACTCTAATTGCCCATCCCCCTTGGTAACCTGATACAGCATTGCATATCTAGCACTCCTTTGCTATAGCTTTCTTTGTATATTATTCCTAGTGGGATTAGAAATTCTTTGGGGCAGGGACTAAGTCTTTATTATGTGTACGTACAAGACCTGGCACCATGGTGCCTGGATGCCTGACTGCAGTCTGTGGGTGCCAGTGTCCTACAAAGAAATAATAATAATAATAATAATTAATAAACAACTTTTTTAAACTATTGCCCCATATCCTAGAGAATGATGTGCTGGTGATAAGCAGAAATCTCAAGGAATCACAATGTTTAACATGTGGTGAGCAAGCCCAGATGCTGCAGGAAGTGATGGGGGTTACTAGCAGGCCACACTTCTCCTCTGAACCAGTGTAGGCCCAAAGACACAGTGCAGTCCTAAGGGTCAATGTGCTTTCATAGTATGGCATGGGTGACTCAATAAGGAGTGCTGTCCCTTCTGAATCATTGCTAAGCTCAGTGATCCCATCGCAGTGCTTGAGGGATCTGTGCTTCAAGGAGTGGCACTGGGGTGCTGTTCCCTCAGCATCACTACTGACCCTTTCAGGCAAGGGTTAAAGTAGGCCAGAATGCACCGGAAAGCCGTTCTGGGGGCCACTATTTTTAGGAGCTCAGCATTCTGGGGCCCCTAAAAATAGAAAATGGAGCTGAAACACTGCATTCTGGGGCCCACCATTTAAAAATAGCAGACCCCAGAATGCAGCATTCTGATTCCATTTTCTATCTTCAGAGGCCCCAATGCTGAGCCCCTAAAAATAGCAGGCCCCAGCAAGGTGTTCCTCTGCATTCCAGGAGGCAGGGGAGCTGCCCTGGCCAAGGCTGAGGCGCCAGCCTGACCCTGCTCTCACTGAGCATGCTCAGTTGGAGCAGGCTGAGGCTGGAGCCTCAGCCCGGACAGGGGCCACTCCAGTGACATGGTGACCATGTAAGGGGGTTGGGGGAGGGGGCGGGTTGAAGCAATATTCACTCCAGGACTTGAAATTAGTGGGGGTGTAGGGGGAGGTTGGCAGGGGGTAGGGTGTGCTCACTAATTTGGTATGACACTGTTACTAGCTGACAACTGAGGGGGTGTTGGGAAATTCAGGGGGGTTGTAAGGGGAGAGTTAGGGAAATCCTGGGTTTGGGGACAGGTGAGCCAGTCCAGTGGGGAAAGGGCGTGGGGAAGGGGGTCGGCCCGGGGCAGCGGGAGAAGACTGCATGGCATGACAGGGGTTTGGGGGACCAGTGGTGAGACGGTGGCCAGGGGCAGTAGCTGGGGTGGGGGGGATAGGTGTAGAGGGGCAGTAGCTGGGCTGGGGGTAGGCATGTAGGGACCAGTAGCTGGGACAGGGGGGGCAGTAGGTGGTGTGGAGGGCAGTAGCTGGGGCGTGTGAGGGGGCCTGCATTGGCATGAGGGGTCCCACCAAATTATACTTTAACCCCTGCTTTCAAGGGGGCAGCTGTGTTAGTCCAGTTCAGTAGAACAAACAAGGAGTCCTGTGGTCCTTTTAAAGACTAACATTTATTTCTCACACGAGCTTCTAACCCAACAAAGCTCATGTGATTAATCAATCTCTTAGTCTTTAATGTTATATCTACACCTAAAACCTTAGTTTGGACTTGATTAGTCCGAACTAAGTAGTTCAAAAGTTAATTTGAACTAAGCACATTTTTTAGTTTAAACCAGCTTTTTAGAAAAGCACAGTTAGTCTGAACTAAAAAAACGTATTTAGTTCAAACTAACCATTAGTTCAAACTTATTTAGTTCAAACTAGCATGTCTAGATTGTGCTAGTTTGAACTATACATGCAAATAAGTTCAAACTAAGCAGTTAGTTTGGTCTAACCAGCCAAACTAACTAGTTCAAACTAAGCTTTGCTTAGTTCAAACTAAAAAAAATGTTTAGTTCAAACTAGACAAAGCCTAGTGTAGATAGGGTTCAAATTAAGCCTCCTTAATTTGAACTAATTTGCTAGTGTAGACGTAGCATGAAGGACCACAGGACTCCTTGATTGTAGTTCTGATCCCAGGGCCTTGCTGAGTTGCTAGAGGTTGTTGTGATCTGGGAAGCAAGGTGGGTGGCTCAGCAGGTGCCAGTATCGACCCATACTTTAGCTTCTAGAGTTGCTGATGTTCGTTAATCACATGTGTTTATTAAAAACCTTCCTAATACATGAAAGCTCAGTATAACTCGGATAACTACAGCTGTGTAAAACTGCCCTGAAAGCCTAAATCAGACTTGGGATTCTCCTTCATGTGCTAGCCTAAAGTGATATATGCTGTTGCATCATGTTCCTTCCCAGAGATGGCTGCATTTCCACAATAGGCAAAGTAATTTCTCTGTGTGTGTACGTTCTGTTTCTCCTCCCTGAGCATTTATTGCTTTGCAGGCCTTGCTGAAACACACAGATGAGCTTTCTCGCCTCAGTCACTAATACTACTTTTACTAAAGGAAGGGATTCTTTGCCAATTGTTCTGTTTCACAGAGCTCAGTTTTCCAGTCTTTGAGCTGACAAAATCAAACACACCCATCTGCACATCTGTGGCAGATCATTCCTTACCTGAAGGAAGACTCTCCAAAGAACTAGACAGTTTACTTTGCCCTTAAATTTGGTGCTGGGTTTTAGAAGTGAACTTTCTCCCAAACTGAGGAATCTCATGGTGACAGATTACCAAGAAAACAGCTTTCAAAGCTGAGGCGGCAGGGAGGGGGATGCATAGTGTTATGGAGTTCACACTTTCTTGGGTGACCAGATGTGCCAATTTCATAAGAACAGTCCCAATATTTGGGACTTTGTCTTATATTGGTGCCTATTACCCCCAGTCCCAATTTTTTACTCTCGCTATCTGCTCACTCAATCACTTTCTGCCTCTAATTCCTCTGATATCCATTGTGTGTTTGTTTTCAAATTTATCACTGACCATGGGAAGTGCTGGCAAAATAAATAAGACTCAGTGCCAAAGTGGATGCCAGAGGAAAGAAACTATGTGGCCTGGTGCGGTGCTTTGAGTTTGGTAGAAGCAGGGGACTAGCAGCCAGGACTCTTAAATTCTGTTCCCAACTCAGGGTGTGTCTACACTCCAATTAAATACACCCGTTGCTGGCTAATGTAAACTGACTTGGCCCAGACCTCAGTGCTGCTTAATTACAGTGTATATGTTCATACTGAGCCCTTAGCCTGGGCCCTTCCGAGGGGCCAGGGTCCCATGGCTCGGGCTCCACCTAAGCCCAAATGTCTACATTGCATTTAAAGAGTCAGGTAGCCTGAGCTCAAGGAGCCAGAGTCAGTCGATACTGTTGTTTAACTGCAGCATAGATAAAGACTGAGAGACTGGGTGAGTTATGGTGTGTCAGAGTGCCTTAATCTTCTCCATGGGGACAATACTAAAACACCAAGTGAGATGCTTTCAGATTCTTCCATGACAATACTACCGGCTGACAAAAGATCATTATTTTCTACCAGTTTCTGCTGCAGCGGACACCAGAGACCAAGTCCCAGCAACTATATTAAGCATGGTCTTTGCAGCAGCAGTTGGCACCTGCTAGATTATAGTCAATGTTTTGTAACAATACAAGCTTTGCATTGGAATAGGTACTTCAGCCGCTTCCTTTGGCAGTCCTGTAAAAGTTCCTGGTTTGGATACACATGCAAATTTGTTCACAAATAAATTCTCAGTTTACAGGCTTTTTTTAAAATGATCTGACTCACTTGATGAGCAGTATGGAAAATAGCCAAAATCTGTTAACAAACATTTAATTGAATGGACTGGCTGATAAAATGTTGCAGAAACCTCCAAAGTGTTTTTTGCACTGTGTGTATCTGCAGACAGGAGGAAGAAATCCAGCAAGAGACTGTACACTAGGATTGTGTGCAGTATCTGTTTGCCGACTTTCTGCTGCCTTTGTCTCTTCTGAAAAGTGTCACATTTGCCATGGGGAAAACAAACAGGCCCTTCTCCCTAGAGTGATGTGGTCCAATGTGGTGGTCATTTTTTTTAGGGGTTCTGTTTTCAAGAAGGGTTAGAAACGTACTGGTTCTTTTAAAATGAAATGTGAGATTGTGTAATCTCATGACGTGAGAAGCCGAGCTCTCAGGAAAACATCTAGTTTTCCATGTTTTGCAATATAATTATAAGAATTGGCAACTCACTGTTCTTGTGCCCACACTTTTAAAAGGAAGTTGGAAAACTGGAGAAGGTCCAGAAAAAAGAGACACAAATTATTTAAGGGATATAGAAAATTCCTGATAGTGAGAAGCTTAAAGAGCTCAATCTGTTTAATTTATATTAAAAAGAGAGGGGGCAAGTGGCTTGATTACAATGTATGTCCTTTCACAAGAAGAAAACTCCATGTACTATAGGGGTCCTTAGCCTAGTGGAAAAGAGCAGAACAAAAAACAGTGGCTGGCAGTTAAAGCCAAAAAAGTCAAATTAGAAATTAGGCACAAATTTTTCACAGTTAACCATTGGAGTAAACTCCCAAAGAACATGGTGGAATCTCCCTCTCTTGTTGTCTGCAACGCAAAACAGGATGCCTTTATAGAGCTGTGGTTCTCAATTACTGTGTTGGGGCACATTACTGTGCCACCACCCATCAGTAAGTGTGTCACAGTAAACCAGGGAGATGGCTGGATTTGGCGTGGCGTGGCTGGGCGGGCCAGTGTGTCCTGAAGTGTCATGCTGTGCTGCCAAGTGTGTCACAACGTGCAAAAGGTTGAGAACCACTGTTCTAGGCTGCTGCAGCCTAATGCAAATAATGGTCTGCTCTAGTCGAAAGCAAGTTATTGGGCTCAACACAGAGGTGAGTGAGTGAAATGCAATGGCTTGTGATATACAGGAGGGCAGACTTAAACACTATAAATGGATTCAAGTTCCAGTGTAGACCATACATGTTACATTTTCCTTCTGTTCAAGTTCTTATGCTCCCTTTCATGCATGTGTGCTGTTCCATAATAACCTAAAGTGTTTTTAGCAACATAGTAAGAACATTCCATTTAAAATATATGGAGTCAGAGCCTCAGCTGGTGTAGATAAGCCACCAATGGCCTGATTTATCATTTATATCTACTAAGGAGCTGATCCAGAGAGTTTTCCCTCTTGGGTCTACTTCTTTAATTAAATGCCTGCATTTTCTTGATGTAGATAAACCTTTTCATTTTGATGAATATGGAAATACAGTAAAAATTTTTAATAGTAATAAATACCTGGACTATTTCCATCTGGGCTTGGCAAAGGCTCAACTGAAACACAATCTTGTGAGCAGCTTGTACAGTGAAAATTGGCTGAGAAACTATTAAGATGTCATGCTTCAGGCATACTGATTTATATTTTTGTTTTAGATGGATGAGTAATTTGCTTAGCTCTGTGCACTGGGTCTCTAGAGAGTCCAGGCATTTTGGGACTGATCCAAAGCTCAGTTAAATCAATGGAAAGCCTCAGCAGGCATGTTGAGTCAGGCGCTTTATGTGTAAACTGGCCACTTTGATCTTGAGAATCTGTGTCTTTATGCTGAGGTGATTTATGCATTTTGGAGTGTTGGAAAAGCTCTTGTGACCTGATTGTGAGTCTTGTGATTTTGGTGTTTTCCCTTAAAACCACAATTACTGGAATCAAGAAAATGCACGTGAATCATAGACTTGTAGCACTGAAAGGAACCTAGAGAATCTCTGCTTAAATTTTCAAAGGAAAAGGGGGGGAGTGGGGGGAAGAAATTTCTAGGCCCCCTGGCTGCGGAGAGAAGTTGGAAAACATTAAATGAGACTATCCTAAAGATTCAGAACCCAGAAGGCAAATTAAAATAAAGAACTTAAGAAGAATCTGATAATTTTAAAGACAATCTCATGAGTTGAGGATCCTGTGCCGTAAATTCTGAACATCGACGTGAATTTAAAGTGGAAGTGCTATTGAATGGTGTGTGCTCCTAAATCACTTAGGAGCTTTTGAAAATCCCATCTTTTATCCACAATCTGTGTGTTTTATACGAAGGGAATCCGTAAACTTATGCCCATTGTTGGCCCAGGGAAAATCTTACCCCTTCATTCCCAGGAAATCTGCATTTCATGCACCAGTCATGCCTCCTCTGTACCAACCCACTCCTGCATTTTATGCACCAAGGTGCCCTTTTGCCCCTGCTGGAATCTGCACATTCAGCAGACGCCTCCCTCTGAAAGTTTAGGAAAGAGGATCGAAAGTTTCATCATTAAAGCTAGCAAAAAAAAAGGAGGCCTGTGGCACAAACTAACCGATTAATTTTTCGCAGGAGCTTTCATGGGAGAAAGTCCCACTTTGTCCCTTTTCTGCCACGAAAGCTCCTGCAAAAAATAAATCTGTTAGTCTGTAAGTGCCACAGGACTCTTTTTTGGCTGGACTAGCCTAACACGGCTGCCCCTTTGGAACCTGGAATTAAAACTGGCTTCCCATGGGCACCCCTCTCTGAATAGGGTGTCCAAGGCCGCCCTTACCATACTACAAGCATGTGCTGCAAGCTGTGCAGCCCGGGGAGCTAGTGCAAAGGCTGGCTGGTGCCCTGGGCCTGGGAGGAGCTTGCAGGCTGTTTCTCCGCCTGGCTGCAGCCCAGTCTCAGCATTGGCTGCCGGGGAGCCGGGCGGGCGGGCGAGCAGCCCCAGGGAAGGAGGAACCAGCTGCTCCCAGTCGCCCATCGGCTGCTGCCACTGGGAGCAGCGGCGGCGTTGGAGGACCCCCAGGAGCCCGGCCTGAGGGTGAGTGCTGGGGGCCCGGCCTGGGCTCTCCCGGTAGCTCCCAAATTTTGCAGGCTGGGCGTGCCCGCCGCCGGGCTGCAGCAATTTCACTCGCCCTGGGGCGTGAGAGCGGGGCAGGGACTGGCTGCATGGCGGGGGTGGGGTGGGTGGAATATTGCTCCTTGCCTCAGTTTCCCCGCTGGTACAAGTGGGATCATTGCTGCTGCCAGGGTGTGTGCATGAGGCCGAGAGTGCCTGAGGGTTGGCCCAGGGAAGAGGGCAGAGTATGAGCTTTCCGAGCCGGGAGGGGGGGGTCTTGGTTGCTACAACTTTTCTTCCTTCCTGACCGCCGTGGCATGGCCCTGAAATGGGATCTCCCCTCTCCTCCTGTTTCCATGGGATCCCGCTCCTCTTTCATGCCATCTAGCTACCAGCCAGGGCTGACTTTCCGAGGTGTGTGTTTTTAAGGGAGAGAAAAGTATAATCAGTAAAGCGCCTGAAGTTGGCTCCTACTGATTGCGGCAAGAGGGTGGGGGAAGAAATGAATTCTCTTAGTGTTAAGTCAAGCTGTGGATCTTAGTGACCACCTTTTAAATTTAGAGCTGGACTGCAGTGCAGGGTATCATTTACCAGTAGCCTGCTACATAAAGCTGGATTGTCTCCCATGAGGATTTTTTTTACGTTAGGTATCTACATCCAGCAACCTGCCGCTTATAATTTTAGAAACCAGCTGTGAAATTTATAACTATCTTTACATTAATTTTGGCAAAGAAAGATGCTTGGAATACATGTCATGGAGTTCTCAAAGGTGTTAGGGGTTTTTCTGGTTTTTTTTGTTTTTTTGCTGAGCCCCCTCTTTGAAAATGTTTCAGGCTGTGTGTTGATCCCCCAGAAGTGACAACTGCACCCATGCTATGCACCCTTATTGCCATGCACGTGGGATGACTACTTGCAGCCCCCTGAGGGATTATGACTCCCAGGTGAGAACCCGTGGGTGATGGGATAAATGATTGATTCTCACTTTTAGACCCCTTGACGCTGGCAAAGCAGTGTGAAGGGCCTTATAAACGAGAAGCTGGCCTATGGGATGGCTGGGGGACCATGCAGGTGTTCTGCTTAGTTTCCTCTGTGTAAAATTGTAGCGATTCCCTAAGGTCCCATTCTGAGAGCAGACCCCTCCCATATAAGAACGTTGAAATTACCATCCAATCCAGGCTCCTATCTCTTTCATTGCCTAGTGCCAGCTGGTTTCAGAGGAAGATGCAAGAGACCTTATAGTAGTCAGTTATGAGATGACTGGATCCAAAGGGACACTTCCTTCTCACCCAATTGTTAGAAGTAGGCTTATATTTTATTAATGATTATCACTACTAGGCACCTAGTAAGATAGGATGTTGCTGGTTTTCTGAGAAACTTCTTCTAGAGAAGGATTTACTTATTATATTAATGTATTATTATTTATATACCAATAGCAACTTGAGAGCCTAACAGAGATTGGGCCCTATTGTGCATGGCTCTTTACAAACTGATAATAAGAGATGGTTCCTGCCCTGAGGAGCATCCTATGGAAGTAGGGCAGACAAAAGATGGAGGTGGAAGTAGGCAGAGAAGGGGAAGAGACTAACCCATCTCTCCTGCTGCTCAGCCCAGCACTTTTCCCCAGTGTACCTTACAGTTACATGTTTTACAGGTTTCCATCACCCAGTCTGAATTGTGGGCCTAAACCTTTTACACTCTTCACAGGCCCCATCCCTTCCCCCTCCCCCAGACCCTTGAATGATTCTCCTCCTCTAAGGAAGATGATGGCTACTGCAGTTGCCTCTGTCCAGTTGATCAAGGCAAGAAAGCCATACAACGTTACTGGCATTCTGTAATTTGGGTAGCAGGAGGTGTTTGCAATAGGAACAGCTGTCCATTCCCAGGGAGGATCACCAGGAGTTTGCATTCCCTGGCAGCTAGATGATGTGGCTGGCATGCTACCTTACTGACTGCCAACTCAGTGAATGTCTTGGGCGTCCGTATCGTATCGCATCGCAGTCTTTCCTCCTGCACTGTGTTAATTCTGTGCCATATCTTGCTCTGGAAAGCCTGGTTGTCCAGAAGGTGTTCTCTTCTGTTCCTAAGTCTCAGCCCAGGGGATGTTTTCTCACTCTATCATGGTGTGTTTTGGATTTCTAAGTAGAACTAAAATATTTGCATACTTCCAACTTGCACCAAATTCCTTTGTGCCTGGTGAGCTTTGCAAGTCCCACAGCTTTGGCTCTGGAACTCCCACAGCTTGCCTGCCTTGCTGTACCAATCCCTCCCCAACTCCTTGGTGGGTTAATATGGTGTCTCAAGATCTTTCTAATGATCTCCCAAGGGAAGGGTAGGTCTGGGAATTCACCTCTCTTGTGTGACTCGTATATGCATTTCACTACCCAGCTCCTTTGAGGGCTAGAGTCAACTAGATTGACATCAGGTTCAGAAAAAGCCAATGGAGGACACACAGAACAAGAGGACAAGCTCCTGGGATTGGCAACTCAAAAGCTAAAGAGACGCTTCTCCAATCTCCTTTTCAAACTGTTCTGCCACAGAGCTTTTCTTTGTTTTACATAGACAGGAAGAAGGATTTTGGGGGAGTGGGCTCAGAGGATTGGCTTTAGTTCTCAACATCTTTGGAGGATGAGGGTTATTACTGAATGTTTCACAGGAAGAGGTTGGGTAAATCTTAAATGTTTTTTATACATTCCTCTTTAAGGGAATTTTTTTCCCCTCAAGCGCTAAACAAATAATTTTCTGGGTAGGGTGAGGTGAGGGAAATGGCCTGCCATATATTCAGAACCCCGTGTAGAGCTGAAAAGGTGAAACTTCTCTTAAGATGATGATCCCTGACTGATACAGCCATCTAGTGGATTTACAGGAGAACCAGATGGATTCCCGGCTAAGGAACGTCTTTTAGCGTTTCCAAATTCTCTGTGCTTGTATGAGAAAACCAACCAGCACAAGGATCTTCCTCCTTAATGGGGAAAAATGAAATGTTTTAATCTAAGGCTTTGTTTACATTGGGATTTTAAGTCCTTGGTGCATTCCCTTGTTGTAGATGTGTTTTACATGATTGTAACATGATTTCTACCAGTGTAATTCACTGAGGATAATGTGCACTTGTCTAGTGTCCATCCAAAGAGTTAGTTTCTTTGCCGCCTTTCACCTTGTGTGGTCATTTGTAGAGGTGCAATTGCACTAATGTAAATGACTTCCCCAGGTGCAACTCATGGAGCTCCTGCATCAGATGAAGTGGAGTTTTTCTCCCACAAAAGTTCAGGTGATAGGTAAATTTGTTAGTCTTTCAAAGGGACACAGGTGTCCTTGTTAGTTTAGCTCCTACAAAGCACTTTTTACCAGTAGATTTCAAAGTGCTTTACAAAGGAGGGCAGAATAATTATCACCATCTTACAGATGGAAAAACTAAGGCCCAGCAAGAAGTGACTTGGCCACCAGCTCTCACAAAGCAGTGGCAGAGCCAGGAATTGATTCCTGTGTCCCAGCCTAATGGTCTGTCCACTAGGCCACACTGCTGCCTCCTTACTAAATATTAATGAATTTTAGCTTGGCAAGACTCCTGAGTGATAGTTCTAGGGTGTGTCATACATGGTCAGTCATCTGCTGAATTGGTGGCAGAGCTGGGAGTATAATCCAGGTGTCCTGACTGTCAGCTCGCAGCACTTTTGCACACTGACTTCAGTGGTTTTAACTCTTGATTTATCCTGATGTGAGATCACAACTGGGACCCCTAGTACCTTAGCTGCTGGAGAATCCTTCCTACTATGTAAGCTACAAAAGCCATGATTCCCCCTCTCCCCTTTTTCCTCTCCAGCTTATTTGGTTCAGGGATGGTGAAAAACACACTTACCAGCATAAGATGTAACTACAGTGCAAAGGTTTAATGGGGATTTTACCTGTGAAAGCTCATGTGATAAATAAATCTGTTAGTCTTTAGAAGTGCCACAGGATTCCTTGTTTTTTTTTTGCTGAAATATATTAACATGGCTGCCTCTCTGTATTTGTATCACTATCCCAGCAAAACTTTACATATGTAGACTAGGTGTACACTTTCATACCTGTGCAGGGCCTAGCACAATTATTATTTGTATTAGTGCAGTGCCTAGGGATCCAAGTGATGGTCCAGAATCCCATTGTTTTAGGTGTTCTTCAAAGCCTGAACAAAAAGATGGTTCCTGCCCCAAGTAGCTTAGATTTATGATAAGAGCCAACAGATGGCTGTAAGCAGATGGGGAAATGCAAAACAAACAGATTCTAACATTTATTTATTGCATGAGCTTTCCTGGGAGAAATCCCACTTTGTCAGACTCTTGAAGGTAAAGAACTTGCAGAATGAAAAAATTAAATACAGGGAAGTGTAAGTCATAGGATCAGGTCAGAATTTCAGCAAATCAAAGTAGACGTGGCCTTAGGCAATTGAGGGCCCTAGGTGAAGGCCCACTGTGGCTCCCACTTCTGCCCTCCCCATGGCCCTGGTTTCCCCTGCAGCCCTCACCCCTCCCTCCCGTCCCAACTCCCTGCCAGTGCCCCTTCACAGCTCTGGGTCCCCCCTCTGCAACTCTCCCGCATGGCCCCAGCTCCGTGTCTATGGCCCTGGCTTTCCCCGCTCCCAGCCTCAAGGCCAGCTCCTCTTTCTGCTCCTTACTGAGGCAGATGGAGCTTTGCCCACCCACCTGCCAGTTCTGTGACCCCCTGGTTGTCTTCCCTGCCTGCCCAGCTGCCAGTTCTGTGACACCCCACCCCCCAGCTCTTCCCCACTGCCCTCCCTGCCCTTTCCCCATCCCTGACCACCCCAGAGGGCCCCTTTCCCTCTTACCTGGTCACTGGGCCAGCCTGGTGCAGCTACCTGCCAGCCAGAGGGCTGTCTCACTTCGTCCCTGGGCCAGCTGTTCCCCACCCTGGGTGCAGGGCGAGCCAGCCCAGAGCAGAGGCCAGGTTCCACCCCCACTCCTGAGGGTGCAAAAGCTGGCTCATGGCTCACCACAACCCCTTGAGCCAGCCCTGGATGCCTCCGTTTTTTAGTTGGGCGAAGCAGGCGACCACTACAGGGCCCCTTACAGC
Organism: Podocnemis expansa; assembly: GCA_007922195.1. Classification (NCBI taxonomy): domain Eukaryota; kingdom Metazoa; phylum Chordata; order Testudines; family Podocnemididae; genus Podocnemis; species Podocnemis expansa. The sequence continues at coordinate 30,656,849 of ML681973.1, read as the reverse complement.
TCAGGGCCCTAGGCGGCTGCCTGTTTCGGCTACCCCAAAAGCTGCCTCTGAATCAAAGCAGTTGTTTAGATTCAGTGTGGAACACCGTATTAGAAGAAAGGGAGGTAGAGAAAGGGCAAAATCACTTTTTGTTTTGATAAAGGAATGCAAGCAAAGGATGACACAATACTGGTGAGCATGACAGATGGGCAATAGTCTCGGCACACCTGACTGTTGTTGAGTTGTTCATAGGCCTCACAGAAAAGGAGAGATCTGCAGAGGGGTTTGAAGTTGGACACTGAGGTGGCTATCTGGATGCATTTGAGGAATCCTCCCAAACATGAGGGATAGCAAGGGAGAAAGCGCAAAAGCGCTTTTTTGAAAAAGCAACAAATAGGCAGTGGAGGCTGGCACCATGGGGCTCTATCAGAGGTGAGCATTGACAGCTCAATAGTACATAAATGAGACATGATAAATAGGATGGGTTGAGAATTGACTGTGAAGGGCCATGAAAGTGAACAGAGCAGCTTATGCCTTCTGCAGTGGATGAACTAAAACAGAAGAATGAAGTGGCAACGTGTCAGGAAAATACTTTGCACCAGCATTCTTTGCAGCCATGGGGTCCTGATCCCTTTTTGGTGTTAGTCATAAACATAGTTAATCATCATCTGGGAAGTAATCTTAGTAGGGTCTAATTTTCATTTACACTGAGCTCCCTTTACACCACTGATAATGTAAAGAATGCAAAAAAACCCTTTTACACTGCCAAAGCCGCCTTAGTGTAAATGAGAATTTGCTTAAAATTGTATTATGTCATTGGGAGCTTTACCAACCATTTCAATGGACACAGCATCACAATACTAACTGCTCTGCCCCTTGAATAGCCACAGTGCCATGTGCATCAGCTGAGGGCCTCAATCACAGGATGCCTTTGTTTTGGAGCCTAGTTGGAGGGGCATTTAGGCCACTGAATCCCAAATGGGAGGGATTTCTATGAGCCTGTCAGAGCAGGTGTTGCAAGAAGCCGTTAAACTGAACCTCTTGAGTCTAAGACTAAGCCAGGAAGGAAGGAATCTGATACAAAAGGGAAACTGTCCCGTCAGCAACAAGCACAAACAGGGCTAGGCTGCTATTTTTACAGAGAAAAGGGTGTGGTGCACGTTACAGAAAGGAATATGTCATTTGCTACATGGGGTGGGGTGGGGGGTGTAGAAACACTCTGTTTTGTTACAATAGCCATTGAAATAGGGCATTCTAATCTGATCAGGCTAATGTTACTTGCATGGTGGAATCTTAAAAGGAGTTTAAGGAAGTTAGGTGCCTAAGGGCTAGTCTACACTTTAAATGCAAAGTAGCACAGCTGTACTGATGATACTGGTGTGTCGCTGTGAGAGGGCTTGTGTGGCTGTGTTACGTTAACTCAGGAGGGCTTTCCCGCCAACTTAATAAAACCACCTAAATGAGCGACAGTACCTCTGTGTGGGGAGAAGAGTTCTCCTTCCAATATAGCACTGTCCACACAGGAACTTAAACTAGAATAATTTATATTGCTCAGGGTTGGTAGGTTTTGGGTTTTTTTTCCCCATACCTCTGAGTGACAAAAGATTTGCAAGCATAAGTGCTAGTGTAGACAAGGCCTTAGGGTCCTCTAAAAATCCCAGTTTAAATGCTTGTCAAAACTTCATATTGATATCCTGTTTGCAGCCATATTGGGCTGCAAGTTTCCTTTCTGTTATCTGGTATAATTATCCTATAATGAAACAACAGAGTTATCAAAAACCTATCCCTCTCCTTAAACTAGATTTAGGATTGGTAAACTGATAATCATAAAATATTAATACCTATCTTTTATGGATCTCTTCATCCATGTGTACCAAAGCACATAAGTATCATTCCCATTTTACAGATGAGGAAACTGAGGTTCAGGAAGGGAAAATAACTTACCCAAGGTCAACCCATCAAGCTAGTGGGAGAGCCAAGAATTAAATGCAGGTGCCTTCATTCCCAGTCTTCCTATAACATAGCTCTGACAACTGTAACAGCAATAGGAAGTGATAATGTGTTGAAAGTTCTGTTCCCTCTCTTGCTTCTCTTGGGAGTCAGATCTCAGCGAGAAAGCAGCACTTTTGCTTGGCAAGTTGAGTTCTGCAAAGTTTGTTTGTTTCTATGGTTGCTGTTGAGAAAGGAACTAATGTTGCTAGTCTGGGGAGCAGACTGCTGCATAGACTGTACCGTGTAGAGCATGGGGCAGAAAAGAAATTAAAACATTATTTGCTGACAGCAGATTATTTTGTTGGGGGTTTATTCTGGTCATGACTGAGGATTTTTTTTTTTTTTTTTTTTTTTTTTTTTTTTTTTTTTTTTTTTTTTTAGGAAGGAGGCACAACTTCAGAACTCAGCTACTCTTCTAAGCCCTGTAATGTAGACACTTCATAGAGCAATAGAACTTTGTTTTGTTTTGTTTTTTTCTGTGGCTGCAGTAAATCTACCTCTTGCAGAAGTTGTAGTGAGGTTGACAGAAGAATTTTTCTGTGAACCTTGGGATGTCTATGCTGGGGCTTAAGGCCATCTTAACAACACCTTTCAGGAGTGTCTGGATTTTTCATACACCTGAGTGACAGGGGCCTGGTCTACACTTAACATTTTGGGTCAATCTACCTGTCTTTCCTAGTTTTTCTGTTCTGCCTCCCCTGCAACTTTCCACAGTCTTACCCAAAATAATACTCAGCCAAAAGCTTCTCAGCGGATTCACACGCATCCTTTTTTCAGGTGGACGGTTTTAATTCCACATACAACAAAGATCCACCCAGCACATAACAATCCCCCCCAACCCACTCAGCCTTGCTCTGTGTCTCAGTGAGGTTTTTAATAGTGACACCTACTAGCCTATCTCAAACAGAAAGAAAAGAAGTGTAATAAATTTAAAAATGATACAAGGTTAACTATTTATTCCCTTCAAGATACTTCTGTGAAAGGGTTCTCCCAGTTTTAAGGGTGTCTTCATAATGCAAATATTACATTTCTTACACTGTCTGCCTCCTGCCTGCTTTTTACCAAACAGAACTTGCCATTTAATGCTTGTCTAAGTTTTTGCAATCCCCAAATGTCCTGCAGTTGTAAGATCATGAGATAACTGTTGGACCTCCTTTTTCAATTACCAATATCTCCCATCTCCTCTACAATATTTCATCTTTAAATTGCAAGCTTTCCTGCTGGGACTAGAAAGCTTTTACAGTGAGGAAACACTGCATTCTCAGTTAGATAGCCCTCCCGTGCCAGTTGATTTTCTAATATGCACTATGCTTCTACCGCAGTACTCTTGACGGGAAGTTTTTAGTTGCGCCAGAATCCTTTTCTACTATTCCGTCCCTCCGTCTTTGTGGTAGATGAACCAGCCAGCCACACAGGCACTTACACAAATTGAACTAGGGAAATGGAGGTACTCTCACTCCCTTGGGGTGCTGTTTGCAATTCACTTTCTAAGAGGTCTGTCTGGACAAGGCAAAAGCATTACCATCCTTATGGTGCAACCTGTGTATGATTGTGAAATTGTAACAATGCAGTTTCTCCTAGCAAGCTGTCCCTTGGGGTTCCTGAATCTAAAGAACCATTTCAGGGAAATATGGTCTGTCCTGACCACAATTTTCCTCCGGTAAAAGACTGACAAAAATGTTCTGTAGATTAAACCACTGCTAGAGAGTTCCTTTTGGGTGGTAAAGAAATTTTCTTTCAGGAAAATTTAGAATGTTCTTATACTAAGCTACCACCTTCTCAAGTCCTCTAGTTCTAATGTACCAGAACTGCACCTAGTCTGTAAGCACTACCTGCATCTTAAACCAGGTATGAAAGGGGTTTTTGAATCATGGATGGCCCAGGCCAAGCCAGGATTGCTCATAAGAGCTTTTGCCAGCTCTGGAAACGTCACATTAGAGTGAGTCTGCTGACCACTGAAATGGTTTTCCGTTCTCACCCAACCTGTACAGTGGTGAGTGGTTTTGCAATAAGATTGGAGCTCTATAAAACTCTGCACATCTAAGAGCATGTAGGGAACTGGCCATCTCTGTACAGCCTCAGTTTTCTTTTTGTCAGTGGATATTTTCTCTTTTCTAATTGTGTGCCCACAGTAGATTACCCTCTCTTTGGAAAAACTCACACTTTTTGCATTCAATTTCAAATTGGCCACCTTCAGCTTATCACACCTTTTTGTAAATGTTTTCATTGGGGCACAAACCTGACATCGGAAATCTCAACACTGTAAAGCCAGTGAGTGAGCATTTCAATATTTGTGATCTTTCCATTAATGATTTGTTAATTGCTGTGTACACACAGATGAACACTAGATCAAAGCTTCAAAGAGAAGCTACTGAAATTGAATTCCTTTGTAAATTTGGTTGCATTGCTTCAGGACACTGGATTTTTCTCTCCTTACAACAGGTGATCTGACCTCATCTCCCTCTGTATGCTATTCCCTAGTGTATGAATCTTCACAACTGTTTTGATTTGCTGTTCCAGTGTGACCTGTTCCTATGACTTGCACTTCCCTGCATTTATTTCCTACTATTCTGTAAGTTCCCCATCTTCAAAGTGTCTGATGAAGTGGGATCTTCTCCCATGAAAGCTCATGCGAAATATAAATGTTAGTCCTGTGGCAGTTAAAGACTCCTTGTTTGTTTTGTTTTTTACTGAACTAGACTAACAATGGCTACCCGGTTGGATTGGGGCCTCAAGTGTTTTAAGCATGCACCAGAATATCTAGGTGTAACAGACAAGCTCAGATGGCATCCCATATAATACCCTCCACATTTGCTTTATATACGACTGGTGCATTGCACAATCTGAAAGCCGCCACTTTAAATAGCTATAAGCCTTGACTTGCTTTGTCTGACACAACATCATCCTTACTAAGCTGACATAAGTCTACACCTCTCTTTGAGGTGATTTTATTATGTCAACACAGTGAGGGAGTTACGTTGGTGGGAGGAACATTTCCGTGACTACATCTCCACTGTTTTGTTGACAAAAGCTGACTTTTGATGACAAAGCTTTGTAGTGTAGACCAGTGGTTTTCGAACCTTTTTTCTCAGGACCCAATTGAAAAAAATCACTTATGCCCATGACCCAACAGTTACATCTTTGACCAGTACCTTCCAGTCTTTTGGTGATGGCAGCTGTGGGCACCACGACCCAGTACCTGAGAGTTTGCGACCCAGTACTGGGTCCCGACCCATGGTTTGAAAACCAACGGTGTAGACCAGCCCTTAGATTTTTCTGCTGTTTCCTGTTTGTGTACAGCACTATGCTGGAACAAATCCAACTCTGTGAGATCCCTCTCCCCTTGTAGTTTGCTTGTGTAACACTTTACAAGACAAACGGAGTCTGGTGGCACTTAAAAGACTAACAGCTTTGTTTGTTTGTTGTATTTACAAGATATCCAGCTCACATTTTGCAACTGCAGTGCCTTTTCTCACTATTTGCTGTTTCTCAGAGACATTCAGCAAAAGAAATGGAATCAGTTCTTGCGTCAGATCTATCTGAACTTCAGGAGTTAAGGTTCCCCTGAGAACACACATCACAGATACTATACACTTTCAATAGTCAAACTCCCACTATTGTTATTTACATGCCCAGCTCTAAAGAGAAACTGGGGCTGATCCTTGTATCCAAAAATTTTTCACTTCCAGCTTAGTGTCTTTTCATTTCTCAAACTGAGAGGATTTCACTAGACACTACTCTGTCTTGGCCTTCCTTAAAATGATTGAAATCCTTCTTGTTGTGTTAAGTTTTATAACAGTACTAGCATTTAATTGAACTGTTTTCCTTTTAATTTTTTTCATTATTGCCAATTTCCCTTGTACAAACAATATTTATCATTTGATCCAACCATTCAATGTGGTCATGATCCAGATTAGAATACCCTTTTCAATAATCCATTATTATCCCCAGAACTGTGCTTACTGGTCTCATGGTCATTAGCTTTCATCCTCCTCACATAACAACTGCTTTCTCTTCAAAAGTCAAGTTCTGTACCAAATTCCAAAGCCTCTCCAAATGACTTTGATCTCCTTTTGCAGATCTTGATCCATAGGTCAAAGTCTAGGTGTTCATCTATAAATTGATCCATTGCCTGGAAGGCCTTTGTAGTATCTGGATATGCCAGGAACAGAAGTTTTTGCCAGTTTGGTGGGCTTTCTTCTTTCCCTTTCGTTCTAGATCTTAGCTGTGCCCTGGCTAGCTCAGGCTGATGGCTTACTCCAGACTGCATGTCAAGCCCTTGTACCTGCTCTAGATAACTCCATTTCTTTTCTGGGAATAAGTTTTTTGCAGCACTGTCACAGCTGGGCCACCTAAGTTAGCCACTAATAACCCTCCTTTCTGACCTCTTAGTGCCCCCTCATTGCCTCTTTTGTCAGTGTAAGCTGTCCTAGCAAGAACACACTCCACTGACAAAAGAATGGCTGTACGTACACTCCCCACCACTATAATTATAACGGTGGCTGTCTGCTGGCTAAAGTTCTGCCAGCAGAATGCTGTAATGTAGCCATAGCCTTAGATTTTATGTTATGCCTTCCTCTCCCCAACAGCCCAAAAAAAGAATATTTAGCCAAAAACTCTGGGGTAGGTTCATAAAGTTTTTTTTTTTTTTTTTTTTCCCCTTTAGGTGGAGGTTTTAAATCACTCCATAAGAAAGTTCTACCCAACTCATAACAAGACCGGTGCTTGAAGTGTTACTGTGGAAAGAACTGTCCCAAAGAGACTCCTGCTTAATTCATTTTGGCACAGACTGACATGTAAAAGCTATCCCAACTTCCAAGACTCCTGCATTTTTGACAAAATTGATGTGTTTTGGTGGCTCTGCACCACATTACAGCAGGGTTTGCAAATCACATGGTGGGCACAAAGCGTTATTTTTTTTTAAATGACTAGGTTGAGGGATAGGGTTGGGTTTTTTTTTTTTTTTTTTTTTGGTGTGTTTTTTGGTTTTTTTGGCCTTTAAAATGGAAGCTAAAACAAACTCCCGGAGTTCAAATGGAGCTCTCAGCTGGTTGCATTACATTTGTTTCTAAGTGAGTGCAAGTGGAACATTGCAGACATGGTTCACTTTGGAATGCTGAGTGACTCTTACAAAATTCATCATGACTTTGGATTGTCTTGAGGAGGAAGAATTGGCCACAGTATCTTAGTTGCTTGGCAGAGACTTTGTTCCCCACCAAGTGCTGAGTATACTGAGGAAAAAAAGGTCTGCTTGCTTTGAGTCATTGTGTATTTGATGGGTGTGTAAACAGATCTGTGGTCAATAGTATTTTATGTTTGTTTATTTGTTTGCATTATGGTAGTGCCTGGGGGGCCTCTGATGAGAGTGAAGCCTGATTGTGCAAAGTGCTGTATACATGTAACAGTAGGCAGTCTTGTAGAGCTCACAGTCTTCATCTTCAAAAAAAATGTACATTCAAGAAGTACTTGCCCTACCCAATACCCCTGTGATTGAGGGTAGTGAAGAAATTCATCTAACCACTCATAGAAGGTCAATAGCAGAGCCAAGAATCCAGGAATTCCTGTTTCCCACTCCCGTAGTTTTATCTTTCTTTAAAGTGGCATCAGTAACTGGAAGGAAAATAAAAATTGTTCATATGGGATCAGACCAGTGAATCCATCCAACTCAGTATTCATATACTTCAAGTTGTATCAGACCAGTGGGTCTACATAGTTCAGTATCCTGGTCTCCTCCATCAGATTAATAGTTCACTTAGCCTGGTACTCCCACCATTTTGCTATGTCACCTCAGACCAAAGACCAGCCAGTATCCAGTACCAGTTGCAGAGAAAGATGTAAATTCCACATGATGATGGGCAATTCTGCTGGAGCATATTTGTTGGGGAAGGGTGAGATTGTGAAAAGCACCTATGAGGAAGCTCCTACATCACTTAAGCACTTTGGAAAATCTCCCTTGATGTTTCTTCTGCACCCCAGGCAGTTAATTTGGTTTTTTGTATCCTGCTGATCTCTGTTACTCATTCATACCCGTTGAGCTGTGCAATTCGCTGCCAGTCATGAAACAGCAGAATTAATTTGAAGAGTTGTGATCATTTTAATGATTACTAATGCTCCTGGAAAGACACACCAAACTTCTCCAGTGTAACTAAATAATGACTGACTAAGATTAAAAACTAACTTTCTTTTTATTAATGTTTCATAGAATATTTGGCTGGAAGTGTTGTAAAACCTGGATTACGAATGGCAGAGAGCGCAAATGGAAGTTCATATTTCTCTGCTCAGCTGATAAGTTTCATCTTCAAGAAAATCTAGAAGAGAACAAATTGACTTGAAGTTGTGTTCCTAATCTCAGCCTCCACTGGGAACATGTCACTTGTCCAATTTCTTACCACTGCTTCTTTCAGGATCAAGTACAAATCAACTTGGATTTAATGTGTGTGTTTTTGTTGATTGATTTTTCTAAGGCAACAGAATTGCTGATGAAGTCACAACTGCTGGAATGAATTACTGAGGTCATTTTGTTAATGGTGTGACATATCCAACAAACATTAGAAAGAGGAATTGTGAGTGTTTGGAATTAATTTCCTGGAGCATTCTGACAGTGAGAATCTGTTGCTGATATGTTACTACTCCATTTTGAAGCATCACTTTATTAAAAAAGGTGGGGGGGGAGAAAACATTGTTTTTTAGGATCCCAAAAAATACTTTCATCTGAGGGATTATTTTAATGGACTTTCCTAACCCAGCTCTGAATAACAAAGGCTTTAATAAGCAGTGAGATGTCCACTAAGGTCCCAATTTACCTGAAGAGAGGCAGCAGGAAGGGCAAGAAGGAAAAACTCCGAGATATCCTTTCTTCTGATATGATCAGCCCCCCCTTAGGAGACTTCAGACACACTATTCACATAGGGAGTGGTGGGGAGAATGATATGTTTGGTGATATTTCTTTTTTGCAAGGAAAATTCCACCTTTTACCGAGGACTGAAGGTAACCTAGACTCTACCAGAGGGAGTCGCTGTGTAGTGCCATTTGAGTTCTCAAGGACTGCTACTATTTCTGGTCATGAACAACCATTGTCTGAATCCCATTCTCCCCTCTTAAAGAATGCCATCTCGCTGCCTGTCATTGGGGGGCCACAGGCTCTAATGCTGCCCTCTACCCAGGCCCCTCCAAAGCCACCAAGGCTGCATCTTGATGACAAAGTTCAGCCTGCGCTCCAAGGCACAGAAGCTGTGGCAGAACTGACTTCATCCAAGGACAGCAGGACTTCTGAACCTATCCTTCATCTCTGCAGCCCCAGTGAGCTATTTGCCATCCCTCAGAATGGGTTTGTTGAAGAGGAAAATAAAGACGAGCCCTTCATGTCCCATGCTGGTTCCCTGCTTTCCCTTCATGTGGATCTGGGGCCTTCTATCTTGGAGGATGTACTTCAGGTCATGGATAAACACCAAGCTGGGAAAGTGATAAAAGATTCTGGGAGGCAAGAAATCCTGACGTGAAAACTAGAGGGACTTCCATGGGGAAGGACTTTAAAATGTAGAGTTTTGAAGATAAGAACTTTTTCCCCAAGGAAATGTGGTAAACTGGTCCAGCTTGAATTAGTGAATTTCATCCTATGTGGAATCCCAATTGTGTATCTTATAGTAATAGGGTATTAAATTTTTAGGAGTGTGTTGCTTGCTTTCCCCAATGCCCATCATACCGACATGTTTCTCTTTCTTTCTGTAGGCCTTCAAGTGCCTCTCCATACTGAAAAATGTATGAAGCCAAGATAAGTTCAGCAGCAGCAATAAATTGCTGCTTAGTGATAAGAACTCTAACTTCATTGATATGCATAGGCAAACACATTTTAAGGGATATGATGATTTTTTTAAAAAAGGACTGTAATTTTAAACTACTTGTAGTGAGTTTGCGATTGCTGTGGAATATCAAAAGTATAATTCAAAAGGATCCTGGTTCAGATTGAATGAGGCTTTCTTAACCAGAATTTTGTTAAAGCAAAACTTGGGATGTGTTATTGCTGAGGTACTTTGTAAAAGGAAAAAAGCTGAAGATTGGAATGTAACCACATATGGTAAGGGGATATCTTAGTAGCGTTGTAATCAAGATTCATTGTCCACAGTAGTTATGTAACTCACCCACAGATGTAATACAACAATCAAGTTGATCTATGCTGTTTTAAAACAGACTGTCTGCCTATCTGTACTGATTGAAAACCTGACCCCCTGCTCTTTGCTAGATAACTTGAATTGTTAAATGACTAAGCAATTTTTTGGACCTTTCAACTGGATTTTTTTTTCCCCAAAATGAATCTGCCACCTTATTATATTAAAGCACCTAGAGGAAAAAAAGTCAGTTGGGTTTAATGATGATGCTTCTTTATAAAGAAGCTGGGAGTAAAAACTAGCAGACTGCATACTTTTAGTAGACATAGGCATAATTAGAGTCAATGACTGGAAGCTGAAGTCGTCAGACTGGAAATAAGAAGGAACTTTCCAGCAGCAGCTATTGGCCACTGGAACAGATTACCAAGGGATGTGGTAAATTCTCCATCACTAGGAGTCTTCTAATTCAGATACATTCCAATTCAACCACACATTTTTGAGTTCCATGGAGAAATCAAGGTGACATATTTTGGCCTGTGTTATACAAGATGAAACTGGTCCCTTCTGGCCTTAAAATTGATGGAAATCTAAATTCTGCTGGCATTAGAACTGCAGAAATAACCCAGACAGGGGCTGGTTCCATTTGCTCAAATTGGCTCATATATTCAAAACTACCTACAAGATTTGGATGCTTCTAATTCCCATTAAAATTCTCTGGAGTCCCAGACCAGTAACCATTCTTCTACCCAGTCAAAAATCAAGGCCCTATGGTGCTCGGCATTATACAGACTTTTTAACACAGAAGAACACTTCTGTCCCTGCAGTCTTACAATGGAGTACTGGACAGGACCCACAAGTGAGTGAAAGAGAGGATGAAAGAATAATAAAAGAAACCGGACATAGCTGAGAAAGAGTAGCTTGTCATTAACCTAATGTGTCAGACAAAAATGATTTGTAGGTATCATCAAGGCAGAGGCAGGGTAGAAGGAAGGACTTAAGACTATTCAACTAATTGCTGGCAGAATGCCTTTTGGAACAATATAGAATAACTCAAACATGTACAGTTTTTGGGCTGGGATTTTAAAAACAGCTTATTGGAGTTGGACACTCAAATCCCTCTGAAATCAAATAAAAGTGATGGCCTGACTCCCTTAAACTCCACTGAAATGCCACACTTGGGGTGTGAGAGAGGACATAGTAAGTGCCTGTTAGATCCCTTTGACTGGAGGGCTTTATTCCCATCTCTGGGAGAAGAATGTAGTAAAGTTTAGGGCAGGAGAACTGGAAGTTAGGACTCTTTGGTTCTATTCCCAGCTTGGGGAGGGGAATATTATCTTATACCTAGAAGCAGGGGAGACCCAGATTCCGGGTCTTCTCAGCTTTACCATGGATTTACTGTGTGATTTTGAGCAAGCCACACCTCTCCTCCTTGCTTTCCCCATCTATCAGGTTGGGATCAAAATGCCTTTCCTGCATCACACTTGTATCAAGGCTTGATTTGTATTACACGCACAGTCCCAGCTTAAAGGCAGTAATCAAGTGCAAAGCAGCAGCATTGTTCATGGACGTTTCTGGCAGTCTCAGTTCACAGTTAAGATATGTACCCTCAAAGAATTAAGGTGCACTGACCTTCCATTCCCCTGGTCCCCATCTGAATATGTTTTTCCAACAACATCTCAATGTCAGAGATTTGTTATTTTGTACAGAGTGTATCATTTTGTTTAATCTTTTCTAGAGGGGAATAAATAATGACTCATTAAACTAACAAGCTCTCATCTTGTCAGTGCACAACTGTCTCTCAGTTCTTGTTTATGCTGCCCATCTGTTTCTGTTGAGAGGCTTTAAAAAGGAGACAAATGTGTATGTGATTAAGGTGCCTTATAAGGCAATGCTTTCTCAAAGAAGCAGCAATTTTGGTTTAAATAAGTGTTTTGCCAACTCTTCTTGCCATCAGGCTGCAAAACATAAACTGGACCAAATTCAGCATGGAATATGTGGGAATACTCCCATGGCAGTCTCTGGATTTCATTCTGGCCTGATTCTACACCATTTAAACTCCAGTGGGCCACATTTTGAACTAGTGAAGTCAATGAATCCACACTGATTTACCAGTGGAGAATGTAGCCCTCTGTCTGCACTGGCATACCTGATTCACTGTCCTCTGTGACCAATTAAGTGGTGATAAAAGCTATTTTTTTTGGCAGCACCTAAGGGTCACCAGTCAAGGAGCTGGGCCTCCCAGTGCGGTACAACCACCTAACAAAAGAGCTTGCACTCTGAGTGGGTTTAAATAAGTACGCAAAGTGTAGGTCATTGGGGTATAAATTTGTCAGAAGTTTTAGGAATTGGAATTCCATGGGATGGAAAACAAGTATGACTTACACATCCAGGGATCAGAAAGGGGTATAATTACCCAGCTTTTAGCACTGTTTTTCAGGACCGTTTATGTGCCACAGATGGGGTAAACTGTCATGGATCCATTAAAGACAATAGAACTACCCTGGCTTACACTTTACAGGGAACTGAATAGAACTACTGAATATGGCTCCCTGTTCTGCATACAGCATGTTATTCATCCCAGACCATATCGGTACCTGTGGTACACGTCTCGAGGGTAGCAGAGCATCTCATAATCATTAATGACACTTTATCCTCACATCCTTTGAGGTAAGGAGGTATTATTCCCATTTTATGGCGGGGGAACTGAGGTATTATGTGTTCATTAAGTGACTTTGCCAAGCCAAGGCCTGAGCCAAGAACTGAAAGCTGCTCTCCCGCATCCCAGTCTACAGGCCTATTCAAGTGATTAGACCTTCTTTCCTACCCTACAGCTAGAAGCAATGGGTGGAGGGAGCTTGTGGAGTCAGATGCCTCCTTCCAGATTTGCTCTTTGGCCTCTACCAAGCATACTCTGTAAGACAGCTGATAACAGCTGTCTTCACTCTGCCTGCACACTGCTGGCTGGCAGGGGTCATCTGGATTATCGTTGTGTGGAATATTCAATCACGCATCACTGCAGGAACTTCTAGGCACTAGAGTATGGATGTCAATTTTAACACTGTTGAGATTTTGAAGCAGCAGGGGGGTGAATGTGAGCCTCTACAATTTTCTCTTTGCAGTAAGTTGCTTTATCCAAGATTGGTCTCTGTCCATCAGTCTCTCTCTCCTCCCTCATGAGCTTAACTTTATTTTTGAACATGCTAAAGCTGTTCAGTTGAACAATTCCAAGAAAAGTTCTGGAATGGACTATGTTTTTGAGTGCAGAGCAGATTTGCTAATGGGCAGCTCTGCTTTTCTATTGCTGCCCGTAATCCTCATGGGGGCTTTGTGACCATGGTGACAGCACAGTGGCATTTGTTTCCATGGATTTTACCTTAGCTGGCACAACAGAGTGAATGCACAAATAGATTTCAGCCTGAAACCAAAGTGGTTGGACTCCACCTCTCCAATTACACCCTGTCCTTATCAGCTTGGAAGCATCAGAAATGAGCACTGAGTGGTGCAAAATAACCTTTACCAAGAAAGACCTACTAGTGCACAAGATCAGACTCCAGGCATCAATCTTCCCAACCGTCAGAACTGTATGTTCTGTTTTAAACCAACTTGCACAGATAACATTTAAAATTCCCAATAGCATATGACTTTTTGCAATCAGTCTTAAAAGTTGCTTCACTGTTAAAGTTTATCTTTTACTGTTAATATGGAGTTAGGAATATGGGAGTCATAGAATTAACAGCAATTCTAGTATCCAACCCCCCTGTTGCATCAGATCTATTATCTGTCTAGTTTTAATATCTCCATCACTCCCTGCTGCATCTTATCCAACCAAGGGGCCAAATTATCCTGGTATTCCCCACTTAGGTCAGACCAGCAACTCCAGCTAGTCTGATCTCCTTGCTTCCTTGTTGCCTTGGACCAGACTGGTGGTCCATCAAGTTTTGTATCCTGCTTCCAAAGAGTCCATTAACATGCTTCCAAAGAAGGCAAACCAGTCTGTCCCTGTGTAATATTGTACTAGGTGTGGACTGAAAGGGGTGGATCCCTTCAAACTCTTGCTGTGGTTATTTCATAAGAAAAATGTTTAGCTATTTTAAGGTTATTCTTCTGTAGAAATAATGACCAGTTTAAAGGGATCCTGCTAAAAACTGAGGTTAAAAGTTTGGCTCATAATAAACAGGTATAATTAGTGCTCCACCCTGTAAATGCTAATTTTTGTTAATCACACAGCCACACTTTGATCACAATGAACTTTACTGACATCAGTGGGTGAATTTATCCCAGTCTCATGCATCTGAGAGCTCAATGGTTTTACTGAACAGCTGTTAGAGGTCACTTAATGAACTACTGAAAAGTGCTCAGCTATTACAGTGTTGAACAAAACAAACAAGGAGTCCCATGGCACTTCTAAAGACTAACAAATTTAATAAATAAATTGAATTTAAATTTTATTAAATATGTTAGTCTTTAAAAGTGCCATGGGACTCCTTGTTTGTTTTGCTGACCTAGACTAACACGGCTACCCCTCTGGAACTTGCCAACATACAATGTTGAGGGCAGTGTAAGAACCTATAGCTGTTCTTCTGGCCCAAGCAGTTAGCCAGTATTTGTGGCCTGGCAGGATTGTTTTTGTTAGATTAAATCAATGATACCAGTCAGTCAAGTATATTCTTTGATGCAATCTAGTTTATGACATATTCACAAAGACTCATTTCCTTGAATATTGGTGAAAAATCAATGGCAGACTGTTTTCAAGGCAGTTCTATGCCAATGAGCTCTGTCCCCCAATCTCTCAGGGCCACTCTCATATCCAGGGCCATTCCTAGAGGGGACGGGGGGTAGTGATATGGGCCCTGCGCTGCCTCCTCCGTGCTGTTCCAGCTTAAAGCCGAGAGCAGCACATGAGGTGTGTGTGGGGTGGGGGGTGAATGGATCAGCAGCACTGAACCAGGCCACTCTTTTGGCTGTCTTGCCTGGTCCCTGGCATGGGGGGGGGCAGTACTGCAGGCCCGACGGTGCCCCCGAAGTGCAGGGCCCTGAGCGTCTGCCCCAGTCACCCTACCCTAGCAATGGCCCTGCTCATATCATAGCTGTTTCTCTTGCTATTGGCTATATTCCTGCCCTAGCGTGCACCTACATGTGCCAAACCGTCCCTTAGTCCAGCAATCAGCAACCTCTGGCATGCAGGCTTATGCACAGCAGTAACTGGCACTGTGACCGCTCCCCCAAGTGGCCCTGCCATGTGGCTCCTGTCTTTTGCTGGCCCTGCCCATGGTACCTGCTGTGTGTTCAGAGGGTTGGGGCTGGCAGGGGGGAGAGGGCAGGCAAACATTACCAACCTCTGCCCTAATCATTGCATTTGAAATCAGGGAACCTCTCAGCCAACTTGGCTCAACTTCAGATCATGTCTTGTCACATGTGGCCCACTGTTTTGGGAGTGGCTTTGGCAGATTCCATCTATCTCATTACACAGAGAGGCTTAACTGTGCCTATCATTTAACCTAGGAGTTCTCAAACTTTTTTTCTAGGACCCCCTTTGAAAATATTTCAGACTCTGATGACCCCCTGTCATAGGGTGTATCTGCTTCGGTGTCCCCCTGGTGGGGAAAGTCCATGGGGTGCAAGTGAGGTAGATAGTTCCACAATGCTGTTAGGTGCCTTCACACAATTCAGGCGGGTGTCCCTGTGTTTCAAGATAGCCCAGCCTAGCAGCCACAGCGTCAATACAGAACCCTGGGGTCATGGCAGCCTAGCCTGGCAGCCACAGAGTCAGTTGTAGTAGGCATCGCCTGTGGGGCTCAGGCCCTCCTGCACCTCTGCCCCAGCCCAGGGTCCTATCAGTGTCAAGGTTACAGCACCAAGTGAGGGAGCATCCAGACAGAAACATGCTGCTTCTCCACACCCACAAGTGGTTCTACCTCAAGGGTCCCCTGGGCTACTTCCTACCTGAACACACAAAAGATCCTCCTACAGGGCTCTGGTCTGTGCTCTCTCACCTTCTGCAACAGCCACTTCCCTGAAGGTTCCTGGGATTGGCTGGCCACAGTGAGCACCCAGGCACCAGCCTCGGTCGGTTATCACAAAGTGCTTTCTTTGAGGTCGGTCTCTCCAACCAACTGGGGCTAATGGAAAGCCTGGTCAGGAGCTACCAGCATGGATCCTCCTTCTTTGCTGGTTAGCCCTGAATGAGCTGAGCAGCTTCCATGCTGAGCTTTTGCAGTGTGGAGTAAGTCCACCCTGTCACACCCCTTATACCATGTCATCCTTACTTCTCCACTGCTGTTTGGGGTGGTGCTGCCTTCAAACCATCCAGCAAGCCACAGCAGCTCTCTGGCCACCCACCTGTAAACTGTTCTGGCTGTCAGCCATGCATGGGGCTGAAAGCCAACATAGCCATGACATGTGCAGGGGCTGACAGCTTGTGACTCCTGCCCCGCCAATAACCTTACAAGCCCTTGAGGGGTCCCTCCCAATCCCCCGTTTGAGAACCCCTGAGTTTGCCTAAACCAGGGGTACTCAAACTTTTTGCGAGCCGGTCCACATTCAGCCTTCCACCATTGACCAGGGTCCACAAACAACTGGGGGGGGGGGGGGGAGGGGGGGCGGCAATGCCCAGAACAAGGGGGGGGGCGGCAATGCCAGCTGCGTGGGGGGGAGTGAGAGCGGGGGCCGGCGATGCCAGCCGCTTGGGGGGGTGAGTGGGAGTGGGGGGGCGGCGATGCCGGAAGTGGGAGGGCGGCGATGCCGGGAGGGGGAGGTACTGCCAGGAGCGGGGCAGCGGCGGCGCAGCAGGCTCCGTGGGGGGGAGGAGGAGCGCAGCGAGCAACAGAAGTTGCTCACCTGCGCTTAGAGCAGGGGTACTCAAACGGCCAAATAGGCCACTGTCGCAGTCCACCGGAAACCTCTTTGCGGTCCGGATTGTGGACCGCGGGCCGCCATTTGAGTACCCCTGGCCTAAACTAAAAGAAAGGTGCTATATTCATTCATCTACTTTAACCAAGTTTGTGATTATTAAGAACACCCACTTAATTCTATATACTAGAATAGTTTAGATCGTGGGGAGAATTTGCTTCTCATTCTTTCAGTGTGAGTTGGCCTGCTCTCATCTTCTCAATTCTCATTGTCTGTAAATTCCCCCTCTTGTCAAGCTGACAGTGTCTTTGATGGAAGCTGTAGTCACAGTAAATTTAGCTAGTTATGACATTTTTTTTCTTAAGTGCTCACTCTCAACTTGATTCTTCTCTCTGGCTTCCTGCCCATTTAAAATGTTGCAATAAGTATTGCTTTATTCTTACAAAGCCAGTGAAAACCACTAGATAAATCTGGCTCACCTCAGAGATTTCCCACACCACCCGTGACAACAACTTCCTTTTGCTCCCTGACCCCTTACATTTTTACCCTGTTTAGTTCACTTTTTAGCTAGCTTTTCTTGATTGTTCATATCCCAAATCAGAGAATAACCTAAATGACCATTCCAAACCTGCACATATGACTTTTTACTTTAGTTTAAAGAAGTGTGGATCATTCAGCCAGGAAAGTTACTAGTTCAAAGCCATCCAATATGGTGTCTAAACTGTGATGGCAGAATAAAATCAAGTACCTTTGACTTTGTTTTTCTTGGAGGCAGAGTAACCTGGATGTTTGACAGAGATGACCTGAATGAAGACTCCTGGGTTCTCTTCTCAGCACTAGAAGTGAGAGATGCAGCAAGAAACAGAGTTGAGACTTCTGGATTCTGCTCCTGGATCAAAGTGGAGGTTGGGCTAGTGGTTAGAGTAGGGAGACTGAGTTTATTCCAGCTCTGAGATTGTGGCTTAAAGGTCAGCAATGAAGTGGAGACTCTTGAAGTCTGTTTCTAACTGTAGAATGAAGTGTGGTCATTTGGGTAGGCCACTGAGAGATCTAGGTTCTAATCCTGGCTGTGCCTCTGATTCTTATGTGATTGTGGAGGTAGTATGCAAGCTACTTACAAGACAGATTACTAGCAATAGGAAGTGAAAGAGCCGAGAAGAGGCCAGATGGAAAAAGGAGGTAAAAATAACTGTGGGATCATGCAGATGGAGGAAGGAAAGAAATGTAGAATGCATGTTGTTGGTTGGGCATCCAATTTTGCCTAATGTTGGTACTTAAACCAAGTCTTGTTCTTCTTACTCTGTCCCAGTTGGAAATATTATCTCATTCTGGTTGGACAGTGGAGAGATGGACCTGACATCACTGCACAGACTCTTGCAGTGTTGGTTTCACAGTAAAAATTACAAAAGGAGCCTTGTCTACATAGGGTGCTTGCCCAAGTTACCAATGCACAGCACGCAGGTTGACAGGTAAAGCTGCTATTTTCACAATTGATAGTTACTTTGGTTTCAAGCAATCGGCAAAAGAAAAGCTAAATTGGATAGGTACACATCATACTTAGAGCAGCAGTTTGGCTTGGGATTTGCATAGTCTCAGTTACAGCCATCATTTGCCACCAATGTCTGCAGTGGGAATTTCAGCAAACATTCTTTTTATTTATATCACTTGGAAGTCTGCTGGGCATGCAGCAAAACACCCAGGGACCTATGAAATACTTGGAGGGAATTTATATCTGCTAAGGGAAAGGGAATTATTCAGACAACTTAATTTAAAGGGCCAAATGGCTTATACAACTCCTGAATAGTTTGTTCCTTTCAGATTCCTGATTAACCCTATTGTGCAAAAGTAACGAGCAGCCAACATATTTCAGAGAGACAAAGAGCTCAGTGGAAACATTTTAGTCCTCCTGCCCAACACTGGGAAAGCTGAGAAGCTCAACCTAGCCTAACTGGCACTTCAGCTAGGGGAATTCTGGGATTGGCAAGGGCACCCTCTTCTGAACACAAGCTGAAATGTGCAGACCTTTCTGTTAGATTCCAACTGCAAAACTAATTACTGGGGAGTGAGGAAGAAGAAGCATTAAACAAAGACCTAAATCGTGTCTCGGAAAGGCTGCAAGGGGAAGGAACCTGTGCGCTGTGATGGAAGGGGGGAAAAGGAAGACCAAAATTGCTGCTGCTGTCATCTTCCCAGTCAGCAAGCCAAGAACGTGTCAGGAAGATGCTGGGTATAGGTGGGCTGCAGAAAACACACTGCAAGAACAGACTTAGACTCAGAATAAAGCTATATACTTTCACCCACATTTTTTTTCGTTTACTCCATCATAGTGGGAGAATTTAGACCTAGCTGTATCCATGTAGGTACTTATTTGTTCTCACAGTACCTGAACACCTCACAGATTATTTTCACAACACTCCTGTGAGGTAAGAGCATTACCTTTTTTAAGAAATGCAGGAACAGAACCAGAGGGCAGGTTAAGCAACTCATCCAGGGAATTCATGGCTAATGTAAAACAAAAAAGAAGTCTTGTGACAGTTTTAAAGACTTAACTTATTTTTCTCATGAGCTTTCATGAGCAAAGTCCCACTTTGTCAGATCCCAGAATGGAGAAAAGTTATATTGGAAAAAATATTGAAGTATGGGACTGAAAGATAAGTCCTGTGATTATATTTCACTGCATCAGGTCAGATTATTTAGGGACTAAACCAGGTTTATTGAATTTGGACTTAAACTATCTGCTAAAATGAGTAGATGATTTGTCTTATTCTAAACACACACACACATTTGAGTATTCTTTCCCATTCCCCACTTTTATTTGCATATCCTTTTGCATAGGCAACAAACGTTTTATGAGGTTAAATGTGGGTCTAGTCTAACACTCTACAAAAAGAGGTGAGCTGCCAACCTTGAATAAATTATTCTGTTTTAGTGCAGAGTTTGTCATGAGATGTCCACCAGCCCACTAACATCCCAAGAAACAGTCCAGCCATGTTACTCCGGCACAATAGAGCCAACTGGCGGCTGGGAACTTGTCAGCAGACAGTGTTAAGGAGAATGAAAGTCTTATCAGTTGCAGGCACACCCCATCTCTCACCTGTTTGACTAAAATTCTCCTTAGCCTTGATCCTTGATCTAAAGCTGGTTACCTTCAGACTTGTTCTGTATGGCTGGGGGCATTGATAGTGCCTAGGGGAGACATTAGGAAATGTGCAGTTACAGGCAGTCTTAGCAGGTGGGCAGGGCAGGCAGGGGCCCCACAATGCACCTGGCTCCCACAGGTTCCATGCACTAAGATCATCTGTGACTGCCACCTGCCTGGGGGCCCTTGCAGGGCTGGTGGCAGGGACCATGGCTGGGCTTGGGAAGCCCCAGCAAGGGGTGCAGCAGGACCATGGACCCCAGTGGGTGGGGCAGTGGGGGCTGGGAGGCCCTAACGAGGCTGATGACCCTGGTGGGGGATGGGGCCAGGGGGCCTGCAGCACAACCAAGGGGCAAAAGTCAAGGATGAGGGCTCCCATGTGGTGGGGCGAGGCCATCCTTGACTTTTGCCCCAGAAACCCCAAGACTACCTACTTGCAGTACTGGATTTTTGTAAGGCAATGCCAACAACCTACCTTGCAATATCTCCCTCCAGCTGTGGACCCCTTTTATTTAGGGCAGCTGCAGCTAGGGGACCTTTCTTCTCCCATACACACCCCATGCCAGTGTGCTACTGCCTAGCTCTAGGGAGATCTTGGGCCACTCCGCTGAGAAATTAATGCCCGGTGATAGCGCTGATCCCTGCCATGCACAGCAGCTCACTCACTGCACAGACATTGTAGTGCCTCCCTGCCCCTTGTCCTGCCTTTCTGTCTTTCTCCCACATGCATCTTTCCTGCAAAGCAAACAAGGAGCCCGGTGGCACTCTTAAAGACTAACAAATGTATTCATTGCATGCGCTCTCATGGGTGAGATCCCACTTTGTGATGAAGTGGGATTTTCTCCCATGAAAGCTCTTGCGGGAAATAAATTTGTTAATCTTTAAGACTGCATCCACACACAGACAATTAAATTAACTTAAACCGATTTAACAAAATCGCTATAAAATCATTAAATTGATTTAAGCTAAATCAATTTAATGGCTCCACACCAGAAACTCAAATCGAACTAGGACGTCCAGGGACAGGACTTGCTATTTGGTTTTAGGAGAGGGATGCCATGGGCAGTGTGGCAACACGGTCTCCTAAAATGGACATGACACCACCCCATACAGGACTAGAGAAAGGCACTCTGCAAAGGAGAAGGGCAAAACTGTTAAAATAACAAGTCTACATGTCATTATTTTGCTATAAGTTTCAATCTAAGCCTTCGGTGTGATTTAAAATGAGATTTTATTGAATCACTCTAACTTCCATTGTTTCAAAAATGTCAGAGCTCGTCATTTAAATTTGAGAAAATATTGCCTGGACCTACACTTTTAAAAATCAAAATAAACAGGCTTATTTTGATTTAAAAGCTGCCTGTAGCCATACTCTAAAGTGCCACTGGGCTCCTTGCTAGTTTCATTGGACTAGACTAACAGGGCTACCCCTTTGGGACTTGCCAAGTTTAGGGCTACCAGATACCAAAACCTTGAAAGGAGGACACTGGAGGACATATGGAGAAAATGTAGTATTAATGTAATATTCTTCTGTTTTTAGGGAGCCCTGGAACACTTTCCCCTAAAAATAAGGTATTCCATCTCATTTCAGCATACTTTAACCCCTACCAAGTAAAAAGCCAGACAAAATCATGTATTTTAAAATGCCTGCCAGATGGAGGACGTCAAAGTAAAAGCGAGGACATGTCCTCCTTTTGCCTGACATCTGGTAACCCTAGCCACCTTCCAAAGGGGCAGCGGTGTCAGCCTAGTAAAAGCAAAAAAAGCAAGAAGTCCTACGGCACTTAAAAATAAATCTGTTAGTCTTTAAGTGCCACAAGACTCCTTGCTTCCTTTGGGACTTGACATCTTTCCCGCCACTTCGCCCCTCCCGCGCCTGCAAGAAGGCGGGCGCCCATGGGGAGCACGTGGGAGGATCTCTTCCCCTCTCCCCACGCCTGCGTCAATGCGCCCCGACAAGGTCGGGCCGTTCTCTTTCTCGCTGCCGCATGCGTCTTGCGGCTTGTGCGCGCGCGCCTCTGCAGTAGCGCATGCGCAGCTGCGACCCAGCGCGGCGGCAGGAGCCGCTTCTGGTCCCTCTTGCGCGTGCGCAATTATCAACCAGTGCCGAGGTGGGAAAGGCGGGTCTTGACGCTTGCGCAAGAGAGGGTAGGCGGGGCGGACCTGGCGTCGCGGCCTCTGAGCGCTCGGCGCATGCGCGCTGGTGGGGGCCCGGCGGCCACGGGACGGGTGCGGGCTCGGGCGGCGGAGGGAAGATGGCGGCCATGGTGCAGAATGTGGTGAAGCTGTGAGTGGTTTTTCCATCCCCTCTCCGTTTTCCAGCGCGGCCTCCGCGCGCTCAGCGGAGCGGCCCGGGCTCGTGCGGCCCCTCGCGCCCGGCAGAGTCCGTGTGGGCCGGGCGGGGGTGGCGCGAGGGGCTCGGGCTCCGGGGCTTTCATTGTTGGGCGCAAAGTTTCTCAGCCCGGCGCCTCAGGCGAGCGAGGAGGCTCGCGCGCGGTGGGGGCTGGGACCCCTCGCGGCCCCTGGGGCGGGGACTGGGACCCCACACAGGGTCCCTGAGCGGAGAGGAGCAAGGCCTGCTCCCCCCGCCCCGTGACAGCGCTGGAGAGGAGGAGGAGGAGGATGGTGGCCCTCAGGGCAGCAGCAAGAGGAGCAGGGGATGGGGAGGAAAACACGGAGTCCTGTGGCACTTAATGACTGACATTTGTTTTCGCATGAGCTTTGGTGGGAGAAAGTCCCTCTTCGTCAGATGCTTTGAAGATGAGGCAGCTTGCAGAATGGAAGGAGGCAAAGACGCCTTTCGTGCAGCAGGGTGGAGAGCAGGGTCCTCCTCAAAGTTCAGGCTCGGGCAGGGGTCTGCAAGCTGCCTCACTCTTAGCTGACCCCTTACGGCTTTGGGCTCTGCCCCCCTGCCACAGGGGGACCCTATGGGTGAGGGTGACCAGGCGCCGGGCAAGAGGAGGACACGTCTTGCTTTTTACCTTCAACTCCTCTATCTGACAGGCGTTTTAAAAAGATGTGATTTTGTCCGGCTTTTTACTTATAGGGGTTAAAGTATGCTAGAATGCCCTGGAACACCCTGTTTTTAGGGGGAAGCATTCCAAGGCCCCCTAAAAACAAAAGGATATTACATTAATACTCCATTTTCTCCATGTGCCCTCCAGTGTCCTCCTTTTCATACTTCTCTGTTCTCCTTTTCATGCTTTGGTATCTGGTAACCCTACTGTGGACAGCCTGCATCAGGCTCCCCATCCCACTAGGGAGCCCTGCAGCGGCCCACACCTGGTTCTGGGGTCCTTTTCCCCCTCCCTGCCGGGAGACCTTGAGCCAGGTGGCCTGGCCCAGCTCCCCCCACCAGGAGGCTACACAGCATGGCTCTCAAAGCACTTGGTTATTGAAGGAATTTTAAAAAATGGTTGCTCTTATCTTTTGGGTTGCTGACTAGGGTAGGGATTGCAGCTTCTCTTTCCAGGAGATCTGTGTGGGGGCCCAGGCTGGGTGCTGAGAGCTGGAAAGGTTGTGCT
Organism: Podocnemis expansa; assembly: GCA_007922195.1. Lineage (NCBI taxonomy): Eukaryota > Metazoa > Chordata > Testudines > Podocnemididae > Podocnemis > Podocnemis expansa. The sequence goes on along the minus strand of ML681973.1, from coordinate 30,633,261 downwards.
CCTTTGATCTTCTGTCCTCTCCTTTCATATGAAAGGGGTGATGGCCAGGCTGCACCAGGGATGGGGGCTTTAGCTTCCTATCCTCCTCAGGGTGTGAAAGGAGCAGCTCTACTCGTTCTTGATCGTTATGGTGTGAAGAAGCCAGATTGTTTTGGTTTTCTTTAAACTTGACATAAAAAAATCATGGTAATTCAGCCTTCCAGAGTGCGGGGCTTGCATTGAAAATGGGCTCTGTTCAAATGGAGGCAATGTTTAAATTAGAGAGGGTTTTGTGCTACATAGGAGAAGGATCTTAGGATTTACAGAGGTGTCAAATTATGTGTAGTTGCGACTTCATTGCTTATAATCTTTTGAGGTTATGCTCTGGTACATCACCATAATGGCTGTCATGTGGGAGACTATGGTTGGGAAGCATTATTCAAGCTCATTGGGATTAATTCTATGTGTATAATATGCTTTCCATACCTCTGATTGAGTTTCGCTTTCGTTTCCCTTTGGGACATTGTCAAACCTTTGCTTTCCCTAAAGATACTTGAGAAGACCCCCCCACACACACACACTCTGGATTGCACTAAACAGCAAGTATTCCTCAAAGAAAGAACAGTCTTACCAACAAGAGCATCATTATCTCTTTCTGCAAATCATGCTATTTGAGCCTTGGGTAGAGGGAGAGAAAGGTTGTCTTGGGGGGGGGGGGGCAAGGCACCACATTGGACCTCAGGTAATAGGGGTGAGTTTCTTGCTCAGCCATGTGTTTCTAATGTAGCTCTGGGAAGGGTACTTAATATCTACCCTGTGCCTCAGTTTGCCATCTGTAAAAAACAGATAGCCCACCTCTGTCTTCTGTGGGGGTTGTAAGGATAGAATCCATTGATGACTGTGAGGTGAACAGGTACTACAGTGACTAGGGGCCATATAAATATCTAGATCAGTGGTTCACTACCACTGTGTCAGGGCACATTACTGTGTTGCCACACAGTGGTAAGTGTGTTGAGAGCAGGGGAGATGGCTGGATTTGGTCTGGAGGGGGTGAGCTGATGTGTCCTGCAGAGTTATGATACACCACCACATAAGTGTGTTGTGACCCTCAAAAGGTTGGGAACCACTGATGTCAATGGCTATAAAGTTACACTACAGTACTGTAGAGTAGTAGTCCAAAACAATATCTTTTTTATATAGTGCTTTACATGAATAGATCTTAAAGCACTGTACAAAGGAGGTCAGCGGCATTATCCCCAGCACCAAACGCTACTTTTCACCAAAATGTTCCTACAGTGCAACTGGATTATTACTGTAGAATATTGTAGTAACATGCTTTTAAATAATGGATGACAGAGCCAAACATCCTCCTAACCCTCCCCATCTTCTGATCTGTGAGTGACTGTTTGTGTGTCATTTGGTCTTAGTTCAGTCTTAAAGCAAGCAAAATAAAAGTATCAAGTTATCCACTTGTCACATGAGCATGGAGTTTAATTATTTTTAATGAAAAGGACAGTTGTTGAGAGGTATGTTTTAAAGTATAAAATGCTCTGAAAGCATTATGATCCAAATAGATGAGACAAAGGGCAGGACAGGGAAAGGAGATGTGAGGGGAACTGGCTTTTGGAAGGTTGCAGGTAACAAGGCTAGTAACAGAACTCAGGTCTTCTATGTCCCAGTCCAGTTTGTTATTCCCTGGAACCATACGACCTCTCCAGTAGCATTTTAATACCATTTTAGAAAATAGACTTCAGGCTAGATCCCATTGTCAGTCATGTGAGAGTGAAACTTGAGTAACTCTTTTCAAAATATGCAGTGTTGTGTTTACCTGTGTATAACTGAAAGCAGGATCTATTCTTATCTCTTCTCTCAGGGGTTCCTGAACTCATTCATTCTAGGCTCATCTCTGTTAATATGACCCCCTGGGGCGATGATGCCAGTTCAGATACTAGGGAGGGAGGGGCCTGGAGCAGATTTTTCTTCCATGTTCCACCTCAACCCCCAATGTTTGTGGATGCAGGGAACTGCCATTGCAACCAAGAGTGGGTGGACTGGGCGTGCATGCCCCAGCAGAAGTGGCAGATCAGGCTTTTCCCCCATCCCTCCTCTGCACGACAGCACCATGCCAGGCTGGGGGGCTGTTTTGTGTCCTTGGATTCTGCTGCCAGTGGCAGGGACCAGCCTCTCCATAGTTACCCTTGTGCACTTCTATTCCCTGCTCTGGAATGGGACCATAAACAGCCTTCCTCCCTCCCCTGCCCTACTTAAATGGCAGTGCTGCCTCCTGCTTCTTGTTGATTCCTCTGGCACTAGGATGCACTCAGCACTGGCTAGGCTTGCTCTAGAGCCTATACCTGTCCTCTGTCACCTGCTTACCCTTTCTCCCTGTTGTCTTGATTTTTTGTGACTCCTGTCCATCTCCTATGTTACTATTTGACAGAATATAGATACGATTTCAATAAAGAGCTAGGTTATATATTTTCAAAAGAGAAAATCCAGCCGTCTCTCTGTGGAGAAGTTTTCACTTTTCTTTTTAGTTGTATGCATCTTTCCTGTGGTTTTTTTTCCTGCTGTCAGTTCCTCCATGTCCTGATTTTTAACCCCTCTGTTTACACTATGTTAACAGGTAATGGCTTCCTATTCTGTTTACCACCTTTAGAAAAATTTTCCATCCTGAAAGTTGTTGTATTTAATGCTTATTTAGGGTCTTTCACCAAGAGATTGAAACCATTTTACAAAGTAGTTGATGAAATTATCCCTGTTTCATGGATGGGGGAAAATGAGGTGCATAACTGTTAAATGGTTGACCTATAAGGTCACTCTGAGTGCGTAGCAGAACTAGGAATAGCGTCCAGGTAAACTGGATTGCTTCTATAGACGTCTGTAGTGGGGAAGAGACTTGTTTTGTCAATAACAACATTTACTGATCAGTTATTGGGATAGAAGATTCCTGTGTGCAGTGGTCAGAGAGCTATCCTAGCAAGCAGTACCTGGTTTCATCTGTAGTATAGCTTAATCTCCTGTCTACACTACAAATTCAGCTGTGCAGGGAAATGTGTCCATGTCTATAGCAAAGTTGGGAATATGGCTAATGCATAATGAAGTAAAGTCTTACAGCACAGTGCTTTAACCAGGGCTTAGTAAATCCTGGGTGCCAGGTCACTCTGCACCACTGTCAGAAGAAGTGGTGATGGTGGTCTTTTGGCAACAGGGATTTTCCATCTCTGCTGCACAACTAGAAACGCCTCAGGTTTGGGGCTGTCTTGCAGGTGTCTGGCAGATTCATCGAGGCCTGGCTTTAACTGTGTTTGATGCCAACCATACTGTAACCAGGACACTCCTACTCAACTGAATTTTTAACACAGGTGTGTCTTATGCAACTTGTTAAGATTAGTGCTAACCTGATAGCCAGAAACCCCTAGGGACAGTGGTTCTCACAGTTGATTCTGTGGACAATTTTGTCCTTCACATAAATCTGTTTGGCTGTCAAATCTTTTCTGTGCTGTGGATAAGCAGAAAGGACCATGAATGAATCAGAACCTTTGTTGGGCAGATGTGGAGCCAGAGAGATTTCATTTGCATTTGAAATTTATATAACTATGTTCTCATTTTTGGAAAGTTCTTTATTTTCACAGTTAATATTCTTGATTCTCTTTTAGCTTACATCAGTTTTCCTCTTTGTAATTCAGGCTTTTCCAACCTGCAGCCCGGGAGCCAGACTCTGGCCAGCCAAGGGCTTTCATCCCGCGCTGCCGCAAGAGCCTGAAAGCTGAGCCAGCAAGGTGCTATGTGGTGGGGGGTGAGGTGTGTGAGCTGCACTGGCATTGTGCTTAGTCTGGTGTGTGTGTTGGGGGGGAAACTAAGCTTGAAGGGAAGTGGAATCCAGGGGAAGGAGAGGAGTGCTGAGTGTGGGTTAGGAGAACACAGAGGGACAAACACAGGACAAACAGTGGCAGTTCTGGGAGGGTGAAGGGACAGGAGGGGAGCAGTGTGGCTGGTTAGCAGGACCCAGCCACTTCCTAGCCTGGACATCCCCTCAGTTCTGCTCTCCTTCACACCCCTAACCCCAGTATCCTTGTCCTTCCACTGACCTTAGTGGCAAAAACTATTGTTTAGAAATTTCTACCCATCAGTGTTTCTGGTACAGAGATGCCCAATGCCAAAAGCTGTGACCACTGCAGAACTGCGAGGGTTTCTGTGCTGTCTGTCTGACTCTGTTCTCCTCTCCATCTCCCCAGCACTGCTCTTCTTTCCCTGAGCAGTACTTGGCAAGGTGTGAGGAGAGCAAAGTTGTTGGGGTCCCTGTCAGGAAGTAGCTGAGTCCTGCCACCAAGTGGCTTTGCTCCCCCCACCTCACCCTTCTTTCCCTCCCCTGTTCTGCCTTGCTCCGCACATTCTGGCTTGCCCCTCCACAGACACCTTGCCCCCCTTTCCTCTGTACACAGTGCAAGCCCCTCACCCAAAAAGGATGGACACCCCTGGTATAACTCCACTGACTTTGGTAGAATTAATTCTGATCTTTAGTGGTTTTAGGTCAAAGCCAGGTCAAAATGTTTAAATCCCTGATCTCACATTCCCGGGGACCTACATTTGTTTTGCATTATGTCCAGCGAGATACTTTACATGGAATGTTATGTGCAAATTTTCACGTGTTGCCTGAAAGACAGATGCTCCCATGTGTCTTAACTTGTTGTTCAGCCCATTAATCTAGCAGCTCCCTCCTTACATATGTAATTCCTGAGATGGGTTCTGGAGCCAGTCTGAGTGCCTTTTCTTTCTGACTCAAGTTCTCTGATTTGAAGTGGTCACTTCAGCTGTTGTTGAATTGTCAGGATCAATATATATATACAGGTGTGTGTGTAAACACGGGTGTTTTGCTTATGTATTTATCCAGTTTTTATTTCCTCTCCTTTCCTGGGATTGGATGTATGAAATTCTCTTGATCAAGCTGAGGCCTACTGGATTCTCCATTTCTCCTCTCCCAGCTACTTTATGGAAAGATTTTAACATTGAAATTACTTGAATGAGACATAATTATATTAAGTGAGTCTTTAGTGCTGCTGTAGCAAAAGGGGGGGGGAACCCCTCAAGGGGTGTGTGGGGGGGGTCAGATTTAATTCAAGTCTTGTATTCATCCTGTCAGCTTCTGACTTCTCCCTGATGTTTTTGCTAACCTGATTACCAAGCAGAATTGGATTTTTTTCCCCTTTAGGATCTATATATTTAAATTGAGCTTCAGTAATAATGGAACTATATAAAAAGACTCTGTGGGACCATAAAATGAATGCTTTACTCAGAGGGTAAGGACATGAGCATAAAATATGGGTAGGTCATCTGAATTTTGAATGTGGGGATGAAAATACAGGTTTTGTCATCACTCCCAAAATGCGGCACCATAATTTTGTGATAAATAATAGTTTCATGTCATCTGTATGTGGCAAGCTTGATGTCATGTGGTCTTCACAATAGCAGGAGGGGTGGAACTCGAACCTCCTGTGCATCAGCACAGGGATAGGCAACCCCCGGCACATGTGCTGACAGTGGCACCCAAGCCCATTCAGAGTGGCATGTGGCACCCTTGATGGTACCACAGAAATTGCCACTCCTACCACTGAAAGCTGCTCTGGGTGGCTTTCTTCAGGTGCAGCTGGGACACAGGGGGTCCCCTTGTGCCTATGCCTCCATGTGACACAGAAAAAAGCTGCCCAGAGTGGTTCCTCTCTGTTGTGTGATGCTCCCCAAAGGAGCCATTCATGGACAGCTTCTTTCGGCAGCATGCCTGGGAACCCCTGAAAGGAGCTGCTTATTTTTGTGGCGGGCCTGGTGACCCCTGTCTCCAGGCACACCACCAAGATGAGCCCTGTGCGACTTCTTTCCGTGGCATGCCTGAGAAGAGCTCCTACTCCAGCCATGACTGCTGCTGAATTTTCAGGTAGCTGCCACATTTGGGGGGGGGGGGGGGCACTGGCACCATCTGAGGGTTGGGGAGGAAGGACCGGCAAAGGGGTTGGCAAAGGTTGCTGACCCCTGCCTTAGCACTTAATTTAAATGGGAATCTCTTTTAGCTCTGCTGCCTACACGTCTGTGACATATTTAAACATGTCTGAATTTGTTCAGTTCAGTGATCCACATGCATTACAAATTGTATACTCTTATATGATGTGCCTTTCAGAGTATTGTAAAAATGTAAGGGTCATTCCACTCAGTAATTCAAATCCAGCTGCTACTTGCTTGGATCATGGCAGTTCCCCTAGGCAATCTAGGACATTACTGTCAGGACGTGATGCAGGACTCTCCAGTAGCAAGCCATGTCTTTTGATTTCTTCCTTTCTGAAAGAGAATATTTTAAACTGTAGGTATATCCATTGGAGTGAAATAGATGGAAGAGGAGCAAATCATAGAAATTAGAACTGGATAAGAATTACGAAGTGCTAACTGGTGCCTTTGCTCTGTTTCAGTTAGGATACCCACTTTTTAACACTTAAAAGCCAGAAAATTGGTACAAAATTTAATTGAGAACCAAATATAAATCAAAATAATGGTCTTGTATGAAAGAGTGAATTATGGAAAATGGTAACTTGGGAATCTGGTTTTAGACAACTACGTATAGTGTATCACTCTGTGATATGAAATATTTAGGATGAAAGACTGGCTAGCTCAGGGTTGGCATTTGGGGTAATAGAAGCTTTCAGCTCTGCCATTTGATTCCAGCCTGGATTAGCAAAACCTTAAAAAACCCAACCCAAACCAAAACAAAAACCACCCATATGATTGCTGTTTGATAAAGATCCCTTAGCCAGTTCTCAGGGGGACAGGTATGTACATTATTGGCCCTGGCTGACTCCCTTGCTAGTACACTTGGCAGAAATGCCAAGTATTGAAAGAGCGCTGGAAACTTAGCTCACTCCCTAGAATTGAGCAGCGGTGCTGGGCTTGAACAGCTTCCATTGCTCACAGTCTTGGTGAACGGTACTGTACTTCAGATTCAAGGGATGTCACCCTGGTTCTTTGTTCTGTGTCCCCATCTGGTTCCCTCATTAGGTACTTTTGACCTTTATCTCCTTTCTTGTTTTTCTCCTGTATTTTGTTAATTTCTATGTTCTGTGGTGTCTTGTCTTGGAGATGGACCTTATTTTCTCAGCAGGCTCTGCTCACCATTCTTGAGAATGTAGAGGGAGTTGTCTGGGGTTCTCTGTTCAGCATCCCCCTCTAGATCTCATCTTTTGACCTGTGGCCTATCTATCTGCTCATGTTCTTTCATTCTTTATACCCTGTAACCTAGTAAGTGTTGGACTCTGCAGCATGTCCCTCATCTGAGTGAGTGAGACTTTTAATTAATCATGTTTATTATGGTAGTGCCTAAGGACCAACCAAGAATTGGGCCTGTTGTGCTAGGCACTGCACAAACACAGAGTACTGTTTTTGGGTACAGGGGCAAGTGGGTCTAGAGAGGAACCACTTGTGACCAGAGTCTGGTAAGGACATGGGACCATGAAGGAGACAACAGGAGTGGAAATGAGGTCAAAGGTTAAAAATCAGGGAATAAGAAGGGGACACTGAGAGCAGAGACCCCTGAGTAGGATTTGCTGCTCCTCGGAGGTGTATAAGGAGATAGTGGATTGGGATCTCTACCCAGAGACAACACAGAGTAGCAGACGGTTCCTGACTCGAGGAGCTTACTATCTAGATCAGACAGATGTAGGATGGCAAAAGGATATCTTGCGTAGGCAAAAGAATTGGCACAATGTCAGCAAACAGTTTGTTCCACAATTTTCATCAAATGAGTTTGATTGAGGGGTGGGATCATCTACAGGAAAAGTGAAGGGAGAAGAGACTGAGGGGAACAGGGCAGGGAAGGAAGTGGAAACAAGGAGAAAGGGCACAAAGGAGAGGATTGGAGTAAACAGCTAATTGGCATAACGTTGCTTTGTACTCTGCCCACCATTTTGGGATTTAAATAGGCTGCTAACTTTCACCAGCATTAAATCCTGGTGAAATTAAGAATGCCATTCAACTTGACAAATTAATAATGCTAATATTAAGTAAAATAAAAATTGCTTTCTGATATAAATTAATGGAAAGCCTCTATGGTTCCTGCAGAACGTTATTCAGTGTTAGCTGCTTTTAGAAAAATATGCCAAAAGCTGTAGAAGGATTGTCTGAAATACTGACTTGAGGGGAGTGGGAGTGCACCAGCCTTGGACTAATTCTAGATACCACTCAGAAATCTGGGTTTTTATAGGCATTCGATCTGAAAAGGTCATTGGTCCTCTTTCTAATATTAACTTCTAACTAAAAGTCTGATTTGGATATGTTGACATAATGCTGCCGGTGGAGTGTCAGAGGATGCAAAGTCCTGAGGTAAGGGTTTCTAAACGGTTTCCTGGGAAGCTCTGTGTTATGGATATAAATCCTCAAACAATAAACAGTTGTGATATGTTTTGCTATGTCAGTGATCTCTAGTGCTTGGCTCCAGCCATTCTGTTGTTTTCAGAGATAAAGGTCCATCTCCAAGATTTATATTAGTCCTGGCAGGGGCGTGTTAAACACAGGTGTTTAGAGAATGACAGGAAGAGCAAGCAACAATGGCAGCTAGTCAGGGAATCCTAATAACTAATGCCTGGTGTCTGTTTTCTCCATGCTCAGCCTCGGAGAGCAATACTACAAAGATGCAATGGAGCAGTGCCATAACTACAATGCAAGGTTGTGTGCTGAGAGGAGTGTCCGGCTGCCTTTCCTAGACTCTCAGACTGGAGTGGCGCAAAGCAACTGCTACATATGGATGGAGAAGCGTCACAGAGGACCAGGTGGGGCCTTTTCTGCTGTTATTGTTCAACAACATCTTCCTAACTCAATACCAGACCTCTCCTCTGCCTCATTTTGCCCACTGTTGTGTAAATTGGCAGGCCAGCTCACCAACTAGTGTGTCAGTATTTAATTTTCTTTTCCCAATGATGAATTAATTTTTCAAACACAGTTCAACATTAGTCAAGACAGGCCTTGTCCCTGCACAGTAAGTATCTCTAGTCAGGTCTTTCCCCTAGCTTGTGTGGCAAGCACCCCTTCCAAGTCCTTTCTCTGATCCATGGTCTTCTTCAGCTCTCCCCCTGGAGAGAACTGCTTGTTTCTTGGCTTTTTGTCTCACCAGCTGAGAGGCAGCTGACAAATCACAGGTGTGAGTAAGCATTTAGGCGAGGAAGGAGAAGGGAAGGTCTTTGGGCTCGACTAATGATGGAGAAGCTGTTTGCCTCAAAGCAACAGGACTACGTTTGTTTTACAGTCCTTATTATTCCTGTGTCTTGCTTTTGCATTCATCTTCCATGATTCACAGCTCTGAAAACATAGCTGTTTATCTTCTGTAAATAAATTCAGTAAGCTTTCATATTCAGTGTAGCCGTGTGGTTAGAGCAGAGAATATGGTAGTCAGAACTCCTAGATTCTACTCACAACTCTGGGGGGCAGTTGTCTAGTAATTCCAGCAAGGTGAATGGAAATCAGGATCTCTAGATTCCCTTTCTGGCTCTGAGTAGGAAGTGAGACTTACTAAACCTTTGCAAATGAAAACAAGGCTCCTGGTTTCTGTGCCTGACTCTGGTACTAACCTGCTATGAACCTGAACAAAATATGCTATGAATTATGACTTACAGCCTCATCAGTAAATGTGGAATCAGTGTGGCTTAGCTACAACACTGGATTGAAACCTGGGAGACCTGGACTCTATTCCTAGCTCAGCCACTGGCTTGCTGGGACCTTAGGCAAGCCATGTCCATTTTATGTGCCCATGTGTATAATGGGAATAAGAACACTGGTCTCTCTTGTTATTTTCATTTGTGTTATTAGTGTGTATAGCTCTTTGGCAAAGCAAATGTTTGTCATAAGGAATATCATGTTGGAACATTTTTTCTTAACACCTAACTGTATTAGGAAATGCAGAGAAAGCCCTGACACCCCCTGTCTGGCAGAAGGAAATGCATATAGTGGCATTTATATGATGGTACTATCTTTAGACTCCAGCCAAGAATTAGGACCTCAGTGTGCTATCCCTGTATGGATGAGCTGCAAAGACAGCTCCTGCTCCAAAGAGCATACAGTCTAGGTATCAGAGGACAAAACAGATAAAATGGGGTTGAGCTAGATTGACCGGAAAGATAGGGTAAACAGTATATTTAGATTGGAAGCTTTTTCTTTTGGCTCCATACAGCACCTGGCACCATGGGGTCCATGACCAGGGTTCCTAAATGCTGTTGCAGTTCCAGTAATGATGTGAACAGAGGTAGCAAAAATCTTAGCTTGCCTGAGCAGTGCTAGGCAGCAGTGTTTTGTAGGCATCTCACAGTCTTTTTCATTGTGTGTGGGAGGAATGTGTGTGGTTGCCGCTTAGAAGCTTTCCCTGACCATGCTCTGAGAAACAGAAATTTAGCTGAAAATATGCATTTACTCATAGAAGCTTCCCCTTGGCCTTTTGATTCAGGGGTTCATCTTATCACGTTGTCTAGTTAAGTGGTGGTATAAGTGAACATCTCCTACAGCGGGAAATGGAATACTGACCCTTAGTAACTGACTTTTGGTTCCAGCATTTATCCTAGTTTACAGAGAGGTAGAATGATCTAGGGAAGTGGTTCTCAACCTTTTGCAGGTCACGACACACTTGGTGGTATATCGCAATCCTACAGGACACAGCAGCTCCCTACCCGTAGGCTGAATCCAGCCATCTTCCTGGCTCTCCGTGACACTTACCGCTGTGTGGAAACTCACTAATGTGTCACCAACACAATGGTTGAGATCTGCTGATCTAAGGCAGTGGTTTTCAAACTTTTTTCTTGGGACCCAGCTCCTAACCCCTCACCTGTGTGGTGGCCCCTCTGCCAAAAAAAGAGGGGGGATGGCACCGCCTGAACATTCAGTAGCAGCCACATCTGAGGGCAGGAGGGGCTCTCAGGCACCTGGCCAAAAGAAGCCCAGAGCGCTTCCTTCTGTAGTGTCCCTGGGGGGCTTCCTTGGGCTGGGCAGGGGGTCCCCAAGCACACTGCAGAAAGAAGCCATCTGGACTAGCCCCTCTCCCTGATGTACCGGGGGAAAGAAGCTTTCCCAGGTGGACACTCTCCTAGACTGACCTGGGGATACCATATGTAGTGTATAAGCTGTTCTGCGTATAAGCCAACCCTCGATTATTAATCCCAGAAACCCAAAAAAACGCATGACCTGCATATAAGCTCAGGTTTAATGTTAGCTGGCCGGCCGGCCGTGTGTCTGTCCCCGTGTGTCCGACTGTCCCTCTCTCTGGCTCTTCCTGTGTCTGTCTGTCCCTGTCTCTATCCAGAGTGTCTCTCTGTCTCCATGTATTTGTCTCTTTATCCAGTGTGCGCCTCTGCTGCCTGTGTCTGTCCCTCTATCCCTGTGTGTCTGTCTGTCCCTGTCTGTCTCTATTCCTGGTGTGTATCTGTCCCTCTGTGCCTGGACCAAGTGGCGTGCACACGGGGAGCATGAGCAGCTGCCCCGCCTTCTCCCCCAAATTGTGGGCTGGGACGGGAGGGGTGCATGGTGGGGAAACCTTGCCTGGCACTGCGGGCTGAGGGGGGCGGCTTGCACAGGACAATGAGTCACCTCCCCACAGCCACCTCCACGGAGCGGCGGGGCAGCCAGGCAGGCAGGCCCACTCTGGAATGCTCCCATCTCCCTCCTTGCCTTCCCCCAGCCCTGCTTCACTGGGCTGCCGCTTGCATGTTGGGACTGCTCTTCCCCTCTCTGGCTGACCCACGCCCCCATGCGCTTTCAGAGCTGCAGCGTCAGGAGCCCTGCAGGCCGGCTCAGACAGCCTGAGACCTGCGCTGCCTGCCCCAGCACCTGGCTGATTAGCCTGGCCCGACCCCCAAACCTAGGGCCCCCTTACCTGGCTGCTGTGGTGGCCATGTCACACACCTTGGCTTCTGCCCATGCTTGGGGCAGGAGATTTAAAAACTCCTGGAGTGGGGCTTCTCCCTGCTGGCCAGACCACATACAAGCTGAGTGCCTTTTTCAGAGGCTATTTTGAGGAAGAAAATTCTTGGGTTATATACAAGTGAATATGGTTGGTCCCCAGGTATGCCTCAGAAAGAAGCCGCACAGAGTGGCTCCTCTATGTGGTGTGCTCGGCAATGGGGTAGCAGCAGCAGGAAATTTAGAAGGACCCAGCCGCTGCCTCTACCTAATGTGCTAGGCTGCCACTGTCTTAAATTTCTCACCACTGCTGCCTCTCCTCCCCAAGCAGGGCTCAAGAAGAAGTCTCAGCAGGGGGCTCAGTGAGAAGCCCCAGCTCAGTGCTCAAGTCTAGGGGAGAAGACCCAGCTCAGGCGTGACTGGGGGCTCAGGGATAGGCCCCATCTCAGCCTGGGCTCAGGGTGGGGGAAGTCCCAGCACATTTCCAGCTCAGGGCTCCAGTCTCAAGGCTGTAGGGGAAGCCTTAGCTCAGCCCTGGTCTGGAGAGAAGACCCTGCCCAAAGCAGTGTCAATGGGACTTGGGACAGTACCAGCAGGGCTTGGAGCAGCTGCCCGCACCATGGAACAACCTTTGCCAGTCACAGGGCAGCCATCCCTGGCCCAGAGAAGCCCCTGCAGGGTGTGGAGCTGGAGCTGTAGTAGCTAGGAGGGGAGCATTGTTGGGGAAAAAATATTCAGGGCACAGGCCCCTGCCTGGCCCCACACCACTCCTGAGGCTGCTCCCTAGGCCTCTGCTGTCCTGGCCTCTCTGCTGTTCCCAGGGCCCCCCTGCCCACTGTAGCTCAGGCACTGTTCCTGGGGGCTGTTCTGTCTGAACCCCCTGCTGTTCCTGCTTCCAGAGCTTCCCCTGCCTTGCCTCCACCTCACTCTGGTGCTGCTCTGGGGTCCCTTCTGCCCAGCTACCTGCAGCTCCTGCTCCGGGGCCCCCTGCCACTCCAGTAATGCTCCTAGACCCCTGCCTTTGCGCCACTGCAGGGCTGTCCCCTGGGGCCTCTGCCAGCCCCCTGATCTCTCCACCCAGCCCTTTCTTCCCAACCCCGCTCCTTCCTGCCTTCCCACCAGGCCTGGCTTGGAACATCATCTCCTACCCCTTGGGCCCAGCTCCAGAGGCCCCCCTCCCAGCATTTACTTGTGCTGGAGCCAGGGTGTCTCCAGATAGTGGCTGTGGCTAGTTTAGATCTCCTGCACTGCTCTGCTCTGGGCTGAGTGCCCAGGAGTGCAGCAAGGTGGGATATTTAAAATGGCCCTGCAGCACCTCCCAGGCACATCTTGGGGCACTGTTTGGTGCATTCATGGCATACCCCTGTGTCTGGAGACAGCGAAGCTCCCTGCCATGTAGCAGCCCCTGCCAGGCAGGAAGCACAGGGCAGCTGCAGTACTGCCTGGGTGGGGAGCACAGGGCATCTGCTCTTGTCTGGAGCAGTGCTGGCTGGCTGGGCAGGCACTAGCACAGCAACAAAAACTTTGAAAATCACTGATCTAGGGTAGAGGTCATCAAACTTCTTTCTTCAGGACCCAGCTCTGGGCCCCACTCCTGTGTAGTGACCCCTCTGCTGTGGGGGGGATGGGCTCCCCTGGGTTCAGTGCTGGCTGGCAGGGGAATGAGGGGCAGCCACCTCCCCTCCTGGAAGCAGCACCATCGGGCAAGGGAGCAAGGGGCAGCTGCCTCTACTCCCAGGTGTAGCACAGGTGCTGTGACCCAGTCCCTGCAGGTCTGCCCACCCAGTACTGGGTCATGACCCATACTTTGACGACCACTGATTTAGGGGACGGGGTACTAGCAGTTCCTGGGTGACCACGAGCAAGTTTCTTTGCCTGCCTGTGCCTCAGTTTCCCCTTCCCACTCTCTGTCTGTTTAGATTGTAAACTGCATGATGGTAGCAACTGTATCTTGCTGTATGATTGTGCCAGACACAGTAGGGCCATGATCTTGATTGTGGCCTTTTGGTGTGACTGTAATCCTAATAACAATTTAGGGTCTGATCCCTAGCAGGGCTGGGGCTACCTACAATCCTCATTGATTTTTAGAAGGCAGTGCCTGTACTCATGGCTTTATGAGATCAGTTTGTCAGCCTGAAACATAGAATCATAGAATCCTAGGGTTGGAAGGGACCTCATAGGTCATCTAGTCCAACCCCCTGCCAGAGGCAGGACCACTCCCACTACACCATCCCAGTCATGGTTTTGTCCAGCCGGGCCTTAAACACCTCCAAAGATGGAGACTCCACCACCTCCCTTGGCAGCTCATTCCAATGCTTCACCACTCGCCTAGTAAAAAAGTTTTTTCTAATATCCAGCCTTGACCTCCCTAACTGCAACTTGAGACCATTGCTCCTTGTTCTGTCCTCTGTTACCACTGAGAACAGTTGAGCTCCATCTTCCTTAGAGAATCCCTTCAAGTAGTTGAAGTTTGCTATCAAATCCCCCCTCAATCTTCTCTTCTGCAGACTAAATAAGCCTAATGCTTTCAGTCTTTCCTCATAGGGCTTGTGCTCCAGCCCTTTAATGATTTTGGTTGCCCTCCTCTGAACTCTCTCTAGCATGTCCATGTCCTTTTTGTAGTGGGGAGCCCAAAACTGAACACAGTATTCTAGATGTGGCCTCACCAGTGCAGAATAGAGGGGAATGATCACATCCCTTGATCTGCTGGTAATACTTCTTTTGATGCAGCCCAGTATGCCATTGGCCTTTTTGGCAGCAAGAGCACACTGCTGACTCATATCTAGCTTCCCATCCATCATGACCCCCAGGTCCTTTTCTACACTGCTGCTACTTAACTGAATGTTCCCCAGCCTGTAGCAGTGCATGGGGTTTTTCCGTCCCACATGCAGGATTTTACACTTGTCCTTATTGAACTTCATAAGATTTTTATTGGCCCACTGTTCCAATTTATCTAGGTCTCCCTGAATCCTGTCCTTGCCCTCCAACATGTCTACTGTTCCCCCCAGCTTGGTGTCATCCACAAACTTACTGAGAGTGCAGTCTATTCCATCATCCAGATCATTGATGAAAATGTTGAACAGAACTGGCCCCAGGACCGACCCCTGGGGCACACCACTCGAGACTGGTTGCCAGCTAGATGTGGAACCATTGATTCCTACACGCTGAAACCGCATAATAATCTCTTTTTTTTTGTGTGTGTGTGTTGTAAAGGTTTAGCTTCTGGCCAGCTGTACTCCTACCCTGCTCGCCGTTGGCGGAAAAAACGCCGTGCTCATCCTCCTGAGGATCCAAGGCTTTCCTTCCCTTCTATCAAACCAGGTGACACTTTCTCTCCCTCTGATCTCTGCTTTCAGTGCAGTGATTAGGCTCCTCCTCTGAGTCATGTTGCCTGAGACTGTTGGCTGTGATGTTAGGGGAGTGGTCTTGTTGCTTCCATTTCTGCATTCATAAGTTCCTCTCGCTTTGCGGATGCATCATTCCCCACATCACAGCCAGGCCATGTGTAACCTCTTGACCTTGCTGAGCTCTACAAATACAACACTTAGACCAGTGGGGTAGAAATCATCCATTGTTAGCTCTGTATGGGTTTTGGCATACGTGGCTGAGTTGTATGTAGCAATAGCTTGAGTCGTCAACTGCTGTGTCTGCTCACCTGAACTGCTTCTGTGGGTGACTGGTTAGGATCATTGCAGAAGCAGGGAGGTAGGTTTGAAGAAGGTGCTTGTTGTTTTAACCCCCAAGATCATATTTTCAGTGGGGAATTGGAGTAGATTCAGCTTCTGCAGCTGCACCCGGATTTTTACCCCATGACACTCTAGAGCAACTTGATAAACAAGGAGTCCTGTGGCACTTAAAGACTAACAAATATATTTATTGTATGAGCTCTCATTGGAGAAGATCCCACTTCATCAGATACTGCCTGGTATCCCCAAGATTTCGGAAGCACCAAGACAGGCTAAACAGAGAGGAGATTCACTGTCCTTCAGAATATAAACCAACCACTGAGCATCTGGGTTTAGGGAGGAGCATTTTCCCTGAAATGGTGTTGAAGAGTTGCCTATTTTGGAGGATTGTACACTTTCCTTGGGGACACCTGTTGATGACCAGTGTTGGAGTGATACTAACCTGGGTAACGTCGTTGGTCTGATCCAGCATTGTGGGATGGAGGTGGGATTCAGCATTACAGGGAGTAGAAGGATAGTGGCATAGACTGGCCCATTGTTCTGATCTGCAGTTTGATCATGGGGATGCCAGCGTACATAGTTCTGGACGTGGCAGGCAGATGATGATACTGTACTAGAAGGACTGTGATGATGTTTTCAGAGTGCTGGTGCAGTTCCAGGTCTCATCTGTGCTATGGTATCATTCATACTGAAGGATCCAGTTGCCACACTCATGTTATCTGACATATCTACAGTACTCTGCCCCACAGCATAGACAGGTCCTAGCTACATCTCCAAATTGTGCTTAATGCCTTTGATGTGTTTTCCCCCTTTCCCACAATTAGTTGATTTGGTGGTATAGATATGACCTAATAGTACAGAGAACCCACTTGACTTCTGCCTTTTTCAGCTTCTGTCTATAGTTTATTTCCTCCTCCTCTACAGACACCGATCAGACCTTAAAGAAAGAGGGGCTGATCTCCCAGGATGGCAGCAGTCTAGAGGCCCTCCTAAGGACCGACTCCTTGGAGAAACGTAGCCTGCCAGACCCCCGCAATGACGACGACAGCCTCAGCGAATTCCCTGTCACCAACAGCCGTGCCCGGAAGGTATGGAAGAGGGAGGGGGTGTTCTCCCCTAGGTTGCAGGAGGGCACTGCATGGTAAAACAGAGATGTCTTGCTGTTAGACAAAACATCTGTTCTCCACCCCCCACCCCGCTTGTTTCTGTCATTGAGCCCTTCTCTGGCTGCTGCTTTTGTGTTTAGGGTGTTGTGTGTCTTCTGGTGCAGGGTGAAGACCCAAATCTTGGGAGGGAGCCACTGAGCACACAGTTTGAACCCATGGTGGTAGCTTGCCTTTGGTTGTGGCAGCAGGAAACTAGGAATGCTGTGGATTGTTGGATTTACTCTGGTGGTAAAAAGTGAAAACTATTTCATTTTATCCAGGCCCCATTCTGGGTTAATAGAGAAGGTGCATGGATAGGAAACTGAATTGGAACTTGGGAGACTCACTTCTGCTCCTGGCTCTGCCCAGCCTGTGCTGTATTAGAGTTAGTGGCTACTGTTTTTATTACAAATTTGTTACTATTGTTTCTCTGACTTCACAGGGGGTGTCACAAGAGCTTTATGGACTAGTGGAGAGTTTGTTGATCTGGGGCTCGGGAGTACTGGGTTCTGGTTCTGACTTCTACTGACTTGCTGGACAGCCTTGGCCAAGTCGTGCCAGTGCTCTTGTGGCTCAGATTTCACATCTGTAAAATGGGAATAGTGATACTGACTTCTTTCTGCAAAATACTTTGAGATCCCCTGCTGAAAACACCCTAGAAGCACTGGGTGCTATTAGTAATTCAGCTGTGTTATTTTACATTAGTTTAAGGTTTTAGCTTGCAAGTTCTCAGCACTCAATTTAAAAGAAGAGTGGGGTAAGGAAGGAACTGTATAGGGACCATACTCTGCTCTGACTGGCACCATGGTCTTTCGCCTCCTAAACAGCAAAGATTCAATCCAGGGAAGCCTATAGTGATTTTTGCTAAGCTTCAGGATGACTGCAGAGAAAAAGGGATTCCTAGGAAATGTATGCAATACAATTAGATTAGAAAGCACCCTCTAAAAATACCTGTTTCAGAAATTTCCATTGACACAAGACAGGGCATTTTTGTAATCTGCCATAAGAATCATAGAATCATAGGGTTGGAAGGGACCCCACGAGGTCATCTAGTCCAACCCCCTGCCAAAAAAAGCAGGACCACTCCCATTAGATCATCCCAGTCAGTGTTTTGTCCAGCTGGGACTTGAACACCTCCAGAGATGGAGATTCCACCACCTCCCTAGGCAACTTATTCCAATGCTTCACCACTCGCCTAGTAAGGAAGTTTTTCCTAATATCCAGCCTGGACCGCCCCAGCTGTAACTTGAAGCCATTGCTTCTCGTTCTGCCCTCTGTTACTACCGAGAACAGTCGAGCTCCCTCCTCCTTGGAGCAACCCTTCAAGTAGTTGAAGGTTGCTATCAAATCCTCCCTCAGTCTTCTCTTCTGCAGGCTAAATAAGCCTAGTTCCTTCAGTCTTTCTTCCTAGGGCTTGTGCTCCAGCCCTTTGATCATTTTGGTTGCCCTCCTCTGGACTCTCTCTAATTTGTCCATGTCCTTTTTGTAGTGGGGAGCCCAAAACTGGACACAGTATTCCAGATGTGGCCTCACTAGTGCAGAATAGAGGGGAATGATCACATCCCTTGATCTGCTGGTAACACTTCTTCTGATGCAGCCCAGTATGCCATTGGCCTTTTTGGCAGCAAGAGCACACTGCTGACTCATATCCAGCTTCCCATCCACCATGACTCCCAGGTCCTTTTCTCCAGTGCTGCTATTTAGCTGATCACTCCCCAGCCTGTAGCAGTACATGGGGTTTTTCATCCCAAGTGCAGGATTTTACACTTATCCTTGTTGAACCTCATGAGATTCCTCTTGGCCCACTGCTCCAGTTTGTCTAGGTCTCCCTGAATCCTGTCTCTGCCCTCTAGGGTGTCTACCGTTCCCCCCAGTTTGGTATCATCTGCAAACTTACTAAGTGTGCAATCTATCCCATCATCCAGATCATTAATGAAAACATTGAACAGAACTGGCCCCAGGACTGACCCCTGGGGCACACCACTTGTTACTGCCTGCCAACTTGACATGGAGCCATTGATTCCTACACGCTGAAACCGTTGTTCTAGCCAGTTTTCTATCCACCTTACAGTCCATGCATCTAACCCATACTTCCTTAATTTGCCAATGAGAATGCTGTGGGAAACCGTATCAAAAGCCTTGCTAAAGTCAAGGTATATCACATCAATGGCTCTTCCCGCATCCACAAATCCAGTCATCTTATCATAGAAGGCGATGAGGTTGGTCAGGCATGATTTACCCTTGGTAAATCCATGCTGACTGTTCCTGATTACTCTATTTTCCTCCAAGTGTTTCAGGATGGATTCTTTGAGAAGTTGCTCCATGATTTTTCCAGGGATTGAGGTGAGGCTGACAGGTCTGTAATTCCCTGGATCCTCCTTTTTGCCTTTCTTGAAGATAGGTACTATATTTGCTTTTTTCCAGTCCTCTGGCACCTCCCCCGTTCGCCACGAGTTTTCAAAGATAATGGCCAACGGTACTGCTATCTCATCAGCCAGCTCCCTCAGCACCTTCGGATGCAGTTCATCTGGCCCCATGGACTTGTGTACATCTAGTTTCTTTAAGCAGTCCCTAACCTGACCTTCTGTCACCAAGGGCCTCTCTTCTTCTCCCCAGTCCCCCGTACCTAGTGTAGTGGGCTGGGAGCTGACCCTGCTTGTGAAAACTGAACTAAAAAAAGCATTGAGCACTTCAGCTTTTTCCTCATCCTCTGTCACGAGAATGAATGAAATGAAAGAATGAAACTGTAATTTTAAGAGATCTGCAAAAAGGGGAATAAACTGGGCTTATGCAGTTTTTTTGTGTGGCTGCATTGTATAGAAAATAAAAAGTTCTGAAAGAATATTATGTTTTATATTAGAGTGCTGTTTTTGTACTTACAGGGTCTTCAGCATTATAGAATCAGATTGTCCCAATGAGCTTAGTACTTGAATAAACTGCAGTTCTGCCCACCTTAGTTGACTACAAATAATCCAGCTAACAGCATGGCTGCTGCCTGCTTCATTTTGTTACCAGCTAATGTTTGTTATAATGCACAGAGGATACGTTAAAAAGTGATTAGGGATTTTAGTCATGCGTTGCACAGGATGAAGTAATTGGAAACCATTTTTGATTCCACTGTTCTCCCTTTTATTTCTTTTGGAGCCAAGGTCGTTTTTTTCTGTTTGTTGCCTCAAACAGAAGGCCTGTGACTTTTAGTTACCACTTTATTTCCCACCTATGGACACAAGTTCAATCTGCAACCAATAATGTGGCTGTGCTGCAACAGAAATTAATCCTATCCTTGTAGTAGTATAAGGATATTCACTGAGTGCTTAAGTTGTTTCATCCTAGCAGCTGTATTTTATGGGGAGCCGTGTGTACTCACATTTGTATTTGCAGACAGTTGTGCAGCCAGACTTGTTCATTACTTTTGAAGTGAGTTTTTTTGGCTGGGAGCTGGTGCACTTCACATGAATTCTTCACCGGTTAATACTTTGTCTTGGTCCAAGTTTATGGAAGCCCTTTACAAGAGCAATCCCTCACTATACCCATGTAAGGCTAGGTAAGAGGTGTCTGTATTGTTATAATAATACCTAGTTCTTAAATAGCACTGTTTTTCACTCCTGGACTCATAACAACTCACTGCTGCTTCTTTGGCTGAGTGCAGAAGGCCAAAGGGTTTTATTTGACAATCATACCTTTCAAATGCTTGAACTAATCTTATTCTGCATGCCAGCTGGACTTCTCTGATAGAGTGAGAACTTCGAGGTCTGCTTTACTTCCCAGCCAGGTCCCAACAGAACTGGACCTCTCTCTTTTAATCCCTCCATCCAAGCCCAATCCCTGTTGCAGATGTAGTGTGTATGGGGGGGAGCAGACCTGACTGAGCCCGAAGCAGCTCATTAACTTTTTCTTAGCAATGTGGGGTTTTTGTGCCCCATTGGAAGCACTTGTTATCAGTAGATGGCAAAACAGTGTGCTCGCATTCCATCCCTAACACAAAGCTGTCTTGGGCATGGAATTTGGTGGCTGTTTATTAGCTGCACAAAAAAGTTTAGGGCAGGAAGCAAAGAACATTGTAACCAAATGAACTGCAGGGGGAACAAGGGAGGTGGAATGGAATTACAAAGTTGGGGTTTAACCACGGATACTGCACTTATTGTTGTATGAAGTGCCATGGGGCCTGGTTTGTCCTATAAGCAGTGAGAATTTTATTTTCCTTCTTGTTTGAAAGATGGTAACTTGGACTCTATTCTGGGAAGTTATGGTCAGTAGCACTGACTTGAAGGAGTGCCTTCTGCTGAATCGCCCACACCATTCCTTGTACACAGCACCTTCCTAATTTCTTCCTGGGGAACTGGGATCAACCCTGACTTGGAGGAAGGGCCTTTACTGTGGTGCCCACGCTGCTCACTCTGGCACTTGGTTCTCTATATATCTGATGTGTCCCTCACTGTTTTGTTTGATATGGAGTCTCCTATGCTTTAGAGCTCAACTGTTCAGGTGTTGGCCCTGGTGACGTGATCCGCTGTACATTTGTTTGCAGTGCAAAATAGCCTATAAGAATCTTGGGATCTGTCCTTCTGTTTGCCTCTTTAAAAAAGAGGTATTGGGGTTCAAACTTTCTTTCAGAGTCTGAACTGATAGATTCCACTGCTATGGTGTGATGCTGGGGTGTGTGTGTGTGCTGGTGGTGTGCTTTGAATTACATTACATCATCATAGCACCTTTCTTCCTAATTTCTGCATCATCCCTCACTCCTTCAAGTGATGAGGATAATAATCCCTGTGCCCTAGTTCAGACTCCCACTTGCTGTTTAATGTATTAATAATAATAATATAGTTCATGTGCCCCATTGCAAGCACTTTTCATCAGTAGTACTTTACAGAGAAAGTACATACTATTATCCCCATTTTGAAGGTAGGAAACTGCAGCACAGAGCTGATGGGACTTGCCCATGGTCACCCAGCAGGCCAGAGGCAGAGCTGAGAATAGAATCCAGGTCATCTGAGTCCTAGCCCAGTGCTCTGTCCACTAGGTGGCCCTGCACAGAATCCATGGCTCCTTATGATCTTTGGCAGCAGGTATAAGGCTCCTCTGTTTAGCTTGTGCAATCACTGCAGTGCCATATTTAATCCTTTTGTTGTGTGAAATGAAGATTCTGGGAATTCTTGAGTTTCCCTCTGCAAAATATCAAATTTTATTCTCTTTTTGCTAATGATTGTCCCCTCTTCCACTCTGACTACAAACTGACTTTGGCTTCTAGGAACTTTTTCCCATAAGGAGGGTGGAATTTACTGTGAAATATAAACGAGGCCCTTGAAGCCTCAAAGGCCTCTGCTCTTCATCATCTCCTTCAGAACTGCTGAATCTGTTAAATGCATTGGCCAACCTCCAGGAACGCCTCACATACCAGGGCCATACAAGCCTACTAAGGGTTGGAGTTGAACGGAGAAAATTTCTTCAGTGTGCATTTCATTCTTATCCTTTACCCTTTGTCAGATTAATTTTTGTGGAAGAAGGGTTGGGGGTGGAGATTATCCAGTTGAAAAGTTACTAGATTTACATGTGTAAAACTGCTTCCACCTCTGTCTGTATATTTTCTTTTGCTTAATTGTCTTGGGCATGTCTTTGTGATCTAGTGAGAGGGGAGGGTTATGGATTGAATGTGAGGTTGGTAGTAACTGCCTTGGTTCAGTACCCAATACATTGTCGTATGTTTTCTAGTCCTGTGCCTCAGCTTCCAGTGCAAATTGTAGTAATTACTATTTATTATTTTGGTTGCTGTAGGACAACTAAAAACTTGGACCCATTTTACTAGGCACTGACCAAACATGCAGAAAGAGACAGTTCTTGCACTGAAGAGCTTAACAGTCTTGAATAGACAAAAAGGGAAGGGAAAAAGGGTATCTAAAGAGGATCACACCTGCCCAAAGACATACAGCAGATCACAGGAATAAGAATTCGGGCCTCCTAATTCCAGTGGTCTCTCTAATAGACCACACTGCAGAGCAATTCTGTTGAAGAGCCTTAAAGGACAACTTGCTAGAAGCACATTAGAACTTCTGGCAGGTTGGCTCAATTCTCCTTTGCCAGAAGGGTTTTTTTTTTTTTTTTTTTTTGGTGGTTGTCATGTTTAGGACCTTAAATTCCAAAATCCTTTCTGATCACAAAACATCTTGTTGCTCTTTCTCTCAAGAATTGAGGTTTGCTCTACTGTCTTTTGCCAAATTCCAGTTCTTCCTCCTGAATTCCCAGTGCCCTTTCAGACGGATGCATTCTTCCCCTGTCCTAAACTGTTGGATGGTGAGTGTAAATTAGGAATAACTACAGACGAAATTGGTGACCAGGTGTAAAACTAAGGTAACTGCACCTTTGACTCATTTGTAGCCAGCCCTAGTATAATCCCACTCAGGTCCCAATCTATGACCTTCTTGGGGCAGAAAGCTGCATTCCTCCTCCTCCTCCTCCTTTCTGGGAATTTACGGTACAATTTCCTCCTGAAGCTCAGCTTTGCAAGTCAGAGTTTAGTTCAGCGTTTGCAGTCCTGTTCTTTCCCAGGACAATGACAGAGTTTACTAGTGATCAGCCATCCTTCACAGCAGAAGGTATCTATTCAGAACCAAAAGTGATGTGGAGAAAATGTCTTGAAAACGATGAATGGTTTGTATGCATGCCCCTTTAACTAGGTGTTACCCATCTTCTACCTGGAGACCCAGGCAGCTTTTGAGGTTCCTCAAACCCTTTTCAGGGTTTATTCTTCTGGAGCCAAGAACTGATAAGAAACTATTGTCAGTAAGAATGCTCTCTCTCTCTAACAGTCTGTCCCTGTCTCAGTTCTTGGTCCGCTGGTTCTCAGGAACCTGTCACATGTAATTTCTGCAGTTTCCTCCATTTGCTATAGGACTTCTACCAATTTATTTATCTCTTCAGAGATTTGCAGTAATTATCCCTTAATGCTGTTTGTTCTGATAGTTCATTCCTGGGTAGTGACTTCCCCTCACTTATTACACTGCTTGTCTTGTTTCAGAAGAAAAGTTTAACCCCTTCAAACCTGGTAGGTAACAATGTAATGTGAGAGAGAAAATATGAGTCTCACATTTTTGATTAAAAAAATAAATCAGAAGCTTCCCTGTTCTTTACAATCAAAATTTATCCTAGAGGTAGCTGCAACTTAATGTTGCATGAAGCAACTTCCCTCCCTGCACCATACAGGGACAAAAGGTGCTAGATAAATGTGTTATCATGGGAACTAGAGTGCAAACAATATTTTGCTTTCTAGGCTTTTCTGCAGCACTCTTTACTATAATGTCTGTATTATTATATCCTTTGCATGGAATTGATTTTTTCCTTGTTTCGCAACAGTACATGGAGGTCTCATTGGGGCCTCATCCTCCCAGGTGTTACGCACATACTGTGTGTAGGGTCATGGGAAAGATCTATACCAGGGGTGGCCAAACTTATGGAACTCAAGAGCCACACATGTTGATTATTAAACCTTCGAGAGCTGCACTGAGGCATATAGCCATATACTTTTACCTGCTCCAAAATTACTAAGTTTAAAATTCATTGCACACTTTAATTTTATCATAAAAAGATGGCAAATATCAATCCTACTAATGTCAGATTCTAATAATTGCTTAAGGTTACCATGAAAATTAGGCCTATACAGTAAAAACTTAAGTTTTGCTCGATGTAGAAGACTGCAGACTAGTGGTGAGTTTTTTAAATTTCCAACAATGCCACGCTTCTTGCCATCCCTAACCATGCCACTGCTTCTACCCACAGTCCCAACCCTCTCCTAAATTCCTAGGCTGGGGCTGCTTTCTTAAACTGATTAGCTGACGTTCTTCCAGGAGCCACACTTTTTCATTCAAGAGCTGCATGTGGCTCCCAAGCTGCAGTTTGGCCATGCCTGATCTGTACAGACAAGATAGGCAAAGGATTGGGATGAAAGTGACAGTTATCCCCATTTTACTGTCAGGGAACTGAGTCACTAAGAGATTATGGCCCTAATCTAAAAATTGTCCACTTTAACACTGTGAGTAGTCTCATTTAATTTGTCATGTAAAATAGAGCCTAGGAGTCCATTGTGCTGGGCCCTGTGCAAATGTAAGGAAAGAAATGATGACACCCCCCCC
>ML681973.1:30575221-30608402 GCA_007922195.1 Podocnemis expansa | reverse complement strand
CCCCCCCCGAGAACTTAACATCAGAATGTAAGATCTGAGGAAACAAGTGGGTACTGCAAATGGACCAGGGGAGCACACGCAAACAATGATGCTGTTATGGACAGTGACCACAGCAATCTGTAGTTAGCTACCATTTCTTCTGCTCTGATAGTGCTAAGCCTGTGGTTCTTAGCCCACGAACTGTTTGTAGCCCAGTCAGCGCACAGCTGTGGCCCATGTGAGATCCTCAGATAGTATGTATGTTGTGTTGAAGCAGCACACATAACACACAGATGTCTATGCAGCCCACAATGGTAAATAGATTGAGAACCACTACTTCGTGGATAGCAAAATCTGCTACACATTACATCATCCTTACTACTTCTATCCAGGCATGCTATAAAGGAAAAAATATCTCTTCTGTCTCTCTTCTTCCCTTGATGAGAATGGACAATCTGCTCCATAGTAACTGTTTTTCTTTCCTAGCTGGGCCTTAATAGGACCTTTCACAGCATCCCCCAGGCTGTGGTGAACAGCAATCCCTGGCACTGCAGTTCTGCCATCACTGAGTCTGTTCTGCAGCAAGCTTCTTAGCTATGATGTCTTATGCGCCATGGCAGTAAATTCATGAAGCTTTTTAAAAAAAAATAAATACTCAGTACTTAAAGTTAGCCACAATTTCATGCTGAATTAGGGACTGAGTGACTCACCCTAGGTCTTAGTGGATTCAGGAGCTGAGGCCAAATCAACACCCTTCTCTTTGGTGTGGCTAGGAATAAAATGTATTTAAAACCCCACCTTCTCATATGTGCCACTTTGTGTTGGGGTGGGGGAAGAAACATTTGTAACTTCTGGTGGACATACCTCAGCCAAATTCTAACATTAGTGTCCATTGTCCATTTTTTCCCCCAAATAATGCCAAGTTTTTTTCCTACAATATACCTTGTGTCCTCTACAGAGGATCCTTGAACCTGATGACTTTCTGGATGATCTGGATGATGAAGACTATGAAGAGGATACACCAAAGCGAAGAGGCAAGGGCAAAGCCAAGGTAATGTTGGCTGGCATGAGTTGTGGTGGTGTGGGTTGTCCTGGTTCTGTCTTGCTGGGCTCAGACTAGTGACTGTGCCAAGTCTGTGTGTTATGAATTTCTCCAGAAGACTGATTTATCAGTAGTCTCTCTAAAGACCTGTCACCATTAATGCTTGACTGTGTTGTAAACTCTTGTCAGTACTACATATATCCACACCTAGCACAGTTACAGAACATGTTGCCACAAGTGTTAAGAAATAAGGTTGGTATTTCCAAGGGAGCCTAGGGGAACTCAGCTAAATTTCAGTGGGATTTGGGTACTTGACTCTCTTCTTTGAAAACCTGAGCCTGTTTGCCCTACTCTTCCCAACCCTCTCTTCCACTGTCATACTATCACTGGTGCTAGCAATCCTAGGAGCTATGGAATAGATGACATCATGTGCATTTTTGCTATCATGTCGTCCATTTGGGTCTAGGACAGATGGTACAGCAGCTAAACACTTGGAGGAGTTGCACTGATATAGGCAGGACATAGTTTGCTATATTCTCCCTGCAGACAAATCCAAAGAGCCCTGAAGCAATTGCTGAAATGCTTCTGCAATGTTGCCTGGTGAAAATGCTAAAGGGGTCTTTAACTGAGGGGAGAAAGGCAGAACAAGAACCAGTGGCTCAGTGTTAAAGATAAATAAATTCATATTAGAAATATAACATTTTTCACAGTGAGTGTGGTTAACCATTCAACAAACTTCAGGGGAAACTCCCATCTCTTGGTGTCTGCAAATCTAGACTGGGTACCTTTCTGGAAGATGCTTTAGCCAAACCCCTGTGTTTAGTCCAGTAACTTGTGTAATTGTTCAGAATTCTCCAGTCTGTGTTATATGAGTCAAACTAGAGCTGATGGTCAGCTCTGGTCTTAAAATCTATTAATTATTTAGGGCAAAGACCACTAAGGGGCGCTATTAGATTGCCTTTTATTCAAGCGGACTGGTCATGTTGTTAGCTAAATTACACCTGTGTAGGGGAGCCCCTTTGGCTAGGCCATTACAAACTATTGGCTGGTTGGGTGGTATGAGAATTGCCAGAGTCCAGAAGTAAATATCTTGGCTACAGGACTTCACTGATAGGATG
The DNA here is from genome assembly GCA_007922195.1 of Podocnemis expansa. Classification (NCBI taxonomy): domain Eukaryota; kingdom Metazoa; phylum Chordata; order Testudines; family Podocnemididae; genus Podocnemis; species Podocnemis expansa. The sequence goes on along the minus strand of ML681973.1, from coordinate 30,606,263 downwards.
TTTTCTGATTCCCAGGGTAAAGGTGTCAGTGGTGCTCGGAAGAAGCTGGATGCAGCCATATTAGAAGATAGAGATAAACCTTATGCCTGTGATAGTGAGTATGAAAGGCACTTGTTTTCTCCCTGTAGTCTTGTATTAAGTTGTCTTAAATGTGTTTGCTTTTGGAGTGAGGGGAGAAGTGTTCCAGGATCTGTAGGGGGTAAGATGGGATTTTTGCAGGAGTGTGATAGTTATTCAAAATAAAGGTGGATCTGAGACTATTCAGAGGACTTAGAAGCTTCCTTCTTCCTTTGTTTTTACTGGAGCTATAACCCCCAAGCCAGATCTGCCATTTCTGCTGAGTTTGGAGAATCTATAGTTTGTGTTTTTTTTCCTGAGAGGACACACTGATGTTTGGCATTGGAGGCAGTTTCTCCCATTCAGGCAGAATCTACATTATGCAAAGAGACCATTGCAGATGCCTGGACTGCATGAAACAGCCAGTCTCTCTGACAGTGTTCTTGTAACACTTCAGCCTACACCACAGGTGTAAATGGCATTTCTACAGCAGTATCAACATATTGCTTTTCTGTTCTGCTGCAAGGAGCTTTCTGCATTTCTTATTAATATCCAGACATGGTCTCTGAATCTAATAGGTGAGAATTGCCTCTTGACTATATGGGTAATGGGGAGAATAAACACTGAGGTCTCATTCCCACTAACCCAGGGTTCCTATCTTTGATTTCTAGGTTTAGTCTCTTTTGTGGGCCTGGAAGAGCCCAACTCACTCTTCCCTATAATATTCAATACATGACTCAGCTATCTGTTTGCTGCAGGGTTTGTGAAATACAATTACTTTGTCCTCTCCTTCTCAGATCTCATAGTTCAGCTGGAGGACAGGGATCAATTCTGTCCTACTGGAGATATAGTTGTTGCTTTGCTGATTGTTATCCTAAACACCTTTTGGTTCATGTTCTGGCCACAAAACGCGGGTTTCCTGCCACACGTGCAGTGTGGGAGAGCTGATTTAGCTCTAACTGGATTCAATTTCAGTAATTTTATTGGCAACAGAAAGGCATGCTAGTCCTGCAGGGAAAGAATACATCAAGCATGTGTCTGGGCAAGCAAATCGATTTTTCCATGAGGTCCCTGTTGTGCATTACTGTTTCTTTCTGATTTGATAGAAGCCTTCACATTCCCCAAGACCATGTCCATGTTGCTCCTTGCTGAGTTTTATATTGTTGTTTCCTTCCCTGCAGTCAGTGGGAATTCCACTGGAAAAACTCAAGCATTCCAAGGGGGTAGCTATTCCTGTGATTCTGAACTTTAAATTGGCAAAAGAGTGTACAAAGTCCTGACTTTTTGCAGTTACTTCTCTCTTCTTCCTACTGTCCTGGTAGAATTACCACTAGTTTTTTAAGAAAACTAAACAGAATTTTTTTCTGTTTCCTCCTTTTAAAATCATTCTGCTCTCTGTTGCTTGCCATGTGTGTGACCTATGGTGTGTTCACCTTTTTTCTCATTATTCTCTTTCTGTATTTCAGATAGTTACAAACAAAAGCATACCTTGAAACCTCCCGACCGAGGTAGTCCATTCTCTCTGTCTGCTTTTTTTAATTTCCTCCTGCCTTTGTTCTTCTGAAATGTTAGTTTTAAAAACTCTTTGGAGTGGGATCTCAATCCAGAGCACCAAGAAAAATCAAACCAAACCACCACCACCACAATTGGCACTGCTTGGTTCTCCTGTTGCCAGAGAGGCCATGGGTTGAATAGTCTATGAAGATGAAGCTTCCTCTTGAACTTTGGCCTTGGTTTTCAAATGTGACTGGTGGTATTAGATTGCCCAGCCTGAGAGCCCTTATTAAAGGGACCTGATTTGTAGAATGTTACACTAAGAAGGACCTCTTGTTTATGGAGTCCCTCCCTCTTATCTCAGGCAGCTGTGTCATATCAGCCTGTTCATAAACTTATCAAGCTGTGTCCTCAGCCTAGTTGTTTTTTACTGGGGGTAGGCCCATACACTTGCTGAAAATCAGGCCCCTTGGAGGTATCTCAAACAGGGCACCCAAAATTGCTAGTCACTTTTAAAAATCTTCCCTCTTTTCCACAGTGCAGGATGAAGCTTGCCTAGCTGTTTCTGGTGCTATGGATGCAAAGAGGCCTTCACAGTCTTGCGATGTTAATCTGGCACTTTTCACCAGCAGTAAATTCATGTATCAAATCCAGATGCACTCTGGAATGGCCGAGTCATGACTCTTCTTTTCTTTTAGGAAAACCAAAGTAAATTGCTACTAGAATAGGTGCTGTGCTTTTACTGTGTCAGAACCCGGCCATGTCAGACTTTGGATGAGGATCAAAGATTATCAACTGCTGTTGAGTTTTTGGCTCAAATATATCTTCTTTTTTTTTTTTTAAGCATGATTTCTCCTCTACTCTGATGTTACTGCCTAGGCCTCTGAAGCATAAGGACTGGCTTTATGCTATGGGTTCTGGTTACCATGGGGTATGCCTTTTGGGAAATGAGAATGTTATGGGTCCATTAAAACTGACAGGATATTTGAATGAATGACAGACATTGTGGGGGGTGGGTTTTGTTGACCATTGTCCTTCTCAGAATACTGAACTGGGTGGAATGGCTTGAACCAGCCCTGGCTGGCTGCTGTTGCAATGTCCCCTCGCCTGGCAAGGACACCAGTGACACATGACCAGCTGGTAAATGATGGTCAAATTGATTTTCCTTATGCTGCCATTTCACCTCTTAGCTTGTACTTGTGGCTTTTTCGACTCACTGGGCTCCTGTGCCTCCTAGCTAATATGCTCCCCCATTTTGCTTAAGCTGCATTTGCACAGCACTGTCAAATGGTTCCTTTTTCTTTCACAGCTGGGATTAGATATTAATGTGACGCCAAGTCCAAAAGGCTCCTGAGCAAGCCAGTGCGTTGGCTAGGCCTCTGGAATATGCAGTTTCTGTTAAATATTTGATGGGTGAAGTTACGGTGTCTACAGTTTTCTGCAACAATACGTACTTCAACAACCTCATTAAACCCTTTATGTGGAGCCGATAACCCATCATTTGTTACACCACATCTGTAGTGAAGAGAAATCCAGCGTGTTGGCTCTCCCACAGCTCCCCCCAACCGCATTGTCACTCTGCCACCTCTGTTCTCTGTGATTCAGCAGTGCTGTCTGGCTACAGTCAGGGCCTAAGAGTCAGGACCCACTAGGTTCTAATCTTATATCCAGGAGGGGAGAGTCCTGGTCTAATGGGTTGGAATAGGAGTGGGAGTCAGGCTTCTTAGGTTCATTTCTGATTCTGGGATGGGAGCGGGATATAGTGGTTAGAACAGAGGGGGAGTGAAAATAAAGACTCCTGTATTTTGCTTCAGCCTCTGCCTCTCTGGCTGTGAGACCTTGGCAAGAGTCTTAATTTCTGTTTTTTAAATCTATAAAGCAGTGAATAAGTAACTCCCTTTGTCAAGTGCTTTGAGGTCTTTGAATGAAATATGTTGCATTTAAGCAGAAGTGTTAATTCTCATTGAAATAACTTATTTAGGACCTGTAATGTTGTATTGCCTAGTCTAGAGAGGCTTGCCATTCAGAAGCTAACCATAACTTTGGCTTCCCAATGGCTGCTTGGAGTCCAAGTCATTTCCATCCAAGCCAGTGTGTGCAAGATTCCTCTTGCTGCAGAAGTATCCAGAGAACAGCATTGCTGGAGGAGCTAACCAGACCTGGCTTGTACTTATGTTTACACAGTGCTAAGAGAGCAATAATTCCCTTTGGCAAATGGGCTCTCCAATTGCTATGTAAATTGACTGTAGCTTAAAGTGGTTTTAGGGGGATTTGTCTTTTTTCCTCTCTTTGCTGGATTTGAATCTTCTGATAAATCACCAAGAGGCTTGGGATTTCTCTTGTCCCCAGCTTTGCTTTTCTGGGTAAATCTTGGCAAACCCCAGTTAATCAGCCCTTTCCAAGACCTTTCCAAGCTTCATCACTTTCCCTCTGTTCTCTCTGCCTCTCTGTTCATTGTTATCCAACCAGGATTCAGTTCCTACCCAGTAGTAAGCTTGGGTGATAGGGATTTTGAGTAAAGTTAGCCAAACCACCCAAGTGACATAGAAACCTGACATGACCTGCACTTAAAAGCATTTGTGGCTTAGATATGTCAGAATCATAACCCCTCTGACAAGCGGTGCCAGCAAAAGCCTTAGTGTTGAATAATATACCAACCAACCAAACAAAACAAAGCAACCCAAAACGACCTAGCTCAGGGATTGGCAACCCAAAAGATAAGAGCCATTTTTAAAAATTCCCTCAATAACCACGTGTTTTGAGAGCTGTAATGTGTAGCCTCCTGGTTGGGAGTGAAGGGAGCTAGGAACTGGGCTAGGTTGCCTGCCACAGGATCCCCTGGCAGGGAGGAGCCTGGAACCATGCTCCAGGCCCCCTGCAGCGTTCCCTAGTGGCAGGGAGCCTGGAGCCTGGAGTGGGCTGCCCACAGGGTCCCTCAGTGTCAGAGGGGCCTGGAGCCGCAAGGGAGCAGCCAAAGAGCTGCAGGTGGCTCTGGAGCTGCAGGTTGCAGACCCCTAACTAGCTTATTTCATTTGAGGACAGCTCTTTCGGTTGGCAATCTCTTCTCTTTGTATGGCTGATTGATATAGCTGTTACACAGGAAGAATTCCCTAGTGTAGACCTGGCCTAGTGAGGGTTTGCTGGTATTTATTAATAAATCAATTAATAAAGCTGATCTGGCAAACCTTTTATAGTTTGGACAGTGATTCAGCCCTGGTTCAAAAATGACTTAGGGATGTTGAGTCTCTGAAGCACAATGGGATTTAGGATCCTAAGTCCTTTTGGTGTTTCTGAAAATTTCACTCATTGGCTGTCTATCTCATGCGCTTTGTGGCATTGATAAGTGGAATTTGGGGGTTCTGTCTCACTGGGTTGAAGGGGATAAAGCAAGAAGACCAAACCAGGGATCTTTGCATGCAAAGGCAGATTCTTTACTGTGACTCAGCTTACAACTCAAAGACAAATGAGGGCAGCTGAGGAGGAAATTAGCTTGGGATGATCCCTAAGGAACTGTGTTCCGGTAAGGGGTGGCAGGAGCGCATTATGCTCCAGCTATTCCTGACACACGCACCCTCTATCCTGGAAGCGGCAAAGAGTGCCAGCTCTGCCTGCCTAGTGGGGGTTTTCTCAGCTGTGGACTTATGAGTTTCCCACTCCTATGGCGCAAAGCACGTGGACTGCAGCAGAGAAGCTGTTGTGTCCCTGCTCCCAGATTTCTTTTAAGCAAGATGATATTTGTCTGATGGGCTTTGGATGGCTTAGGATTGGGGTAGACTGCCAGACCCCTCACTGCCAACTCACTAGTTCAAATACAGCCAAGGCTCTTGGTCACTGACTGTTGATTGTTGGCCAGTGTATGAAATATGTTGGGTTGGTTTTGGCCCGGTACCCAGTGGTTCCCACCTCTCAGAACTCTTCTGTTGACACTGAGAAGCCAGTGGTGTGGTATGAAGACTAACCTCTCAGTCTGTCACCCAAGGAGGTGGGGAAGTCACTCTGCGGTAGGACTTGTCCTAGCTGGCTTATGGCCAGTGAGTGTGGTTGAAACTTGTACTGATGCTGCCTGCTCCGTGGGCTTTGGTATCGGAGGCTGCCATTCTGGCACCAACTAGCATCAGGGGTAAATGGTAAGAAAAGGAAGTGGACCAGGGAGGTGGCTACTGGCTCCAGGGCTTCATGTTGTCTACTTCCAGTCCTGCAAGGGATTTTGGTTTATCAGATGGAAAATGGGCCTCTGCTCTGACATCGGGGCTGTGAAGCACAGCTGTCTTTTGGGGACAGCAAAGCAGCTGGGGCAAGAGAAGTATATAGGGGGATAAGGGGGACAGTGTGGTGTTTGCTTTCTGGGTTTTTTTTGGGGTACCTTCAACTAGATCCAGTGTGTCTTGATCCTAGAAGCTATGGGGACAGTGTCATTGGTAGGTACTGGCCTAAATTTCAGAAGGAGGTAGGTTTAAACCTAAGAGAAGATGGGGATTTCCTTCTGTGTTTCATGGCTTGGGTTGTTCTGGGCAAAGCTTTCCCACTTCCATGAAGATCTGCTGGGCAAACAGGGGTGGGGGAATAGGAGAAGGATTGATGACTTTAAGTCAATGAGGGAAAAAATGCGTGTGGCTTCTCAGGATCCGGCCAAGCCATGAGCCTGCTAGCTAACGAAGCACCTCCCTGAAACCATGTTGGCAGATGTACACTGTTAACTGTTGTGCCTCGGGAGGGTGGGGGCGGTTGGGAAAGGCTGTCTAAGAGAGCCAGAGGGTGCGAGTGAACAGTGGTGTGTGTTGCTCAGGCACATGCCAGGAGCTCAGACCCATCCCCATTTTCTTTCACAGTCTGTGGGAAGCGTTACAAGAACCGCCCTGGGCTCAGTTATCACTACGCTCACTCTCACCTGGCTGAGGAGGAGGGGGAGGAGAAGGAAGATTCGCAGCCCCCGACACCTGTCTCGCAGAGATCTGAGGAGCAGAAGTGTAAGATCTTTAGCCACTGCCTTTTTCTCTGTACTTTCTGGCCCTTCTGTAGGCATTGTTAGAAATGTAGACATAAGGCTGAAGCATAGGGGTTAGGGAGCTAAGACTATGACTGGGACTCCTATATTCCTCTCTCTAGAAGGGAAGCAGGGGAAGGCTAGTGAGGAAGGGCTTAGTGTTAGGACTCCTGGGTTCTGTCCCTGTCTCTAGGACCATAATGTGACTAGGGAGTTAGAGCAGGGAACAGAGGCATCTGGGATCCATGGGAACCAGCATGATCTAGCTGCAGTGGTGTAGTCAGTAGGTGGACTGTGGGCCGAATCTTGGCCACCAGATGCTTTTGAACAAACCCGAAAATATTTTGGTTTTCTTCTCATTGCTGGGCTGGTTGTTTTATTTTTTATTTTCTCTGGATTCTAAACCTTGAGTATACCATAACCAAGAAATTTGGAACATGACAAAATCAACTTACACCTGAGCTAAGACAATTTAGCAGAGTGACTAGATTAGCCAGACCAGGAGTCTGGAGACCTGGACTGTTTTTTCCATCTGTACCCCAACTAGCTGTGTGTTAGGCCAATCAAGTCCCCTTTCTGTGTCTGTTTACCTTTGCATAAGATGGGTAATTATTGTCACATGTAGAGTTAGGAGGCTTTGTGTTTCTAAAAGCTTTGAGATCCTCAAAAGGAAGGGACTGCAGAAGTGGGTACATCTGCTACAGCCTGATTTCCTCTCTGCTACATCTAGAATCTTAAGTGAGCCAAACTCCTAGCAGGAATCTTGTGGAACACTAGGTGCCATTGCCCACTCTAACCTTTTTTCTATTTGGTGGGGTGGGCTTTTCTCCAAACAGCCAAGAAAGGTCCAGATGGCTTGGCTTTGCCCAACAATTACTGTGACTTCTGCCTGGGAGACTCAAAAATCAATAAGAAGACGGGGCACCCCGAGGAACTGGTGTCATGTTCGGACTGTGGGCGATCAGGTACTTTTGATTGTAACATGTGCCTTCCAGGAGGCTGGATGCAGGTGATCCAATGTGAGATGCTGCTGCAGCAGCAGCTTCATCTCACTGAGTTGGGGTGGCTCTCTGTGCTGGCTGCCCCTTATTTTTCTCATGAAGTGGCTGCAGGATGCATGATGGAAAGCTTATTTCTCTCTTGCCAACAGCAGGAAACATTTCTGCTTTTTTGTTTAAGGCCTGTGTAATTTTTTGGCTATCTGGTTTCTTTTGTCCCACCTAAGCCAGCTGAAGGAGGGGCCAGGGAACAATGAGTCCAGGGCTCCTAGGTTCTGTTTCCAGCTCTGGAAGGGGAGAGGGATCTAATGGGTTAGAGTGGGGGTAAGAGGGTAAATTCAGCACCTCTAGGTTCTATACCCAGCTGTAGGACAAGAGTGGCTTTAGTGGACAGAACAGTGAGACTGAGAGTCATAACTCTTGGCACTGCCATTTGGTTGCATGACCATGAGCATATGTCTTCCTCTCTGTGTGCCTCAGTATCCCCATTTTTGTCTCTCTACCTTGCTCTCCTGTTCGCTGGAGAGCCTTCTTTGCTGTTGTCTGCTCCTTCTGTTTCCATCTCTAGGGCCAAGAGCCATCACCATTACAGCTGTTTTTGTTTGGAAACAAACTGTATCTTCCTGCCTCCATGTTTCCATTTCATGCTCCATTTCTCTTCTCTGAACTCCTGCCACTCATTCAAGCTTGATGTGTCTAACACCCATGTGTGGCTTTGTTTCATACTTCTTGGCAGGACATCCTTCTTGCCTCCAGTTCACCCCGGTTATGATGGCAGCAGTGAAGACCTACCGTTGGCAGTGCATTGAGTGTAAATGCTGCAACATCTGTGGCACCTCAGAGAATGATGTGAGTACCCTTCAGTGCTGGTGGGATTGACATGGGCAGGGCAGGTTTGATACCTGAGGTATCCATAGCTGCAGGCTTAAACAGGACCAGCAAGCCCACTGCCCCCGGAGGTATGTACCTATGTTTCAGAATGATCTCCCCAGGCATTATCTGCCTACATCTCGCCATGCTGCATAGCGGAATCGGCAGCTCACATGGTTTGGGAAGCTATAGGAGAATGACCTTGGAATGGAGTTTACTGTGGGAGATTAAATTCTGAATGGAGACTAGCTGGGAGGTGGGATTGTGGATAATGTCCATTGTAGGCTTTTGGGGAGTGTGTGTCCTGGGCTGGAGTAACACAGCGTGGGGACTTAGGCTTTGCCACCTAGGCACTACCCTCTCCCCCCAGGTCAGGAGCTTGTGCTATTCCTCTTGGGCAGTAAGGTCGTCTTGTTAGTCCTGGTGGTTGCTTCTCCTGTGACCCACGGATCTCTGCAGATGGAGGTGGGCTGTGTTGGTTACACACGTGGCAGCACCCCTCTCAGAGCAGTTAACCTCAGGCTCTCTGCAGACACGAGCATGCATCATTGTATCAGTTGTACTCAGGTCACACTAAGAATTTGTTTTGCAATCTCAAATGGGAGAACTTTGAAACTTGAAATCCTTACCTGTTACCATGAATCTAAGGGCCAGGGCTCTGGGCATTTGACTACACCTTGATCCAGCCCTACAGGATTTACTTTGGCCTCTTTAGCGGCTGTTCCGTATAGGACTCTGATAGCTATCATCTAATAAAGTTACTCCTGTGCTCCTGTGGTAGAGGCTTATGGTTTTACTGTCAAACCTGCTAGGTTCAATCCTTAGTGAAGACCTTGAGGGGTTGGTTAGACTTGTATATCACTAAAGCACCCTCTGTTCTTTGTGGGGTGGCAGAATTATGCAATGCGTTGTAAATGGCACCCCTTTGTCACGCTGTGTTGAGTCATCCAGATTTTCCTTCCCTCTCTGCTTAGGACCAGCTGCTCTTCTGTGACGATTGTGATCGTGGATATCACATGTACTGTCTAACTCCACCCATGTCAGAGCCACCTGAAGGTAAATGTAGCATTCCTAGGTCCCTTCTTCATTTGTATGTCTGTCTCTTGAGAATTCTGATAGCCTACATGATTTTGGCATTGAGCATTAGAGATTAATAGCAGTGGGCCTTCTCCCACACAGCTCTGAGTTCTATATAGTATCCTCTACTATGCTGGGTCTGGCTTCCTTCCCTACTCAGAACTCTACCAAGGTCCCTCAGTCCTGATCTGCAAACCCATCTGCCATTCCACACATGGACTCAGCAGTGTGTACAGCTTTACCAGTGCCCCTCAAACTTGATCCGTAGCCTCCCTTGTTATTTCAGCTTTGAACTCCCCAGCACAAGTACCCCACTGATCCACTTTGTTTCTAACCCGCTGATTCCTCTGCTGACCCAGCCCTCTCCACCTCCCAATGCCAAACAGTCCTAACTTGCAGCAGCCATCCCCTTTTACTTATTTCAGTTCTAGGTGCTTCTTAAACTGACAGACTTGCTAAGTGGTGTGTGTAGGATTTTGTGGTGAAGGGAGCACTGTGCCATATATAGGTTTAGGATGGGACTCTACTTAACTATAGTATAAGTAGCCCCTAGAAGACCCAGCTGTGGAACAGAACCCCATTGTGTTAGGTGCTGTACAAATTATTTAGTCCAAGCTCCTCTGAACTTTTCTTAGTTTTCGTGCAGTCAGAATATAAGGTCAAAAGGGACTACCGTTTTCATCTAGCCTGACTTCCTGTAAATTACAGCTATAGGCTGAATTAGTTGATACTTGAATAAAGGCAGATCTGTTAGAAAAACGTTCAGGCTTGATTTTTAAAAAGATTCAGCCTGGGAGGAGGCAGCTGCAGCTCCCATTGAAATTGATCAGAGGTGTTTCTACCTGTGTCAGAATCTGTGAAATTTTTTGGCCTCTCATGCAGGAGGTAAGATTAGCTGAGGTCTATGGACCTCCCTCTTTTAGCCTGCTAACAAAATATTCTTGTACAGTTTCTCCAGGGGGTACTCTTTCCAGGAGATCCTCCTGGTACTAAATCATAACTATGCAAACTGCAACATGATGGGAGTGTCTTTAGGCATCCCGAGGAAGGAAGCATGGAAACAGTATCCTGCCAAGTATGAAAACATTTCTGCACTGGTAGCAAAATCAGAATACAGTGGCAGATTCCACAGTTTCCCCCGCCCCACCTTTCCTTGCACAATGTGCTGAATTATGGTTTCAAAGCAAACTTTGTAGTAATTGAGCAGTCACAATGTCTCAAGTTCTCTTTGGACCAGATTCACCCATGTTAATCTAAAATTGCCTTTTAATCCTCTCAATGTTATCTAGATGGAGGAATAGCTGAAGATCTTGGGCGCTTTGATTTCTAGCATACTGGGAGCGCATAGTCCTGGATTAGTTCTGAGATGTAGTCTGGGGCAAGAGCATGAGCCTTGTGGAAATTGGACAGGGACTGTAAAAGAAGAGTAACACATTGTACAACCTTCATCCACCTTTGCTTCTAAAGGGGCCATTGGAGAGTGGGATGGCTTAAAGGATTAATGCTTCCTTCATATTTACTGCCAGTTGCAAAGGGACTGAATCTCTGATTTCTCAGTTGCCAGTTTGCTTTCTCCTGTGATTTGTTGATATGGCAGTAGCCCCTAGGATGCCTCAGCCAAGATCTGAGTCCTGTTATGATGTGTGCACTATTGGTAGTGTTGTGGTAGTGTCCTGGGGGCTCACCCATGGCTGGGGGTCCTCTTTACTGCATTGCATTATTAGGAGTAGTATGTTAATACCTAGAGGCCCCAGCCCAGATCTTGGCATGAACTTGACCAGTATAAGGCTCCTTTTACAATAGTTTGACTGTATCCAGGCGAGGGGGTTGTATCCACTTTAGCTGTACCATTTTTGGCCTGATAAAGTTTAAAGCAGCACAGACACTGTGTGGACAATCTTGTGTAGTGAGGCAGTCCTTGACTCAAAGCACTTAGCTTTCAAAATAGACAAAGGTGGGGAGGGAAATAGGGGAACAAAGAGGGGAAGTGATTTGCAAAGTAGGTCAGTGGCAGAGCCAGAAATAGACCCCATGTTGGCACCCCAGATAGCATTGCCTATAAATCTGTTCTAACATTGCTCTACTGTCCAACAGCTGCTGCATTCCACCCTAGAGCTGGCCATAGATTTCAGCAGCAAGCAAATCACCCACTCACACATATGTTCACTAAGCACTCTGGGAAAGCCTAGTTACTGAGTCTTCACCTCTTCTTGCAGGGAGCTGGAGCTGTCACTTGTGTCTGGATTTGCTGAAGGAGAAAGCCTCCATCTATCAGAACCAGAATTCCTCTTGATCCTGTTTTGGGTTGGAGGGCTAAGCGTGGCTCAGTGGAGTAACTTCCAGTCATTCATTGCATACAGGGCTCTGTTACTTTTTCTCTCTCTCTCTCTTTTTTTATTAATGGTTTAACCTTTCCTGTGTTTCTTTGGGTTCCTTTTTGTTCAATTTCTTTCCTTCACAAAGCAGATTGGAGTCTGCCTGTTGCCAGAAGATTCATCCTGGCATGGAGTTGGAAGTGGATCTGCTTCCCTTACCACATCAGGTGAAGCCTTGTGCACAAGGCTCTCCCTTGGCGGTTGCTGAGTTTCTGCCTCTTTCTAGGCATTGCTCCAAGCATAAATAGCATGAACCAACGCGTGACCCTCACTGAAGACAAAGCCAGTCACAGCACTCAGATGAGATGCAACAAACCGGAATCTCCTCTCTGTACAGGAGGGAGAATTGCCTTATTTGTCCTGTTGAGAAGTGTCTCTTCGACTGTGCAGTGCAGGAACTGCAGAGGAAGAGCCCCTTAGGAGGAAAGGGGTCTTACATCCTCATTTAAATAGCTCCAGTTCCTTACTCTGTTTTACTATTCAGCATTACTGATTTACTAGCCACCTCCAGGGCTCCCAGCAGCCACACTCTTAAACTACAAGCCTGTTTGAGCATAATCAACCTAGTGGGTAAAGTGAAATGACTCCAGACATTCTTCATGTCCCAAATCCTCCCATTCTGCTTACCCTAATTACTGGATTTAAGTCAACACACTTCTCCTAGTACAGACAGAAACTAGTAGTTGTTGCTGGTTGATAGTAGGGCATCAGTCACTGATCACCCTCTGCTTTTGAAATCGAAGGTGGTTTGACTGGTATAGATAACAGGACCATGCTCTTTTCAACATTGCCTGCTAGAGAATTTATTTCAGCACTGGTTGAAAGGGATTCAGTATGTGGGAGGTATCCCTTGCTTGTCAATCAAGTATCAATATCCCATTGTAGAGAAGGCCTTTGATTTCTACCTGAGTCAAATCAGTGTATATATGAAGTGACTCCATTGCCTCTTGGTTTATGCTGACCTGACTGAAATCAGAGTCAAACCCATAGGCTATGCAGTACCTCAGCTTGATGATGTGTTTACACTTGTCCTATAAACTACACTCAGCATCCCATAGTTCCAGGTTGTAATGGTTACACAGGGTTTAAAATTTCACCCCAGAATGTTTTGGAAAAGTTCTGCCCCTGCGTCCTTCAGACTCCATCCTTGAGAGGAAAGATGGATGGTACTTAGGATTCTTCACAGCTGCCTTAACATAGTCCAGATGTGTAGGTTGACCCTTCTCATGTACCTTCCCCAAACTCAAGTATCTTAATGGAGTTTTGCCTATTATTATTATTTTTTTTAAATCTACAAAGCCTGTGGTCCTGGGTTTTGGAGATGATGTGGATTTTCATGTCATTAGATTGATGAAAGTGGTTGGGGCTTTCTTACCAGATTTCTGAGTCCCATACAGGAGCTGGTTGATTGCCATCTCTGCAAGAGGCTTGAGTCCTCCAGCACTGTAGCAACGGCAGTTCTGTGCCTCCTGATAGGAGGATGTTGCTTTGGGGCTAAGGATTCAGAACAACCAGCGGCCATTGATGTGTTTCAATGGAACAAAGTGCAGATGGACTAGTCTTTTGATTCACAGATTCCTTTGCCTCTCCAGTTAACGTGCCTGTGCAAGGGAACTGTGTGTTCCAGTTAGTTGATGGGTATTAATGCATGCCAGCAGCGACCCATCTCCCCATGCCATGGTGTGTTGTTAAAGGCTGAGCTGGCTCATTTCAGGACTTTGCTCTACTCAACGATGGAGGAAGAGAAGCCAGTTAAAGCTGCTCCATTATTTTTCCCAGCTTGCTGCTGGGTGCTCTGTCTCTCTCTCTCTCTCTCTCGGAAAATAAGGATTCTTCACCATTCGTCCTCACCATTTTTGTTTCCACTCTGCAGGAATCTCTTCTACTTGTATGACTCGAACCCACTGGTGACCTTTTGAAGCCCTCCTTGCATTGCTGTTTTCAGTAGTGGGAGTCAAGGTGCATGGGACAATTTTTGTTGTATAGCCCTAGTGTAGGATGAAGTGTCTTTGGAAGAATGATGCAAAAGGGTTCTGCTGAATAATGTGCCTGTTTTTGCTAAATCTACTTCAAACCTACCTCCAAAATCCCCTTTTATGTTCTTCCTCACTCAATAGAAATGCATTGAAAACAACAACAACAACAAAACCTTTCTTCATCTGTAGAAAAGTGGCTGGATGGCTCAGGGGATAATGAAGGGGGACTCCCTCATTCATAGTAGGTCACTGGTTGAAATCCAGCCAACACTGATAGCAATCAGAAGCTACCACCAGCCACTGGTGACTTGATGGCTTCTATAAAATGGGTTTGGTGGGGCTCAGTCAAGTGTAACACAAAAATGCCAGGATCTGGGAGGCCGTGGAGACCAGACATGGTGGCACAAAGAGGATGTTTGCATTCTGTCCTTTATGTGGCCAGAAGCAGACCATCAGTCCAGGCCCATTCTGAGTGCTAACTTCAGCTGGAAATAATTAAATAAAAGACCCCACCCCCAATGCACTTGCACAATGGTGGCATGTCTGCATCAGTGTAGAATTCTGTATCTACTCAGCAGTGGCTGTGGTTGGAAGCCACCTGAAAAGGAAAGCCTAGCTTTGGCTATTTCATTATCATATCCACTGCTGTGGATGACTGTCCAAGCTGTAGTGGCTGAGGATTCAATGCAGGGAGAGGCAGAAACCTGCTTTGCCTCTGATTCCATCCAGAACTTCCTAATAAATGGAGCTCAGTCACTGAGGAAATCTTTCTGACTTGGGTATCTGGGGTGCTACTCCCCAAACTGAAATGAGCTGTTCCCCAGCAGCTTTTGTCAGCACTGCAGGGCACTGGGTGTCTTGCCTTGGATGGACCACAATCCCCTGCAAAGCATCACATGTGTCTTATCCTGCCTGCCCTCCAAAAAACAAAACAAACAGAAAACCAAACCCAACAACACCAAAACAGCTTGTTAAACCTCTTTATCTTGTCACTTTGAGATGGGTTGTTTTTCTTAAACTTGTGTGTATGGCTCTCCTCACAATGGGAATTCAACACTCAGGTCAGATATGTCCTCAAATACATTGGTTTTCCATAAGGAGGCTCTTTAGGGTGGGATGGGGAATATTATATAGCTTATATTTGTGCTTTCACTTTATAATATTTTTCAGGGTGTGTGGCGGGGAAGTCAGCTTGATTTCCTCTATTTTCCCATGCTGCTTCTTCCCTTACCTCCCTTTGGTGGAGAAATATCAGTTTTGAGCAGGGAAAACCACCTGCTATCAGTTTAATTTTCTTCTTGGACTTTCTCCAGCTTTTCACTCTGACTGAGCAAGCTGTCTTGCCCACTCCCACACATATGCACATGCGCACACATATGTTGAGAATAGTGGACTTGTGTTTTTCCATTTCAATAATCTAGTTAAATCATTTTGAGAAGCATAATTTGAGTTTGAGTTCTTAATTTACAGAGTTAAAAAAACGGGGATTTTTTGCTCCTGCTAAAATTCCTCTTTCCCCCTTTCTCCTCACTTTAATTGGAGCCAAGGTGTGTAATTTTTTAAGGTACTGTATTAAATATATTAGTAAATAAACATTTTTACATGGATGTCTCATTTTAAATTGCCTTTTTGTTACTGATTCAGATGCTGTGAAATTAGATGCTGGGGTGCTTCTGAGTTTACTATGCAGTTCTCCAGGGAAAGTTATTCAGGTAAAAGTGTTGTGTATTTCATCTATTTCTGTTCTCCACATCCCTTTGTCAGGCACTGATTCAGCAAGGTTCTTAAACGTGTGTCTGACTTCTAGACATGAGAGCAGTCAAAGGAAATCACCTGTGTAAATTCATAGATTTTTAAGATTAGAAGATGGTGAGATCATCTAGTCTGATCTGCATAACACAAACCAGAGAACTTTACCCAGTTACTCTTGTAGTGATCCCAATAAATTGTGCTTGGCTAAGCTTTCTTCGGGAAAGGACTCCAGTCTTGGTTTAAAGATGTTGAGATGGAGAATCCACTGCTTCATTTGGGAGGTTGTTCCAATGGATAATCACCCTTGATGGTGCTTCCCCCCCCCCTTTTCTAATTTCAGTTTAACAAAAGTCCAGAAAGAAGCATTGTGATAAACTAATCTGACCTGTATAACACAGAGGCCATAGGACTGCTCTGTATTAACTCCTGTTTTAATTGGAGCCTGGCTTTAGCTTCTAGTGTTTGGTTCTTACTATGCCTTCCTATGCTAAATTAAAGAGCCCATTAGAAGCTGGTATTTTTTCCACATGAAGGTACTCAGACACCCTAATCAAGTCACCTCTGTTCCATTTTTGATCATAAATGAATGAGCACGTTTAAGTCTCTCAGGATAAGACACTCTTTGCTTTGACACTTTGAATAATTTTTGTGGGTGTTCTTTGTAGCCTCTCCAATTTTGCGTCATATTTAACATACCTTGCTGAATCTGGACCGTTGGGAGTATTAGGAAAAAAAACTCTCTTTTACCTTTAAAAGTAATTAATAGTATTAGATTGGAGTCTGAAGCTGTAATTTGTACTGCTATGTGGTGTACAAATGCAGAACAAAGAAATGGCACCTGACCTCAAAGAGTTTACGGTCTAAATGAGGCAAAGAAAGGATTATTTTACACATGAGGGACTGAGGCCCAAAAGAACTATTTTCCCAAGGTTCCAAAGGAGTCATTGGCAGAGCTGGACTTGAATCCATGTCTTGAGTGCCAGTGTAGGATCTCAGTTCAGGTCTGCTGTTGGAGCAGAGTTGATGCAGAAGCAAGAAACCGTGGACAAGTTGTACAAGCTCCTCACTTTCAGCTCTCTAGGACTATTTTATAATTCATTGGTCCTAGGTCACACATGATACAGGCACATCAAAGCATCCATCTAACAGATCTTGAAGTTTGATAGCACTAAATAAGATACCTCATTGGGATGAAATGTCATTAGGCTGGCAGATCCCTAAACAGGCTTATTGTACTTCATGAAGCTCAAGTTATGGCACAATGCTGTATGGATGCCTGCGGACAGTGAAAGACTTTAAAGTGGCTTTGAGCCCTTGGGTGCAATATACTACAGTTCTGCTTGTGTTGTGTCTCAGGTACCCAGGAAAGTTTTGCCAGGGAAGAGGAGTTTTTGTCATAGGTGGTCCTGAAAGATGCTGCTTTGTCAGCCTTACTGATAGAAGTCCTCTGGGTGTGTCTACCACAGAGGGCATGCATGTGCACCCCCACTGTCCAACCACTACACTTACTACTCTCCCAGCATAAAATGCTGGAGTCCTGGCTACCTATCCCCTAGCTCTAACCACTAGATCCCAGAACCAGGCATAGAACCCATGTGTACTATCCCCCTGTGTAAGTTACACCTCAGAAAACTGAAAATTTCCGAGCACTGTCCTGTTCTCATTGATAAAAGTTCAGTGTTATTACCATTAGAGGATGCCTGTGTATATGTATAGTTTTTTTTTTTAGTTGTTAAAAATAGGATCATGTCACTTTCGAGGAAGAGTATGTGCATGTGCACAGCATGACCTTTTTCTACAATGCCAATTGTTTCCAAAAATTTACATTTTTGAATCTTAGTGGCTCAAGCTAGCAGCTGCAGGTAAGACAGGGTCAAGGGTTTAACTTAACAGAGATGGAAGAAACTGTGACTTCAGTATGACTCATTTCCGGGTAAAAGGAAGTGGATGTTATTAACTTATTTTCTTGCCTTTCCTTGCCCTCCTTTGTCATGCTGTGTGCTGAAATGCTTTTAGGACAAGATTCAGTTCAAAGTAGATCATATGTTGAAGCACTGTATCATCCTAATATCTACCCTTCCACTAAAAGTATTTCATCTGACTTTTGTGGTTGGGATGGCAGGAAAGCTGTATGGGGACTCAGGATGCCCAGGTTCTACACTTGGCCTTGGGAACTCCCTTCCCCTCTATGCTGCTGTTTCCCTTCCTACCCTTTGTCTATTTAGACCAGGGGTCTCCAACGCGGCCCATGGGCTGCATGCGGCCCCTAAAGCTATTTCTTGTAGCCCGCAATGACACGATTGTTACAGATACTTGCAATATCATTGTATTGAAAGGTTTCCATGGTGCAGCCCTTGGGCTAATATACTAATCCTCATGCGCGTCTGTTCCAGACAAGACTGTTGTGGATGCTTAACTTTCTGCACAATGTGCATTCCAAGTCCATGGGATTTACTCACAGTGTGTAAAGTTCATATGCATACATACATCTTTGTGAGTCTGGAGCATAAGTAGGAAAGACACACCAAGTGGGAGGAGAGGATTATTCTCACAGTTGACATGTGCAGAGAGGTTAGTAACACTGGGCATCTAGCAGAGCTAAGAAATTAACTTGGGTTTCTTGAGTGGGACAGCTTTTTGTTAGGAAATGCTGAACAGTTAAAAGAGGAACTGTTTTGTGAAAATGTCTGCTTCAGTTAAACTTTCATTAGAAATGATTTCTTTGGTCCACAGTGGAAGTGTGAGACAGACCCCAGAATCGTCAGTAGCCCTGTCTACATGAGGCAGAGCAGGGACCTGGAGTTGGGTTTTCCTCATCCCTGCTAACCACAGAGCTAATGACTGTTCTGGAGTGGCTGGGTCTGTCTTGTGCTCTTTACAAAAATGCTTTCATTTTTCTCCCAGTGTAGAATGGGAAACAATTTTTAAATGTCTGAGAACCAGGAAAACAGTTTCTGTTTCCACTTTACTTCATACCTGGTGCAGTGCCACAACTCCTTCCTCAGCAGGGAAATAAGCTGCCTCTCTCTTTTTTTTAATGATATTTCCCCCATAATATGATTAGACACAACTGGCTGGAGTCTGATGGTCAGATTCTTATCCTAGTTATGGAGAAGTGAAGCTGGGGCGAGGTTCCATTTAACTGAAGGGGAGTTAGCCTGCTTTTACCAACCTCAAGTGAGCTCAGAATACAGCCCTCTGATTTTTAAATGACCATTCACTATTTTAAATTAGGACACAAATCAAATGATGGCAACATGCTGTTTGGGATGAGTTCCAGTCATCCTATATTGGAGCTGTGGAGAGATGTTAGAGGGAATTCAGAGAAAAGCAACAAAAGATGATTAAAGGGAGAAATATTTTCTCTGTGTCTTAACAGCGTACAGCAGGGGAGAATTACGGGAAAAGATTCCATGTTCAAATTTACCATCCATGTGAATCATGGGGTTCTATTATCCCTGGTACGTAAGCAATTGTGAATAATCTTGTGATAAAATCATTATGGAGATTCATAAACTTCTCTAACCTTTTTTTTTTTTGTTTTTGTGTTTGTTTGTTTAAGATGGCCATGCCATCAGTTTAGCATCTGAAACCACTCTGTCTCCACTGAGAGTGTATCCTTTGCTCATAGGAGTAGGCAGACTGCATCAGTTAGTTGTCCAGCATGCTGTTTGAGCGGAGCTTATACATTGATTCAGTGAGCCAGGTTATTTTTTATTGTAGTCATGTTCAGAGGTGTCCAGTCAAGATTTTTGGGCCCCTCTTGTGCTAGGTGCTGTACAAACAAAATACAGCAGTCTTTGTCCAAAGGGGTCTCTTCCAGCTCTGAGTCTGAGACTTTTTATTTTGTCTCAGCACTGTTTGAAATGGGGTTAATGCCTGGGCCTTGAATCAATTGATCTAAGTTCAGTTCCCAACTCTGCTGCATACTTAAACAATCTTGACCTTAAACTTAAGCTTTCTGTGCCTCACTTCCCTTAGCTACAAAATGGAGACAATAGTTCTTCCTTTGTTCAGGCTGTAAACTCTTCACAGCAGGGATTGTTTTGTTGTGTGTGGCTCCCAGCATGATTGTGTGAGCCCCAGTCTCAAAAGGGATCTTGGACTGTCCTGGGCATGACAGGGGCCCTGCTGTAGCAGAGTGGGGCCTTGATTTCATTCAGGACTTCTTGATGCAACTATATCTTAAACAAACAAAAAGATTATGGTAAAGCAATTTTGTTCTCTGTTTTATTTTTTCAAGCAAATAAATATGAAGAACATTTCCATAAAGACCAGTCTAACTGGAACTCATATGAGGAAATGTCAGTATGTACAGTCTTGTGATCAGGATTTTTTAGCTTTGCCCATTCTGATGCTAAATGGAGTTTTCCTTAAGCTGTTAGCTTCTGAAGTCATGATTATGTAAGACTCAGTTTACATATATTTAAAAGAAGTTTAATGAAAAGCTTGCAAGTATGACTCCTAAAGGCTCAGAAACAAGAAGGAAATGAGTCCTTCCTTCCAGTCTGCTCCCTAATTTAATATTTGGCTTAAAATCATGTTTTTGTTTTTTAAAGCTTGTGATTTTGGAGCCTGACTTGTGATTTTTGTATGCTTGAGGTTGGCAGTACTGGGTTTGTAACTCCTCTGAACATGCTTGAGTCAAAGCTTTAGTTATTTTAATCAAGAGTCATCAGCCTAAGAGAAGGTTGGAATCATAGCAAGAAGAGGAAATGGCTTGAAGGACTTCCACTGATTTCTTGCATGGACATCTTCCGGAAGTCGCCTTTAGACTGATATGTCTTTTCTCTGCTGCCTGCATGCATGTAGCTCCCAGGAGCAATGGTGAGAGTTAGAAATGGGGAACATGCTTATGGTCATGGTACAGAATAATTCATCCTTCCACCCCTTAGAGGAGCTGAGTCCTCCTGGCTTGTTGCTTTCCAAGGGGAGAATGGATTGGAGGATCTTTGTCGGAGTGACAGGCCTGGATAACTCAAATCCATCCATGTGAAGCATAAAACTATTGGAGCTATAATGCTGCCTGAAGGCATTGAGTGGCAAAAACCATGTGTATACAGAATGGAGAAAGGAGTAATGGTCTATAGAATGGCTGGCTGGCTGGCTGACTGGCCCAGGAATCTACCCAGGAATGGTGCTACTGTTTCTGGCAGCCCCTGCAATCACAGCAGACTCCAGTACATATGAATGACGTCAGAGTGTGCCACAACAGCGCACTCTCCATTTTGGTGCCCTTCAAGCATTGGAGCCCCCTGCAACGCTTACTGGGCTTACCACATTGCGCCTGCCCTGAATCTACCTGTTAAACTAGGTCTGGAGAGACCCAAGTCCATTTCCCCACTTTATGTGACTGGGAGCTCAGGCCCAGATCTTTAAAGGTATGTAGGTGCCTAGCTTGCATTGATTTCAGTGCTTACATGTCTGTGAGGAGCTGGTCCTTAGTCTCTCCCTGCCTCAGTTCCTCTTTTGTAAAATGGAATAATGCTTTCTTACTGCACAGGAGTAGTGAAATGAGAAATACAGTAAAACAGTGTGTCACCCGGCAGTTATGTTAATTGGGCCTATCTAACCACTGTAGAGAGATGTTCATCTATGGCCCTTTATGTTACAGCAGGGACTGGGGACTACACCATCCTGTTGTGCAGGACAAGGACAGAATGGGCCATTAGTAGTGTCCTTGGACACTTTAAGATGTTGATGGGAAGGATGGAGGTGCAGCTGTGCTTATTGTCTTCTCCCTTCAGATGTCATCTTTCTCCATGACACTTTCAGTTTTCAACTCTCTCAGTGCAGTGCAATGATACTCTGATTATGGGTTACAAAGTATTCTTCAAAACTCAACCAATGAAATTTTACAACTCACGCTTGCCAAAGGTCCCAAACTCTCAGAATGGAACCCCAGAATCTAGACACACCTGCCTTACTCTCTAGACCCCACTCCTCCCAGTGCCACCCTACTCTAACCAACTAGATGTGCCCTACCCCATAGAACAGAATAGTGGTGATCTGATTGCCAATCTCTGTATCTTGGAGTTGAAAAGCAGAAGAACTCAGGAGTCCTTTCTACCATTCTGCTCTGCTCTAATCACTAGGCACCACTGCCCTCCTAGAATTGGGGCTAGAATGCAGGAGTCTACCTCCATCCTTGCTCTAACCACTAGATGCCCTCTTTCCTCCCAGAGCAGTCTTTGACTCTAGCCATTAGACACACTCCCTATGAGGAGCCAGGGTCAAGAATCCAGTAGTCCTCTGCACTAGGAGGTGACAAGCCTCACTTGTCTATGTAGCTCAATGGGTAGAAAGTCCAGTGTCCTCTTAGTCAAAGTATCAAGACAGGAAAGAACTGAAAATTCCAAGCGGTCATCTTACAACCATGAATTGCTGGTTTCTATGGTCCCAGGGCATGGATTTTAAAACCAGTTTGTCTTGCGCACAGAGGACTAAATGTGTCAACTTTGTACATTTTTTTTCTTTTGATACATCCACATTCATCAAGGGTTTAAGGAAGGTCGCTCTCTGACAATGAATTCAAGATTACAATAATAAATGGTTCATGGTGTTCCGGAACCTGCCAGCTGTATGCTCACCCAGACCCCAAAAGTTAGGTTCATGAACAACTTGGAGAGATTCCCCTTCTGGCAACACAGCCAGGTTCCGTTCTGCTGCAGTGTAATTTGTCTGAGATTCTTCATCCCAGCCCAAGGATTTGATCTAGGGGAAAAGGGACAAGGACAGCAAATTGAGACTGTCTTATAATACATCTTCCTGTGTCTTGACAAGAGCTGCTGGCACCTCAGGTTCCAGCAGCAACACAGCCCTCCCAGAATAGAATTCAAGAATCCTGGCCCGTAGCACCCACTGTTGTAACCACTAAATTGTGCCTCTTATACCCAGAGCTGGGAATAGAACCCAGGAGTCCTGACTCCTAGTCTTCTCCTCCTCCTCCTCTTGTTCACTAGATCACAGGTGTCATAGAGCCCTTTTAGAAAAGGTTTTAGTCTAGGGTGGTGGCTGTCACATTTTTGAAACTACTGTACCCTTTCAGGAGTCTGATTGACATTGAGTACACCAAGTTTCACCTCACTTAAAACTACTCGCTTACAAAATCAGAGAAAAATGCAAACAGGTCAGAGCACACTATTACTGAAAAAAAAATGCTTCCTCTCATTTTTACTATAATTATAAAGATGAATCAATTGGAATATGAATATTATACTTGCATTTCAATTTATGGTACATACAACAGTGTAAACAAATCATTGTTTGAATGAAATTTTAGTTTATACCGACTTTGCTAATGCTTTTTATGTAGCCTGTAGTAAATCTAGGCAAATACCTAGGTGTAGGGCCATAACTAGGGTAGGGTGACCAGGGTTTTGCCTCGGGCACCATATTGAGTGGTTCCATTTCACTGCTAAGTTTGAGGATGGATTTTGTGTTGCTTCTTCCAGGTGCACCCCAGAAGCCAAAATACTTAGTTCCAGCACTGCCTAAGTAGGTTGATTTACTCTCTGGATTCAGGTAGTATGTATACTCCAATCTAGTGTATTAATTGTTTGCACATGATGAGTTCCAAATTCCACTCAGTGGTGCCCAGGTTCTACACTGTCCCACCCACTATCCTTGTTACCTCCATCAAGAAACAGTGGAGTCTCCACCTAAGTCCATTCCTCATTCAAGAGGAGACAGTGGAATCCTCATTTATATACTCATAGATTAGGAAGCCAGAAGGTACCACTATGATAATCTTATTTGACAGTCACTCTAACATAGGTGCTAGGATTTCCCTGTATCTATTCCTGTTTGAACTGAAACAGACTTTTTAGAAAAATGTACAATCTTGATTTAAAAATTGCCAGTGATGGAAAATCCACTGCAGCCTTTGGTAAGTTTGTTCCAAAGTTAATTCCCCTCACCATTAAAAACCTGCACCTTATTTCTTGCCTGAATTTTCTAGTTTCAACTTCCAGTCATTGGTTCTTGTTAGATCTTTGATGAGCCCTCCATTATCAAATTTCTCCTCCCCATGTAGAGAAATTAGGTGTGTGGGGTAATACCTTTTATTGCACCAACTTCTGTTGGTGAGAGAGAAACTTTTAAGCTTACACAGAGTTTCTCCCTATGTAGATACTTAAAGCTGTGATCAAGATACCCTTTAACCTTCTCTTAGATAAGCCAAATAGACTGAACTCCTTGATTCCTCCACTATAAGGCAGGGGTTTTTTTTTGTTTTTGTTTTTTTTTTAACTAGGCTCCTGATTACCTTTGCTAGACTGAAGTGGCTTCTATTATCAAATTTCTGTTTCCAATGTAGGCACTTACAGACTGATCGTCTACTTCAAAGTACATGCATGTCTGCAAGATCAGAATTCCCTCATCCATGCTCTTTAAATGTGCCGGTCTTGTTCATAACCAATGACACATACATAAAGATTCAACAATTCATGGTCTGATCCACTTTAGATGCTAATTTCCCCCCAGTTTGGTTCCCAGTACCATCAGTGCCTCGCTCACCATTCTGGAATTCACTTCATGCCTCCTCAGTGGGCTGGTGCCCTGTGGAATGCCACCACATGCTTGGGCATCTTCCTCCACCTTTTCTTGTCCCAGCGGCAAAGCAACAGCATCTTAAATGTATTGCGAAAAGACTTATTGCACAGGGCATAACACATGGGATTGACAGTGCTGTTGACGTAGCAAAGCCAGTAGCCCAACTTCCAGAGGATTTCAGGAACGCAGTGATGGCAGAAGGTGGACACCAGCACGAGGATGTTGTAGGGTGTCCAGGTGAGGATGAAAGCCAACAGGATGGCGCTCAGAGTTCGGGCTGCTTTCTTCTCTTTGATGAGGGAGAGTGTCTTTTGCTTGGAGAGCTGTTTGTTCCTCTTCAGCAGATGGCTTTTAGCACTCAGCACTCCCTTCTCCTTTAATGGCAATATCTTTTTCTTAGGTGGCTTTTTGACCACGTTGGGGGACTCAGTGACAGCTGGAGAGTGAGCTAAGATCCTGCACAGTCCATTGCCTCCTGCCCATGGCCCTCCAGCTAGCTTTGCCTGGTCTCTGGTCGGCTTCACTGTTGGCAGTGGTGGCTGTGCTACACTGCCGATCATAGGAAGCCGGATCACCACCGAGCAGACACTCTGAACCTCAAAGGGCTGCTCCTCACCCTCAGATGATGTCAAGGAGTCAGGAGACCCATCTTCCTCTTCCTCCTCCTCGGTGTTGTTCCAGCTCCCATTGCTGCTCTGCCCCATGTATGGCCTTGCCTTCCTCCAACTGGGGAAGCAGCAAGCTTGTGTGGGGACTGTTACCCCATCAGAAGAAACCTTGATGGGTTGCAGCCGCTCAGAACTGCTGCTGCCGCCTCCACCACCCCCTTTAGGCCCATTGTTGGGTGTAGGACTGACAATGCTTTTGCTCTCTGAGCCCTGCAGGCAAGCCAGTTCCCTGGCTCTGTTCTCGGTCTCCCGGTAGATCCTCCAGTAGAGAATGATCATAATGGTGACTGGTAGATAGAATGCTGCAATAGCAGTGCCAAAAGTAATGATGGGCTGTGAGAGGAACTGGGGTTTGCAGTCTCCTTGGGGTATTGACCGCTTCCCAACAAAATACTGCCAGAGTAAAATGGCAGGTGCCCAAAGGATGAAGGAAATGGCCCAGGCTAGGCCAATCATGATGGCTGCCCTCTTTGGTGTCCTCTTTGCCCTGTAGGTCAAGGGCCGTGTGATGGAAAAGTAGCGGTCAAAGCTGATGATCAGGAGGTTCATGACTGAAGCATTGCTGGCTACATAGTCAAGGGCCAGCCAGAGGTCACAGGCCAGATTCCCAAGGGTCCAGTGGTTCATGATGGCATAGATGGGGTAGAGGTTCATGGACACTGCCCCAATGATGAGGTCAGCACAAGCCAGGCTGAGTAGAAAGTAGTTGTTGACTGTCTTCAGTTCACTGTTGACTTTGAAGGAGACCATCACCAGCAGGTTGCCCACCACTGTGACCAGTGAGAAGATCCCAGACATCAGAATCAACACCACCTGCCACAAAGAAGGGCTTTCATGCTGACCAGAGACTTCCTGGGGGACAGTGAAGGTTGATGGAACAGCTGAAAGGTTCATGGTGCTGGGATGGGGTCTCACTTCTCCCACAGTAATGTAATGGGATGACATGCACATTGAGTTCCCAACACTACCCGGATCCAAAGCCCTGGCCAGGAGACGAAAGATGACCCAGGAATTTTCAGTCTAAGGACGCTTCCTGGAAAGAGGAAAGAGATGCTTGGCTGAATGGGGAATCATTTTTTCACCCCCCCCCCCCCCAAAAAAGCCTTTTTCCTTGGAAAAAAAGCAGATTTGACAATGTTGAGACATTTTGCAAATTCATGTTGGTTTTGCTGAATTGTTACTTTAATAAAACTCCAACTCCCCCCACCTTTCATTTTGACATTTTCTACATTTCGATTGGAGATTTCATTTATTTTTTTAAATCAGATCCAATAAATGATAGAAATGGAAACAAAATGTGTTTGACCCCAAACAATTTTTTTAAGTGTTCAATTTGCCAATTTTTTTTTTAAAACTTCGAGTTTTGGCTCAACTTGAAATTAAAACTTCTCCCATGTGCTGGGCAGCAAGGGCACTGGGCTAGGTCTTGGAGATCCACATTCAGTTCTTGGCTTGGTTGTTGTGTGACCTTGGGTAAGTTGCATCTCTTACAGAAAAGCAGTGTATTTAATGGTTAGGGGATTGGGCTGGTGCCCTGGACACCTGAGTTCAGTTCCTGACTCTGCTATTGATCTTGGTCAAGTCATTTCCCTTTCCTGTGTCTGTTTCACTTTTCACCTTTGTCTATTTTGAAAGTGACCTCTTTGGAGCAGATACCATTTCTTATTTTATGTTTATGCAGTGCTTAGCATGGTGGGGACCCAAGCTCGGTCAGGGCTCTGCAGCGCCTAGCAGAAGAGCAACCCTGATGCTGGTTGGGGCCTTGCTCACAGCCAGGGTTCCATGCAGTGTCTGGCACAGTAGAGTCCAAGGCTTGGTTGGGGTTCCATGCAGCAGCTGCTATGACAGTGGCTTTGGTCTTGGTTGAGTTCTGGGCAGTGCCCTACACACAGTCATCTTACAAATGAAAAGAGGGGGCCAATGGGAAGGTTGGATCTCGGGGACCCTGGAGCCCATTGCCTGGAATGGCAAAGGAGACTAAAGGATACTAACCTTGCTATCAAGATTGTTTCTTTGAAACTTCATGTCTGTTTTGCAATCCCATGATGCCACCATGGCAGAGGGGCACTGACACATCTAAGATGTCACATTTTAGAGGCTGCCTGCATCAATGAAAAGTAGTTAATTCTTCATGACTCTGCAAGATAACCCTTGAATAGCTACATTTAGGCCATGACCCTGTTTTCATTCAAATCAATGTTACCACTCAGTTATTTCAGTTACATTGGTTTAGGGCTTTACCCTAGATGGCCCCTATTATATGGCTGTTCTATCTCTAATTAACAGGACAGATTTAATTTGTGCTTTAAGCAGACTTGCAGGGCTTGGTGTGATGGAAGAAAAGGAATTTGTGCTAATCTACCAGCGCTGCACCCTTCTGCAACCACCTCTGCCCTTGTTACATCTAATCCTTGTTCTCCATGGCCCAGTCCCATTGCTTGCAGCTCTATGTTCTCTGAGCTGGTGGCTTGTTGGATCCAATTCCAAGCTGCCATCATCTAACTGCAGTCAACAAGCTATTGCTAGGTACTTTTGCCTCATTGTAGTTGACAAGCATGTGTGGCTAGATGCTTTCATAGCAGCACCAAAGGAGCCCCCACAAAGCTGGGCAGCATTAGAATTTGAATGATAGCAAATCAAACAGTCCTGTGCTGGTAGGGAAAATGCCTGTTGCTACAGTCACTGACATCTAGAACTGTCACAGGTCCAGGACACAAACAGTCCAAAATTTTCAGAAGTGACTAATGATTATGAATACCTTGTTTTTCAGTGTTTGTAGCAGGGTGAGCTGCTTGGGGTTTGGGGGTTTGCACTTGGATTCTGGTGCAGTGCACCTTTAAGAACAGGCTGATCAGACCCAGCTGGGAAAGAATCAGATGATGATAAAAGCCAGCAAATGGTTCAGCTGTGGAGGAAGTGGCAGTAAGAGTGAGGGAGAAAAAGAGAAAGAAGAGCTACAAGGAGCAGGGTTACTTGCAAGTAAGTAGCTGGTAGAATAGGAACCTGTAAAGCATATAGACTTAGCTGATGAGAAAAGAGGGACTTTCTTTGTTGAACTGCTTTGTTTTGGGATTTGTTAAAAGTCAGTGCAACTAATAAATGATGGCTTGGGGAGGGGAAAAAAAAAAGGTCCTGAACAGATTCTGGGCATGGTATTAATCCTGTGCTGCAGAGACAAACCAGCTGCCTACAAGTTCCAGTCTGAAACATTTCCAGAGCATAAACTACCTGCCTTTGAAAAGCAGGTGCATTTGTGGTGCCTGAAGCTGGACCAGCTCAAAAACAAAAAACAAAACAGAATCTGAAATCAGTTATCACTTTATAAAGCTATCTTGGCTAAAACACCAAAAGGAAGAGAACAGAATGAACTGCTACTGGCTGGCTACCTGAGATTACTGTCTGGAACAAAATGGATCCTTGTCTTAACAAGTTCCAGCTTTTGAAGAACATAAATGAAATATGGTGAGACCCCACTATCAAGGTTTTTCATTGTTATATATGTCACGATAGCACCTGGAAGTTGCAGCCAAAATCGGGGAGACCTTATGTAGCTGCATAGCAAGGCTGTTTACATTCTGGTCAGACAGAAGAAAGATTATTAACCCTCTTATACAGAGGGGGAAACTGAGTCACACAGGGATGCCTTGCCCAAGGTCACATAGTGAGTCTGAAGCACAGCTGGCAATTGACCCCAGACCTATGGAATCATAATCCGGGCCTGACCACTACATGTCCCTTCACCTTGTGCCCATTATTTTGCTCAGATCTGTTCAAGGTTTACCACAGCAATAGAAGTAGCAGTGGGGCAGCAAATTGTACTCACTGTGGCTGATCTGTGAAGTTAACTTCTGTGTGAGTAATGCCCAGTTCAGGCTAGGAAATGGGACCAGTGCACACGCACACAGAGGTGTAACTGAAATGCAAATGTCATGGGGAGACACGCCCTTCCATGCCATGAAACACCAGCTGCTTTGAAATGACTACTGAATTCTTGGCACATTTAGCAACCAGGATTCCTAAGAAAGAAAGAAGAACCTGTTCTGTTTTTCCTTGTTTCTGGTCCTGAGCATTTGGTGACTAAAGATGCAGCTGTGAAATAAGGAAGGCGGTACAACAGTGGGACATTTCTCAGCTTAGCCTGCAAAATCACAGTCCAATCCTAGGGAGTAATTAAAGCAAATAGCATGTAACCCTTTAAAGGTCAGTTTTGCCAGGGGCACGTCTGGGCTTATAAATTGCTATGTGTGGCATGGACTACTTGGGGAAGGCAAAGAGCCACTCTAGTAAGGCATGGGGTTAGCCTGTGGGTGACAGGGATTCACTTAATAGCTTGGCTGATGGGTGAGCATGGACAAGTCATGTCCTTTCTCTGTGCTTCAGTTTCCCCATCTGTGACATGAGGATATTGATCTCCTTTGTAAAATGCTTTGAGATCTAGGGGATGGAAAGTGCCATGATTTTTACTAGCATGCAAAATTTTGACAGGGAAAGTTGTGTTTTTTCCCCTCCCTGCACCTCTTAACTAATTATTGGAAACAAATATTTCTGATCTTCCTTACAAAAGTTTCATTTTTAGAAAACTAACATTTTAATGAAATCTTTTTGTTTTTGTTTTGGGGTGGGAGATAGGATAATTTTAATCAACCCAGAAATGTTCTAAGAAAACTTGTTTTTATTGAAAGAGCAAGGTTGAGAGGAAAAAAGTTATGGATAGCTTCAACTTCACACACTTCCAGAAATATAATTTAAGAGAAACAGACTTCCCAGTACAAAGAACATTACATTTTTTTTGTTTTGTTTGAGGTGTTGTAGTGATATTGGTCTCAGGATATGGAATATAAGATGGGTCTTGAGTGAGAAAATATTTCATCAAAGCAGTTTCAGTTGGTGGAAGAGACAAGTTTTTGTGGTTTCAGAAATTTGAAATGCTCTATGGAGCTCAAAAGCTTGTCTCTTTCACCAACACAAGCTGGGTGTGTAATATCTAACATTTTTCTAGTCTTATTTAGTTGTATCTGTGTTTAATAATGAATCTAGCTAATTCTCATGGTTATCTAATCTAGTTTTATCTAATGTTGTAATCATTTAAAAAAACTCTAATCTTATTTTAACCTAATCTTATTCTTGAAAACTGGACCTTCTCCATGTAATGTTTTCTGTATCACAGCTGCTCCTCTTAGTGCCATCTGAGATCAGAACTCTGCAGGGAGGGGAAGGGACTTGTCCGAGATTGCACGGCTGGTCAGTGAAAGTGCTGGGTGAGAACCCAGGTCTACTGACTCCTAGCTCAGCCTAGTGCTAGCTAAGAGGCAGGCTGTTTCTCACTCTTGGGCCATTGCCCTGTTGTGTTAGGTGCTATACAAATGCAGAACAAAAAGCAGTGGCAGTCTTAGCAATTCTGGGGCCTGGGGCAAATATCAAGGATGGCTTCCCCCATGCCACATGGGGGACCCCATCCTTGATGCTTGGCTCCCTGCTGGGGCCCCTGCAGCCCCCCCCCAGCTCCTTGCCACCCCCCCCCACCAGAGCCTGCTGGCCTTGAGTGGATCCCTCCAGCTTCCTTGTGGGCTCCTGTCAACCCCCCCAACTCCCTATTGGACCCTTGCCAGGCTCCCCAGCCACTGCTGGGCCCCCCAATCCTGCCACAGGGCTCCTTGGCCACTGTGGGGCTTCCTGGCCCTGCTGCAGGTTGTCACTGCAGAACTCTGGCCCTGCTGCAGGCTGCTGCCACAGAAGTGTGACCCCACCACAGGCCACCGCTACAGTCTCTGCAGCCCCACCGCAGGCCCTCAGGGCTCCCCAGTCCTGCCATTGGGCTCCCTGGCCCTACTGTGGGCCATTGCTGCAGAACTCCGGCCCTGCCATGGGCCACCACCACAGGCTCCCCAGCCCCACTGTGGGCTGCTGCCTGCAGATGCTTGGCCCCACTGCAGGCTCTTGTGGGCCGCTGCCAAGCTCCTTGGCCCCCCCAGGGAGATCCTGCCAGACCACAACTGGCTCCCCCTATTATAGTGTGGAGCTCCTCTTCCGTACAGGGCCCTGGACAGCTGTCTGTGCTGTCTACCCACTAAGACTGGCTGTGACGAAGAGATGGATGCGCCCTTTCTCAAAGAACTTCTGAACCAAATACACCTACTATGATGATTAGCATTGTCACGTGCTCTATGCTGCTTCCTGTTTATGGGACATTTTAGGATCAGGGATGGTGTAGGTCCCTTACTGAATGGGGCAGGCATCC
>ML681973.1:30551942-30574821 GCA_007922195.1 Podocnemis expansa | reverse complement strand
ATGACCTCGTGGGGTCCCTTCCAACCCTATGATTCTATGATTCAAGGGTTGTAGTTTGGAAAAGATGTAGAAGGCCATGCTGTTTTACTAACTGAGCTTAAACAAGCAACCTGTTTACTCTGGGCTGTTTCCTGAATCTTGGCAGCTGCTCTTGTCTTTTTTTTTTTTTTTTTTCCTCTCTCTCTCTCTCAGTGGAATGGGATATGTAATTGAAGGATTTGTATGAGGAACCAGATGTTTGCTGCCTTCTGTGAGTCCTGTTCTCCCCTATAGCACATTCACAGCTTGAATGAAAGCAAAAAGGGACACAGCGTTCACAAAGCCCTGAGCTCAACTGGAATATCTTCACTGGTGCTTTCATCCCCTGTATTTTGTCTCCTCACTCCTCCCCCTGCTATTTTAAGTCCCCTTGGCATCAACTGGTAGAGTGCTGTGAAGGTTTTCAGCATCTCTAGAATCATAGAGTTGGAAGGGACCTCATAGGTCATCTAGTCCAACCCCCTGCCAAAGGCAGGACCACTCCCGCTTAAACCATCCCAGTCAGGGTTTTGTCCAGCCAGGCCTTAAACACCTCCAAAGATGGAGACTCCACCACCTCCCTCGGCAGCTCATTCCAAGACTTCACCACTCTCCTAGTAAAAAAAAGTTTTTTCTAATATCCAGCCTAGACCTCCCTAACCGCAACTTGAGACCACTGCTCCTCGTTCTGTCCTCTGTTACTACTGAGAACAGTCGAGCTCCATCTTCCTTAGAGCATCCCTTCAAGTAGTTGAAGGTTGCTATCAAATCCCCCCTCAATCTCCTCTTCTGCAGAGTAAATAAGCCTAATGCTTTCAGTCTTTCCTCATAGGGCTTGTGCTCTAGCCCTTTAATGATTTTGGTTGCCCTCCTCTGAACTCGCTCTAGCATGTCCCTGTCCTTTTGGTAGTGGGGAGCCCAAAACTGAACACAGTATTCTAGATACTCTAGCTCCCCTAGCCACAGCAGGTGCCATTCCACCTTACAGGGATTCAGTTGTTCCAGCACCCCAAGTAGCAGCAAGTGTTATTGCACCCTGCAATACATCAGTTCCATATCTCAAGTTGCTTGAGTGTTGCTGAGATGTATATGACTGGCTGGGGCTGGAACTGGTCATGACCTGAAGTGAGAAGTGCCAGCCTCTAATGAACTCAGTGGCAAGCTTCCCTCTGACTGTCTTCCTCACTTACCACCTGCTGGGGCAGAATAATTAATCAGAGCTCCTGCAGGCAGTTCTCTTCCCCTCCCCATCTGCTTCCTCCTCCTCATTTAAAAAAAAAAAAAAAGACTGGTGACACTTTTAAAGAGGGACAACTTATTTTTTTAATCACATGAGCTTTTGTGGGAGAGAATCCTTTGTCAGATGTGGAGATAAATTTGTTAGTCTTCAAAAGTGTCACCAAACTCCTTGTTTGTTATGCTGGACTAGACTAACACTTCTTTGGAACTCTTCCTCATAGCAGGCCATGCTCAGAGTGGGGAGCAAAGGTGCTGAAGAGCCCCACAAGTCAGGACAGCTCTGCCTTTTCCTCTCTTGTGAGGAACAGGAACAGGATTGTGCTTCTGCTCCTTCTTGTTCCCCTTCTACCCCCCTGCCCCCACCTGCAGAGAGGGGTGAAGAGCCCCTGGAGCTGCCATCTAGCAGAGGAGTAGTAGGTAGGACCGCACAAACTCCCCAAGGCTTGGTAGAGGGAAATGGAGAGTCTGAGGAAGAGCAGAGATGTGGCTGAGTGTTTGTGAAACTGATTGACTTACTGAATGGGCGGCTGTAGAGCAGAACTGAGGGAGGCCGAACTGAGGAAGGGGCGGCGGGGGGGGCTCAACTGATGGACTGGGGGTCAGAATATATTGCTGGACAGGGAGTGGGCAAATGATGAGGTGAGCGCTCCTGCAGCAGAGGACACGAACTATGTGACCTTACCCCATATGTTCTGGGGAGTGGGCAACACCAATTGTTCTACACAAATGCTGGGTATGGGTGAGGAAGGTCAAACATACAGACAGACCAAAGCCCACAGCAGAGTCTTCATAAAAAGAAGAAATCTATTTGCTGTGCTGATCTGGATCCGATGCTTTATTTTCAGTGTCTCAAGGTTGGTGGTGATGATAGCAGCAAGCTGCTGGTGAGGCTGAGCCCCATTAACTTTTAAGGACCAATCATCTCTTACTGATTTTCAGTCTTGTGTAGAGGGCCAGTGCAAAGCCTTTGCTCCTTTTAAGATCCTAGAATCTTTGGTAGTCTTTGTACAGGGGTAAGTTTCACATATTAATACACTACATAGATTTTTCTCTGCACCAAGTAAAACAGGTTTTTAGGGTCAGATCCTCAGCTGTTTCAATCAGCATCACAGTGGAAGCCAATGGAGTGATTTACACTAGCTGAGGCTTTATACCAAGCTACATTAGCTGGGCATCTGGCCCATATTGTACCTATGCTGAGTACTAGACAGCTGTGTAGTGCTGTCTCTATCAGCTCTTCCAGTCAGTCCTACCAATCTAGACTTCAGTTTCAAGCCTCTGGAGGAAGGCAGGAGAGAAATAAAATACACAACCCCTAAATGACAAATTAATCATTCATTTCCTAACCTTGTGGAGGTTTTTGTATTAGATGAGGTTTTAGCTAAATGAAATCTGCACTGGTGACTGGGAATGCATAACTGTCTCATGCTGTTTCGGTTTCTGCTTCATGCACAGCCTGGCTCCATGAGAGGATTGGTGGGGTGGGGAAAGGTAGCAATAACAAGCATTGTACAAACACAACAAAAAGATGGTCCCTGTCCCAGAATTTACATTCTAAGTGGATGCAGCTTTGCTGCATGAATCTCACTACATGCTAATGTCTCATTGATTTTTGTCTTGTCTGCACCCTCTCTCCACTCCCCTTTGCTCAAGACTGAAGGCATGAATCTCACTACATGCGAATGTCTCATTGATTTTTGTCTTGTGTCTGCACCCTCTCTCCACTCCCCTTTGCTCAAGACTGCTTACTTTTGTTTGGTATGAAAGGGAAAAGTGTGCGAGCGTGCCTGTTACAGCTCAAGTGACTGCTGGGTCCTAACAACCCAAGCAGCAGTGGTGGGAAGTGAATGGCACATGAATAATTAAGGGAGAGATTGGTCTGTGTGGTTCTATAGAAAAGCAAGATGCAAAGCCCAGAGATAGCTCCTTGCCCAAGCACCAGGAACTGCCTTTCTCTTTCTTCTCCTCCATGGCAATCTATAAAGGGATCTTTAGGCTTTTTGTATACACTCAGGTATGCTCCTTTTAATTATAATGGGGTAGTTGAGGTGGCACAACACCTCATCCAGTTAGAGTGATGAAAGTATAGGCAAGATCTGAGCTAATGATGCTGACATACGTTCCTTGAGACATATGGATTAGCAGGGGGCAGATCCTCAACCTAGAGAGACTTTGGGCAAGTCATTTAATCTGCCTGTGCCCCAGTTTCTTCATCTGTAAACTGGGGATGATAACATTTCCCTGTCTCTGAGGGGTTTTGACACAGTAAAGTTAGTGAGGGGCTCAGGTGTTACTGTGGTGGGAGCAATATGAACACTTCAGGCCCAAGTAGTATGTGCTTTTATGTGAGTAATTTAGTCTCCTTAGGCTTTGCGGGTGTAGATCCCAGTTTCTCTCTTGCACAAGTCCCTGTTAGTGCCAGTTCATTGGCATGTGATTTTCCTTTTGAACATAAATCTCAGCCCCTTGTTTCTCTGGCTTCATTGCTGCCCTGTAATTTAAAGGATGGATGGATCAGGTGTGTATTTTCACTGGAAATCTGGCTCAGGGCAGCTTCTGATTGGAAAGGTGCCGGGGAAATGGTGGGTTACTCACCAGTAACCATCCTTCTTCAAGATGGGCTGCTTGGATCCATTCAGTAATAGGAGTCTCCATGCCGGAGCGCCGGATTGGTCGGAAAACTTTTGTCCCAGCCTATCAGGTGAGGGTAGGCGGCCTCTGCCCCTTGCACCACCCACGGCTATATATACGGCCGCCTCCTGACCCCTCCTCGATTCCTCGGAGTCGCCAACTCCATGTGTGGGGATGGAGGGGAGGGACCTGAATGGATCTGAGCAGCCCATCTCAAAGGAGGATGGTTAGTGGTGAGTAACCCACTGTTCTTCTTCAAGCGCTACTCGGATGCATTCAGTAATAGGTGACTGTTAGCCATGCTGATGGATGGTGGGTGGAATTGGCTCTTCTGCCTTCAGCATAGTGAAGAAAACACTCAGATGGGAAGAGGCTCAGCGAGCAAGACTGTAACCAGAGCCAGGAGGTGAACTAGGCTTGTGGCGTGGTGCAGAAGAATCAATAACTGTGGGCCAACCCAAGTTAGGGGTAGGTCCAGCCCCGCCGAGGCAGGCATGTGAGGGCAGATGGACCAAGGTCACCATGGCGAAGATGAACAACGCAACATGACAACATAGGGTTGCGCTTGGCTGCTATACTAGGTGGTATAGCACAAGGAAAGGGACCAGAGGATGTGTCTGGTCATAAGATTTTCCAGCATGAGCTGTAAGGAGACGCTGGAGGCCAGCGGGTACGGGATTAGCTGTAATATCTGAGCCCGCACAGGAAGCAAGGAAGAAGGGAAAATTATCCCGTGAACAGAGCACATCCAGTCTGAACCGGGAGCCAAAGGGTTGCGGCCTAGCTGTGATGGCTGCGGACTACGCAGACACTCACTGGAGGAATGAAGCTACCCCTTGTTCTGGTCACAACCAGCGCCTGAGGGGGCCTGGGCTAAATTGGGTAGATGCATTGGGAAACGGGGACACCCCGGATTCAAGCAAGAAGGGTCTGAGGAAGGCACTTTGAAGCAGTACCAAAACCCGAAGGCAAGAGAAGTGCGGTGAGCGGTGCGTTGCATGTCAGCCAGGGAACCTTAAGCTAGTGTGCAAGCACACACTTCCAGTGGTGTATGGGACCGAAAACTGGGTTGTTGTTTTTTTTTTTTTTTTTGAAGGGGTCCCCAGGACGTTAGCACCCACAAGGCGGCATGATGGCCTTAGGTGGTGTGGATGATTGGTACCTATAAGCGCCTTAGTAGCGTATGAGCTCATGGAGAGGGCCCGTCGTTTGGCTTGTAATGCCGTGGGGTTCCAGCATCACAAGGATTGCCCGGATGATGGGTATATGAAGAGGGAAGAAGGGGAGGCGGGGAACGATGCAGAACTGCCGCTTGGCCAAGCCATTGGGGTGTCCAAAGGCTCGTGGAGATCCAGTAGCAGGGATATGATGTTGCGTACCTAGGGCATCCTTGGAGGAGAACCATGCCGCAGCTATGTTGCACCTACCTGCATAGCAGGAACAAGAGCAAGTAGAGACAGAACTGCCCTGGAAGTACAGTTACCATAGGAAGGATGAGTCACCTTTTAAGCATGCAAGACGTGGAGTAGCTCGCAAAGAGTCAAATGTGGCACTACCATGGTATCTTGGGTCTAGGGAACCCAGGAACGAGTGTGCATCCTACCTGATGCAGGGTCTTTGGGGAAGCAGGAGTGGTTCTGCGTCCTTAGAGGGCTGTGACTGCACACGTTGGAGCCTCTGCAGCAGTGGCTGGGGCTATTATGAGACACGCTTCTCATTCCTGTCAAGACCCGTCCTATCACCTACCGGTGCAGGGGTTGTCGGTCGAAGGGTACCTGGGAGAGGGATGGGAGGGGTGGATCTACTATAGATACCGGAGTAACGTCTAGGATGTCGAGGAGTGGACCTCGCAATAGATGTACTGATGGGCAAGGGGTTCAGTTGACATGGCACATGTTCCCCAAGGTTGGGGAAAGTGCACAGCCAGAATTAGTGTGCCTGAGTTCGCAGTATCGGGAGAGACGAAAGGGTCCTGCTAAGTCTCGATGCCCCCGAAATGAGGGAAAGGACCCCACCTGCCCACTGTGAGGGAGCACTGGAATCTTATTGCATCCTGGATATCTAGGGAATGGGGTGGCAGCGAGATAGGCCAGCACCTTCCTTGCTGGTGCACTAAAGTCTTATTGCATCTCGGATGTCTTGAGAGTGGGTGTGCAGCCAAATGGGCTAGCCCCTTCCTTACAGGTGAGAGCATGGAGAGGTTTCAGCACCATAGCAATGGGATGCTGGGGGTGGGGTGAGGTGAAGGAGGCCTGTATCCCCACGATGATGGGAGAAGCAGCATTGGGGGGGAAGGCATTGCCTCAAGGGGTTTACAGGGGAGGAGAGGGCCCAGGAGGGAGGAGGCCGAAGTATTTGGCCTCACCCCTGGGGTCTCGCGTAGTGCCCACCACCAAAAGGGTTTCTGGTGGGAACAGGGTGTCCCCTCCAAAAGGCAGGTCAAGGACTGCCTGTTGGACAGTAGGGGGCACCCTAGCCTCCCTGAGCCAGGCTACTCGGCGGATAGTTACCGCCGAGGCCATAGTGTAGGCGGCTGTATCCACCACGTCATGGGCCGAGAGGAAGAGGTCCTGGGAGATTATTTGACCTTCCTCTAGATATGCATCATACTCCACTCTAGCCTCTGGTGGGAGCAGGCATTGGAATTTCGTGACCTACTCCCACACATCCAGCAAATATCTGCTGCTCAGGGCTTGGTTATTTGCCACTTGTAGCTGGAAGGCCGAGGAGGAGTAGACCTTATGGCCCAAGGAGTCTGTTTCCCTGGCTTCCCTGGAAGATGGGAGGGGGTCGCTGGGGGGCTCGTCTGGGCCTACCGCCATTTGCACCACATCCTTCAGGGGGACTAGGTGATCAGCGAGGGAAGGGAAGTCTGGCTCAGGGACCCGGTACTTAACACTCACCATGTCCGAAACCGGGGCAATAGAGCTTGGACTCTGCCACCAGGAGGACGTGAGGTCCTAGACACTTGGGTGGAGTGGAGCTGTCAGGGGTTCTGCTGAGGCGAAGGCAGACCCAAAGAGGGTGTCCGGAGGGGGACCAAAGGGTTGTACCTCCATCCCTAAATGGGCCGTAGCCAATGTTCCCCCTAATTTTTCAGTCTCTGTGCGCAAAAAATTTCTTTTGTGCAAATTTTCAGAACCGGTATCCAAATTTGTGCGCACTCCAATGGAAATGATTTTATAAATTACAAAACCTTATTTGAAACATGCTATTTGAGACCGCTGTCTTAAAGTAGCACAAAAATAGTAGCACTGTTGAATTTTTTTGTGTGTGCTTTATTTTGTTGTGTGCATGGGCTTCACAACCTGTGTGCGCGCGCACACACGCACAGCTTAAAGGGAACATAGGCCGTAGCCCGGCGCAGCAAATCAAAGTGCTCCTATAGGTTCCCCGTATAGGAGCCCGGTGCCAGGGAGACAGCAGTACAAGGAGCTCGTTGCAGAGAGGAGGTCTCCCAGAGGAACCATTCCTGTGGGCAGAAGCAGAACGGCCATGGTGCCAAGGTATGGTGCCGAGGTCACTTGGAGCCCCTCAATGGCCCCTCTTCTGGGCTGAGAGTGAGGGAAGGAGTACGAGACTCCAGGGGTTGTACCGGTGACGGCAAGGTGATGTGTTGCCGTGGGGATAGTGCTACAGTACCGGGGCCCAATGGGGTGGAAGACAGAGGGTTGTATGGTGAGGGAGAGTGATGCCCACGATGGACCCAGGCCTCAGAAGTGAAGGCTGGTTTGTCCCTTCTAGCTGGGATTGGGGTAGGTGGTGTGGGGAGCAGAAGGAGGGCTCAAGTGGCCTCCACTGCTTCAGGAGTTGTCAGCACGAGGAGTGACTCTGAGCGGGCCCGCAGTGAGTCCTCGCCTGGGGAAGGGGGCTGCCTGGTTGGGAGGGCTCATGTTCTGTCGGTACAGGGGTGTACCGAGTCTACAGTGCCAAGGGTAATTGTGGCTGGTGCTGGGCTGTACCAGGCCAACATCATCAGGGACGCAGGCGATCAGCGCCGGGGTGATCTGGGTGCCGGCAGTACCGGATTATGCCAGGGTGCCAGGAGCTACCTCGAACTGTGCCAAGGTGCTGGGGTGCCGGCTTGGCACTGAGGTGCCAGGGTCAGCACCGAGCTTGTGAAGCGGCGGCCACCGGTGGTACAGTGCTATGGGGGCTCTGGTGCTGAGCTGGGTCTCGGCACCGGGCGGGAACCCGAAGCCTTGGGCGGAGAGTGCCAAGCCTGCTCTAAGGCTAGGGCAAGGCGCCATTGTTCCCTTTCCTTGATGGTCCTCAGTGTAAAGGAGAGACATAACGAACAGGCTGAGATGAGGTGGTCTGTGCCTAGGCACCGTAGGCACTTCCCATGGGGTTCATCCCGGGGGAAGGCCTTGCTGCACTCGGAGCAGGGTTTGAACCCTGGCATATCCAATGGTGAACGATCTTCCGGCCCAACGATGGAAGGGTCCTGCGGTGGAACTATGTCCACGAAGAGTTGCTCCCAGTTGGGCGAAAAGCTCAAGAAAGGACAGGCTGCTTGTGTTCACAAGGAGTGGACGTTCCAGATCCAACACGCAAGGCGGAAGAAATGAAACTGAGGAGGGGTCAGGAGGCGGCCATATATATAGCCGCGGATGGTGTGAGGGGCGGAGGCCGCCTATCCTTACCTGACAGGCTGGGACAAAAGTTTT
The DNA here is from genome assembly GCA_007922195.1 of Podocnemis expansa. NCBI lineage: Eukaryota > Metazoa > Chordata > Testudines > Podocnemididae > Podocnemis > Podocnemis expansa. The sequence goes on along the minus strand of ML681973.1, from coordinate 30,566,263 downwards.
CTGACCAATCCGGCACTCCCGCATGGAGACACCTATTACTGAATGCATCCGAGCAGCACTCGAAGAAGAATTGTTAGGCATGTGTCAGAGCTTTTCGCCTTTCTTCCTGGAAGATGCCCTGCAAGTGATGTCACTTTAAAGTGGGATTGCATGGTGACATGCTTAGAGAATTGAATGTAGGTACTACATGAGTTCCACTTGTTAAATCTTCCTGTGTTCAGAAGTACTTTGCTTTTAAGCCTCACATTAAAAAAATCTTACCACCCCTGTTATTGCTGCCCAACAGGACGAAATTTGGTGGGTTTTTTTGGGGTGGGGGTGGGGGGAGAAAAGGAGCTGTTAGTGTAATCCTGTTTATATACGGAAATATACCCAAAGGTCCATTTCCTTGGCAACATGTTGAACGTATCCCCCACATGCAGTTACCTTCCTCAGAAATCCTCTCATGATCCCCATCAGCCAGCATTGTGCCCAAGGAGAGGTGACCTCTTTTCCTTGGCTTTCTTTAGGCATATGGCTACACTGTAAATTAGGGTTGTGATTTGCCCTGCTCATGTACTTAAGCTACCTCTCATCAAGGAAACAGGAACATAAATAGCACTGTAGCAGCAAAGCTTAGTTGTACTGAATACAAACCAGCCAGGAACCAGTGGGTTTATACTTGGCACAGCTATTTCATGCTTCTGCTGCTATTACCCATTCTGCTGTCTCTATACCAGGGGTCTCAAACTCAAACCACCATGAGGGCCACTTGAGGACTAGTATGTTAGCCCGAGGGCTGCACCACTGAAACCTTTTCATACAACAATATTGCAAATATCAGTAACAATAGTGTCATTGTGGGCTGCAGGAAACAGCTTTAGAGGCCGCATGGGGCCCCTGGGCCACATGTTTGAGACCCCCGCTCTACATTGTTATTTATACTTGCGCTAGTCCAAATCTGTACACGATCAGTGGAATCACTCCTCTAGCTTGTAGCCTGAGAGTCATGTGCAGCTACTTGTCTGGCCCAGTCAGCTAGATCTCGCATATAAGCTAATCCTGCAAACCCTGTGTTTGAAATCTTTAGGGACTAGAGCAGTGGGTCCCAATCTTTTCTTCGCCGTGGCACACCTTACTACCTTTAATTAGTTTGAGGCACACCACCATATAATTTCTAAATAAACTCATTACTATTCATGAACCAATCCAGAACTCTGAGTAGTTTTTCAAAAAATTCCATGGCACACTGGTTGGGAAACACGACTAGAGAACATGAGCCTTGGCTTCCAGCCCCTGCGTGCCAACCCTTAATCCCCACATTCCTTTCAGGGCTGGGACTAAAACCCTGGAGTTTTGTTTTCTACCCCCCAGCGCTAGCTTCTGGCTCTTTCAGAGCCTCTTCCTGAAGTTCTGGTTGCCCTTTTATCCCTCACATGTTGACCCTGCACACCCTATCTGTGGCCTCACAATGTCATGAGCCCTCCTTGGCAACCTCCTAGTGGCCATCCATCAAACCAAGGGAGGAAGCTTGACTGAGGAATAGGGTGGGTACACTGTGCCAATGAGGGGCCTATTTCCTGTCCCTCCTCATGCTCTGGGCAGAATTCCTGTGGGTGGTGTCCATTGACGTTTGACATCTTTGAGGAATGAGGGATGCTGACAGGTTCTCTGCTCTGGGCTGCTTCTGGATCTCTGATTTTCAACCTTTGACCTTCATTCTCACCCTGTTTTTTTCATTTGTTGTTCTTCAGCTTTGCTTGCCAGCTGGGCTCAATAGCTTCTCCTCCTCACTGGAGGAGACACCCTTTAGATTTGGATGGGCCTAGTTCTGCTTGACCCAGTACCTATAATAGGTACACTCCACTCTTCTCCCAGAACTAAGTAGAACGCAGCAGTTCTGACTCCCAGCCCTTGCAGGGCTTGGCTCCTAATTTTTTTTCTCATAGTCTAGTCTGTAATATTGCTTAACTCCCATTGTTTCTGAAACCAGACCCTCAGTTTCATGACTGGTGCAAGCTATGACAGGGAGCAGACTGCTCCCATCATTACCTGGAGGCCAACAAATGTCAATTTAATTACTGACTGGGAAGCCAGCTAGCTGGGATAAAGGAAAATGGGGAGCATGCGAACAAGAGCCACCGACAATCAGACCTTGTAGCCCTGTCATTTGGAGCACATCAGCCTTATGGGACAAACTCCTTTGCTGCTACAGTGCTTCTCACAGCCTGATTGCTTCTAATCTACTCAAATATGCTTCTGATTGACAATGATTATTTAGTGAGCTATACAGTTGGATTTTGGTTTTCAACACTATGTTTGCTAGTGGCATGTGCTGTAGGCTGGATTTTTAGCTGTTGTGAATCAGTATAACTCTGCCAGAGTTATGTTTACAACATTAACCCAGATCATGGCCATGACAAGCTGGGAATTACACAGACTCTGATTGTGAATGGGGCCTATATCGCACAGGGTGCTTCACAGACCGTGAGACTTCAATCCTGTTGGGCCCGTGCTGAGCAGACCCTGGTCAAGGTGAAGACCCATTCTTGCCAGATGATGCACAGACTCCATTCAGCATTGGGAACCCCATTGTCCCAGGTGCTGCAAGTAGTCTGTGCCCCAAAGAGCTCACAATCTCCATAAGTGGTGGGAGAGGGAAAGGGCACAGAGCAGAACAGGGACTTGTTCAATGTCACGCAGCAGGTCAGTGGCAGAGCTGGGAAGTGAACTTCGGAGTCCTGAGTTGTCATCGTAGCTAATCAAGCAGTTAAGATTCAAACACTGGGGACCAGCATATAGAGGAAGATGAGGTCAAAACACATATTACTGTGTAACCCGATCCATGACTTGGCACTTCCCTGCCTTTATTTCCTCCCATTCTGTAAGTTCCTTCATCTTCAAAGCATCTGATGTTGGATTTTCTCCCATGAAAGCTCATACAATAAATAAATTTGTTAATCTTTAAGTACCATAGGACTCCTTGTTTTACAAAATTATTTGCAAATTCAGCAGAACATGGGCTGTGTCCCTTAAACAATGAATGAGTTTATACACGAAAATGGTTTATTTTCTTATAAATAGCACCATATATTTAATAGTACAAGCTGCATTTGATGATTAGCACAGGGAAGATGTCTGAAGAGGAAATCAACCCAGCACAGCAGGTTTTTCTTTCAGTAAAAACTGCTCCGCCCCCTTCATACAGTTCAGGAGAAAGCCACTGACCTGAGGAGATTACAAGCTACATGGACAGTGCAGGACCCTACACATGGGGAAACTCAGATGATAATGTGTATCTCTTTGTGATATGCCTTGAAATGTGTGGATGAAAAGCAATTTCATATTTTACAGACAGGAAGACTGAGGCGGAGAACAGAAAAGTCACTTGCGCAAAGTCCCCTCAGGCCCGAGGCTGAGTCAGGAATAGAATCCCCACTTCCAGCAGCTACAGAACTATACAGTGAGCCCCAATCTTCCAGAAGAATGTAAGTTACAAAGTAATGTAGAGACAGCCTAGTGCTTCAAGATCAAAGAAGGAGTTTGCGACAGAGGTGGGAAGCGAGTACATTTCTCCAATGGCCCCGCTCAGCTTAGCACCTTACTCATAAGCCCATCCTTCTTTCCAAAATGCTGCATTAGTAAGATCCCACCAGCACCTACTGCATTCCTAGAAAGTGGGCAATAGATATTGTACCTGAGTGAGTTCCATATGGACAACTGCACTGTCCTTCCCCAGAGTCTGGCATAACTTCACATCTCATCTGTGTCTGCAAGTAGCTTTGGCTGTCTCTTGTTTTCAATCCAATTTTTGCTCCAGTAGGGGACAGGAGGGAAACAGGTATAAATGCAGAAATAGTTTTCCAGCAGCGTATGTTGTTGTAACCGTATTTCTCATCTGTCTTTTCTAAACCTTGTGTAAATATCACGTCACATGTCAAACAAACCCTCCTGCTAACTTGATGGCACGTGAGCTCTTAACTGAAAAAGTGGCTGCAGGAGCCTTTCTTAGGGTCACAGCACTCAACAGTGATGTGGGGTTTAGAGTTGCTTCTTCAGGGTTGTCAGAATTTCCAAACCAGGTCAGACCAGTGTGCCTGTCTAGCACCATATCCTCCCTCTGGCACTGGCCAGTGTCCCAGTGACACCCCCAGTTGTATTGTGACCTGAGGCAGCAAGGTTTACAGCCCTTCTTATCTCTATTCTTGCCTCTCAAATGATAGTCTTTGTACTGGCAGTGTGAAGGCTAGGGTTTAGCTATGGCTGCTGATGTATTTACCCTATTGCTGCATGTGAGTTGTGTGGTGAGACCAGTGCTTAGAGTGCTTTGGTGATCAGGATCCAGTTCTCTTTTCAGACACAGACAGCATGAGCGAGTTGCTCATTGAGATCAATGGGAGTTAAGTGCATAAATACCTCTGAAGATCTGGGCCTTGGTTGCCTGTTCCTCAGTTTCCCCACTGATAAAAATAAGAATGTTATGATGCTAAATGTTTTCCAAATTGAGCGACACTTGGCTATTAATATAAAATAGGCTGTATAAATACCTTACAGAGAGACCACCCCACAGTGGAATTTGACTCCTTTCTCTCTGCACACACACTAATAGACTCTTGTACAGGGCATGAACATGGAAATCCAAATACCAGGTTGCTTTCAGACCTGCTGGTCCAATTACATAGAATGGAAGGAACCATTCTGATCATCTAAGGGGACTCTGCATAACCCAAGCCAGTGCTGGGTGCAGAGAGCCTGTGCATTCAGCCCTACAGCCTGAGTTGCCGTAGACACATTAAAGCCTGTATCACCTGATTTCTGCTTCAGTCTTCTATCTGCTGCAGCTCATTTTTCTGCAGGAACAGAACTCTCCTGATGCACGCTGGGTATACTACAGCCCTAAGAGCAGCTACCCTTGTGGAAGCAGGTGGTACTGCAGCCTCCTGTATGTAGATCACATAACATTGGAGCTTGTTGGGAATTTCTCAACATGTTTTTTCAGCAAAAAATCAAATCAAATCAAATCAAATCAAATCATAGGGCTGGAAGGGACCTCGTGAGATCATCGAGTCCAACCCCCTGGGAATTGAACCCAGGACCTTCTGCATGTTAAGCAGAGGTGTTAGCCACTACACTATTTGCAGGGGCCTATTTGAAGCTGAAAGAGGGTCTGTTTTAACAAGTTTTTGGACTAAAAAACTGCCTGGTTCAAATGAGAAATTTTACTTGATCTAAATGTTTTGTTTAGAAATTTCAGCAAGTCAGACTCTAAAAATAAAAGCCTTTAAAATGTTTCCATAAACCCAAACCCAGAACTGTTTGGTGTTTTGGTTTGTGAATGTTTTTGAAATTTTGGTCTTTGTGTTCTGATTTGAGTGGGGGAAAATATGTTGAAGTCTCAAATATTACCAGGACCAGAAAACTATTTGCCACTCACCTCTCCAAGACGTAGCAGTGACATTACCAGTTGGGTTGATCCTCATTTGTCCCCTAAAACTGAGCTGCCTCTCATCCTAATGTTTCCAAGAATGGGGAGAATTCTCTGCTATGGAATCTGGGCTCAACTTCCTTTGCATACTCCCAAGTTCATGGCTGATATCCAACACTATCTTCTCACTCCCCAAAGGTAATTTAAAGAAGAATCTCTCTGGGCATCAAAGGGAGTGAGTGTGAATGAGTTTAAGAAATGCTGGACACAAGCTGCTTATCATGGGTTACATGGTTTGCTTTAAACAAACTGGAAAAGCATGGAACAGTCTTTTTCAGACCCTCTTGGGTGTGCCATCTGTGTGTCAGCACCTGCAGTGGGTGCTGTATGTCAACACTACGGCTAGAACAGAAAGGGGCAGAGAGCCAGGATCCCTGGGTCTATCCTCTTCTTTGGGGGGCAGGGAGTGTGTTGGCTATAGTGGTTAGAACCAGGTGACCAGCTTAAATTCCTGAGTTTCTCTACCACTGACAGAGCAGGCCCACAACATTTTGGCAACTAAGGCAGGGAGCTCAAATGATGCCCCCATGTCCCCTCATTTGGGCCAAAACTTTGAAAAGTCTCAATTCTGCCTTCTTCCTGTTCTACTCCTCTTATGATACTGCTCTGCTACCTACCCTAGTAAATGAGAACTAACAATTTAAAATGCCTTGTTCAAAAATTTTACGTAACTTTCAAATGCCTGTACAGCAAATGTAACTTTTCTTGTCTGCAGAGTAAACACTGGCATTTTTATCTGTTTGAACAATCAAAGTGGTGCTTTCCATGCCTTCTTGGTTGCAAAGATTTGAACTGCTTCCTGAAGGTCCACAGTCTGGGCCAGCTCATAAAAGCTGAGATGGCTGCGAGGCCAACCAACTTCTCCTGTGTCATTGTGGAGCATAGTTGTGTTTTTATTAACTTCAGCTTAGAGAAGCTGTGTTCTCCACTGGCAACTGTTACAGGAAGTGTTAGAGGTATGAGCAGAGCAACAAAAGCATTTGGAAAAAGGGTGGTCATCTTATTTGTGCATGTATATTACAGAACAGCCTTTGGAGTTGATCCTGCAGAAATGTATCTTGAAAGGACTTTCACTTCATCACCCACATTACTTGCATCAATATCACGCATGTCCTCATGTGTCAACACTATCTCTAATGCCCTGGATTTGCTGGTGTAGATCTTCTTCAGGTGTAGTGAGGAGTTTTGGAATATCATGCAACATCCCAACTATACTGCTTTGTACCTTCAGCTGCATGAAATGTTCTTCAGCTGACTGTATTACACAACTAGCACCTGGTTAAAGAATTCTACTGCGAATTGTTTGGAGTCTCTTATGGGATTATCCCATGCCTCATCATCAAAATGTCTTCTTCTTCAGTGATTCTTGTATTCTTGAATGGCTGGGAAAATAGCTTCAGTGTGAAATTCCTTTGCCAACTTCTGTGAACTGTTCAGAACATTCCAGTTGTTCCATTGCTCCAGATATATCACAGTCAACACCTTGGAGTCTCTTGCTTAACAACATTCATTTCAAACAGTATGCCAGGCCACAACACTAAGCCACACAGAAATTTGAAGTTATTTATATTTCTTGTGATTCCATTTCCCTCTGCTACTGTTCTCCCACAGACAGTTCCTGTCATAGCATTATCTTGCATAATGGCAACTATGGCATCATCTGTCTTCCCAATTTGGTGTTTGATGGGCTTTGTCGCTTCCACTTGACTTTTCCGTCATGTGGCATTCAGTGGTTTCAGTGTCAGAGAAGATGTTCCCAGAGGTTGCTTCAAAATTTGCCATCAATTTGTTAATGCAGAGAAAAATAGATAGGTGCTTTTAATTATATTAAAAAAAATCAGAAGCCTCACTAGAAGCTGATGCTGCATCACTGACCACCAAGTCAATGAATGAGAACTTCTCTTCATTACCCCAGTAGAGGGCCTTTTTGCCTTGATTTAGTTAACTTCCGTTGAGCCAGCAAAGTCTGTGTAAAAGTGCTAGGGAAAGTGTTCTAAAAATAACCACAAAAGCAGATGACACAGGTTCACAGAGTCCTCTGAAGAGTTAACTGATTTCATATCACCCAGGGTTATAGTGAAAAATGGCAGTGGCCCCGTTCCCAGCGGGGGATTGGGGACCTGGCTGCCCGCTGCCTCTTCTGGCAGCGCCACACCGCGGCCTAGCTGCTCGCAGCGGCGTGGCCTCCCCCTAGCCCTATCCCTGGCCAGGGGGCGGGGCCTCTCCCCAGGGGGCGGGGGCTGGGCCCGTGTCCCGGGTCCATTGCCCCCCCAGCGACACCTCTGGTTGACTGCCTGTTCTCCTCACCTGGGCTCAGGGAAGTGACATGGAACAGGAAGCTTCCTGAGAAGCTGGTGTTAATTTGTGCAAGTTCGTAGGGGTGCTAGAGAGGTACATAAGAGGTTCCTCCTCCTCTCTCTCCTGCCAGCTCCTGCTGCTTTCTGTTATTCCCTCTCACCTTCTTTCCTGCCTGCCTGTTATGTCTCTTGTGCTCTCTTTCGTCCAGCAGAGCACTCCTCCATCTCTGTGCATTTAGAGTGGAGAGAATACATATGCCACCAGCATCAGACACAATTTTCTACACGCTGGGTCCTAGTGGCACCCTTCCATAGTCTGGCCCCTGAGGCAGCCACTTCAGTTCACCTCAAAGTAAGTCCAGCCCCTGACCACTGACCTGCTGTGTCTCTTTGGACAAGTCACTTTGCTTCTGTGTCCCTTTACAGTCCTTTCTCAGTCCTCTATTTAGATTTCAAGTGCTCAGAGTGGGGAGGAAGGGCAGTGGCTGTGTTTTAAAATGTGGCCGTGCAGTTCCCAGCACAGTGGTATTCAGACAGTTTTGATGCAACACCCAGTGGTGGAATGAGGGGTCTGATTCTGGTTGGGTCATTGCAACATCCAGTGGTGGGATTGTTGGGGCCTGATCTTAGTCAGAGTAGGTGCCGCTATGAGCAGTGGGCTGAGAGACATGATCTTCCTAAGGCCCTCTAGATGCTACTGAAATACAATTTACAATTGTAATGTAAATTACTTTGAGCTGTTCAGATGAAAGCTGCTAGAGGAAATTCAAAGAAATTATTAAAATTGTATTCTATCTTCTCTGAAACAAGCGCCTTTGTTTGAGCAGCATTGGGGCCAGGAGGGTTAGAAACTATGCAAGGTTGTGCTTTATGAGTGCATTTTTCACTATAACCCTGGGTGATATGAAATCAGTTAACTCTTCAGAGGACTCTGTGAACCTGTGTCATCTGCTTTTGTGGTTATTTTTAGAACACTTTCCCTAGCACTTTTACACAGACTTTGCTGGCTCAACGGAAGTTAACTAAATCAAGGCAAAAAGGCCCTCTACTGGGGTAATGAAGAGAAGAAAAAGCCTCTTTTGTTCTGGGCAGGAAATGGAAGTGTCATGTTTACAAGAAACACATTTAAAAAAAAATACTGGGAACATGATTCTCTAATCATTGTGGTTAATTGGGAGGGCACTGGATTGAGAGCCAGCATTCCTGGTTTCTGTTCCCAGTTCTCAGTGAGAAGGGGGTGCTAGTGGCTGTGAGCAAAGGCTGGCAGTGAGCATCTAGAGTCAGGAATTTATTGGGTTACTGCTTTTGCCAAACACAAGTGAATATATTCAATCCAGGTGTAACTGGGTGATCTTTTCTAGCCTGTGCTATACGAGGGGCAGATGAAATGATCTAATGGTCCTTTCCGGCTCTCAAATAAAAAATTGATGACTCCTGGGTTCTGCTGCCAGCTCTGGAAGGAGGATGTAGTGACTGGATCACAAAAGTGCTGCCATTCAGAACTACAAAGTTGAGTTGCCAGGTCTGGAAGGGGAGTAGGTTTAATGAATTAGGCAGTGGGAGTTTTTGCTCCTGGCTCTTTCACTATCTTTCTGTGTGACCTCAGAAAAAGTAAACTACTAATCTGCCGCAGTTTCCCCATCTTTCCAATGCATACCTCATCTGTTTAGATTGTAACCTCTTTGGAGCAGGGACTGAAGAAAGGGACCATGAGGCACCGTGGCAACAGTATTTTGTTTTCTTTGTTTTCCTCTAAAGACTTGAAGTTGGGGGGTGGGCGGGAAAGAAAATAGAAGAAATTTCCCCAGACAGCTTTATACAGTCTGGAGAATCACTCTCATCGCTTCAGGCCCAAACACGTGTGGTTTGAGTAAAGTGTGTCATTTTTAGAAAGACATCCTGTGATTTAAAGTCTTCCAGTGATGGAGAATTTATCTCATCTTCTAAAAATCTACTTCCATCATTAATCATCTTCCTTGTTCAAAATGTGCTTCTTATTGACAGTTGGAATGCCGCTGACTTCAGCTCCCAGCTGTTGGGTCTTGCAACACCTCAGTCTGCTACGTTTGAAAGCATTATTTTTATTACTACCCCATAGTAATCACACTTCCGTGGAGCCACCCTAGATCAGTCAGACCCCAACAGGGCTTTCAGTTCTTGCTGTAGCTGAAAAGCAGAGAGCATTTGCTCATTCCCTGGAGATTTGAAGCCCCTTTGTCTCTTGCTTTGGCAGAAGGATAGTAGTCTGTCAAAATGTAGTCAACAGGCTTAAGACTTCCTTTCCACCTCGTTAGTTTGCCTGTTGCAGAAGTCATTACAAAGAGGCCATTGTTTTCCAGGTAGAAGGACTGTTTTGGGGTTAAGCTGTTGGATGAGGACTCAGAATAACTTGGTTCCATTTCCAGCAGTGCTACCAATTCCCTGTGTGACTATGGACAAGTCACCCTGTTGTCCCTCAGTTTCCCCATCTGTAAAATGGGGATAATAATCCTTTGTCTGACAGAGAGCTTTTTGGAGCAAGTACTCCTTCTCATCATATGTTTTTGCACTGAGCCCTGATTTCAGTGGGGATCTGTGCAGTGCTAGGCAAAATGGGAATCCCAAACTTGGTTGGGGTCTGTGCAGCACTAGACACAGTGAGATCTTGATCTCACTTGGGGCCTGCAATACAAATTAGCAATAGGGTATGGAAATTTCAAGTGTGGCTACATGGGCCTTGCATAAGGGACTAACAAATTTTGTTTGCTCTGTGGCCCGAAGCCCTACTGAGCATGAAGCTTGCTAATGATGCCTATTGGCAGACAAGGAAAATGCCAGCTGGACAGGGGCTCCAGGGTGAAGGTAATCCTTTGCTTGTGTCTGTGCCAGGGAAAGGGGAAACTAATGAATGGGCCAGTCCTCATTTGTGTTCCTGTTGTTGGATAGTTTGGAACATTTTGGTAAAATTCTGATTAAGTTTTGAGCCTGAGGGTGATGAATGGTCCAGAGACCTTTGGAGAGAGGAAAGGACAAGAAAACTGAACCAGCTGTGCCAAGGAGAGGGGGTCCACTGTGACCACATGCACAGCCTGGTGCAGCTGGCTGAGAGACCCTAACTGAAAGTAGAAAAAAGGAAGATAAGCTTTTCCTTTATGGCGTGAGTGTGTTCTTAGCAAAAAGAATCCTGTGAGTGAACCTGTAGGCTACTGAGGTGTTTTTGAAGGCTTAGTATGGACTAGTGGAAGGTGCTATTGCAATAGGGGCTGAAGGCAGAGAAAGCAGCAATTCAAGTGAGGATCTCTGCCTCCCTCCCTGGTACCCAGGCTGTAATCACTTGAGGTGGGGAAGATGGCAGAGTCCCTGAACAACCCAGGCAGCCCTTCACTTGATGGCTGGAGATGAATCTGCCTGAAACTGGGTTCTACAAACTCTGGACAACAAACTGTAAGTGGGAAGGAGGGACTGGGAACTGAACCCAGGTGTCCCGAGTTGCATATTAATGACTGAGCCATTTGACTGTATAGCTTATTCACTTAGAAAACTCAAAGTAAGTTGCAAATTCTACAGGGCACAGGCTGTGTCCTGATACAGGGAATGGGTCTGTACAGAAAAATGACTTCTTCTCTTGTAAACAGTAAAAGTTTTAAACACCCAAAACCATATTTGATTTTGTTTAGCACATGGAGGATGTCTGGAGGGGAAATCAACCCAGCACAGCTAGGCTTTTCTTCCAGTAAAAACTGCTGTGCCACCTTCATGCATACACTTTGGGAGAGAGCATCTGCCCTGAGAAGAGTATGAGCTACGTAGACAGTGCTGGACTCTACGGGTAGGTAAACTGAGATAATAATATGTGTCTGGCGTCCTGCGGCACTTAAAGATTAACAAATTTATATTTTGCATGAGCTTTTGTGGGACAAAACCCCACTTTGACAGATGCTTTGAAGGGATTTTCTCCCATGAAAGCTCATGCAAAAAATAAATTTGTTAGTCTTTAAGTGCCACAGGACTCCTTGTTCATTTGTTTTACTGAACTAGACTAACATGGCTACCCCATTGGATCTTGGTAACATGTACCTCTCATATATTGCTTTTCAGCCATACATTTCAAAGCACTTCAGTTTTCCTGTGTGTAAAATTTTAATCTGAGGGCAGAAAAGTTGTTTGTCCAAAGTCCCCTTTAGGCCCAAGGCTGAATCAGGAATAGAATCCCCACTTCCAGCAGCTACAGAACTATACAGCGAGTCCCAATCTTCCAGAAGAACATAGGCTGCAAAGTAACGTACTGACAGCCCAGTGCTACAAGGTCACAGAAGGAGTTTGTGACAGAGATGGGAGGCGAGTACATTTCTCCAATGACCCCGCTCAGCCTAGCACCTCATCCATAAGCCTGTGCTTCTTTCCAAAGTGCTGCATTAGTAAGACCACCACCAGAGCCTACTGCATTCCTAGAAAGTAGGCAACAGATATTGCACCTGAGTGAGTTCTGTATGGAGAACAACTGCATTGTCCTTCTCCAACATCTGGCATAACTTCACAAGCCCTCTCCTCTCCGTCCCCAAGTAGCTTTGGCTCTCTCTTGTTTTCAGTCCAATTTTTGCTCCAGTGGGGGACAGGCGGGAAGCAGGTATGAATGCAGAAATAGTTTTCCAGCAGCGTATGTTATTCTCACTGTATTTCTCATCTGTCTTTCCTAAACCTTGTGTAAATATCACGTCACATATCAAACAAACCCTCCCGCTAACTTGATGGCATGTGAGCTCTTATCTGAAAAAGTGGCTGCAGGAGCCTTTCTTAGGGCCTCAGCACTCAACAGTGATGATGTGGGGTTTAGAGCTGCTTCTTCAGGGTTGTCAGAATTTCCAAACCAGATCAGACCAGTGTGCCTGTCTGGCAACATATCCCCCCTCTGACACTGGCCAGTGTCCTAGTGACCCCCAGTTGTATAGTGACCTGAGGCAGCAAAGTTTACAGCCCTTCTTATCTCTACTCCTGTATCTCAAGTGATAGTCTTTGTACTGGAAGTGTTGAAAGTCTAGGGTTCAGCTGTGGCTGCTGATGTGTTTACCCTATTGCTGCAAGTGAGTTGTTGCTCCCTCCATCACCACAGTAGCTAGGCTGCTAGCTTGGGTCTTTGGTGATTAGGACTGAATTCCCCTTCTCAGACATGGATGACTCGAACAGGTTGCTGTTTGAAATTAGCTGGAGTTAGTCTCCTAAATACCTTTTACAATCTGGTCCTTAGTGTTACTATGTCTCACTGCTGAAGAGGAGGGGTACTGTGAAGCAAAGTATCTTCTGGATTGCAAGGTGCTTGTCAGCAATCCTAATTTGCTATGTGCATGTGTGATGTGAAGTGTACCATGTGGCAGGCCACTGTGGTGTCAGAGGTGACTCAATCAACTGAGGACTTTAATCAGAGTCTAGGAGTCACTTCTGACATCACAATGGCCTAGGAGTCTTGGCATGGCACAGATGTATACCTTTTTGTAGCTGCATACCTCATTGTAATTAAAAAAAGGTGAAACGGCTGAGGATTTAAAAATTGGAGTGTAACAGCCAATGAAACCCAGGGATGGTTCACTTTGGTGACACGGCCTTTGGAACGTGTCAGAATTATAAAGCTCTCAGCTGTTTTCAGCTGATTCCAATATTTCATGCTGACTCTTAAGACAATTGTATGTGGCACTCACTCAAGGAAGAAACTATGAAAATCTGAAAGTTTACATGAAGGATACGAACTACAAAGGAAAAGTTCTGGCTGACCACAGAACTTTTGCAAAAAATGTTGTAATTAAAGAGCTATTAATTGATTAAAATAAATAAGTATTTCATAAATTCCCTTTTGATTTTACCCTGTCATTTTTGATGGGTTACAAATAGTATATTAATATAACGAGGCCACATAAATACAGAGATGGGGTCCCACAATAGAACTTGAATCTTTTCCTTCTGCACCCACAGACTGACTCTGGTACTGGAATTGAATCAGGAGGCCCAAATCTCAGGGTGTTTTCTAACCTGATCTTCCAGCTTCATAGACTGGAAGGGATCATTCTCATCATGTAGTCTGACTCTCTGTGTAACCCATGCCAGCGGGTGTTGGTTTCCAAATGGTTGGGGGTAGGGGAGAGCTGGAGGAAACAAGTTCTGACAGCCCTACAATCAGAGCCCTACACTCTGCACTGTAGCCTGCATCTTCTGGTCCGGTGTTCGTCAAACTGCGGGTTGCGACCCAGTACTGGATCGCAGACCTGAACAGACTGGGTCGCGGCACCCCGTTGAATCCAGGAGTGAGGGAGGGGCTGCCCCCCACTTCTCTGCTGGTCGGTGCCACTTCCAGGAGTAGGGGGGGCTGCCCCTCATTCCCCTGCCAGCTAGCGTTGAGTTGGGGGCAGCGGCCCTTTCTCCCCCACCCACCACAGTGGAGTGTCACGGAATGGCAGAGGGGCACAGAGCTGGTTCCCCTGTCAAAAAGTCTGACGACCAAACTTTGTTTGTTCTAGTCCAGGGGTACTCAAACTTTTTGCGAGCCGGTCCACATTCAGCCTTCCACCATTGACCAGGGTCCACAAACAACT
>ML681973.1:30519140-30551542 GCA_007922195.1 Podocnemis expansa | reverse complement strand
GCGGCGATGCCGGAAGCGGGGGCGGCGATGCTGGGAGGGGGAGGTGCTGCCGGGAGCGGGGCAGCCGCTGCGCAGCAGGCTCCGTGGGGGGGAGGAGGAGCGCAGCAAGCAACAGCTGCCCTTAGAGCAGGGGTACTCAAACGGGCAAATAGGCCACTGTCGCGGTCCACCGGAAACCTCTTTGCGGTCCGGATTGTGGACCGCGGGCCGCCATTTGAGTACCCCTGTTCTAGTCTATACCTCTGCTACCTGCCCGCCATGTGCTGGAGGACCCAAACTCCCCTGGTGCCAGCTAGGTGTACTGCAGTCCTAAGAGACACACCCCCTTGTGGGAACAGGTGGTACTGCATCATGTACATAGCCTGCATGACATTGGAGCTGATTTGGGATTTCTTGGACCTTTTGCTTCCAGCAGCCCATAGCGGAAGGGCCACATTGTGATGCCTCAGCTGCATGTGTATCTTGGCACATCTCTGAGGGCCTTTGTTTTGATAGGTGCTGACGTAACCCCCAGATCAGTGTCTGTTAGCTACCTCCACAAGTCCTATTGACCAGCACAGTGAATTGTAGCTGCTGAGCACCTCTGCAAATCAGGCAAAGGGATTCTGAGTTTGGGCACCCAGAAACTGAATCATCCTTAGAGCCCCCCATTGTGCTGAGTGCTGCACAGACACTTATGCTTGCGTCTTCCAGTCAACTTGGGGTTGGGTTTCCAAGTGGCTCAGCATGCAGTGGCTCCCATGATGACATCTCCTGCGTCCTGATTTTCAAAATAGTTAAGTGCTCAAACTTATTTAGGTGTATAGATGAGAGCAAGGCTCTTTGGGAAACCTATAGGCTATGTTCACACACAGGGGGTTATTTCAATACAAGTTGTTTTGATACAAGTTGTATCAAAATAAAGCCTTATTTCAAAATAAGTTAATTCGAATTAACAGTTTGTTAATTCGAATTAAAGAAAAAAGCAGGAATCAAAATAGCATGTTCAGACAACAGTTATTTCGAAACGAGTCACCGTTGTTTCAAAACAACATGTTCAGACAGCATTGTTTCGAAACAGTTGTTTCGAAACAACGTTGTTTCGTCCCCACATGGGGTTTAAGTTGTTTCGAAACAATGCTGTTGTTTCGAAACAACGGTGCGTCATGTGAACTTGGCCTTTCTTATTTTGAAACAACCTCTGTTGTTTCAAAATAAGACTGCTGTGTGAACACAGCCATAGTGGCTTGTGAGTTTTGCATCCTTCTGAAAATGCCTGACAAAGTATGAGCAGTACTGTCTTGGGGGAGCAGGACTTCTGGCGATGTGCTTGATCTGTCCCGTATTCTGGAGGCTGGGAGCTCCGGAACCCTATCCATAGGTAGTCTCCCTGTTCTGGCTGATTTGACAGAGGAGCCTTGTTGCAAATGAGGATTAGGGCCACAGATCCATGGCAGAGCCTTTGCATTTTCCACTTCACAGTGCCTAATGCCAACTCCTCTATCTTTGCGCTGGCCAGGAGAGTTCACTTATTAGGGTTCTGTTCTTTGGCAGAAAATATTTATATTAACTTTGATAAATGGATGTGCTGGAGTCTGGTTGTCATCAGCGAGGTTGATTGGGGCTGAAATGGGCTCTGTGCAGCACACACATAATTAAAGGCATCACCAGCTAAAAGGGTCAGGGGAAGGTTGCCTGCATTTGTCCTAGCAGCTGAGACAGGCAGAACCAAATGAGACTGGGCCACATCCTGCTCCCAAGGTTTATATACAGTTTAGTTTTAAAATTTATTTTAAAAATTTAAATGTCAAAAGTGGCTTGAAATCAAAACAAAAGGTTTCCTCTTTAGAGTGAACAAAATGTTTTGTTTGACCTAAATCTTTGATTTGCTGAAATTTTCAAAATTTTTCATTTTTGCATCAACAGAAACATTTTTCCTATTTTAATTTTTTAAAATTGCTGTTAAACAAAAAGAAAAATCCATTATTTGCCCAGCTCCAGTCTACTCCAGAGTTTGACTTATTGCTGATAGCAAACTGCCCCAGTGCGAACTAGATTTTAACCAGTGCACTAATACAGATAACCCTCAAAGTCAAAATCCAAACACTTGATTCTCCAAAGATATCCACCTTGTGCAACAATTTACACTAGTGTGAAAGGGGTGAGAAACACTACCTCATTAGTTCCAAAGGGGTAGCCATGTTAGTCTAGGTCAGCAAAACAAAGGCGGAATCTGGTGGTGGCATTTCAAGACTAACAAATTTATTTAGCCCATGAGCTTTTGTGGGAGAAAATCCCACTTCATCAGATGCTTTGAAGATGGGGAATTACCACATTAAATTAGTATTGGCTGATTCTCCTGGCAAGGACCCTTCACCAGAACTGTGTGGATAACAGATTTTCTGTTTTTGCTGGCAATTATGATTAAAAAGAAAATGATTTTGGGTGTACCCAAAACCAAAATTTTTTACAATTTTTGGCAAACTGGAAAGTTGAAGATAAAATTCATTTTGGTTCAAAGGACACGTGTTTTTCTTATATTTTGTTTGGGAGGGGGAATTTTTCCTTTTGTTTCTTCCAGCCACAAAATGTGGTGAAACTGACATGAATTCACTAAACAACTCAGTGTCACCAAACCTACACTCCTTTTCTGAAAATTTCATCCAATTGCAATGTCTACGTTATTCTGTTAGCGTAAAGGAATTTTAAATGTAATTTGCACCCACTATAAGGACCAATGGTGTTTATGTAAAGGGATGCTTGAGTGAATGAGACTTGGGCTCATAACAGTTTCCATTTATATTTGCATGTGCAGTTTGTTGCAAATATGTGCTAAACCAGTGATGCAAATTATCTGATGTGATCAGATGTTTGCCTCCTGCTGCACAGACTTGGCCATTCAGAAGTTCCAGTGCAAGAGCAATGAGAATCTGTGCCACACTTTTGCAAATTAATCCAAATTGTTTGCCCCATCACCCTTCCTACAATTCCTGAATCTTCTGAAATATCTTCTTTCTAGAGGGACAGAGAAATTCATTTCTGTGAGATCAAAACAGCTTTTGATGCAGCTTTGAAGGCCAGCCCCACCCTTACATATGGTTGTGTTGTTATAACATCAGAGTTTTGTTTAACTTTTGTGCATTAGCTCTGTATAGATTTTTTTTTTTATCTCTGTGTAGGGGAGTTAATGGATGATATAGAGGGGATGGCTGTTGTTGGGGAAGAGTAGAAAGAGCATGCACCTGCTGATGGAGGAGCCTGTAATGAAATCCAGAGATATTTTGATGAGGATCAAAGCAGTGGGGATAGCCACTGGCATGGGGATTTGAAACAGCCTTCTCCAGCACTGACTTCCTTAAAGCAGGCCATGTGGTCTAAAGGCTAACGTATCTGGGAGGCCTGTGTTCTATTCCCCCATCTAGCTTTGTCCTAGTCTCTTCCATTCCTACCCTTTGTGTGACTACTTTGCTCTATGTGTCTGTGCAGCACTGAACTGAGATCAGGTTCACTGCAATCTATGTAGTGAGGCAGTCCCCACCCAGTGAGCTGACGCTCCTACAAGTGATGGAAGGGAAAATGAAGATGCAGAAAAATGACTTGCCTGAGGTCACATAGATGGAACTGAGGCAGAGGGAAATTAAATGACATATTCAAAGTCTATGTGCTGGATCTCCTGATTCCCAGGCCAGTGTGTTCATCGCAAGGCATGCCTTTCATCACTGCACAGCATCTTGACTGCTCATATGCACTGATGCAGACATTGGGGTGGAGAGTCCCACAGCATGTATTCAGTAGCATTTTGCACTAGTGCAACTGATGACATGAGGGCACTGTGATGGGGAAAATTCTAAAATATACCAAAGATAGGATAAGTGCAGTAGCTGATGGTGAAAGGACTATGTCAGCAGGAGCAATGGACCTGTGCACAGGGGTAGGTGATTTCCAGTCTGGAAATACATGTACTGTGAGGAAAGGCCATGGCGTGGGGCTTCCTAGGGGACCATAGGAAGGCACTGGGAGACCAGACGTTTTGCATTGTTGCATTGCATCTGTAACCTGCATCAGCACTTCAGATAGCATGAGTTAGTGGGGACTGAATTTGCACAGTTTCCACCCCCTCACCATCACATGTGGTTGATGAGGTTTTGTGTGTGGATGGCCTGGAGTTAATGGAAACCCCTGAGCTTTAGCATGGGTTGAACATATGCCCAGAGTCTGCAGGCATTTTGTGAAATCTGAGCTCTGGTGCCTTGGGATATCTCGTATTGCTCCACCAAGATCTGTTTTGATTTGGACTTGCTGCATGCCAGTCTGGGCTCTGCATGGCACTGAAGGTAGTTTACAGCCTGCTGTTGGAGGCACAGATCGCTCCCAGGAATCCACCAGTGCATGTTCTTTATCAAGGAGTGTTTATGGAATAAAATCTCCCAGTGACATGTTCTTCTCCTGCCTGTGTTCTGCCTCACCTCTCCCCATGGAGCATTCTGTAGCAAAGAGATCTTTCTATTTTTGGGTTTCTTGCCTGGGAAGACTGACGTGTCCAGAAGAATCGGGGTATTTCATAGATTCCTAGATTTTTAAGTCCAGAAAGTGACCATGTCATGTGGGCTGGAGTATCATAGTTACAGAGGAATAAAAATAGAAGTCTATTTCTATGCCCAGAGGACATAGAGCAATGTCACTTAGTAGTTCAGGATACTAGGATTGGGTATTGGCTTGCCTAGGCTCTAGTCCTGATGCTGAGCTGCTTCGTGACACAGAGACATAGGTCTGGAAGGACTCTCTGTTTAGTCCTGTGCTATCTTTGGCCAAGTCATTTAGTCTCTCTCTGCCTCAGTCTTCCTATCTGTACAATGGGGATAATAGCACTGTTCTGTGTCACGGGAGTGTCAGAAGAATAAATGCATTTAAAAGGTTATGAGGTGCCAGATGTTATGGTGACAGAGTTCATACAACTATCTTAGGCAGACAGTGTGGGTGATTCCTGTGTTATTTGGTGTTTTTTTTAATCCTCTGCACCTGGAGTCAGTCATACTACATGAGAATCTCTACTTAATTTTCAAAGAAATTAGTTTCCAGCCTTGCTTTTTGTGGACAAAGGACTCAACTGAAATCAATAGTGACTCTGAGATCAGAGCTTCTTGGTACAAAGCCCTTTACATGTACACAATGAGAGCCAGTCTCTGCCCCCTCCAGCATGCAATAGACAGAAAAAACAGGATTATTTATCCCCAGTTTACACATGAAAAAAACAGAGGCACAAAATGGTTAGAGTGACTTGGCCAAGGTCACAAAAGGAGTCAGTAGTAGAGATAGAATTTGAGTCCAGATCTTCATAGTTCCAAACCACTGCTTGTTACCACTAAATGATCCTTCCTCTATCTGAACTTCACAGATGAGGGAAGATGGGTCCAGAAGTAGAGCTGGGCAAAATTTTTCATGCAAAATATTTTCAGTGTGAAAATGCAGATACAGCAAAAATTAAACATTCCACACATTTGTGTTTGTTTTGCTAAACTCTTCTACAGAAAGAAACAAACACAAAATTCAGAGAAAGTTGAAGCATATGGATTTTTTTAAAAATTCCCTTCCTTTTAATTTTTTTTAAAAATTGCTTGGACTCAGAAGGTTTAATTTGAGCCAAAACTGTTTTTTAACAATGTCTCAGTTCTCTGAAAACTGAAAAAATTCTTCTTCAGGTTGATCCCAGGCATATTTTTTTTTCAGAATTGGCAGCGTACCAAAAGATCAGTTCTTTGACTAGCTGCCTTCAGAGAGGTTCTGTTAATTTTAGGCTATGGAAGCAGTTATTAGGATGGATGCTTTGGAAACTCTTAAACTCATTAGTGTGAGATTTTCAGAGCCTCCAAGCAAATTTGGATATTCAGTTCCCACTTTAAGACTCTTTGTATCTCATCCACGTTCTTTTTTACGTTACTTGTTCTGCACAATGCACACTTAGCCAGTGGAACTCATTGTCACAAGAAGCTGCTGAAGCCAAGAATCAAACAAAGGACTGGAGATATAACTGGCAATAAAGATATTAAGAGCCTCCTTCATGATGGAAGGATTAGAGTTAGAAGAAAAACATGCTGCTTTGATACAGAGCTGATCCACTAGCAAATGATTCATGGCCAGAATGTGTCGCTCAGTGGAGTGTGTGTGATTTATCAGATTTGTGGCTTAATCCTAAGAAAAGGCTTGCTTCCAGACAGCATTAAAATGATCCATGCACATGCTGTCGTGGACTGCATTACCCAGATGTACACTGGAAAGTCATTAGAACATATCCACTGAAATCAGTGGAATCTGACTAATACCATCGTAAGATTGGCCCCACAGAATTTTGAGAGTCCTTCAAGATGATGGCCTGATCCAGTGGTTAGGGAGTTAGCTCAGGATTTGGAAAAGCTGTATTCACTTCTCTGATTTACAACTGGCATTGTGTGATCTTACACAGGTCACTTAGGGGAGGATTCACAATCACAGTGGGGACTAGCATTGCAGTGCTTAACTCTTAGGCCCCCAACTCTACCCCTTTTTGATTTAGGCACTTACATCTGGTATGGAGGGATGCACTTACCCAGTGGTGTCGCTAGCATTGGGGACACCAGGGCATGTGCCCCCGGTCCCAATGCTGGTGCCCCGGATCTCCGGCCCAATCGGGCCGGGGATCCGGGGCCCGATCCCCAGCTGGCCGTGGTGGCAGCAGTGCCGTCCCCAGCCGGGGATCTGGGGCCTGGCTGGCCGCCCGGCAGGCCACACCCCTGACCAGGAATAGGGCCAGGGAGAGGCCACGCTGCCGCGAGCAGCTCGGCCGTGGCGCAGCCAGAAGCGGCCGCTGGAAGCCGGGCCTGCGCCCGTGGCGGCAAGTGACCAGGCCCCCGATCCCTGGCCGGGGATGGGGCTGCCGCGGCTGCCAGTGGCCTGGCCCCGGATCACCAGCGGGGGATCCGGGGCCCAGCTGGCCGCCCGCAGCCACAGTGGCCCTGTCCCTGGCCGGGGATCCGGGGCCCGGCCGGCCGGCTGCCTGCGGCTGTGGCGGTCCCATCCCCTGCTGGGGATCTGGGGCCTGGCTGCCAGCGGCCGTGGCAGCCCCATCCCCGGCCACGGATCGGGGGCCTGGCCACTCACTGCCACTTGTGGCAGCGCCACGCTGCGGCCTAGCCTCTGGCGGCCGCGTGGCTTCCCCCTGGCCCTATCCCTGGCCAGGGGGTGGGACCTGCCTCGGGGGGTGGGGGCTGGGCCCATGCCCCAGGTCCATTCCACCCCCCCCCTCCCCAGGAACGCCTCTGCACTTACCTCTACTTTGGATTCACAGCAGTGAAGGCTCACTGGAGCTGGGTGCCAAACAGGGCCATAACTAGGGTTTTGCCCCATGCACCCCAGAGTGGCTCCATTTTGCTGCTTGATCAGAGGGCGCTGCTTGTTCTAAGGGTGCATTCCACTCTGGATGTGGCCCAGGCACTGAAATTCCTAATTCCAGTGGTGGTGCCTAAACCCTTTCTCACCAAAGCAAGACAGCAGTAGCCTTCCCTCCCCTTTTAACCCACTGTTTAGCGCACTCAGCTAGGAGGTGGGAAACAGGGGTTCTAAAGCTGGCTTTACTAGGAGCACGGACTTGAACCCACAACTCCCAAGCAAGTGCCCTGACCACTAGGCTGTGAGTCTTTGTCTTTTCTGGTGAAGCTGTTCCACTTTGTATAAAATAGTTAAATAGCCATTGGTGTGGGGACTTAAATGTGAGCCTGTCATGTCTTAGTGGGTGAGTGCAATGATCCCCGGGCTCTAGCATCAGTTTCTCTTGCTCTGTGGTTCAATGGGTGTATATGACTGCAGATACTTAGCTCAATGGCTTACCTTGGGGTCCCTCTTTCTGTTGCTTTTTACACTTCAGTGCCTCTTTGGCCAGCTGAATGGGCGAAGCATGGCACCTGCTTCTCAGAGCCTGTGGAGGCAAATGACTATGGAGGCAGGCTGTAATATATAAAGAATCTCTATACAGAGGAATCTGGCAGGGGGGCAGGGAGACAGTGACAGCGTTACTAGGAGGTAAGTTCTGATTCCTCATTAGTGCGAACGTTTGCAACAGTACAAGCTAGGCATGCAGCATTTTGGATCGTTCCTAATTATGATGTATATTCTCTCCCCTCACCCAACAACACTCACGCTGTACAGGCATCATCTATGAGGAAGGATGGTGCAATGGTTAACGCCCTGCCGCTGGCTCTGAGCACTCTGTGTTCAGTTTCTGCCTGTGCCCCAGACTTGCCGTGCAATGATGGGTCATTCATTTACTCTCTCTCTGAAATGAGGCCTGTTATAATATGAATCCAGTATGATGCTTTTGCAATTTGGTCACAGTTTTTACAAGTATAAACCTCATTAAATATGATTGCTGTTGCTAATGTTTCTGATTCAAGTGCTGATTTGTTTACACATGAACAGATTCTGATTTAATGTTTGTATAAATGTGGAGTGGCCCATCTCAGTTCAATGGAGTTGTTTCAGATTTAGTCTGGGGTCATGGAGACCTGAATC
This sequence comes from Podocnemis expansa, assembly GCA_007922195.1. Classification (NCBI taxonomy): domain Eukaryota; kingdom Metazoa; phylum Chordata; order Testudines; family Podocnemididae; genus Podocnemis; species Podocnemis expansa. Next base: position 30,543,022 of record ML681973.1, on the reverse strand, counting down.
TGGTCCTGTGCTGAATTTTTACCAAGCCACAATAGCTTGCTCACCCAACACTGGCATCATCTGGGTTTAAGGGGAAGGTAGTTCTCTTTGGCTCAGATATTGCAAGGTGCCTGCTGCCCTTAACCCCTCATTGACGCCACAGGCAGCTGGTGAGATGGGTTGCTTTCTGCTGAGCTCAGTAATGTGATTGCAACATGGACAGAAAACTGCAGACAGAAAATCCAAATTTAGCAACCTGCCAGTGTGCTAAATTCTAGCTCTATCTCTGGCCACTCTGGATTGTTAGTTATTAAACAACCTACCTTTGAAGTATTCATGCTGCATGAGAGACCATTACATGAGGTATAATTTTAGGTCAAGACTTCAAGTGGTTGTTCCTTTAGAAAAGGGGTCCCAAACATGCGGCCCATGGGCCGCATGTGGCCCATAAAGCTATTTCCTATGGTCTGCAACGACACTATTCTTACTGATATTTGCAGTATTGTTGTATGAAAAGGTTTCACTGGTGTGGCCCTCAGGCTAACATACTAGTCGTCATGCAGCCCTTTACTAGTCGTCATGTGGCCCTTGTGGTGATTTGAGTTTGAGACCCCCGCTTTAGAAAAAGGCAACTTGATACTGTTTTATTTTTAACTCTTTGACATACAACAGTCATGAGGCCAAGATTTCCCCAGGCCTGGTCAACGCACAAACTTTGTGTACTGATATAATTACTGCTGATAGGGATGTGAGTTCTTACTTATGGTTTAATTGTTCATATAACACTGTGCTTTTGGGTAGGTTGTTGTCAGAAGGATTCGAAACTACACTCACTGGTATGAGCATCCCCTGCCTGATTTGACAGACCTAAGTCAGTTAATTAGGTTTGCAGCATCCTCACTGAGAACCTATGGTTCCCCACAGAGCAAATGTGGGTTACGATGACCCGTAGTGTGGCCACAGTGGTACAGATGTAAAGGTGCCTATATCTCAAAGCAGGCCAGTGTCATTACCTCCTTTTTACAGAAGGAGAAACTGAGGAAGAGAGAGAGGAAAGTGACTTGTTTACAATCACTAGCAGGTCAGTAGCACTGGCAGGAGCTGAATCCAGGTCGCTGGAGTTCAAATCCAGAGTCTTATTCACTAAATAGGCCACGCTTTCTCCTACTGTCCATATATGTTTGTTTTACTGTAACTGTTCTTACTAGGGGTCTTACAGTTTTAGGAATACAGGCATAGTGAAAGCACTACACTTGTGTATGCAGACAAAGCTGCAGACTATCACCAATAGTGGAACTCGGCTCTGTAAGGCCGCACAGCTCTCCTGGCTTCAACAGTGCTGATTTACACAAGCCGCCTTAATCTCAGAATTTTGCAGGGAGGCGAACTGAGACACAGACAGACAAAGGCCAGAATTCTCTAAAATGCTCAGGATTCCTTTAGATATCAGGCTGGCTCTTAACTCTTGGGAGAACCCAGCTGTAGGGCACACAATAGGAACTGAAAATCTGGGCCCTTGTTTTGGAAAACGTGACTGCAGCCATGGATTGACAAATCTACACTCAGGTAGATTGCGCACAGTCAGTAGTAGAGCCAAGTCTGTGCCTGTGTAGCCTAGCACCTGAGTCACCCAAAGAAAGGTGAGCCTCTTTACACAGCTGATTACGTCCCCTATAGCACTGCTCGGGTCTTGCTTGCAGCCAATGTACTAGACTTTGTACCCCAGTTAGTCATAGCCAGTTTGGCTGGACATCACAGCAGCTTTAAGAGGGGTTTAGCGTGCAGAAAGGGGACAGGGCCCCCTGTTATTGGCATGTTTGCCTACTACAAAGGAGTCCTGATAGCTCTATGGTTGATCTAACTGATTAGCAAAGCCTTTACTTGCTGGAAGGTCACAGCTTTTCCACGGGATTTGCTGTGGTTCTTTAAAATATGCCTGTTTGGTGTCACCTAGTGCTAATATCCAGTGATGGCTGAGTACTGAGATTTCTGTTCGCCTTATGCATTGAGGTGCCTAGGCCCAGATCCTCAGATGGGGAAACTGAGGCACAAAGTCCCCCCCCCCCCGCATTACTTGGTTTACCATGGTAGATGCAGGAATAGTATCCAGGTTTCCTGATTCCCAGTTCTGTCTATACCAGCACTTCTCAGCCACTGCATTGGGACATTGTACTGTGTCACCAAACAGCAATAAGTGTCGTGGAGAGCTGGTGAGTGTGGGGGGACAGGGCTGCATTCAGCCTGGGAAGGGGGTAGTCCTGTAGGGTCGTGCACACTGCCATGTGTTGTGACCTGCAAAATGGTTGAGAACCACTAGACCACAAGGCCTCATTCCACTACCAATTTACAAGCCGGGAAACTGAGGCACAGAGCAATCAAATAATTTGCCTAGTGTCATGCATGGAGTCTCTGGCAGAGCCAGGAACTGAATTTTTCTTTATATCTAGTGCACTAACCACAAAATCATTCTCCTTTCAGGGAAAAATGGTCTGCCTTTTTTTTTTTTTTTCTTTTTAATGGATCTCCTTTCCACTCCCAGCTTCACCTCCACTGATGTTATACATAATTGGATGAAATCTTTTGGTTGGAGTCTGATCTTATTTACACTGGTGTAAATCTAGAGAGCACTTCCATTCAAGTCTGTGAAGTTAGTCCAGGTATTATTAAGACATAAGTGGTGTCAACTGACTGCTGTGTAAAGACCAAGTGCCAGTCATCTCTGATGCAGACAGATAAAAAGTAGAGTAGAAGGGCTGACAAGAAAAAGCAATAGCTAGTGTTGAAACAGCAGTGTGGCTTTGTGGCTGTATCACTTGATTGGGTCTCAGGAAACCTGGATTCAGTTTCCTGGTTCCATCACTGATCTGGCTTTTTGAACAAATCACTTCCCTCCTTGTGCCTCAGTTTCCCAATCTATAACATGGGAGACATGTTACTGCCATTCTTTGGAAAATGCTTTGAGACCTGAAGATGAAAGATCTAGGTGTTATTAAATTGCTGGAGGGACTGACTTATACCAAAAGTTTCAGAAATCTAAACATGTCCAGCTGGATTGAGAGCTCACAAATAGTAACAGGATCAGAGGAAGGAAGGATGACCCAGTATTTAAGGTGTTAGACTTGGCTGCTGGAAATGTGGGTTTGATTCCTTACTCTGATAGAGATTTCTTCTCTGATTCTGACCAAGTTACTAGACTCAGAACATCAAAAGCAATTGATTGCTATTTTTGAGTTAGCTAGGTTCCTAAATACCTTTGAGCACCTGGGCCTTAGTCTTTCTGGGCCTGGGCCTTAGCCTCAGTTTGCCAGTCTATCAAGTGGGGCTAATAGCATGCTACAGAAGTGCTGTGAATTTAAATACATTGATGATTATAAGGCACTCTGATACTGTGCAGCTGTGCCTTGTCTAGGATGCTACTGACTAATATCTGAGTTAGGTCAGGCTGGACACTTGGGAAAACTGGGTTCTAATTTTACCTCTGCCATTGATGTATTGGGTTAATCACTTGCCCTCTGATTAGTTAGATTGCTTGCTTGGCATTAAGGTTTCTTACATCTGTTTGTCCAATGGAGACTGGGTAGATGGTAGTGGTTCTAAGGGGGGGAAAATGAAGTGTGGCCGCTATTTAGACTGGTGTTTGTGGTGTGAGACCTGCCTTTGGCATGTGCACTGCCAATCAACAAGTTCCAAAGGGGTAGTTGTGTTAGTCTAGTGCAGCAAGACAAAGAAAGAGACTGGTTGCTTTTTAAAAGACTAACAGATTTATTAAATGCTCGTCACCTGCTTGCGCCTAAACAAATGAGTGATCCCGGCCCTGTTCAGCAAAGTGCTTAAGTCTCATGGAACTCTCTGAGATGTGAGTGCTTTGCTCAGTACAGAGAAGGTTAAACAAGTGTTGGACCTAATTAAGGCCTAGTTTAGAGTATGCTAATTTCACATTTGCACAGCAAATCAACCCTGGGGTTGCTGTGCAAGCAGTCCTTGGCTTCTCTGGGCATCAGTTTTGCAGGGTGAGAAGGAAACCCCATTCTATCTCCTCTGCCCAGGAGAGGGTTGGCAGGAAATTCGGCAAATTGCCCTAGTGCCTGAACAGGGGATGAGTTACCTCTGCATTAGTAAGTGCTGGGGACAATAAATGGAGAATGTTAGGGTCATTAACAGGGAATAAAAATGAGCAAGGAGTCTAGCAGCACTTTTATAGACTAACAAATTTATTTATTGCATGAGCGACTGTGGGAGAAAATTCCACTCAGGCAATACATAAATTTGTTAGTCTTTAAAGTGCAGTTAGACTCCTTGTTTGTTTTGCTGAATTAGACGGATATGGCTACCCCCTTTGGAACTTAACAGGAAAGAGGTTCACCACTACATCTGTTTGTCCATCTCCAGGTACAGGCCAATCTGCCTCTCCATTCCCATCCACAGGTTATTTCATGCTGGTTATTTCAATTTAAAAAATGGTAGGTCCACACGACATTCCCTTATTTCGAAATGAGGAGCTCCCTCATTTTGATATAAGGGAAGTCATATCGATATAATGAAACCTAGTATTATATTGATATCATGGTTAAATCGAAATTGTTATTTTGAAATAACACAGTGCAGACGTGTTATTTCAATTTAACTGTTAAACTGATTTAACACTTTTTTCCCTTCTCCTTCCCAGGTGCTTTCCTTTTTCTATATATTGGGTGGGGGCATGGCCCTTCTAGGGGGCCATGTTGCCACATCTCCCATGGTACCTCTCTCCTAAATCGAAATAGCAAGTCCTGTCCCTGGACATGCTATTTCGATTTGAGTTTCTAGTGGGGACCTGTTAAATCGATTTAACTTAAATCAATTTAATGATTTTTATATCAATTTTATTAAATAGATATAAGTTAAATCAATCTAACTGTGTGAGTATGGACATAGCCTCTGTTTGTCTGTCTCCATGCACAATCGTATACACCCTCTCTCTGTCTATCCTGCCCTTAAATACTGCCCTCAAGCCCCAAATCTTCTCTGCGTTTTCTTTTCATACCTCCTGATGCTGTGAGCTGGATACTTTATTCATAAACTATTATGAAAAGTGGCAGCTTTCTCTCCTATCCTTCCCCACCCCCCTGTGCCGTTTCAAAGCAGTGGATTATACACAGCTGGGTTCAGACCGTTTTCTATTAGTAATATTTGTAACACTGGATTTGTTGGGCTAAGTGCCTTAGAAGATTATTCAGCAAGAGCTTGCAATCTTAAAGCTTTCAAAGCAAAAAAACCTCTGTAAGTGAAGATTTGCAAGCAACAGGTTAATACATTAAAAGTGACAGCTTTAGATCACCTTAATATACCGCAGGTTTTTACTGCTGCATCCTTTGCAGGCAAATTATTTTCTATACTCCTCTTGATGTGGAAGTGTTAGGAGTAGGTTTCTGTGTAGACAGTATTGTTTTATTTCAGTTGATCTTATTATTATTTATAATAAAGACACCACCACCCCCAGTTGAGAGCGGGACTCTGCATAAACACAATGAAAGATGGTGGCATATTTTGAAGAGTGAATTCTGAAGAGGCAGCACAGACGAAGGATAATGTCAATAATAGACACCATAAGAGCATCGTAGATTTGACCTGACTGAACTTTAGAATAAAGCCTTTAAATATGCTTAGCATTAAAAAAGCATTAACTAACTTCGATCTCCCCTGCTGTGTCTCATTGGGGTTAATTTATTGCTCTTGGAAGACCTATTAGAATCATCTTCTGCTTTTTCCTCCATGTGATTTAGTTTCATTATATGCTACAATTATTTTACTTCTCTCCGCTTTTGTGGCTGGCATTTTCTGCTATTGCTTTTTGTTGGGCTAAGTAACTGGGTGTAGCCTCTGTTTTTCAGCAGTTGTTTCTGATACAGTGTCAAAAAGCCAGAGCCAAAGTTTTCTCTTTCTTACCCCAAGTAACTTCCATGGCTTCAGTGATGTTATTCTAGGCATACAGTAAAATTTTGCATTAGCAGTCAAGAAATGGAGGAAGTATGATCTAGAGAGTAGGGCACCGGACTGAGCATCAGGGTTGCTGGGCTTTAATCCTATCTCTTTGCAAACCTGTTGCGTGACATTGGGCAAGCTCATTCTGTGCCTCAGTTTCCTCTTCTACTCTTTGAGGGTGTTTCTTCACTAGATAAGATCTTCAGGTCACAGATCAACTTTTTCTGTATCTCTCTCCAGTGCCTAGCATATTGGGGCTCTGCTCTGATTCTGGTCAGAAGCTGGTACAACAAGGCTCTGATTTCTGTCAGAATTTGTGCAGTGCTCAGCACAATAGGGCTCTGATTTTGCTCAGGTACTGTGGAGCCCCTGGCACAATGGGGGCCCTGATCTCAGGTCGCATGGATGCAGCTCCTGGCAAAATAGGGGTGCTAATCTTGGTTGGGGTCCATGCAGGATATGGTACAATGGAGAATCTCAGCGGAGGGTTCCATAAATTACAGTAATGATAAAAAACAGGATTTTGTGAAACATAAGTTACACTCACTCACATTTTTTAAAAAGCAGAGAGAAAGAGAAAAATGAGTGTGGGTGTATCCGATGACAGGTGGTTAATGTTACTGTCTTAGGGAAATGGGGAAAACAGACTCTTGCAATTAGCTGTGAAGTTTGCTCTTTAAACTCTGCTCTGGCACTGGGTTCTATGTATTTGTCTTCTGCAAACACTGGAAGGAAGAATGTAAGCTGTATGCAATGAATTCATCTAGGTCTACTCCTAGGTGAAGAGCCTTAAAATAGACTGAAGATTTTGGTTTATTTCTTCTACTGTAAAATTTTTAACTGGCTTTATAATACCTTGTTCCAGTATATTAATATAATGCATATGTAAGTGAGAGGAGGCACCACGAGTATGAATTGACTAATTCACTAGATTCCCTTCCTCTCCCACAGCTGGGGAAAGAACCCAGGAGTCCTGATTCCCAGTCTGTTGCTGTGACCACTAGAAAACATTTCCTCACAACAGCTGGAGTAGAAACCAGAAGCCCTGATCCCTCACTGTGATCACCTGGACCCTGCTCCCTCCCAGACCAGGGTAGATCTAGAGTCTTGACTCTCAGCTCACCCCACCCTGCTCTGACCCACTGTTCACGCAGAGCTGGGACTTGAATCCAGGAGTCTTGACTCCTTTCCTCCTCCTCCTCCTCTAACCACTATATTTGATTCAACTCCCAGAACGAGGAAAAGATTCTCAAGAGCTTCGATACCTATCTCAGGACAGCGATAATAATCAATGATATTATTGTGTACAGATCCAGGTGCTAGTAGCATGCATTTTGTCTTACACATGCTATTCCCTGCTCATTTTTTGCTATGCGTTAGAAAGACGGTTGGGCTTTAAATGTGAGATGTTGCATCAGTTATTGGCTCATGTTGAAAAGCGCAATTTCACCTTTTGATCAAACCACTGCCTGATGGCGTGCGTTCCTATTCCCCGCATTTTTCAGCAAAGTAAGCAAGGGCTAGATCCTCCGCTTGTACAAATCAACTTCGTTTCCCCAAAATCAATGGAGTGATGCAAATTTCCACTTGCAGAGGATCTCACCCTAAAGTCAGAGTGTAACCACAACACTGACAGTGCAAGAATCTGAACCATCCTATCGCAAGCTTCTTTCCTCCAGATTACTTCTTGCCCTGGTAAGTTACCCACAAAAATAAAATTGACCCAGCTCTTTGACTTCTGACACCTCCCATATGAGCTATATTTTCCTGTACACACAAGCATCAGCACACCCTGGTCCTCTACTCCTTGCAATGGCTTCAACTCACGTGCAAGCTTGTCTTTTACAGCCCTTTCCTGCCTGCAATCATGAGGTCAAATGAAAAATGAAAATGTAGCATCTTCCCAATGATTTAAAGGCAGTAGAGGCTCACTTACGTGTGTTGCGTCCTATCTCGAGTAACCCTTCTGAGCAGCACCAGAACTGAGAGCTTGGCTGCACCTCTGTGTTTCTGAGTGCTTGTCCTGAGCAGTTGCTTTGAACTGGCAAATCTCGCCCACTGCTTGGTGATTATGGCGTAGTTTGAGAGGGTTAAATTCACGAACTCTTAATAAAGCCATCTCCATCACTCCCTCTGGTGGATATGATGCTCAGAGCTACTGGCTGCTTTAGAATGTGCCTGGCTGTTTAGTTTCTGCAGTTGGTTTATGTATGTAGTTGGACATAGGAGTGTGATTATTCATACAGCATAGACTGTGTTGGCCTCACTAGTATCTTTGCAAGCGATTGTGGCTGAGCGGACTTTGTGATGAGTACACGTCTGTTTACTCAGCAGTGTAGTCTTGAGAGTAGAGCACAAGTTAGGAAGATGTGGATTCTAATTGGGGCAGGAAATGGCTGCACAGGACCCAGGACAATGGTCTGGTATGAGGCCTCTAGATACTACAGTAGTACTGCTAATAAGACATGCCCCACAATGGGCCATGATCTTGGTGGGGGAATTCCCCCCCCCCCCCCCGCAAAATTCGACTTCGGTCTCTTCATTGAGTAGCTCCATTGCAATCAGTGGGGCCAGATCCTCAGCTGATGTAAATCAGCCTTAGCTCCACTGGAATCAACCAAGCAGATCCCCAGTAGGTGTAAACTAACATATCTCCACTGGCACCAATAAGGCAGATTCCCAGCTGGTGTAAAGAGGCATCCCTCCATTGAAATCAGTGGAGCTATACCCCTTTACACCAGCCAAGGATATGGTATAAACTTTTTCCCATCTGGAATGGGATCTGTGTTGAAACTCACTTTAGGGCTAAAAGAATGAACCCTTTAGCAGATACAGAACCATAATGAGACTCATACATTGGAGATGCAGCAATACAGTGGGCAGGAGATGAATGATTTATCCCAGACCACCTCCTTAACAGGAGTCGGCATTTATTAGGCAGCATGAGCGTTCTGTTTGCGCCCCATGGAAACAGCCATGATAGTAATTGAAGTTGTTTAAACATTTCCTCTGACCCAAGAGCTCTGGTATTCAGATACGTAAAAAATGGCCATCAGTCTCTGTACAATGGGGACTGAATGAAACACATTCCATCCACAGCCATTAGATTTATAGAGTGAGTTTTCCATAAAACACAGGTATTTATGAGATCTGTATGGGAACAAACATTGTCAGATGGCAGGATGTCAAGTGATAATCTGCTAGGGTGGAGATGGAGGAAGCCCTTTAACAATACTGGTGTGTGTGAACATGTGAGAGTGTGAGCATGCATGTTAAGTTTATTGGGGGGGGGGGCTATGTGTGAGAGACAGTAAGAGGGAGAGAAATACTTCCAAGATTGAGGAATCTGCCATTTATTTGTTACAAGTCCCCTGCATTGTCTCTGCAGCACAGAACAAACCCAGGACCTGTGAATGCACTGCTGACACAGAAATGTGAGCACCACTCACAGTAGCAGAGGCCTTCCTCACCCAACTGGCCTGCTTTTGTATCTCGCCATCAGCCTTCCTGCTGTATGGTTTGCCCCACTATCTGCAGATTAATCTTCTCTTTTTGTTCTTTGCTCTGTAGGTCTCTGGCCATTTTCCTTCAATTTAAAACAAAAACAAAATACAAACAAATAATGAGTCTCAACTGATATAAATGGGCCTAGGGCCATTGTCTTCAATGGAGCTATGTCTAATTTTCACCAGCTGAAGATCTCATTGACTCCAATAGAGTGACACCTATTTACACTACTTGCAGATCTGGACCCATTCACTTCAGTGGCTCTACAGCCAATTTATACCAGCAGGAAAGGTGGATGCATTGACTCCAGCAGAGTTGTGACTTATTTACAGACCCTAACTGAAATCAGGACTCCATTGGGCCAAGTGCTGTACAGACATGGAGTAGGAGGATAGATTAAGAGTGGGAAGGGAAACAGAAGCATGGTGGGAGTGAAACCCAGTTTTCTGACTCCTAATCCCAGCCTCATGTCCATTAGTGAGACTAACCCATGCTGCTGTTATGGTGGGAAGCGTCAGTTCTGCTCTCACTTTAATTTAGTTACATTGAGTCAAAAAGAAGGCTCAGATTAACAGCTGTAGGAGAGGACTCAGCAGTCAGCACACAATCAAAATTAAGTGAAAACAGACTAACCATGTCTCCACTTCTTCTATGGTGTCAGGTAACGGCAAATTGAGTGTCTCTGGCAGGAATATAGCAGCGATGCCAGAAATTATAGAAGCCATCCCGTATATAATTGGCGGGAGGTATGGGAAGTATTCTCCTGTCACGCTCACCACTGGATCAACAATGCCTCCCACACGAGCTATGGTGCTTCCGAGACCCATGCCGGTCTGCCTGCAAGGGTAGAAAACAACCTTTAAAAAAGAAATAATAAATCATGAAAATATTAGACTAACTCTGGAAAAGATCAGATTCAGTCTGCCCTTGAACTTTTTTCTCCTCTTAGTCTGCTCAAAATTAGCTATTGATTGGAACTGGCTTTCCTTATTTCTACAAGTTCCAAAGGGGCAGGCATGTTAGTCTAGTTCAACAAAACAAACAGAGTCCTGTGGGACTTTAAAGACTAACAAATATAATAATAATAATAAAATAATAATAATAATAATAATAAATTATTAAGTGCCACAGGACTCCTTCCTTATTTCTATGATTAGCTGCATCCCTTCACATGGAAATGCAGAAATGCAGTTTCTGCTAGACTGATTTTTTTTGTGGGAGCAAAATGTAATTTTTTTTGCAATTTAAAAGAAAAAGTATCATTGGGGAGGGATTGAAACTAAATTTTTTGAATTACATTTAATCTTTAAGGCTGTCACCAAACTCAGATTGGGGCTCATTGTGAAAGGAAGGCTGGTACTGTATACTAGGATTATAGTCTCATAGCACCTAGGTGGGGAGAAGTTATCTTGTGACAGAGTGTCCTTTGATGCATCAGGAAAAAAACAGAGTAAAAGATCCAAGGGCTGGGAGTTGAAGCTAGACCATTTCAGACTGGAAATGAGGTACACATTTTTAAGTGGGATTTAGGTAACTTGGACAATGTTATCTCAGGCCTAAGCTAATAGAACTGGGAGGAGATTTTCTAGCAGAGCCATTTTTCAATTGGAAAATGTTGATTCAACAAAACTGCGATGTTTCATAAGTACGTACTTGATTTTTGGCAAAATTTTTAGAAACAAATAATTTAAACATTTCAGTGAGGTCGAAGAGCTTTGTCATTTTTCTTTTTTTCCTGGGACCTTGTGAGTTTCAGGATGGGAACAGGAGAAGCCTTAAAACTGGGATGGGAAGGGTGAAGATCAGTTGGCTCATCTGTTTCCCTGCCCTAGCCAATGGAAAGAAAGAAACCATCTCAACATCCAATGCATTTTTTACCTATTCAGATGTATGGAAAGAGCAAGGCTTGGAAATACTGGACTGACTTTGTCAAGATGTTTCAATAGGGACCTGCTGGAATGATAACTGATTTATCATTTTGACTATTGTATTAATCAATAAGATGATGTTCCATAAAGGGAAGCGCAAAGTACTACTGTCTTGGGGTTTGACTTTCCTGTAGCACCCCATACAGCTTACATGTGGTGCTACAAGCACTCCTTGCCTCAGTTTCCTTCTCTTCCTGGTTTTTCTGTCTCTCCCAGGGATTTACATGGCTCAGTCCTCTGGCTGGCTCATTCTGAATTCAGTCATTCCTTGGGATAACAAAAGTCCAAATACAATAAAAAGTTCTTGCTCCCCTGAAGCCCACCCTTCAGGCTGTTCCCAGTCTTTTCTGGGTTAGCCTTCAGTCTTTGTCTTTGTCTGTGGAATCAAGCCCTAACTCCCATGCTCCTTTCTTGGAGCCGTTCATAGTCATCTTCATACCCTTGCGCAGTTCCTTCCACAGAGTCCTTTTCACCTGTCTGTGTGATTTCACTGTAGGATTTAGTTTTCTCAGTCCCCCCATCTGATCAGTAACAGCTAAGGCAGGGGATTAGCTAATTTGGCACAGGTGTGTCTCAGCTCATCTATCCTTAATGTGACAACCAACCAGTAACAAATGCACACAGAAAGGAAAAATCAAAAGCACAACTACGGAATGTTGGATAAATGGCTAGGTGGTTGTACTGCAGAAAAGGATCTGAGGGTTGTAGTGGATAACATGTTGAATATGAGTCAACAGTGTGATACTGTTGTTAAAAGGGCAATGGGATGGATTAATACAGGCCTCGACAAATTTGTTTCTCGTTATCATGGTGGTCGGTTTTAGTAGCAAGTCACCTAGCTCTACTGCAGAAATGTAATGGAGGATTGCCTTCTGGCAACCAAAAGTAAAACTGCTGGTGCCTAGCTGTTAGCCAGTTTTGTCCACCCCTGGATTACCAGGAATGTGGTACGTAAGACATAGGAGATAATTGTTTCACTATACTCAGCACTGGTGAGGCCTCAGCTGGAGTATTGGGTCTTGGAGAGCATTCAAAAATCTGAACTATGATGAGAAGTGGATAGAGCTGGGCATAGTTAGAGAAGACTGGAGGTGGGGAGTGGAGGGAGATGACACATATATGTAATATATGTGTAGCAGGAAGGCACAGCCCCCCTTGGAGGTAGCCCAGAGGGTTTTGCCTGTCAGTAGAAGGGCGGAGCCAGAGCTGGCCTGTCAATCAGGCTGGAAGTGGAGGGGCGGGACAGGAACAGGAAGTATAAAAAGGGCAGCAGTCACCTCAGTTGAGCACCGGCCGCCGAAGGGGAAGGATGCACTTTGGCTCGCTCCTGACCCCAGGCCGCCCTGTGGGGAAGCTGGGCTCTGGCCACCAGACCCGGGCCAACAGGTCTGGCGGGGTCCAGCTACAGCCGGGAACTGGGAGCTGTCACTTGGGTTCGGGTGCACCCCAGGCCCGCATGGAGAGTGGCTGCCAGCAAGGCAGGTAGGGGCTCCCGAGGTGTACCCTACAAGGCTCCCCGAAGTGCCGCCAGCTTCCTGCGACTTGGAGGAGCTGCCCCTGGCTATTGGGAGCCCTGAGCCTCCACCCACCTCATGTGACCTGGAGAAGTTGCCACTGGTGGAGGAGCTTGATGGACTCCCCGACCTGCCATCACCAGATGAGATGGAAGGCTTCTATAATCTACCCCTGGGGGATTACACCGAAGACCCACCAGATGAGGTACGGCGGGAACGTGAGGCCAGGGGTAGCCCAGGGGAGTGCGGGCCGCAGCCCTCCACGGGGAGTCAGATGTTGGGGGCAGCGTGTTGCGGCTCGGACTCTGCTGGCCCCTGCGCTGAGGCCTCCAATCCCCTAGGGCCTACCTCAGGGTTGGCATGTTGCAGCTTGGACCCCGCTAACCCCTGTCCAGAGGCTTCAGCCCCCATTAGGGACCTTGGCTGGGACACAGTAGATCTGTATGACCCAGCGCCTTTGTTGACTCCGACCCCTGCCCTACGCCACCTCTCGGGTTGTGACCCTGGGAGGCAGCTGTATCCTTCTCCTTCTCTGAGTGACTGAAACTGACACTGTGAAACTTTTGCCCTGCTAAGAGGCTAAAGACTTGGTGGTCCCGCCCCACTAGGGGCCGGGTACCTGAATGAGCCACCCCTCCCCCTTGGGAGGGTGGGCAGCTTACTTATAACTGGTGCCTTCTCCGAGGACTCTGAACTCTCCTCTAGGGAAGAAGAGGGAGCCCAGATGCCAGCTGGGGAGAATAGCAGAGTCAGTCCCAGGATGGAGACTGATCAGCTTGCCAAGTAGTGGGCTGAGATGAGGCAGCAGCAGCAGCAGCTGTTTCAACAGCTGGCCGCCCAGCAGCAGCAATTGCTCTAGCAGCTGGCCGCTAAGCAACTGGAGCAGCAGCAGCAGAAAGGATTTGAGCACTTGACAATGCTACTGTCACGCAAAGCAGAGACCTCGCCAAGTTTGGGGGTGGGCCTGGCATCAATGATGCCACTGTGCCTCTCAAAAATGGGCCCAGGCGACAACCCAGAGGCCTTCCTGGTGACGTTTGAGCAGTTCGCCTCCACAGCTGGGTGGCCCGCCGATTAGTGGGCTACGCTGCTGGCCCTGTATTTGACTGGTCCTGCCCAAGTCTCTTACCAAGGCCTCTCGGATGAAGACGCACAAAAATATAGCTGTGTTAAGACGGCCATCTTAGATGCCTTGGATATAAGCCCTGACACTTATCGCTGCTGTCTATGGAACCAGACTTACCAAGTGGGGGCCCACCTGTGGGATGTAGTACAGATGGTAAAAGACCTGTGTTGTCAGTGGCTCAAGCCCGAACGATGAACAGCCATGGAAGTGTTCGAACAGGTGGCCCTAGAGCATTTTATGCACCTTCTGCCGTCGCAGAGCAGGATGTGGGTCCTGCAGTGTCAGCCATCTATGCTGCAAGAGGCCGTGGAACAGGTGGAGCACTTTCTAGCTGCTGAGGGGCCCAGCAGCCATGTCCCTGCGCCAGGAGCCCGAGGTGGGTGGGACTCTGGCCTCGTGGCGAACCAGCCTCGCACAAGGGCGCCTCTAGAGCGGCCGACTGCCACACTCCGCACCAGACTGCCACAGCCAGAAAGGCAGGGGGCCCCAGGACTGACCCAGAAAACCCCCTCTGCGAAGCCTGAGATGGGGGCTGCAACTGGGGTAATGGAGGGGGGACCCTGCTTTACCTGTGGGCAGTTCGGACACTGGCATCCTCAATGCCCCCGGATGGACTGCTCGTACGGGGAGGCTTGGATAGGGGAAGCACCTGCGCTGCATGTTAATCCGCGTCTGACAACACAACTTTTGCTGGAAGGGGAAAGTCTTCAGGCACTAGTCGACTCGGGATGTGGACAGACCCTTGTTCACCATCACCGATCACTAAAGGGCTCCCTTGGGACCCCCGTTCACCTGCAGTGCATCCATGGAGATGTTCGAACCTACCCCAGTGCTTGGGTAGCGCTTACTGTCAGTGGGGAGACCCGGAAGACTTTGGTGGGGATAGCCTCTAAGCTCCCCTATCCGGTGATCCTGGGATGAGACTGGCCATCATTCCCACGGGTACTCTCGGAGGCCACCTGAGCAGGAGGCCAGGAGACTTTAGCCCTGGAAGGCGATGCCCCCAGGCAACCCTCCAGATCCCCGGCGAATGGAGCACAGGGGGGAGGCCCATGGGAAAACAGCAGGACACCGCCAGACAAGCCAGAGGCATCACCACTGATCCCCCTGAAAGACTTTGTTAGGGACCAGAGAGAGGACCCCAGCCTGAGGGAGGCTTATAGCCAGCTAGCTGCGGTGGATGGGAAGCCAACGGACCTCCAGGCCTGGCCACAGTGGCCTCGTTTTGAGCTGAGGCAAGAGCGCCTTTACCGGGTCATCCAAGACCCGCAAACCCAAGAGCCTCGGTTCCAACTAGTTGTGCCCCGATGCCACCGCAGAACAGTCCTGCAGCTGGCCCATGATGCCCCAGCAGCAGGACACTTAGGACAAGAAAAGATAACGACTCGGGTCCTGGCTCACTTTTATTGGCCTGGGGTCCACGCAGAGGTGAGGTGATACTGTATGTCCTGTCCAGAATGTGAGCTAACAGCGCCAGCAAACACCCCCAAGGCTTCATTGGTCCCTATGCTGGTGGTTGGCACCCCATTCGAGTGGGTGGCCATGGACTTGGTCGGGCCCCTCCAGAAGAGTACGGCAGGGTACCAGTACATATTGGTCTTAGTTGATTATGCGACCTGTTTCCCAGAAGCAGTTTCCTTGTGATCAGCAGCAGCTAAGACCATCTCAGCTGAAATAGTCAAGATCTTCGCCCATGTGGGATTGCCAAAGGAAATCTTGACTGACCAGGGCACTAACTTCACCTCACGGGTGCTGAAGGAGGTTTGTGGCCTCCTGAGGATTCGACAGCTCTGGACATCGGTATACCACCCACAGACAGATGGGCTTGTCAGACGTTTTAACCGGACCCTCAAAGGGATGATGCGAAGTTCTCCCACGAAGAGCTTTGACGCTGGGATCAGTTGATCCCTGTCCTGTTGTTAGCAATCCGGGAGGTGCTGCAAGCGTCCACCCAGTTTTCACCCTTTGAGTTGCTGTATGGGAGGCAACCCCGAAGTCTGCTGGACGTGATGCGAGAAGCCTGGGAGGAGGCTCAGTCCCCAAGTCAGGGCCTTCTGCAGTATGTGACCAGGCTCAGCAACAACCCCATGCGGGTAGGAGAGCTGGCCAGGAAGAATCTACTCACAGCCTAGGTGGCGCAAGAGAAGGGGTACCACAAAGGGGCCAGGTCATGAAGTTTCAAGCCCGGGGACCGCATTTTAGTACTCTTGCCGTTAGAGGGCTCAAAGCTACTGGCTCAATGGCAGGGTCCTTATGAGATACTCTGACAGACCGGACCCGTCAGTTATGAAGTTTACCAACCCGACCGCAAAAAGAAGCAGCAGATCTATCATATAAACCTTTTAAAGGCATGGAAAGAGAGAGGGGCACTCATGATTGCCCCCTATCCTCCGGATCGCGAATTGGGTCCTCAGCTTCCTCAGCCCACTAATCCAGTGGAGCCTCTCCTTGGCAACACACCGAGAGGGGTCCAGCGATGCCAGATACGGAAACTTCTGGAGGCCTTTTCAAATACTTTTAGCACTATGCCAGGGCAGGCGACGGAGTTCTTCCATGTCATCCAAACTGAACCAGGACAGGTGATGGA
Source organism: Podocnemis expansa (assembly GCA_007922195.1). Taxonomy (NCBI): domain Eukaryota; kingdom Metazoa; phylum Chordata; order Testudines; family Podocnemididae; genus Podocnemis; species Podocnemis expansa. Next base: position 30,526,420 of record ML681973.1, on the reverse strand, counting down.
GAGGGCAAATGGCCTCTCTACTCACCAGTTGCGAGAGGTCATGGAGCAAGAGGTTCAGGTTATGCGGACCTTGGGCATCATTGAACAATCAAAGTGCCTGGCGGAACCCCATTGTATTAGTGCCCAAGTCTGATGGGACAAAGCGATTCTGCATTAACTTTAGAAAAGTCAATGCAATTTCAAAATTTGATGCCTACCCGATGCCCCGGGTTGATGAACTGTTGGAGAGGTTAGGGAAGGATTAATACATCTCCACAATAGACCTGACAAAGAGTTATTGGCAAATCCCCTTGATACCAGATTCTAAAGAAAAACGGCTTTTGCCACTCTTTCAGGCTTATACCAGTTTACCCGAATGCCTTTTGGCCTCCATGGAGCCCCCGCAACATTTCAGCGGATAATGGACAGGTTACTGGAGGGACACACAGCTTATGCAGCAGCCTACCTGGACAATGTGGTAATCTATAGTGACACCTGGGAAGACCACCTACCATGAGTCGCAGCGGTTCTGTGAACCCTCCGAGACACGGGGCTGACCGCCAACTCAGCCAAATGTCGACTGGGATTCCAGGAGACCACCTACTTGGGCTACGTCCTGGGGCAGGGGCAAGTGAAACCAGTGGTTGCAAAGGTACAGGCTGTCCAGGGACAGCTCACCCCAGTCACCAAGAAACAAGTGAGGCAGTTCTTGGGCCTCACTGGTTATTATAGATGATTTATACTGGACTTTGCAACCATTGCTGTGCCTCTGACAGAGCTACTGAAAAAGACTCAGCCCCCATGGGCGCAGTGGACATCCGAGTGTGAGGAGGCCTTCCAAAAGCTAAAGGACTGCTTATGTGAAGAACCCATTTTATATAGCCTAGACTTTGACCAGGAGTTTGTGGTCTAGACAGACACCTCGACGGTCGGGCTCGGCGCAGTCCTCTCACAGACTATCAATGGGGAGGAGCACCCAATTTTATACTTGAGCCGAAAACCGTTTCCCTGAGAGAGAAACTATTCTACGGTAGAGAGGGAAGCCCTGGCCATCAAGTGGGCCATAGAAGCCCTCCACTACTACCTGCTGGGAACCCACTTCATGGTAGTTATGGACCATGCCCCTCTAACCTGGCTGCATCGTATGAAGGACACCAATGCCCACCTTATGTGCTGGTACCTTGCACTACAACCCTTTGTTTTTACCATCAGACATTGGGCTGGTAAGAATAATGCCAATGCTGATAGTCTGTCGTGGCTGGCCGAGGGGGCCAGTCCAGCCCCGAACACATGGAGCTGAACTTGAGGGGGGGGGGAATTAGCAGGAAGGCACAGCCCCCCTTGGAGGTAAGCCAGAGGGATTTGCCTGTCAGTAGAAGGGTGGAGCCAGAGCCGGCCTGTGAATCAGGCCGGAAGTGGAGGGGCAGGACAAGAGCAGGAAGTGTAAAAAGGGTGGCAGTCAGGTCAGTTGAGCACCAGCCGCTGAAGGGGAAGGACGCACCTTAGCTTGCTCCTGACCCCAGGCCGCCCTGTGGGGAAGCTGGGCTCTGGCCACCAGACCCAGGCCCAGAGGTCTAGCAGGGTCTGCCCACGGCCAGGAACTGGGAACTCTTGCTCGGGTTCGGGTCCACCCCAGGCCCGCATGGAGAGTGGCTGCCAGCAAGGCAGGTAGGGGCTCCCGAGGTGTACCCTACAGGGCTCCCCGAAGTGCCACCACCCTCCTGCGACTTGGAGGAGCTGCCCCTGGCTACTGGGAGCCCCAAGCCTCCACCCACCACATGTGACCTGGAGGAGTTGCCACTGGCGGAGGATCTTGATGGACTCCCCGACCTGCCACCACTGGATGAGATGGAAGGCTTCTATAATCTACCCCTGGGGGATTACCCCGAAGACCCACCAGACGAGGTATGGTGGGAATGGGAGGCCAGGGGTAGCCCAGGGGAGTGCAGGCCACAGCCCTCGATGGGGAGTCACATCTCGGGGGCAGCATGTTGCGGCTCAGACTCTGCTGGCCCCTGCGCCGAGGCCTCCGATGCCCTAGGGCCTACCTCAGGGTTGGCGTGTTGCGACTCGGACCCTGCTGGCCCCTGCACCGAGGCCTCAGGCCCTGTAGAGCCTACCTCGGGGTTGGCATGTTGCAGCTCGGACCCCACTAACCCCTGTCCAGAGGCCTCAGCCCCCATTAGGGACCTTGGCTGGGACACAGTAGATCTGTACAACCCAACGTCCTTGTTGACTCCGACCCCTGCCCTACGCCACCTCTTGGGTTGTGGGAGGCAGCTGTGTTCTTCTCCTTCTCCGAGTGACAAACTGACACTGTGAAACTTTCGCCCTGCCAAGAGGCTAAAGATGTGGTGGTCCCACCCCACAAGGGGCCGGGTACCTGAATCAGCCACCCCTCCCCCTCAGGAGGGTGGGCAGCTTACTTACAATATGTAAATATAATAATACTATAAATATTTAAATAGTTTTTATAAAGAGTATGGTGATCAATTGTTCTCCACATCCACCAAGTTAAGGACAAGAAGGAATTGGTTTAGTTTGGAGCATGGGGAAATTCTGGTTGGGTATTAGGAAAGCCTTTCAGACTCTAGAATTACTAAGGGAGGTTGTGAAATTGCTATTCTTAATGGTTTTTTAAGACCAGTTAGAAAAACACCTTGTCATGGGTGGTCTAGGTATACTTAATCCTGTCTGAGCAGAGGTGGAAGGATTCAATGGCCTCCTGAGATGCCTCTCAGCTCTATATTTCTATGATTCAGTGGTTTGTGTAATGATATGAAAGTTGAAATAATTATTAAAACATTTCATAGGGTACGTCTATGCTGGAGCCTTAGGTCAACTTAAGGAAGGTTAAGTCAACTTACAGACCCACTTGGCCACACTGGGCTTTTATTAAGTCTACTGAAGTGCTTCCTTAGGTTGACTTAATAACATCACCTCTTAAGGTTGTCTTAACACTTAAGTCAACCTTATTAAGTCTACTTCAGCCAATGTAGACAGGGAAAAGCCCTCAAGTGGACCTAATTGGTGTCCAGGATCCTGCCCAGAGTTCCTGGCCACCAGGAAGGGTGCTGTGCTACCGACAACACGCTACTCCTCCGTCAACCTAGCACCTGCCAAAGTGGATGCAGGCAGTAGAGGAGCAGTGTTACCTCTAAGCTGCGCTGCAGCGCAGCCCACCACAGCCGCCAGCGCAGAGAACGATGCTGGCAGCGCACGGCTGGCAGTCAGAGTCCCTACACAGACCTCCTCTGGGGCTGGGAGTTTTCAAAACTCCCGCCCAGAGAAGCTCTAACAGAGCATACCCAGAAAATCTGAGCATGCTCCGTAGTGCTTCTCTGCCCCAGGAGTTATGGCTGGGCCGTGCGGCTCCAGTCCAGCCCCAAGGTAAGTTTGTGGAGGCTGGGGGGGCTGCTGGGAGTGGGAGTGGGGGGATGCCGCCGGGAGTGGGGGGAGCTGCACAGTGAGCCTCATGGGGGCAGGGGAGGGGAGCACAGTGAGCAACAGGAGTTGCTCAGCTGCCCACTCCGCTTAGAGGGAACATTGGGTAGGAGTTATCACTTTGGACTCTCTAAGTCGACTTAACAACGTCAACTTAGTCAACCTTGTTAGGTCGACTTAACAAAGCCTCCAGTACAGACACACTCATAGAATTTAAGGTCTGCAGGAACCAGTAGATCTTATAGTCTGATCTCCAGTACAACATGAGCTGTTAAATTTCACTAAGTTACCCCCTGTTGAGCATAGTAACCTTGTTTTCAGTAAGATTGCTGAGGAATTTTTCTGAAATGAAATTCTTGGGAATTTTCCATTTAGCAGGAAATTTGGAAATTTTCAGCTTTTCATTCTGATTTGGGATGTCTTGGAAGGCAATTATGAACTGTTTGAATTTCCTTTGGAATGGAAATTTGGAGCTTTGTTTCCAGCTTTCCTGAGGAGCCCTGTTGTTCCAAGCTCTGACCTGCTGACTTGAGTAAAGTGTTGGGTGGAGTTTCATTTAGAGCAGCAACACATGAGCTGCTCTGGTAGGTACCTGATGACTGTGGGGTACAGTTCGCCGGTGTAGAGATACAAACAGGAAAAGGAAGAGGCTAAGCATCCTTTCCCGAGCACTGCCAGGAATGTACGTAAGGTCTTCAGCTCTTAGGATGGGGATGAGAGGGAGAGAAGGACATAAAAGGATGAGAATTAATGATCAGTACTGGTAGTTGTCATGAGTAGGGATCAGTTGCTGCAACTACTCTGGCTAAGGCTAACTTTTCAGTGCTTCTACACAACATACAGTCGACACAGCAAGATGAGTAATATGATATATAAAAGAGATGTTTACATTAGGGATAGTCAGAAATTATCTGTTGGAACTGGTTTTTGACAGAAAATTGGGGCTTTTAACTAAATGAATTTTTCACAGAACATTTCTTCCTGCCATGGACAATTTCAACGTTGTCAAAAAAATAAAACGAACACCTGAAAGTCAAAATATTTGTATGCCAGTGTAGTGTATCATTGGAGATGTTGTTCAGTTGCCACTTGTTCCTGTTCTCCTGTGTGGGCCCAGCTCCCTGCCTGGACAACACCTCCCACGATACTCAAGTTCTGCTCCCAAGGGGATTATTCCCTTTCACTCCTGTGGTCTCACATCCTCTTGTTTGTGGTTCGGCTGTGGGTGTTGAGGTTGGGCCATTCAGGAATGAGGGGTTTTTTTGTGCTGGGGGGTATAGGATAGACTTTAACTATGGGGCAATACCATGGAGAAGACTTTGGCTGTGAGCGTGTGGCTTAGCCAAACATCCAGGACCATGGGATAGGGGTGGATTTTGGGAGGGCAGGGGAGGCCTCTAGAGGTCTGGCTATAGAGATGGGTGGTGAGCTATGAGGGGGGTGGCCAAGGGAGGATCACTATGGGGCTGGAGTGTCCTATGTCATCGTGTAACTTAGAGTGTATGATAACCTTAATTCAGCCCTCCCCCTTCTCTGCCTGCTGGACCCTGAATGCCCACCTTGTGGTACAAATACATTGGCCAGGATCACCAACCCTGCCAGGATGACAGAAGCTGCCTGGGTGAAGCGTTGGCCAATAAAGCTCATCCCGATGGCAGCAGCCAGCTTGGCTGGGATGTCAATGGAGCCAAAAACCACCTGGATGAGATAAATGTTGAAGCCAAAGTTCTGCAGGTCCATTGCCACACCATAGAAGGCAAAGCTGGTGGCAAACCTGTGAATGGTTATTGAGAAGGGACTGTTAATATGCCAGGGATCAGATCTATCCCTGGTGTAATTAACTCCAGTGGGGAAAAAGGACAGAGAATTTTGACTGGCCACATGTTTATCGACTATGAATCATGGTGGGGCATTGAGCTTAGCACTGATTCTGAGGAGAAGGTGCCACCTGCTGAGCCCCTCACATGTCTCCCCAGAGCACAGCAGCCCACAATAATGCACTGGGGTTAAAAAGAAAGAGCAGAGCACACCTACCAGACACTAGAGATACAGCAGCATAGCCGGCATACTGTGGGGTTGCGGACCAAACTGTACAATGTGTAGGAAGACTGAGCCAAGGCCATTTCCTTCTGCATATTGGATTTCAAGACCTGGGGAGAGAGTAAAAGAATAATAATTCTGGCATGCTACACTGCTGCAGCTTTATTACAGTGTTCAGCAAGTTTAATACGTTCCATTGGAGAAGATGAGGCCCAATCCCCAGCTGATATAAATTAACTGCTGCACCATTGAAATCAATTAACAGTGAAGCTAACGATCTGGCCTGTGGGGTGTAGCTGAAGTATAGGGGAGAGGAGGCAAATATGGGCAAGGCCAATGGTTAGAGCCCTGTAGAGATTTCCATGGGACTGAAATGTTTACCACAGGAAGGAGTCACATAAAAGGGGGCCTGATAAAAGGCTGCAAAATAATGGACAAGACTGATAATAGTCTGTCAGTGTCTGAGATAAGAAGTCCTGAATGCTAGTGCCTGCCTCTAACCAGTAGACATCACTCTCCTCCCAGCATTGGGAATGGAACTCAGGAATCCTGATTCTTAGCCCTTTTCTGCTCTAACCACTAGACCCCACTCTTCTCCCAGAGCCTGGAATCGGATTCTGGCCTAGCAACCATTAGAGACAGGAAACTGGGTTACGCAGATCTCTGGTCTAATACAGTCAGGCAATTCCTGTGAAGATAACTCCATAGGGCCCAGGAGCTGTTTTGAAATGTTTGCACCATTTAAGCACTGGTTTTCAAACTGTTGGCTGGGACCGTCCCAGTGTCCCCAAGTGCTGCCACCAAAAGACCGAAGTGCATTGCTCAAAGATATAATTGCTGGTTTGCAGGCATAAATGTTTTTTTTTTTGGACTGGACCCCAAGGAAAAAAAGTTTGAAAACCACTGCATTAGAGGGAACAAAAGCAGACAAGGAATATGGGTAAGCTCAGCACAGATCAACATGCAACCCAATCCTGCATCCCCCTCTAGTGACCATCTGAGAGCTATCACTTGGCTACATGAGCTGACACAAAGCTAACATGATTCTAACACAGACTTTAGAGAGGAGCAGAAAACAGAAACTTTCCTGATTTTTTTTTTTAAACAAAATACATTCATCCAGCTACACATGAACATAAATTAAATGAAACAAACAAGGAGTCTGGTGGCACTTTTAAAAATTGAGAAATGTATTTATCTCATGAGCTTTTGTATGAGCTCATGCAATAAATACATTTCTTAGTCTTTAAAAGTGCCACTAGACTCCTTGTTTGTTTTCCTGAACTAGACAGATGCGGCTACCCCTCAGTAATAAATTAGATGGAGGAGTATGTATGGCAAGAGATAGGATCAGTTCATCCACTGCTGAAATGCTCTGGTTGGCAGACAGAAGCTGTTTAATAGATCATGATAATGGTACTCAATTTTAGAACAAAAGATGAAGATAATTTGATTTCTGGGGTTTCCTGGGATATCTGTACTTGGAGAATGGGTTCAAAGTGTTAAAGGTGAAGTTTCTTGTGTAAAGGAAGTGGAAGCTTGGACAGATGACTAGGGAGGTATTCAAAGATATTGCTCAAGACTGCAAGGATAAAATCAGAAAGGCCAAAGGACAGTTGGGGTTGCAGTTAGCAAGAGATGTGAAGGGTAGCAGGAAGGGGTTCTTACAAGTATGTCAATAACAAGAAGAAGATCAGGGATGACGTATCTCCCTTACTGAATGGAGCAGATATTGTCATGGTGAAGGATGCGGAAAAGGCTGAAGTGCTCAGTGGACTTCAGAAAAGCAGATTTTGTCTCCCTCAGGGAACTGATGG
>ML681973.1:30448439-30514140 GCA_007922195.1 Podocnemis expansa | reverse complement strand
TGACAGGAAACTTCACACCAAAAGGAAACTTCACCAAAACAAAAAAAGAAAACAAAAAAAGAAAAAAAAAAAAGAAAAACCACAACAAACAGCACCGCAATCCAGCGATGCCTAACTCCGGATTCAAGCGCTGCACCGCTTGCAATGATGCTATGCCGGCCTCAGATGGCCATGAAGCATGCATCAAATGCTTAGGTGAGGGACATTTACCTCACAAATGTACCCACTGCCGCAACCTTACCTCACGAACGAGGAAGGAAAGAGACAGGAAGCTCAAGCTCCTGCTATTAGAAGGCTCCCTCCGTCCCGCCTCAGAACCAACTGCCTCTCCTCAGCTATCGGAGGGAGCACACAAGTGCCGCTTGGCGCTCTCTTCCCCAGTACCTCACAAAAAATCTAAGAGGACTGGTTCTCACCAACGAAACTTGCAGCTGGAACCTAAGAGGGTGAACCCTGCAAGTGCGGTAACCGATGGCTTAGTGATCACAGCCACGGAGCCGCAAACGGCACCGTCGGACACTACGGAGCCAACCCCGCTGCCGCAGCCAACAGCGCCGTTGCGCTCATCACCGGCGCCGCTGCCTCTCTCCGCGCTGAACACGGCACCACCGTCAGTGCCGATTCTTTACCCCCCACCGGCACCGCTGACATTCCCTGCTACGGTGCCACCACTACAGCCTCAGTCAGGCGTAGTAATCACAGCACCTCCACCGGCAAAACACATCACAAAGACAAAACACATTGACCGGGCACAGGACCTGACGGTGCGCTCAGCTCCAGAATCACCCCTATTTCAAACAGACTCTTCCTCGAGCACTCTATCCACCAGGTCCAATTCACCAGCACACTCTCCATCAGCTGCCTCCTCTACCTCAACACCTGATTCTCCAGTTCCCCAGCCAATTCCACCGACCACTGTAAATACGGCTTGTTATCCTTACCCGCCGTGGATGTTTTATCCATATCCAGCTGCCACGGACTTTACCAACTGGCCAGGTTATCAGCTATTCCAGCACCCACATAGCTGGGCTCCTGCAGCTATACCGGCACCACAGGCTGCATCAGTGATATCACAGCAGCCTGCTACCTCAGTTCCTGCAGATGCTCTTCACCCTGAAAACCCAACAGCCGAACAGCAGCCCCGCGCAGACGACATAAAGCAATTCAGAGAATTATTCAAGCGCACAGCTGACACTATGAGCATCTCCCTCAACAATAACCCTACACCCCACCACAAATTGTACAAGATTTTACAGGCACCAGGTTCTGATAAATTAGCCCTACCCATAGATGAGGGCATACTGGAACCTGCTATGGAAATATGGCAAGCCCCCGCCTCTGCGACTCCATCGACCAAAAGAATTGACAAAAAGTACTTTATTGCTCCGAAAGGTAACGAATTCTTGTTTAATCACCCACAACCAAACTCATTGGTGATTGAGGCGGCGAACCAACGTACCAAGCAGTCATATTCAAAGTCCAACCCTGGTACGAAGGAAGACAAGAAATTAGACACCCTTGGCAGGAAGGTATACACCTCTGCAGCTCTTCAGTTCAGAGTTGCAAACTACACTGCCTTGCTATCCAACTATGATTACGAGGTATACTCCAAACTCAACGAGTTCACTGATTCCCTTCCACAAGGCAAGCGGGAAGAATTCAAGCTCCTAATCACTGAAGGCCAACTCGTGGCGCGTACGGCACTGCAAGCCTCGCTCGACTCGGCTGACGTCGCTGCCAGAACACTGGGCACAGCCATCGTTATGAGGCGCTCCTCATGGCTACATGCGGCAGATCTGCCAAGGTCAATGCAACGTACCATAGAGGATCTACCATTTGACAGGGACAGTTTATTTGCCAAGTCCACTAACGATGTGATGCATGACTTAAAAGACTCACGTGCCACATTAAGAACCCTTGGCATCTTCCCTCCTTTCTCACGTCGCAAACCCTACAGGAACCTATCATCTACACCCAAATACCATCAAAATCAATCTAACCGTAGGGCCGATAATTACAGGAACAAACCTCGCCTACCCCGTAGAAATAAACAACCAAATCAGCCTCAACCTGCACAGTCCGGCAGCCTCAAACAACAATTTTGATGGTCCTCTCGAGGGAATTTCCAACCAACTTCGGCAAAACCTGCAACAGTCACCTACACTACACCTGAGCTTCAGCGACAAATTGCGTCCATTCCTCCACCAGTGGCGCACAGTCACATCCGACAGATGGGTATTAGAAATTATCCAGAAGGGCTATTCTATCCCTTTCCTATCCAAACCAAAACCCCAACCCCCCCACCCGTCCCTTTTCAGGGACCCCTCTCACGTACAGCACCTCCAGGTCGAAATCCACCACCTTCTTCACATAGGTGCAATAGAACAGGTCCCAAGACATCAGATGGGAAGGGGTTTTTATTCCCCATACTTTCTAACTCAAAAGAAAACGGGGGGTTGGAGGCCAATATTAGACCTCAGACGCCTCAACGTATACATTCAAGTAAAACGCTTCAGGATGGTGACGTTGCCCAACATCCTTTCTTCCCTTCAACATGGAGATTGGTTGGCCTCCCTCGATTTAAAGGATGCCTACTTTCATATCCCGATACATCCATCACATCGCAGATTCCTTCGATTCCTGTTCCTCAACCATCATTACCAGTACACGGTCCTGCCCTTCGGACTCTGTACAGCACCAAGGACTTTTTCCAAGGTGATGGCCCCGGTAGTCGCCTTCCTCTGCAGACGCCACGTCGCCATATTTCCATATTTAGACGACGTCCTTGTAAGGGTGCCAATGCGACAACAGGCCACGGCAGCCATCAATACCACAGTCAACCTCTTCCGCTCGTTAGGTCTCACCGTCAATATCACCAAATCATGCCTAACACCAGTGCAGGAAATACACTTCATCGGGGCTCGCATTCACACACCATCATCGACTGCCTTCCTTCCCTCGGACAGATTTCACAACATGCAAGAACTAGTCACAACCATCCAGAACTCAACCATCACTTCAGCCCGCACCTGCATGCAATTACTGGGCCACATGTCAGCCACAACTTCCGTAGTCCGTTATGCACGTCTTCACATGCGTCCTTTCCAACTGTGGTTCCTCTCACAATTCAAGCAAAACCGACACTCCCTCACGAGACTTCTATCCGTTCCTCCGGCGATCAAACACTCCCTGTCATGGTGGACGGATCCCAACAACGTTCTACACGGGGTCCCCTTTCTTCCACATCAACCGGACCTCACGATTACCACAGACGCCTCCCTCACCGGATGGGGAGCACACCTCCAAGACATGACAGCACAGGGCAAATGGGATCCAGGGGAAGCTCATGCCCATATAAACCTGCTCAAATTAAGAGCAGTGGTAAAAGCGTGTCTTCGATTCTTACCAGTCATCGCGGGCAAAATGATCAGAATCCGGACCGACAACAGGACATGCATGTTTTATATCAACCGACAGGGCGGCACAAGATCCTATGCCCTTTGCCTAGAGGCGATGAAATTGTGGAACCTATGTATTTCCCATTCAATAGATCTCCTGGCAGAATACCTACCTGGCAAGGACAACACCTTAGCGGATTCTTTGAGCCGGTCCTTTCCCAGCCATCACGAATGGGAGATACGTTCCGACATCTTGCAAACCGTATTTCAACAATGGGGTCTCCCCGAGATCGATCTGTTCGCTACCAAGGAGAACAAGAAGTGCCACAAATTTTGCTCCAGAGCAGGAAAGGGCCACGGCTCATCTGGCGATGCCTTCCTCGTCCACTGGGGCACGAGACTTTGCTATGCCTTTCCACCAATTCCATTAATTCCACGAATCCTCCACAAGATTCAGCAGGACAAGGCCCGCGTAATCCTCATAGCACCGACATGGCCACGCCAACCATGGTACACACTTCTCCACATATTGTCGGCAACGCAACCCATCACCCTTCCTCTCATTCCCGATCTCCTATCACAACGCCTCGGAACCCGTTTTCATACTCACCTGCACCGATTACACCTAGCGGCATGGAACCTCGATGGTTCACTTTCCTCGAAACCCGATGTTCTCACAGGGTCAGACATATACTGTTGAATAGCAGAAAACCCGCCACATGGAACACTTACCTCCAGAAGTGGAAGCGCTTTTCAGCCTGGTGTACTCGACGATCCATCACACCGGACACAGCTCCTCTTCCATTGGTCCTGGAGTATCTCGTAGACCTAAAAGAAACAGAAGTTTCAGTGAATACAGTGAGAGTACACCTCGCTGCCATCTCTACATTTCATGAACCAATACAGGGCTATTCGCTCTTTGCTCACCCTACCTTTAAACGCTTCATGCTCGGCCTACAGAACCTCTACCCACAAATCCGCCCACCCGCCATTCCATGGGACCTCACAAGGGTACTTAAAATGTTGATCAGGCCTCCCTTTGAGCCACTAGCCACAGCTACCTTGTTGCATATGTCCATGAAGGTGGCCTTCTTAGTGGCAATTACATCAGCCCGACGGGTAGGAGAGAGAGCTGCTCTTATGGCACACCCGCCATACACCATCTTTTACAAGGACAAAGTCTCATTGCGTCCCCATCCGAAATTCATCCCTAAGGTATCATCATCCTTCCATATGAACCAAACCATCAACCTACCAGTCTTTTATCCTAAACCGCATGCAACATCGCAACAAAGAGCACTTCATACCCTTGACATCAGACGAGCACTCTCATTTTATCTCGAGCGCACAAAATCTTTCAGAAAGACACCTCGTTTATTCGTTTCCACTGTCAAACGTTCCCAGGGGCAACCCATCTCAAAGCGGCGGTTATCTACCTGGATATCATCCACTATCAGGACCGCCTATGACATCTCTCAGTCAGCTCCACCAGTGTCAATCCGCTCACACTCCACCAGATCAATGGCATCCTCCATAGCCTTCCTGACGAAGGTTCCAATCCACCTTATCTGCCAAGCGGCAACCTGGTCCTCCACAGACACATTCGCCAAGCACTACGCCTTAGAACAACTATCCTCCATGGACACGGCTCTCGGCCATGCGGTCCTAAACTCGGTCCGACTGGGACAACCCGAAGTACCCACCTCCGGCCAGGACAACTGCTAGATACTCACCCAGAGTGGAGCAGTCGGGAGCACTGCTCGTCGAAGAAATGGAGGTTACTCACCTTCGTGCAGTAGCCGAAGTTCTTCGAGATGCGTGCTCCCGACATGCTCCACTACCCGCCCTCCTCCCCTCTACTTCGAATTACTCCTTTGCTCTGTAGGTAGTCTTCGTCGTAGAAAAGGAACTGAGGAGACCGCTGTGGGGAGAGCAGGCTGCTGACGTCACCAGCGGCGGGAAGGAGCGCTGGATGCCGTGAGTGCCTCCTCTCCCCACTGCCTGAGCCACTGCTTACAAATCTCCGATCCAGGGCGCGGTGCGGTGTCCGCACCCAGAGTGGAGCATGTCGGGAGCACGCATCTCGAAGAACTTCGGCTACTGCACGAAGGTGAGTAACCTCCATTTTTGGCCTCAAAATGTATGACTGATGACTGAGGGCTGGAAAGCATGCCTTTGGCACGAGAGATTAAAGGAGCTTGATCAGTTTAGTTTTTCAAAAAGGAAGATCAAGAGGTGACTTGATTATAGTGTAAGTACCTTCCTGGGGGAACAATACCAGGTATTAAAGGACTCTCAAGTAAAGCAAAAGGCAGAAGAACTAATGACTGGAAGCTGAAACCAAATGAGAAACAAAGCTCACATCTTTGACAGTGAGGATAATTAACCATTGGAATAAACTCCCAAGGAAAGTGCTGCATTCCCTATCTCTTGATGTCATCAGAGCAAGACTGGATGCCTTTCTGGAATACACTTTAGTTAAATCCAGGTAAACCCTCCTCAATACAGGAATAACTGGGTGAAATTCTGTGGCCAGTGCTATGCAGGAGTTGAGACTTGAACAGTGGTTCTCAATCTGTTTACCACTGCGGGCTGCACGTGCAGCTCTGTATTATGCGGGCTGCATCTGCGCGCTATATACAATCTGTATGGCCCTGAGGATGTCATGTGGGCTGCAGCTGCATGCTGATTGGGATGCAGGTTGGGAACCACTGGCCTAGATGGGCTAATGGCTTTAAAATCCATGAGTCCTTGGACCAGCTCCTCAGCTGATATAAACTGCCATAGATCAATTGACTATACTGATTTATAGCACCTGAGGACCAGGCTGCCAAAGCTCAAATGGATTAGATGAGAAAGTTTGAGGGATGTAGTCTGCTCTCAGTTCCACCAGGAATAACTCCTTTGATTCTGGATTTCATTCCCATGTAAACAAAACTTAATCCAGCCCACAGTGTATTGCAGGATCTCCAGTGCTCTTCTAAAGGTGTAATTCATAGTCATTCCTGTACAGCACAAAACTTATGTACCAGTGAAATTACACTTAAGTCTTTAAAAATATTGTTTAAATGGGATTTAAGTGATGCACAGATCTTCTGTTAACTCAGGGATAAAATTCTTAATATAATCTATGTATAGCTGTCAAATGGTGTGCAGTTCCACATGGGACATTTTATGCACATTATTTAAATGCCAGGATGAAATTTTCTCTTATGGTTTTTTTTGGAGCCCAGCCCTAGAGCACCTTGTTCACTCTCTCTCTACTTGTGAAGATTTTATCTGAGGCAATGGTGTGCATGACAGAATTGTCTGAGAGTTGAGTAGGTAACAAATTTTCCTATTGCAGGAAAATTTGGAGAGCTCAAAAAAAAAAGTCTGATTCTCAAATCAGTATGAGGAGACTGTCTTGAAAATTGTAAAATTGGTAGTCTGAAAAACAAAATTCAGTTTGGGGCAATTGAAATGTTATGTTTTTGGCATTTCCAAAATGTGTGTGTTCAATTTTGACATTTTCTTCTATTTGAATTTTCAAACTGTAATTAGCAACATTTTAGAAATCAAATATAATTGAACTTTTTCATTCAAAAAGGTCAGAATGGGAATTTTGAAACTTTTTCCCTAAAACTTTTTGAAACAAGAAATTAGTTGAACACTAGGTGTTTTTAGGTGGTGTTCACTCATCATTTTCTACAAAATGTTTGCCTGAAAAATTTCTGGCCAGTTCTGCTAAATGCAGGAGTGTCATGCAAAATGCTTGAATAGATCTAGACATAAAATGTGAGGGAGGATGTCTCTCTGGAAAATATCAGATTTTTGGTGAAAATTCAAATACTGATGTCATTAAACTGAAATACTGAAATATATCATTTGGAAATGCTGCCATGATGCCTTATGAAAGTTCTAATTCAGGTGTTTCATGCTTCCATTTGCCTCTATATTGTAGGGTCCTTGGTTAGATTGCATCTGCTGTGATGCACCATCTTGGAGAGATGAGGTGGTGCATCATGGAGATCTGGAGCCCTGGAGCATCGTGCAGTTCAAAGACCTGCAGATCACTTATGCCCCTGTAACACATAAGCTGTGATTAACTGTGGTTTCCTTAGGTGATTCAACAATTCCATTCATTTCTTACCTCTGTATCAAGCTTATCTCCTTCTTCTTTCTTTCTGTTTATTTGAGCAACTTTCTTAAGCAAATGCACTGCTTGGTCCAGTTTGCCTGACAGAACCAGCCACCGAGCAGACTCTGCAAGCCACCTGCAAAATGAGCATCAATACCAGGGAACAATGGAGTGCTTCCTTCTTTCCAGTTGGGTTCTCTTTGTAGGAACTTGCATCTCATGGGAATCAGGGACACTCAGCCCTGGGTAGAACTGGGAGCTTGTGGGACAGATTCTGAGGTGAAATTGTGCTGTTGCAAGTACAGAGTAACTCCACCGGCTTGTAGCTACTAGTCTATTTCAGTAGAACCTACTGCTTCCAGTTGAGTTTGGATGGCTACAGTGCTCTCTCTTCTACATGCATCCACATTTTCTATGTTGAAAGGTACAAATGACTGCATTTGGAGCCAAAGACAATCACAGAAGCTGGTAAAGCAATGGGTGTGCCAAGCACGTTCTTTCAGTCAAGCTGCTTCATGTAGTAAAGACAAGGCAAACAATGGGGGCCATAGGCTGAATGCCACATCACTAAATCAGATGGGAATATAGATTGTAGGTGGGGCTTATTTTAGCTCAGCCCAGTCAGTGTAGAGCTGCCTGCTTATATTCCCTGCCACCCCCACACTTGAGAAGCATGCCTGAGACCTCGTCTATGCTACAGTGTTAGGGCAATGTAAGGCAGTTTATGTTGCCTTAATTCTGACAGCATTTACACTAAAGTGTAGCTCCCACCAATGTAAGTTGCCCACCACACCCATTTAACAACTGCACCTTCATGAGAGGTATAGTGCTTAGGGCAATGCAGTGTCAATATAGAGATAGATATTTGCATCACCTGTTGGCTGTCAGCCCCATGTGGGATTCACAGCTAGAGTCTCCCTGCTTCAACTCTCAGCACGCCAGAGTGTCCCACAGAGGTGAGTGCTCCTGGTGATGATGCACACCATCAACAGAAGGAGCATCATGTGAATGTGAAAAATCGATTTAATTTCTGCAGTGGCTGTACATTGGCTTGACTTAAGTTGATTTAATTTTGTAATGTAGACATGCCCTAAGAGTGAGATCAGAATCCAGGCCTGTGAACCTACCCAGAAACAGTGATGTACTTACCAGGAGTAGAGAAAGAAAATGAAGAAGGGTATTGATGCGGTGAATTGTAACCAGTGCCAGTCCGGGAGGGCATATGCCAAGCCAGGAAGAATGATTTGCCCGATTGTCACGCAGTATCCCACCACCATACCTGCTATGGTTCGTTCTTTGGTTGGCACCCACTCAACGACTAGAAGAGAAGGCACCAAGCCCCAGAGATGAATGCTAGAGTTGGTGAAAAATTTTTGGATGTATAATTTATTTACTGAAAAATAGGTTCAGATGGACCAAAACTGTTTGGAAATTTGGCCTGAGTTCAGATAATAGTTTTGGCCACTCTCCCCAGAAAGATTTTTTTTCTGAAACTGTCTAAATGTTTTGTTTCAACTCTTTGTTTTAAAACAAAGATTTTTGTTTAGAAATGTAGCTAACATTGTTTTTTTTAAAAAATCCTGAAATATGTATTAAACAACCAAAATGTCCAAAATGAATCCCCCCAAAGAAAAATCTCCCCCAAACAATGTTTTGGGTTGAGCAAAACATTTCATTTGATTGAAAGTGAATTTTTATTTTTTATTTTGGTGAGAAAAACTTTTACTCTGGATCAATTTGAACCAATTTTGTAAAAAATGTTTTTGGTTCAGCCACTGAACAAACCAATTATTCCCACAGCTTTAATTGATATACTGCCCAAGCAAACAGGCTGTGGAGCATGTGGGAATGTTTCTATGGACATGGATTCAAGTCTTGCAGATGCCAGCTAATGTGAGGGGTTAAAAATGATGCTGAATGAGGGGCAGCATGGGCCAGTGATTAAGATACTAGACTGGTATTCAAGGCTTTGGTGTTCCATTCCTGGGTCTGCTATGGAAATTCTCCAGAAATTCTGGCAAGACACTTTGGCTGTTTCCTCTGTTCATTATTTATATTTTAGTAGCGCATAGGAATTGTGCATTAGAACCCTGGTGTGTTAGGCTCTGTATAGACACAGAACAAAGAGATGGTCTCCTCCACAAAGAGCTTAAAATGTAAGACAAGAGCCAGTAGTTGGGGCAGAAAGACAGATGGGGGTTACAGAGTGACTTGGACAAATTGACAGGTTGGGCCAAAAAAAATCTGATGAGATTCATAGAATCATAGGGTTGGAAGGGACCTCACAGGTCACCTAGTCCAACCCTGTGCCAGAGGCAGGACCACTCCCACTAAACCATCCCAGTCTTGGTTTTGTCCAGCCCGGCCTTAAACACCTCCAAAGATGGAGATTCCACCACCTCCCTCGGCAGCTCATTCCAGTGCTTCACCACTCGCCTAGTAAAAAAGTTTTTTCTAATATCCAGCCTCGACCTCCCTAACTGTAACTTGAGACCATTGCTCCTTGTTCTGTCCTCTATTACTACCGAGAACAGTTGAGCTCCATCTTCTTTGGAGCATCCCTTCAGGTAGTTGAAGGTTGCTATCAAATCACCTCTCAATCTTCTCTTCTGCTGACTAAATAAGCCTAATGCTTTCAGTCTTTCCTCATAGGGCTTATGCTCCAGCCCTTTAATCATTTTGGTTGTCCTCCGCTGAACTCTCTCTAGCATGTCCCTGTCTTTTTTGTAGTGGGGAGCCCAAAACTGAACACAGTATTCTAGATGTGGCCTCACCAGTGCAGAATAGAGGAGAATGATCACATCCCTTGATCTGCTGGTAATACTTCAACAAGGACAGGTGCAAAGTCTTGCACATAGAATAGAAAAATCCCATGAACTGCCATGGGCTGGAGACTGAGTAAGCAGCAGTTCTGCAGAAAAGGATGTGGGGGTTACAGTGGACAAATACCTGGATTTGAGTCAGCAGTGTGCCCTTCTTGCCAAGAAGGCTAATGGCATATTGGACTGTATTAGTAGGAGCATTGCCAGCATATGGAAGGAAGTGATTATTGCCCTGTAATTGGCACTGGTGCCATGACTCTTGGAGTTTTGTGTCCAGTTTTGGGCCTTGCACTACAGAAATGATGTGGACAAGGGAGAATCTGAAGGAGGGCAACAAATGATTAGGGAGCTGGAGCACGTGACTTGTGAAGAGAGGCTGAGAGAACTGGAGTTGTTTAGTCTGCAGAAGAGAGGAATAAGGGGGAATTTTCATAGCAGCTACCTGAAAGGAGTTTCCAAGGAGGATGGAACAAAGTTGTTGTCAATGGTGATAGATGACAAAATAGGAGCAATGGTCTCAAGTTGCTGTGGGGAAGGTCTAGGTTGGATATTAGGAACAACCTTTTCCCTGGGAGGTGGTGAAACACTGGAATAGGTTGCCTAGGGAGGTGGTAGCATCTTCATCCTTAAGTTTTTAAGGTGCAATTTGACAAAACTGGGTGATTTAATTGGGATTGGTCCTGCTTTCAGCAGCTTCTTGGACTAGATACCTCCTAAGGTCCCTGCCATGCCTAAGCTTCTGTTTTACAATTCCTTGATCTGCTGTTCTAGATTTTATGATTCTAAGTATTATTATTGTAATCCAGTGATGCTACAATGTTCCTTCTGTGACTTCCTTCTCGCTCATGTGGAGCATAAGCAGAAGTGATGCATGCAAAATACAGGGATAAATATTTGTGTGCTGGGGCCAGATCAAAACCAACAAGAACAGGAAAGCAGCATCCAAAAATGACAACCAGACATTGGGGGCAAGCTGTGGCTGCAGACTAATGCTGCAAGCCCTGTGTAAGAGTGCACAGTTAGCTTGTATAACGCACTTTTGTAAGGTTACCATGAGGCTGAGACCTCAGCAGCATTTAAACGAGGAATCCGACATTGCTCTGGAAACTGAGAACATTGAGACTCTTGATAGAAAAGAAGTGTGTTACTTAGGGGCACAGACTCTTTTTTTTTTTTTGTTCTGTGTTTGTGCAGCACCTAGCACAGCGGAGTCCTGGTCTATGCAATGTAAATTACAATAACAGTGGTCCTAGGGTGCACAAGGATAATGTGGTTGGGCTGGGTCCAAGCAGGTGTAGAAAATGCTGTAGTAAAAATGCCAGCTAATCCGCAATGCTGTTGATGGCTCAGGCACTAAAAGTAGTGGGGGCGGGGGTTGTTACTCCATTCACACTGCATGCCAGGCTCATGTGTCTTGCTTGCTGGCCAGGCTGAGCTAGGAACAGTGGGACAGCTCTCCCAGTTAATCAGGACATAGGTCAGTCAGGTAATAGATGGGGACTCAAATGAGCTGGTTAGTTTCCTCGTTCTGGCACAGATCCCTGTGTGATGCTGGGCAAATCAAACCCCTCAGTATCTCCGTCTGTAAAATGGGGACATTAGTTCTTTCTTCATCTATCATAAACTGTTTGGGAGATGGACTGTCTCACTGCATCCAAATGTAACCTCGAGCAGCGTGAATGAGCTCATTAGCTTGAAGGTTCCTTGGCTCAGTTTCCAGCCCCATGCCACTACCATGGCAGCCATCAGTTAAGCGGGGCTCTCGGGCTGGCATAGAGCTGTATCCGTTGGGCAGCAGACACAAAAGAGGATGTAGATGTCCAGGGTCCTAATCTCAGTGAGAGCTCTCACAAGTGGCTGTAATATTAATGGTGGCCACACTGTAACAGGGTCCTTACTGGTTTAGTTAGTGCCCGTGGGTGCTACTGAAACACTACTAGTAACCTGTCCAGTGTAATGTGGCCCTGATGTTTGTTAGGCCTGTGGGAGCTACAATTCTATTACTAACAACATACATATGATGTTGTGGCACCTAGATGGTACTGTAATGCCAGAAATTTATACGCTGTTTGGGATCTCTGAGAGGCTGCCATAAT
Source organism: Podocnemis expansa (assembly GCA_007922195.1). Classification (NCBI taxonomy): domain Eukaryota; kingdom Metazoa; phylum Chordata; order Testudines; family Podocnemididae; genus Podocnemis; species Podocnemis expansa. Next base: position 30,501,704 of record ML681973.1, on the reverse strand, counting down.
GTGGCTAGTGGTAATAAGAGCTAATATGTCCAGGTTAAAAACAAGGAACAGTGGAAGAAGATCCCTTACCCAGGGATGCACTGTTGAGGATGACCCCAGAGAGGGCCATCCCAACCAGGAAACGGAAGGTGCAGTATGCAGTGAAATTGGGCGAGAAGGCGGTGCAGGTGCCTATGACAGCCATTTGCAGGTAAGACCAGCTCAGGAGAGACTTCCGCCCAAGCCTGTGGTACAGAAGAGCAAATTAATAGCTGTTCTGGGCAAAGGGGTATAAAAGAGTTTGGTGACTAACAGAATCCTTTCTATGGAGAGCTACAGTGCCTTTTGGCTGGTGTGGACAGCACTGATGAGACCACACCTGGCAATCTGCATTCAGTCCTGGACCCATAGATACCAGACTGTCTGTCTGATCTGATCTAATCTCTCTATATGTTTTTACATAGTCTGTAAGGTGCTCAGAGGAGAACAAGCACCAATGACCAGAAGTCTGGAGGGACTGACCCTCAAGGCAAGGCCATAAGAGTTAAACACAGCTAAGGAATGATCATATGGAGATGAGGATCAGCATCTCAAGTTTATGGGAAGGGTAAACATCAGAGGAGTTGCTTATTAAGGGGTTGATACTGCAGCATGGAATTCAATGGGAGTCGTGCCTTTGACTTCAGCAGGCATGCAGTCAGGGAGGATGAGGGAAAGCAGCTAGATTAAAGAAGAGGATGAACATAAGCAAAGGAAAATGCAGCGACTGGCATGCAACAGCTCAGATTCTTGGCTGCTATAAATGGGCCTCATGCATGCTCACTGAGGACAATGGAAAAATTCCTATTCACTCCAACAGAGTGATGGTGATTTACACCAACCAGGCATCTAGCTACACAAGGCTATTAGACTGTGGGATTATTCTACCCCCAGCCCCACACCTCCGTGTGAGTAAACCTCATTCCTGAAGTCAAAATTTAAATATCTCCTTCACTGCCTGGACTTTTGCCCCTCACAGATATCATTTGCCCCAAAGCCCTACTGTTGTCTCTGCCCCTTTCTCTGCTTTGGGGTGGGGGGAGAAGGAATAGCCTTGCAAAGACTCACCTGTCTGCTAAGCTTCCAAACACGAGTGCCACCAACAGCACACCAGCCATGTAGATTGACTGAGCCATGTGCCCGAGTATCCGCAGGTCACATACCAGGTCCCACTACAGGGGGCAGAGGAGGAAGGGGAGTCAGACATTAGCATACAAACTGCTCGTGCCCACCCGAGAAGAAAAGAGCCAATGCTAAGGATAGAAGAGGATTTAATCTAGCAGACAAAGCTATAATGGAGAGCGAGGATAGCTGGTCACTAGGCTATGGAGAATTATCCCCAGCAGTTATGTAGTGACTGTATTATGTGGATGCTGGACTTCAGGGTGCAGTACTGCCTGCTGCTAGTGGGCGGTGGAATGTCTCAGGCTGCACTTCTACCTGGCAGCTGCTGTGGGACTGCAGATAGCAAAGGGAGGAAGCACACAGGGCAAGCTGGGCAGGCTCCAAATGGGCCATGAGGGCTTCTGCCTTTGCTCCTGCTACCCCTCCAATTTCTTTGAGCACCAGAAGCCCTAAATGCAGAGGCAAGAAGGCTTGGTGATGCTGCACTGGCTTGGGACTGAGGAGAGCTGGGTCTGGTTTAGGGTCTGCTGCTGACCTGCTGTGTGACTTTGGCGACTCAGTTTCCCCTCCCACCCATTGTCTGTAGGTTCTTCAGAGCAAGGAGCATCTCTCACTGTGTGTCTGGGCAGTGCCTGGTGCAATGGGGGGCCCAATCTCAGTCAGGGTGTGGGTATTGCCTGGCACAATGGGGACCCTGGTCTTAGTTGAGACCTCTAGGCACAACAGAGATTTTAATAATAATAATAATGATGATTTTATTGGCACTGGGAAATGACCATTTGCATTTGGTAAATACGGGTACATTTACAATAAAATTAATCCCTGTTTTGTATTTATGTTTTTTAACAAGTGCAAGTAAATATTTCAATAATCAGCAATCTGAGAAATGTCAAGGGCCAGAACATTCTCTGTTTGCAGTCTTATAGCTCAGCGCTGCTTAAACAAGCAAACAGTGCTTTGTTGTGTAAGTGAATTTGTTAACAGGGTGACTGACAGCTGATAGGAGGTCACATGGATGAGTGATATGACTACTGGTGGATATTAAAATAAATGAACATCTTGGTATTGGGTAGCCACTATTGTGCAGCTGCATAGTGTGGTCTACTGCTTAGAGTGGAGAACTAAGGCTCAGGACTCCTGGGTTCTGTCCCAGCTCTGGGAGAGGAGTGGGGTTGAATAGGTTAGGGTGTGGGGCGGGAGTCAGGTTTCCAGACACTTGAAAGGAAAGTGGTCTAGTACTTGGAGCAGTAATCTACTGGAATTCCTGGGTTCTATGACAGCTTGTGTGATTCTAGAGGTTAGAGGACCAGCACAGGAAGCCTTGGACTCCTGTGTTCTGCACCAAGCTCTATGGCTGACACAGCCATTACTGCCAGCAACTCACTTTGCTGCCCTGTGCCTAATTTCCCCACCTGTAAAATGGGGATAATGGTACTACTTAGCTCACAGCAATGGATGCAACTTTGTAAAACTCCTTGAATCATGGGATGGTCTGAGTCTTCTTATATCCAGCTACAGCTACCGTCTGGCAAACAGTTAGCAGAATTTCTGTTGACAGCATGAATGTTCCTTCCCAGTACAAATTGTCAGTAAATAACAGGAGCAGCAGGCATGGGGAAGAAGAGTCTCTCACCATATTGGACTGCCTACATTATTTTTTGTTCTAGTAGCAGTTTGAAGGTCCAGAGACTTGTACACCTAGTAAAAGACAACCCCTGCTCTCAAGAGCTTACATTTCAGGTAGACACAGGTGAGAGAATAAAGAATTATCCATGTTTTAGAGATGTGGGGATGTAAGGGACAGAGAAATGAGGAGGAAGCTGTGTCTGAGCCTAGTAACCCCATCTAATAAAGGATATTGCAGAAATGAAAGGAGTTCACTTAAAGACAGCAAGAATGACCAAGGGCCTGGGAAACTCTCCTGTGGAGAGAGATCTGAAAGTAGTGGGCTCATTTATCTTAGCAGGGAATGCATAAGAGGGACAGGATAAAATCTGTAAAAGAATGACTGTGAGAGAGGTGACAGTTCAGGAGCATCTGTTCTCTCCAGCTCACAACACCTGAACAAGGGGACGTGAAATGAATTTAAAGATGGACATGCAAAACCAATAAGAGGAAATGCGTTCTTTCACATGATGTGGGATGAGCCTGTGGAACTCATTGCTCCACAAAGTCATGGAAGGGAGGAAGTTAACAAGATTGAAAGAAGGATTAGACATTCATATGGATATCAAAACCATCCAGTGTAATGATAATTAATAACAGGAGGGTTATTAAACCTGGTACTTCAGGGCTTGAGCTGATCTCTGACTATTGGGATGAGACCTCTGTGTAGGACAGAGGGCTGCTGCAGGATTCCTGTGCCTGCCTCTGAAGCATCTGCTGCTGGCCACTGTCCAATAGAAGAGACTGGGATTGATGGACCTGGGGTCTGATCCAGCTGGGTAAAATCTGTAATTTTCCTAAGGTCACAGAGTAGGAATGGTTGAGGCAAGTCGCAGTGCACTGCCTTAACCACAAGATCACAATTCCTTCTGCTCCTGGGTGGTAAAATGTACATGTTGGTCCCTAATGTCCAGGCAATACTGGGTTTCTCAAAGCATCTGTAAGTGCTTTAGGCTCTTCCTTACCTCCATAATGATGGTGTTGGTGAAGACGCTTGTGTCATAGATCCACCCATCTGTGCATGGCTCTGTTTCCATCTTTGTCCCATTCGTGATTGTAGCATTGGGATTTAGGAGCTGCCACTGGGTGGTGACAAACCGACGACACTTCTCTGGCTCCCAGTCCCCATCCATGGGGATGGAGACCATCAAAAGATCTTTAGCACTTAATCTTTGAGTCAGATTTGTACCATCAGAATTGTTGGCTACATGGATCTGGCAGTGGTGTCCTGGGACAGCAGCGGCAAAATTCTGAAGGAAGTTGTGAGAAGCTGCAATTAAAATAGGGATGACAAGCAAAGCAATGTGGATCAGTTGAAAGCGGCCCATGCCACCAATGCGGTCTAGGAGTTCAGCAAAAGTCATGATGAACAGATCCACCTGTAACTTGCCTCCTGATGGACTTCAATGAGTTTCACAAACAGAACTGGATTTGGAAAGGGTAATCCCTACAAAAGTTCCAGCTCTCTTAGAGACCTGTCAAAGCATGACAGCTACAGGCAGTGGCTTCCTAAAGGAATAAAGCAAGATGTGGATTCACTGCTGCATGCAAGAGTTTAGTCTTCTTGTTTCAGAAAAAGTTCCCTTTACCACAACCCTGTTAAATTCTTGCCTGCCACATCAAAACTTTTGTTGTTCTGGCGTCCACCCAAACATTGGGGATTGCAGCAAGGATCCCAGTCTCTCAGAAGAAGTTCTGAGCAACCTGTGGTGTGAACTTAGATCACCTCGGTGGGACTGTTTCATTTCAGGATGCTGGAAATTGTATGTATTGTAGGGGGTGGTGTTCTTTTTGTTTCTTTTCTTTTAAAACTGTTTCAGTTAAATGATTGCTTGTGTGGGTTATGTAAGATAATCATCTTATTTAGATTAAAGTTCTACTCTTTCAGGATTAACTTGAAGGGAAAAGGAGACAAAATCTGCTGATTCAGTAAATGTTGGACAAAGGGGAGTGTTAAGAAGGCTTTAGGCCTTCAGTACACAAGGGCCCCAAGCCAGCTTTGCATTGGTTGGTTACTTTGGCATTGCAGTAGCACCTAGAGGTTTCAACTCAGAGTGCTTTTCTAAGCATGGCACGGATCCTGGCTGAGATGAGGGCCCCCATTGTGCTGAGTGCTGCACAACCCCCAACTGAGATCCAGGCCCGTTGTGTTAGATGCTTTACAGACTTTGAATGAAAACAGGACCCCATTGTGCTGGGCACTGAAAAGATGACTGATGGGATCAAGTCTCACACTGAAATAAATTGGCATGGCCCCAGTGAAGACGATGGAGTTTACACCAGTTTACATCAGCTGAGGATCTAACTCCACTTGCACTACGTAGAAGCTGGCTGGTGATGGAGGAAAGTTGGTGTCCATGTAGAGGCAAATTGCTGGATAAAGGCAGGGTGGAAACTGCATAAATCCATGGGAGAGAGGGAAGGGCAAAGAGAATGGTAGAGAAGAAAGGTTATAAGGGGGTGGCTAGAGGACTCACTTAGGGCAAGAAGACCAGTCTTCTATCCTTGGTTCTGATGAATGACCTTTGGCAATTCACTTGTTTTTATTTTTGGTTTTAACTGAGGCTGGGGCTGTCTTTATTATTTGTCTGCTCTTACTTAGATTGGTAGCCGCAACCATCTCTTTGTTTTGTATTTTTCTCAGGCATAACAACACAGAATCCAGCAAAGGGGAAGAAAAATGATTAGTGGGGTGTAGCACATGAGTTATGAGAAGAGCCTGAGTGAACTAGGCTTGTTTAGTCTGCAGATGAGAAGAATGAGGGGGGCTTTAATAGCAGCCTTTAACTAACCTGAAAGGAGGTTCCAGGGAGGTTGAAGCTAGACTGTTCTCAGTGGTGACAGATAGCAGAACTAGAAACAGTGGTCTGAAGTTGCTGTGGGGAAGGTCTAGATTGGATATTAGGAAAAACTTTTTCACTAGGAGAGTGTGGAAGCATTGGAATGGATTATAAGGGAGGTGATGGAATCTCCACCCATAGAGATTTTTAAGAGGTGGCTTGAAAAAGCTCTGGCTGGGATGGTTTAGTTGGGGTTTGTCCTGTTTTGAGTAGGGCATTGGGCTAGATGTCCTCTTGAGGTCCCTTCTGATCCTAATCTTCTATGATTCTAACACACAACATAATAAATAATCATATTGCAACACTGATTCTAGTTGTAACTTCTAACAACTGCTGTAATGCACGCAATACTTAATATAACAGTCACAGATAACAACATCAGGTGATACACTCCAGCAAATATAGACATCCTTTGATGTGGTCAGTTATCATAGAATCATAGAATTGGAAGGGACCTCATGAGGTCATCTAGTCCAAGCCCCTGCTAAAAACAGGACCACTCTCACTAAATCATCCCAGCCAGGGTAATGTCTAACTGGACTTAAGTATCTCTAAAGAAGGAAATTCCATCACCTCCCCAGGCAACCTGTTCCAATGCTTCCACACTCTCCTAGTGAAAAAGTTTTTCCTAATATCCAAGCTCGACCTCCCCAGCTGCAACTTGAAACCATTGCTCCTTGTTCTGTCCTGTTACTACTGAAAACAGCCTAGCTCCTTCCTCCCTGGAGCACCCCTTCAAGTAGCTGAAGGTTGCTTTCAAATCCCCCCTCAGTCTTCTCTTCTGCAGACTAAATAAGCCTAGCGCCTTCAGTCTCTCCTCATAAGTCATGTGCCCCAGCCCCCTAGTCATTTTCGTTGCCCTCTGCTGGACTCTTTCTAATTTGTCCACATCCTTTTTGTAGTGGGAAGCCCAAGACTAGACACAGTATTCCAGGTGCAGCCTCACTGGTACCAAATAGGGAGGAACATCCCCAAGAGATGTTGGTATCTGGGACCAAATTCACCTGCAGCCACTGGAGCAATTGCCAGGGAGCTTGTGTGCTGTGAACGCAGTAGTTTCCCCTCAGCATGATTGTCTTACTCTTACCTCCTCTTTGTGTAATTAGGGATTTGTAGTGCATCAGTGCCTCAAGATCCCAACTGTGATACACAGATCCTGACCAAAATCAGGGCTTCATTACACCATGCGCTGCATGGACTCTAGCCGACACCACTGGAGATCCAGGCCCTATCATGCTGGATGCTGCCCAGGTCTTGACTGAGATCAAGATCCAGTTGTGCCAGTCCCCCATAATAAGAGACAGTCCTTGGTCCGAAGAGTTTTCAGTTTAAAACAAAGTAATGTTTATTAGCCCTCTTTTACAGCTGAGGAAACTGAGGTACTAGGGCCCAGAGTTTTAAAAGTATCTAGGTGTTCACTGCCCAACATTTCAAGTGACTTAAATGGTTTAGTCTCATTTTCAAAATTAAGTTAGGCACTCAAGAGCCTCAGTCTCATTGGAAGTCAAGGGGATGTTGGCTTCTAAGTGTTTCTGCAACTTTTACAAATGGCACTTAACTTCCTATCCAGTGCAGGAGCTTTGTTACCCTGTATGACTTGCCCAAGGTCACAGAGAGTGTTTTTGTGAGAGGAAGGAACTGAACCTCCAACAGTCCCAATCAAGAGCCATAACTGAAATGGCAGTCATTTTTGCCTTCCCTCTAACACATTCTTTGGTGGAGGCAGCCGTTGTCTCTTGTTCTGTATGAGGATTGTAAGTTCTCTTTGACAAGGAATGTTGTCTTTTATTCCACTTCCCTAATGCAATGGGGCCCTGACCTCTGACGGAGGCCTCACTGTTACGGTACTAACAGTGCAGTGGGACAAGCACTTGGGGTGTAATTGCCCTGTGAGAAAAGTGATTGGGATGTTCTCCTGGTGAGGCTATAAACAAGAGACTTGGGAGTTTTGGTTCAACTCCCTATTGTTCCCCTATATGTCAAAGCTTTCTCCTTGCACCATCCATTTCTGACTTGTGACTAAGGCACTCAACAAACAATTGGGTCACGTGAGTGCTAGTCAACATGGGTGAGTTGCTTTCATGTCCATCTCTGTCCCTTTGGCTGCTGTGGCATTTGGGTTTAGGAGGAACTGCCACTGGGTGGTGATGAATCGGAGACACTTTTCTGGCTGCTGGTTCACATCCATGGGGATGGAGATCCTGAGGAGGTCCTGGCAGCCCAGGAGGTCCACGAACTTGTCATCACAAGTATAGTTAGCAACAACAGCAATACGGCAGTGGTGCCTAGGGGTAGCGGCTGTAAAGTTCTGAAGGATGTTGTGGCTGGCCATCAGTAATATTGGCAGCACCAGTAACGTTATGTGGATGATTTGGAAATGGCCCATACTGCCAACCTGCTCTAAAAGTTCTGCAAAACTCATGTTACCTGAGACTGGAAGATTCAGATACCTTGAATGTGTTTGCTTTGTCAAACGTATGCATGCCCAAAACTCTGTGCAGATCTATATAAAAAAATGCAGCTGCTGTCTACTCACAGAAGCACACAGTCTGTAATTTATTTGCCTTAGACATTCACCAAAAGACTTCTCAGATATTGAGATCTACTCTGAAAAGACAGAAAGAGTTGCAATGCTCAGAATGAATTCCTACAGTCAGGAGGCTGATTTGGCTGCATTAAGTATCTGCTAATTAAAAAAGCAGCTACTCAGAATATTGATGTAATTAAACCAGATGCCAAAATTCTAGGTCATTCTGTGCACAAGTAATCCATGGTCTTTTTTGGCTTCTAAACAATTGCAAGTTCCTTGTGTATCTCAGAAGCCTAATGGAGTGGTTTGGTTTGGGAATGCTGCATTGCATTGGGCTCCATGTCAACAAGCAGACTGTTTGGGACTCTGTTGTTCTTTCAATTAATCTATTTTTGGGTTTGAGATGTTTAACTAGGCAAAGTTCCCCTATGTTTGGAGGACTTGCTGCAAAAGGAAGCTGTTTTAAGAAGAATTTTGGTGAAAGCATGTCAAGGGAGCATCAGTAAGATATGCACTTAAATCTGAGTTTTCCAATCCTGATGTATTTTGCATTGTGCAGCAATCTTGTAGATGGTCAACATTTTGGAATTCCACCTAGCTCAGCAGGGGTTTCCAGTTATCTACAGTTTAGAGGGGCAGACTATAGAACTGAATGCCTCAGTCAGTGAAAGATAGTCCACTATGGGGATTTACCCCACCTGGCCTATATATAAATCTGGAGTCACTCTTCTTGAAGCTCCTATTTTACAAAATCAGGGAGATTCAATGAGCCAGATCCTCAGCTAGTGTAAAGTGGCACAGATCCACAATTGATCTGACAATCTGGTCTCATACAATTAAAATATAAATCTTATTAAATTACACTTACCTGTCTCCTTTGTTTCTACCAAGCAATGTCTTTAAAAAGCTACAGCTGCTTTTCTCTCTGACTCAATGGATCATGCTTTTGCCAGGTAAACTGTCAAGAAATATCACTGGATCAGTAGAGATGAGATTCTGACAGCAGCACATTGAGGAGAGAGGAGGTGGGACTTGCTCAACTTCTCTCATTAGAAGTTGCAACCTCTTTATCCTTGGTTCAGTGACAGCACCAAAAGCCCAGCAGGCAAATCTTGAGTGCCCCTTAATGACCCAGTTAGGAGACCCCCCCCCATTTAGCAGCTTAATAAACAAGAGCTAATAGGATCCCACCATGTGGCCAGAACCTTGTGCAGAACTTTGTGATTGTGGAATGTAAACATAGTGCCTTCCCTGCAGTGCCTGGTATGAGGATACTCATGGGAAGAACAAAAAGGATGCCAGGAGAAGATGTGGGATGAACCTTTTAGAGCCAGGGGCTTGTTGCAGAACAAGAAGAAATTAGAAACCTAATAAGGCAAAACAAGCTTCAAGCCAGCTAACCTGGAGTCTTATCAAAACACTATGATAATGCTGGGGATGTGCTCAGCTGGGCAGTATATTGCTGAAGGATTCAAAAGAACTAGGTTCTGCCTCCAGCTCTGACCTAGTGGTTGACTTTGGGCAAATTATTTAATCTTGCTGTGCCTCAGTTTACAAGTCTGTAAAAAGGGCACAATCAAGTTGCTCTTCCTATTAGACTTCCTTAAAAAAATTTCAGTCAGCAGCCTTTTCTTCCTAATGCGTGGTGGCCTTTTTGACAAGATGGAAATTTTCACATAACCTTTTCATTTTTTTAAAGGAAAAAAACTATATTTATGGGAAAGCTATGGAGAGAGAAGTAGATACATATGAAATAATGTTACAAAGTTAACAGGTTTGAAAGAAAGCTTTGTCTCTTTTCCCTCTTTCGTAATGCAAATGGAGAAGAATGAATGTAAACTCTGCTGGATAGGAAACGGAAGAGATTTTCACACCAGAGCAGGCAGTTCTGAGCTAAATAAAACAAGGAGCCGTGTGGCACTCTAAGCCTAACAGATTTATTTTTCGCATGAGCTTTCATGGGAGAAAATCCCACTTCGTCAGATGCTTCGAAGATGCGTGAACTTACAAAGTGGGATTTTCTCCCATGAAAGCTCATGCGAAAAATAAATCTGTTAGGCTTAGAGTGCCACACGACTCCTTGGTTTTTTTGCTAGACTAGACTAACACAGCTATCCCTTTGGAAATTGACAATTCTGAGCTGCTGACATGAAAATAATAAGGGGAACCATCCATGCTGCAGTCTCTGTAGCACTGCCAGCAAGTGGAGGTGGTGCAGCGATCTGCTCAGCTCGCATGAACCACTGAGGCATCATCCAACTGTAGGAGCTGGTTGCTTGCATAAACTGAACATCCCAGTGAAGATCCAGATTCTTAGCTGCTGTAATTCAGAGTAACTTTCTTGAAGTTTAGGAAACTATGCTAGTTTACAACAGCTGGGGATCTGCCCCACTGACTCCAGTAGATATATGACCAATTTACACCTGCTGTGAATCTGGTCCTTTGCAGCTTGTGTGGCCACTGTGTCCCTTTTCATTCTTCTTTTTTCTTCTTCCCAGTGGGTCACATTAAGAGGTTGCTTTGGAAGGTGCTGTAAGTTACACAGAGCTTAAAATTCTCTCCAAGTATTTCCTGGTGTCCTGAGGCTCAACGCTTCAGTCTTGTGGGCAGTGCTGGGGTTCTCACAGGTTTGAAAATATTTACCAGGCCTCTGGTCTGCATGGCTCCAGCTGAGTTTAAGCCCTGAATTTACAAAACAATTAGTATCTTTCTTTACAGTGCTGAAGTTGCATCCACTATATGTGATGTATGCTAACACATCATTTGTTCTAATGATTAGAGCAGGGGGTGGAGGGTCAGGACTCCTGGGTTCTATTCTCAGCTCTAGAGGGGAGTGGGGAGCCTAGTGATTAGAGGGGGTGGGGGACTGGGAGAAAAGACTTCTGGGTTCTTTTCAAGGCTCTCACTGAAGTTGTGGAGTCTAGAGTTTGGAGCAGAGTGTGAGCTGGGATTTAGGACTCCTGATATCTATTCTTGGCTCTAAATAGGAGAGTGCAGTCTAGTGGTTATTACAGGAGACTGTCAACTAGAACCGCTGGTTTATTTTCCCTTCTCTGTCATGAATCACCCTAAATAACTTTTTACCTCATCCCTGAAAACTGGGGGATGATAATCCTGACCTGTCTCTGAAGTGCTTTGAGATCCTTTGATGAGGGAAGCTTTATCTTTGCAAGTTATCATTATTGTTACAGGAGGTTTTGCTTTACTTTTCTCTTCTGCTGTCCAAGTTGCAATGACCAAAACCAAGATCCCTTTTCAGACTACAAGATTGGGCTCCCACAATTGTGCAGCATTTTTGCCGCAAGAAAATACATTAAACTGCAGCATAAGTTCCTTTATTTCGCTCAGTATGTTACAATGATATTTCTCTGTTATAATACATAGACCCTTCCCTGTGTTTTTTAACCTTTTGTCAAAAAGTGCAACTTTTCCCAAATGCAATCCATTTTCCTCCATTTTTTTAACATACAAGTTTATTTATGGGTTGAGTTAAGCCTAGTTGAAGATGGTGGGTGTAACAACCATCCTTCATTCTGGATATGTGCCAGAAGCAATAGAGCGTTTTTATGGAACCAGGAAGCCACCATCCTAAACAGAGGAGTAAGATCAAGCTTGAATAAGAGCTGAATCATGCAGCCCTAGTAGTTTTCCTGGGGACTGATACAGCAAACACAAGACTAGGGCATTATTTGGTATGTCTGTGTCTGTCTATGTGGAAAAGAGAAGCAACAGAAAGCCAAAGACACAGGCACAGAAACTTTGACAAGGTTACTCTGAGGAAAAAGTGGAAAGTGAGAGCTTTTGGGCTAAGTGCTGGCGGGAAGGATATATGAAACTGTGAGCAAAGAAACTGCCTCCATTTGCTTGATTCGTACTGTGTTTTAGGAAACAGGGCTGACTACGTACATCATAAACAAGCACAATTACATAAAAGAAATGTCCAACTCCATTAATTTATTCTCCTAATGGAAGCAATGTGCAGAAACCCCAAACCGGCCCAACTGCTTGATCACAGATGGAGAACAGCTTTATTATTAACAAGCAGCACAAGTCTTGTAGAAAAACCAATTTATGTTTGCAGAATCCTGCATGAGCCAGATCCATAACTGGTATAAACCAATGTAGCTTCATTGGCTTCAACAAATATATGTTGATTGGCACCAGCTGAGGATCAGGTCATAGATGATAGAGTTGGAACACATCTCATCCAGTTCTCTGCAGGTGCAAAAGATGAGGCATTTGCCATGTATTCTTAATTATTAGTTGTATTATGGTAGCACGTAGTGAACAACCAAGACTGGAACTCTGTTGTGCTACACAAGCACATAGGAAGAAGCAATAACTTGATTGCTATGTACCTAAGTTTTCCTTTCTGTAAAATGGAGATAATAATCCTTCTCTTGTCTATGTGGATCGCAAGCTTTGAGGGGCGCTGGCTGTCTCTCGCTAGCTGATGCAGCACTTGGCATGATGGGGTTCTGATCTCAGTAGGGGCCCCTACCCACAACTGAGATAGAAATAGTGGTAGCAAAGCAAGGGTACCTTAAGAAATAGAAGGTAGTTACAATTGTGCAGAGTTGGAGAAATAACAGGAAAAAATGAGATATAACCATTAATGAAACTCTCATCAGCAAAACTGCACCAAAATATCTGCCCTGAGAAGTTTGAGATGTGCCTGTTTTTAAATCATGTGCATCTATTCTTTTTTTCTGCTCCTATCATGAAGTGAAAAATTTGTTATTCCTACGTGCAGAGTATTGTCTGGCAGGTCAGAGCTAGGACCCAGAATGGGGTCCAATGGCTAAAGGAGGACTAGAATTCAAGACTCTTGGGTTCCATTTCTGGCTTGTGGAAGGGAATGAGGTCTGGTGGTTAGAGGCAGGAGGCGGACATGTACAACTAGGCTTCTGGAGTCTGTTCCTAACTATGCCACAAGCTTTTTTGTGTGATGTACAGGGCTGGTTGCTTTGCCCATTTGTGCTTCAGGTTACAATTCTAACATCACTTCCCTCTTTTGTGAAATAAGGGGCAAGATCCTCAAATGGTGTAAATCAGCATTGCTCCATTGATTCCAGCTGGGGCCTGGCTTTTAATCAGTGAGCAATGGTTGTGCTGTATAACAGAATCTCTTCACATGCATACTGCAGCCAGCTCAGACTCTTCTATCTATGAACATTAGACCAAGTCAATAGCTCCTTCCCATATACCAGGTGTGGCCAAACTGTTGCTCGGGAGCCACGTGCGGCTCTTGAATGAAAAAATGCAGCTCGTGGAAGAAAGCCAGAGGAAAGCAGCCCCAGCCTAGGAGTTTTAAATCTCCTGCCCTGAGCATGCTCAGAGGATGCTCAAGGGGGAGCCCCAGCCTGTCCCTAGCCTCTGGAGCGGCCAGGTAAGGGGACCTTGGGGAGGGAGGTTGGCCCGGGGGAGCCAGCGTCAGGGTCTGGGGGTTAGGGAGGGGGTCAGGATGGTGGGAATAAGCAGTACCATGGTTGGGATGATGGAGAGAAGCTACGTTTCTACAGTATAGGTAGGTCTAGTCTTCATGGTAACCTTGAGTAATTAGAATCTGACATTTGTAGGATCAATATTTGCCCTCTTTTTACAATAAAATTAAAGTGTGCAATGAATTTTAAACTTAGTAATTTTGGGGTAGGTAAAACATGGCTATATGCCTTACTGTGGCTCTCAAAGGTTTAATAATAAACTTTTGTGGCTCTTGATTACATAAGTTTGGCCATCCCTGCCATATATACCCAGTTGAGTGTTGGATTCCTGAAGTGAGTTACGTGGGGTTTTGAACTATAAGGAGATGGTATGCAGAGGAGTTGGCAGTTTGGCACATGTTCCTCCTGTGTTATGTATTCAATCAATCTGTATAAATACTTCCAGCAGGAATGGAACAATAAAAGACAAAGACTAAAAAATGTTTATCATTTTTTTCTCCTTAGATAACTTGTTTGGCTGAATCTGGCTTAGTGGCATTTAGGGGGACTTTCATTTGTAGTTCATCCTTGTTCAAATGCCTTGATCTTGACAAAAAGAAAAAAAAAGAAATAAAAATGTAAGTGCTTGCAAAATCAGAAAGAGAAGTCATTAATTTAAAGATGCTCCAAACTAAAGCAAATTTGTTTTTTTAAATAAGTTCCAGGGTATTTGGCTTTTTTATTTATTTTTGCAAAAACCAAAGCTAAAAAGTTTATTCTTTTTCCAAAATTTTCAATGGTTTTATTTTTGACAAAACCCAACTATGAAAAATGTTAATTTCTCCTAATAGTCTCTACTTTTCTCTCAGAATCAAATGTTTTATCTTTTCAGTACATTTCTGGTTATTTTTTATTAAACTGAACTGAAAGATTCATTTTACTTATTTTTAAGAAAACAATTTTTTTTCATTTTCCTGCGATTTTTTGGTGAAACTGGAATGAATAAGCCCTCTTCCCCTTCCCTTTCTCCCACTTTCAGTGGCAAAAGAGAAACAAGGAGGTAAAATGGCTAAATTGGACATGGACAAATGAAAAATGTTTATAAAAATTATGCAAATGTTGACAACAGTGAACTATCTGTTTCTTTTTGGAATATACAAATTCAAAAAGACTTAAATGTTTTCAAGTAATATCCTTTTTACTGGTTAATTACACAGGTGCCGCTTACCATCTTTCCACTTCATCTATGGTCTCAAGCAATGGCACATGCCATGTCTCTGGCAGTAGGCAAGTGATGGTGCCAGAGATGATGGGGCGGCTCCATAGATAATCAGGGGCAGACATGGGAAGAATTCACCAGTCAGTTGAACAAGTGGAGCCAGGATGCTGCCAACATGAGCCATGGTACCTCCTAGTCCCATTCCTGTCTGCCTGGAACAGACATCAAAAATACCCATCTGAGCTTGGTTTGTCGTACCAGAGCCCCAGCTGATGTAAATGAGCCATAGTGCTGAAGTCAGTGGAGTGACCATTAGATTTGTACCTTAACCTTTGACTCCAGAGGAACTATGGCCCATTGGCTTCAGCTGAGCATCTAACCTCATTGATGCCAGTGGAACAACACTGAGTTACATCAGCTCTAGATTTGAACACTGATTCTAATGGAGTTATGGCTGATTTACACAAGTTGGGGACTGCCCTATTGACTCCACTGGGGTAATGCTGATTTGGACCAGGTGGAGATTTGGTCTTATTGATTCCAAGGGAGCAATACCAATTTACTGAAGTTGGGGATCTGTCCCTTTAAGTGTGTATTTCTGAGGGAATTTCTCTCATAAGGAGAAGATTTGGTCTGAGTGTGGGACTCAGGAATGATTGAAATGGAGGCTGCAATGAAAATTCTGATTTACTTTGCATAAATAGGTATAACTCTGGTGACAGAGCCAGATAAAAGAATAAAGAGAATGAGAGAGAGTGGAGTATGTATGGGACAGTTCAGTTTCTATCTCTGAACACTCAGATGGCAGGTAGGACTTGTACAAGCCCCTGCAAAAGGGGTAGGTCTCGCTTTGAGAGCACAAGCTGGCTCTGTGATATCTGAATTGACTCCACTTTACAAATCACCATGCGTTCCATGGAGGACAGCCAAGGTTGTAGTTTGCTGACAGGGCTCCCTGGGCAGCAGTGTCTGGTGTTGCCTTCTAGATACCTGATCACTGTTGGGAACAGCTCTCCAGTAAATATGTAGGTGCAGTTGAATGATGCAGCCAAAGATCCCTTTCCAATCACAGCAAAAGCCATGCGCAGAATCTGCAGTTCTGGAAAGGGTAAGATAGGGCATTTTGGTGCAAGTCAGGAGTGACTTAGTTATTATACGCAGTGTTGTCCTAGCAGTGTCAGCACCAGATATTAGAGAGGCAAGGTGGGTGAGCCAATATCCTTTATTGGACCAACTTCTGCTCATCTCTCTTGCTAACAGAAGTTGGTCCAATGAAGGATATTACCTCACTCACATCTCGTCTCTCAGTTGTTACAGGAATTCTGATACCAGTAAGTCTAATGAGAAGCAATAAGGTGTGCATTGGCACACTGGTTGGGAACCACTGCAATAAGGGATGAGATGACCTCTGCATATGTTATTGTTAGGTCAGGACTCCTGGGTTCTGTTCTCAGCTCTGTTAAGTGACCTTATGCAAGTCTCTTCACCTCCCTCTGTTTCTGTTTGGCCTCCTAACTTTTGTCTCACTTGGTTATTTAGATGGTGAACTCTACAAGTCCATGCCCCGATGTGTCTGTACAGCCAGGGGCATTGCTGGCACTGGGCACCCAGGGCATGTGCCCCGAATCCCAGCACCGGTGCCCCAGGTCTGGCGCCCCCCCCCCTTGTCGGGCCAGAGATCCAGTGCCCAGCTGCCCACGGCTGCAGCAGCCCCATCCCCGGTGGGGGATCCGGGGCTCAGCCACCTGCGGCCGCGGCAGCCCCATCCCCAGCCGGGGATCCGGGGCTTGGCTGCCCGCAGCGGCGGTGGTCACTTCGGCCCCGTCCGCAGCTGGGGATGTGGGGCCCAGCTGCCTGTGGCGGCAAACGGCAGCTTCCGGCCCTGTCCCCAGCCAGGGGGCGGGGCCTGCAGCCAGGGGATGGGGTCTGTGGGCTGTGCCCCAGGTCCCTCCGTGGGGCAGCAATGCTCCTGTGTACAGCCTCTTGCATAATAGAGCCCTGGTCATATTTGGGGCCTCTAGGAATTACTATAATCAAAATAATGATGATAACTCAGACGATGAAGCTAGGCTGATAGATGCTTGCTGAAATTCTGCTTCACTGTGTCCAAGTCTAGTAGATACTTTTAAAAGGCAGTTGAACCACTGGAAAGGGGACAGGGAAGATATTCAAGGTATGGTAAGAAAATTCAGGAGTGCCATCTTATTTAGCTTAGCCAAGTAAAAATTCTGAGTTGACTTGATCAGGGTCTATAAATACCTATGGAGCAAAATGATTTCTGATACAGAGAGCTCTTCCATCTACTAGGCAAGGACAGAATGAAATTCAGTGACTGGAAGTTGATGCTGAATAAATTCCAACTAGAAATAAGGCTCACATTTTTAATCAGAAGAGAGATTAACCACTGGAAGAACCAATTTAGGGATCCTGTGGATTCTCCATCACATGGAATCCTTAAATTTAAGAATAGGCAGGTTTCTAAAAGAAACTCTGTAGCTCAACCATCAGATATGGGACTGATGGAAGAATTACTACTGAGGTTCTCTGGCATGTGTTATGTAGATCAGACTAGATGATGATGGTGATATTTAATTCTTGTATAGTGCTTTGCATCAGCAAATCTCAAAGCTTTTTACAAAGGAAGTCAATGTCATAACCCATGTTACAGCTGGTACTGTAAAACAGAGGTATTGCTCAAGGTCACCTGTGCACCAGTGACGGGGGCATGGTATAAAATGGGAAGAACAGCAGATGCATTAACTCCTATGTGTTGTCCAGGTAACTGGAATGGCTAAAGAAACACGCTGTTGGTGTGGAAGGTACTGCAGCTGAACTGTATTGATTTATATCAGTGAAGGATCTGGCCCATTGTTCCATCATTAAGCAAATCCTCTGATGCTTGGACATTTTCATAGTTTCATACATGTCTATACTAGAGGGTTCAGTTAAGTTGACTTAAGAAGGTCGACAAAGTTGACTTTATTAAGTCAACTTAGAGTCCACATTTTTCTTTAAAAAAAGCAAAGAGTCCTGTGGCACTTAAAAACTAACAAACTTATTTATTGCATGAGCTTTCATGGGAGAAAAAAGTGCCACAGGACTCCTTGTTTCTTTTGCTGAACTAGACTAACACAGCTGCCCCTTTGAAACTTCACATTTTTACGTCAACTTCAATGTTCCCTCTAAGGGGAGAGGGCAGCTGAGCAACGCCTGTTGCTCGCTGCGCTCCCCCATCTCCCCCAACGGGGCCCGCCGCACAGCCCCCCCCACTCCCAGCGGCATCCCCCCCGCTCCCACTCGCCTCCCCCCGCTCCCGGCAGCAGCCCCTCCGCTCCCCCCATCAACTTACCTTGGGGCTGGACTCCAGCGGCAGGGCCAGCCCTAACTCCTGGGCCAGAGAAGCTCTACGGAGCATGCCGAGATTTTCTGGGCATGCTCCGTTAGAGCTTCTCTGGGCGGGAGTTTTCAAAACTCCTTGCTCCACAGGAGCTCTACTGAAGCACTCTAGCTGCCGGCAGTGTGCTGCCGGCAGCCTTCTGTGTGCTGGTGGCTGCGGTGGGCTGCGCTGCAGCGCGCCAGCGCAGCTTACAAGGAACATTGGTTGACTTTATTAAGTCAACTTAAGCTAGGGTAGCCACTTAAGTCGACTTAATAAAGTCAGATTTAAGTGGGTCCCCTGGCTTAAGTCGACTTTATTAAGGCAACTTAAGTGGCTACCCTGGCTTAAGTCAACTTAATAAAGTTGACTATGGTGGCCACATTTTATTAGGTTGACTTACTAAAGTCAACTTTAAGGGCAGCAGTTATTAAATCGACTTAAGTAAGCACTTAAGTCAACTTAATAAATGCAAAATGTGGCCATGGAGTTGCTTAAGTTGACTTAAGCCTCCAGTGTAGATATATCCATAGAGTTCAAGGCCAGAAGGGACAATTAGATCATCTGGTCTGATCTCCTGTATGTCACAGGCCCTTCAATTTCACTTTTTTACCACACTATGTTGAACCTAGCAATTTAATTTTAACCAAATTGTTTTAGTCCTCAGGAACTAAACTGTTGTGTGACCCAGGCCAAGAATAAGAGAAACTAAGGGTCCACTAGTGCCCAAAGCCCTTACAATAACAGGGAATTGATTTGGCTGAGAAAGGCCCAGATGATCCTAGTAGGTGACACCCCCCCAACATACATCTCACTGCAAAGGAAGATCAAAATCCCCCTAAGCTGGTCACTGCCTATATGACTTGGGAGAAGATTTCTTCCTGATCATGGATGAGGTGATTAGATGGACACGCATGCCCCAAGCATGTGATCAAATCACATCAACCAAGGCATCTAAAATAGGATTTTTACATTCTCATTTACCCCATCCATGTTGCATCCCTACTTGTGGGAGATTTGTACAAGAGTCTCTTAAGCATCTGAACCCTTAAAAACCCCTTACTCCCAGTGGCATCGTTGGTGCCTGGCACAGGGGGTGCATGCCTTAAGTCCCTGTGCCAATGCCCCAAGTGCCCCACAGCGACGGCAGCAGCCCATTTGGCCCCATCCCTGGCTGGGGATCCAAAGCTGGGTCATATGCGATGGTGGCTGCCTTACCCAGCCACGTCCTTGGCTGGAGATCTGGAGCTGGGCTGCCTGCGGCAGTGGCTGCCTTACCCGGCCCCAGCCCTGGTCCTGGCCAGGGGTCCAGACCCAGGCTGCCCATGGTGGTGGCTGCCTTACCCAGCCCCAGCCATGAATCTGGGGTCGGGCTGCCAGCTAGCAGTGGCAGGATCCCACTCAGGGCCCTGGCTGGGGCCCCTGGGCCAGATTGGGACCAGGTGCCAAATTAAGCCCAGGGGGTGAGGTCTGGGTCAAGTCACTGGGTCTTTTCCTGAGGCAGCAGTGCTTCTGCTTACTCCGTCTCCTAATGAGCAAATCCTTTCTCACTGGGCAGCACAAAGATATTAGCTAGGATGCACAGTCCAGCCAGGATCAAGGAAAAGGCCTGGGAGAAACAGTGTCCAGTGAAGGTGATGGTGAGGAATGAGATGAACTTGGCTGGGAAATCAACTGCTCCAAAGATCAGCTGGGTCAAGTAGATGTTGACATTGAAGTTCTGCAGGTCCATGGCCAAGCTGTAATAGGCAAAGCTGGTGGAGAACCTGGGATGGATGATGCAGAGATACAATCATGGATTAGAACTGGTCAGAAAATGGGGAGTTCATACTTTTTATTTTTTAATGAAAAAATAATGCTATCTACATTTTCCAATGAAAATTTGTGGTGAAGATTTGAAGACCAAATTGTTTTATCCAAAACATTAAATTTTTCTCTTCAGATATGCTGCTGTGATACCTCACAGAAGCTGTAATTTGGGGTCTTCAAGCTCTCATTCTCTTCTGTGGATCAGACTCTCAGGTTGGACTACATCTCCTGTGGTGTGCCATCATCCTCCCTTTTGAAAAGGCTGCGCAGTACCTCATGGAAGTCCTTTGCTGTGGTGCATCATGGGAGATGTAGATGTAGTCCAGCTAGGGAGCTGGAACCATAGGATACATCTACACTGGAGTCTTAGGTTGACTTAAGGAAGGTTAAGTTGACCTACAGACTCCTGCAGCCACACTGGGCTTTTATTAAGTTGACTTAAGTGCTTCCTTAGGTTGACTTAATAACACCACCTCTTAAGGTGACTTATGCTTAAGCTGACCTTATTAAGTTGACTTAAGCCAGTGTAGATGGGGAAAGCCCTTAAGTCAACCTAATTGGGCCCCAGGTCCCCTACCAGAGTTCCTGGCCACCAGGAAGGGTCAACCTATCACCTGGCAGTGTGGACACAAGCAGTCAGCAGGAGTTTTCAATGTGGACTCTCTAAGTCGACTTAACAAAGTTGACTTTAAGACTACTTAGGTCAACTTAACAGAGCCTCCAGTGTAGACATACCCATAGAGAGAAACAGAGACACAATGTACTCAAACTGCAGGTCACAGGGGGCACTGCAGTAGCATGTTGGAATTTAAATACTGAATATTTGCGGGTTTGAGTGTTTAGTTTTTTCAATAAAACATTGAAAATGTTGCAAAAATGTTCATTTAATGAAAACTCCAATTTTGTGCTGAAACAGTTTGGACAGAAAATTTTTGACTGGGCCTTACGTTAAATATGTATAGGTAAATTTTTATTCCTTGTATTTGAGCTACAGTATATAGCATGTAGACAATTATATTTCATCTATAAACCTTGTTATCTTCATTTTCCAGGTGAGGTTCAGAAGTGCCTTGTCTAAGGATGCATAAGGTGTTTGGCTTAGAGCACCAGTCTGGAGGCCAGGACACTTTGGTTCCATTCCCAGATCTGCCACTGACCTGCTCTGTGATCTTTGGTAAGTCTCTTCCTCTCTTTCATTCTCCACTGACTACTTTATCTATTTAAATTGTGAGCTCTTGAAGCATCAACAGTTTTTCACTGTTTCTGTGGCAATTCTTGGCTGGGTGCTGTGTTTATTTACACTAGTGGAAATGCTGGCTTCACTATTTTAGCCTCAGCAAAATAATAGAGCCCACTTGCCATATAAAGGAGACTCCACAGGAAATTTTGAACATCACGGGTGTCTGTATCGAGTCCATGATGGTATGTCTCAATCTGGCTGTGGACAGTTCCTTCTGCATATTGGATTTCAAGACCTAGATGGAGAAAAAAGCATGCTGCAAATGGTGCCGGTGAGACCAAAGCAGTGCTGGTTAATAATCCCAGCACTGTTCAGATACGACTGACCCTGACGGAAGGTTTGGATCCCTCTAACTACAGGGCCAGATCTTCAACTGGTGTAATTGGCATAGCACCATTGCCTTCCTGGACCTATGCCCATTTACACCATTTGGCTATCTGGGAACTCTGAAGAGCAACAGTGGGGCAAGCACAGATTTATACCAGCTGGAGATCTGGCCCCTTAAAATTTCATGCACAGTTCCCTGCTGACAATTTAGCTGTTCACTGATAGCTTAGGAACACAGGCATGCCCTGGCTTGGTCAGGTCAATGGGTTCTTCCAGCCTCATATCCAGTCTCTGACAACAGCCAGTACTAAGTGCTTCAGAAGAGGATGAAAGAAACCATTTCTAGTGTCTGATGAAGTGGAATTCATCAATGAAAGCTTTACCTCGATGCTGAGCTTGGCTCCTTCCTCCATTTTGCCATTGATCCTGGCAACCTTTCTCAGCCCTTTCACTACCTGTTCTGGTTTTCCTGATATTGCCATCCAGCGGGCAGACTCCACAAACAACCTGTCAACAAGATGGCGCAAAGACAATAGCCTTGATTCTTGGTTATACTTGTCTGTTTTAGAGCTGGGATTAGAATCCAGGAATCCTGACTCCCAACCCCCACACCTGCTTTAACTCACTGGAGTCAACTCCCCTTGGCTCTTGAACAGAAGTGGTGTCAGTTAGAGGAGAGAAGAGGAAGTGGTATAGGACTCCTGGTTTCTAGTCCTGGATCTGAAAGGGAAGTGATGTTTAGTCATTAGAGCAGGTGAGAATAGTGGAACTGAGTGTCAGAGCTCTTGATTTCTGTTCCTGGATCTAGGAGGAAAGTGGGAGTCTGTGGTTAGACTGCTGGGAAACACAGGACTCCTGAGTTCTTTGGGAGGAAAATGGTGCCTAGTAATAACTGGGAATCAAAAATACAAAAAGTGAGATTTAAATGGTCCAAGAGGTACATAATGGACTTGGGGGGGAAAGAGCTACTGGAAATAACTCAAGCTATTGCTGTATATACGTACCAGGAGTAAAGAAAGAAAGCAAAGAAAGGCAGGGAGACAGTGAGCTGTAGCCAGCGCCAATCTGGGATAACGTAGGCCACCCCAGCCAGAATGAATTGCCCTGTAGCGTAGAAGTATCCATTGATGGTGCCCACAACTACCCAAACATTGGTTGGGATCCACTCCATGCCTAGGTAAAGGAAACGCATAACGTGCTGGGTCAGCATATAGTGCAAGTCTTGTCCCTCACTTTGCCTGGACTGCAGAGGATACAAGTTAACAAGGGAGCATTAGCTCAGGATATAGCAGCCTCTGGAGGCTGCTGGTTCTGATTCCAGAGTCTCATACCCACATCAGGACTCTGGGGTTCCATTCCCAGCTCTGGGTCATTGGAACAGGAGTTAGGACAGGAGTCATGACTCCTGGGTTCTGTCACTGGCTCTAGTTCAGGGAATGTGTTTGGTGGATTTGAGCAGATGGAAAGGGCTGAGTGTCAGGACTTCCCAGCCCTGGGCAAGCTGACATGGTGTGTAATCTGGTGTTGGGCCTACTATGGAATTAATTTTGTACTGTCCTGGTTCTTCCAGAAGCAGACACCAAATGCATAGTGTTCTCGGAGGCACCTTTACATAATTGGCAGGAGAGGAGCTTTGCTCTGCTCCTTAGTCTGCTGAGTTCATTCAGATCTGATGTTCCTACTTACAGAGTGTGGCAGAATTGAGTGAGATGCCAGATGTGGCCAGGCCGGTGAGGAAACAAAAGATGCAGTAGGTGGTGAAGTTGGAGGAGGAAGCAGCACATGTGCCTGTCACTGCCATTTGCAGGTAGCACCAGATTAAGAGGGCTTTCCAACCAAACCTTCAGCATAGAGAACCAAGTTAAGAGGGAAGAGGATCAGGAAGTTGGTCCAGGGCCAGGAATTTGAAGACTGGCATGATTGCACCATATGGCCCCAATTATTGCTGCTTTGGTGATCTCAACAGCCACCAAGCTCTGTTTGCGGAGAATGCTTGAAACTAAATTCAGGATTAGGAATTAACTTGCATGCATGACACTATACCAGTGCACTTCTGCTGATACCACCCAAACCGGAACAACAGCCCCCTGATGTTCCAGGCATGGGTCCCCTACCCAAACTCTGTGATGCCCCTCAACACTAACCATGTTACCTCTGCCAATGCATGTTGATTTTGGCCTCTGGCATTCCCAGCAGTCCCTCCCCATGCCCTTCACACAGTCCTGACCTGCAGGCACTATGTACACAAATAAATACCGTAACCATTGTGACATGTTTTTCAAGCTAGTCTTTCTATGGCTCCAACTTAAACTAGCAGCATGAAAGATGCGGGGCTGAGTGCTACAGCATCACCATCTCACCTGTCCGTGAGAACTCCAAAGACAGCTGATCCCACCAGCACACCAGCCATGTAGAGTGACTGAGCCATCTGCCTGAGTATCCTGGACTCACACACCAAATCTCACTGCACACCAGGAAAAAAACAGCGACCACAGGAAGATTTCAGGGCACACATTGCTTGAGCTGGAACTTGTTGACAGTGCTAAGGGGTGCTGGGAGAAGAAGATGAGCATACTGGAGCCTGATCTGTACGGAGGATACATTGATCTTCAGGGTCTCAATGTTTCATTCCAGGCAGACAGATATGGGAAGAGGTGGCTTTAACCCACATTTGGGCTCCCATTCTGAACCCCACTTAACCCCTGTTGTATATGTGGAGCAGCCTTGGGGCTCCTTTGACTCCCATTCTTCTTCCTGAGGCCCTGGGAACTGGAGCTTTGTGCAACAGGGAATCTGTGAGTGGAGCATTTTTACTGGCCTCCTGTACAAGGGCGACTTGTGAAGGGCTCTTAACACCCTCACTTTGCACAGTCATTTCACTATAAGGAAACATGTGGACCTAACCATTTTTAAATCAGCGTTATTTCAATTTAAAAGCTGTGTGTAGACATACCCTTAGTGAGAGTCCATGCCCCAAAGAACTTACTTTCTAAGTTGACAGAGGGTGGGAGAGGAAACAGAGGGAATTAATTTGCTCACAGTTGATATGCTGGGAATAAAACCTAGGTCTCATTGCTCAGCCTGATGCCCTAGGCACCAAGCCACACTGCCTCTGCATGACAGCACTGCCTGGGCTATAGCAGAGTCTCTCTCTCACCTCACTTACGATGGTGTAGGTGAACATGCTGTTATCTTAGGTCCATCCATCCACGCAGGGTTTGGTACGCAGCGCTGTAGGGTTGGTGACTGTGGCATTTGGGTTTAGGAGCTGCCACTGGGTGGCGACAAACCTCTGACACTTCTCTGGTCTCTGGCTCCTGTCCATCGGAATGGAAATCCGGAGCAGCTCTTCAGCTCGTAGGCTGGCCGTGACGTTGGCATGATGGGTGTAGTTAGCTGTGACGCGCACTTTGCAGTGATGCTCTGGGATCCCAGCAGTGAAGTTCTGCAGGAGGTTATGGCTGGCCAGCATTAACAGTGGGGTGGCCAGGAATGCCACATTCATGAGTTGGAAGCGTCCCATGCCGCCAATGCCGTCCAGAAGTTCGGCAAAACTCATAGGTCTCAGGTGGTGCTGGGTTGATGCAAAAAATAAAAAAAATCCTGGTGCTGGGCGAGATGAATATGATGTCTCCTATGCTAGCTGAATGTTTCCCTGATTCTACCAAAAATCACAGCTGAGTTGTGTTGACTCACACCGTAACACAGAACGGTGGCCACTTGGGATACTTATGCTGAAGGTCTTGGAAGGTATGCACTTGTCAGCAAACAGTCCTGGGATACCATAGGCCAAGGGTGTTCAGTTGGCTTAATAACTTTGCAACTTTTTGTGTGCATTAAATGTCTGTTGCTTGTCCTCTTATTGAAAAAAATCCCATTTAATTGTTCACAGTTTATGGGGGCAAAAACCATTCAGCTCCAAGACAGTGAGAAGGCACCAAGAATGCTATATGAGGATGATTTTCTGCTGAGATTGATTCCCTGCTCATCCCCCAGGTTTTACCCTTTTGCAGACTGACTTGTTATATAAAGGGCTGCTGTGCTCAGCCAGTTAAAGATTTACTTTGCTTCTTACAGTCAGATGGGCATAGGTGCTGACTTTTGTTTTTTGGATGGGTGCTCTACTTTGGCTCTACTCGACATGGGTCATGCAGGGGCAGGAGGTGGCAGGCTGTGTTCGGACACAAACCCCACCTAAGCAGTCCTGATCCTGCCTCTGCTGCAGGGACTGTTCAGGTGGGATGGTCCGTGAGGACAGGGTAGGATCAGGAGCAGAATTGCTGGGGGCGAGTGGGTCTATGGGTGATAGGCAGGATTGGTGGGCTATGCCTGGAAATGAGTCCCCCTCCTCTGCCCCAGCTGTCCCGCTCCCGCTGTTGCCACCAGGACTGTGAATGCAGGGGTGGGTCCATGGGCAGCATCAGGACTGCCCGGAGGGTCTAGGGACAGGAGTGTCAGGAGGCAACCACCTGGGGCTTAAGGTGCCCAATTTTCCATCCAGGGCTCCAAACTAATTTGCCCCATCCCCAGCCCTAGCTCTAGCCAGGCTCGCTCCGGGACTTACTGCTGCGTAGCAGCCTGGGGTTGGAAGGAGCTAGGCCGGGATGCACAAATAAATGCTGATAGGAGGAGTGAAGGTACTGCAGGTGGGGTGACCCCAGCCCCCAGGTGAGTAACGGTCTGGTGACACTAGGTGCTAATGCCAATGTGGTGACCAGTCTAACTAACTCCTTTAGCTGCCTTTTTTTTTCTAGTGCAGTGGGAGGGTTAGGGAGGACAGGGCATGGCTTGAGAGTTGAGCCCCCACCTCCATCCCTGGCTAGAAGAGAGGTCCCAGCCCCCAGGGGCCTGGGGTCAGAATGACTCAGCCCTGCCCTGCTGGAGCAAAGAGGCACTGTCTGGGAAAACAAGTCACAGCTGGTTGATTTAGTTAACCTGATTAAATCAAACAGCTAATCAACTGTCAGGTGGTCAGGGCAAGAGAAGCTTCACCCACATTCCAAGGGTAAAATACATGATTTGTGAACTCTGTCAACAGTTAATCACTGACTGTCCCAGTGGGTACTGAACATCCACTGTTTTTTTTCTTGTGGATGCTGGGCCTCTGGGCTCCCCCAAATTTGGCACCTATATGCCTGGGAAGATGCTTGAGGTGATAGGGCACAAAGGGCATAGCTGGCAAAGGGGACAAGAATGATGAACTCTAGTTAGTATATTAATGTTACAGGATGAGTGTAGTATCGAAAATGGACTGGATTCTACACTAGTTCATGCTGATGTAAAGTTGGGTTATTTGCTAGAAGATTTTTGAACGTGCTTTAAGGGAGCACCCAGGTCCGCTTGACTTTCAGTCCTCAGGAGAGGAAATATCTCTTCCGTACAAGACATAATTAGACTGTGGAATTCAGTGCCACAAGAGATATTTGAGAGTTCCACCCTCCCTCAGGTTTATTGGCCAGATTCCCAGTTGGTGGGAGTTGACTTTGGTGGGGTTGCACCAATTTACACGAACTGGAGGTGTGATGCATCCAGCTCACTCTTGGATCATTCTGAGCTTTTTTTTCTGCAGTAAGAATTTCATGTTAGCCACAGAGTCTTCGATTTCAAGGTGAAAAAGAAAAACTGTGGTTATTTAGTCTTCTCTCCAGTATTGCACAGGCCATAGAACTTAGTTCCTGCTTGCACTAAAGTACATCTTTTAGAAAAACATCCAGTTGTGATTTTAAAATTGCCAGTAATGGAGAATCTACCATACTGCTTGGTAAGTTGTTCCAATGGTTTCCTACTGTCACTGTTAAAAAGGAGGAGCCTTATGTAAACCAAAGAGCCTTGTTTCTGTTCCCAAGTCCATTGTGGATGGAAAACACAGTAACTTCTGAGATTGAATTCCAAACTGTTTTTGGTTTGTATAGCAGTTCTAGGTGATCTCATGTTTGGTGAGCACCACCTGTGTATTTGGGGTCCATGTTTCATTGAAGATAGGCAATGTCTTTCTCATGGTTCCCTAAATGAGCTGTCATTGGCCATGTCTACATTGTGGCTTTAAGTCAACTTAAAGGCCCTCTAAGTAGACTTAAATAAAGCCCAGGCCACACTGCAAGCCAAGAAAGTCGACTTTCCTGATCAC
This sequence comes from Podocnemis expansa, assembly GCA_007922195.1. Classification (NCBI taxonomy): domain Eukaryota; kingdom Metazoa; phylum Chordata; order Testudines; family Podocnemididae; genus Podocnemis; species Podocnemis expansa. The sequence continues at coordinate 30,474,005 of ML681973.1, read as the reverse complement.
TAAAATCAACTTTATAACTTCCACTTATAAATTAAACTTTACTGTTGACTTCATTAAGTCAACTTAAGGCAATGTGGCCTGGGAGTTGCCTTAAGTTGACTTAGTTGGTCTCCTAACTATAGAAAACATGGGGCTGGGGGCTGGAGAGAAGGCACAACACAGCTGGGAGCATTCCCAGCTGTGTGTACCACATCCAAACTCCCCATGTTCCCTGACCTGATCCAGCATCTTTCTGCCTTCTCAGCCGGAGCCTGCATCTCCCCCACTTCTCAGCCTGACACCACATCTCTCCCCATTCGCAACCCAACCCAGGGCTAGCTCAAGGGGTTTTGGCGCCCCAAGCCAAATTTTGATTTGCCTCCCCCCCATCTCATTCATGGAAGGTTGAAAATGGTTTTCCAAAGTGCATAAATCTCCAGCAGCTGTCTGCAGAGGGATTTAAAGTGCACTCTGCCTACATGACTTAACATGCAGGTTGACTAACACTGCTTGAGCTGCTAGGAAACAGTTAAAGAGGTGGGAGCCAGCCTGATCTTCAGGGGTCCTAGGTGCCCCTAAGAACTGTCACCTGAAGCCATGGCTGTCTCTTGCCTCACAGTAGAGCTGGCCCTGGCCCAGCCTGATGTCTCTCCCCATTCTCAGCCTGACCCGGCATCTCTCTCCTTCTCCTGACCTGATCGGGTGTCTTTCTCCTTTCTCAATCCGACTCCTCATCTCTCCCTTTCTCCAGCGCGACCCTGCATGTCTCTCTCTTCTTGCCCTTCTGCAACCTGACCCCACGTTTACCCCCTTTTCAGCCTGACCCCACATCTCCCTCCTCTCAGCCCAATCCTGTGTGACTCTCTCCCCTTCACCATCCCAACCCTGCACTTCTCCTCCTTTCTCCAGTGCAACCCTACATCTCTCTCCCCTTCTCCAGCCCAACCCCCTGTGTCTCTCCCCTTGCCTTCTGCAGCCAGGCCCCGTGTGTCTCCTTTTCTCAGCCCAACCCTGTGTGTCTCCCCTTCTCTGTCTAATGCTGCCTGTCTCTCCCCAGGACCTCAGCCGAACCCTATGTGTCTCCCCCTCTCTGCCCAAACCCATGTGTGTCCCCCCCCTTTGCCCTTCTCTGGCCAATCCTGCATAGCTCCCCCTTCTCTGTCTAACCCTGCATGTTTCTCCCGTTATACAGCCAGACCCCATGTGTCTCCCCTTCTCAGCACGACAACCCTGATATTGTTGTAAAACAAACACGGAGTTTGGAGGCACCATTTAAGACTAATAAATATTTATTGCATGAGCTTTCGTGGGAGAAAATCCCACTTTGTCAGACAGCTTGAAGATGGGGGAACTTACAGAATGGTAGGAAATAAATGCAGGGAAGTGTAAGACAGGATCAGGTCACACTGTAACAGCAAACCAAAGCAGTTGTTAACATTCAAACACTGGGAAAAGGCACATAGAAAGAAAGAAAGAAAGTTGCTATTTCTTTTATATTATTGTGTGAAAGCAGGATTAAATCATGACTATGGATTTCTTTCCCATTATAGCAGGTGATTTGACTTCACCTTCCTCATGTGCTATTTCCCAGTGTTTGAGTCTTAACAACTGCTGCACCCTGCCCCTGCTCTGGCAGTAGCCCTGTGGCACCTGGCCCAGAGCCAGAGGAGTCTGGGCAATGCAGGGAGGGCGTGGAGCGCTGCGCTGACACGTTGCTGGGCCATGTCAGGCTCCCTGACCTCCCTGCGTTCCCTGTTGCCACACACAGTATGGAGGGTGGTGTGGTCACTCACTTCCTCAGTAAAGGAGTGGCTGGGAGAGAGGGGCACTTCTGCTGTGGTGCACTGTGGGCCAGCTACCCACAATGGACCACTCTTAGGGTGACCTAACAGCTGCCAGTGTGGATGCCTGCAGTCTTCTAGCATTTTGAGTATGGACGCTCTAAGCCAACTTAATATGGTCTACTTTAAGCTGGCTTAAAGTAGATTTTATTAAGATTGCTTAATAAAGCCCTGTAGTGTAGACATAGCCAATGTGAGGACACAGGAATTGCTGTGCTGGACTAGACTGACAGTTGGTTTAATTCAATATCTTGCCTTTGACAGAGAGTGGACAGCACTGAAGGGTTCAGAGGAAGATGAGAGAATACCAGAACAGTCAGATGTAGGATAATCATCTGGCCCCCTCAAAGTCTCAGTCTAACTTTGAATAGTTAAAGGTGGGCTGACAGCCTGAAGTGCGAGGTTTAATATCCTTTCCCTTCCATATAATTATGGCAACTTTAGATATTCTTGTTATCTGTATAAATGTTCAGTCCTTCTTTGAGCCTTGCTGTGGTTCTTGGCTTCCATGACCTCCTTTTCCAGTGAGTTCTGTGTGTTAATTACATCAGGACTTCCAAACAGCCAGTTCACACTCATGCCCTCTCCTAACATATCTTTGAAGGCAAGGTATCATGATGTTCTCTAAATCCTCAGCTTGCATTAAACATATTAGTAAATTTCCAGTAGTGCAAGTTGTGAACCAGAATTTTCATTCCTTGGGAAATTCTGACATTTAAGAGAAAGATCCATTTAGAATTGGAACAAAAAGACAAAACTTTCAAATTTTCTGCAAAATAACAATTTAGAAGTGTTTTGGTTTGGGACCATCAGAATGTTAAGTGTTGATACTAACATAGGTCATAGGACTGGAAGAAAGTACCTGGGTCATTGCAGACAGCTTCAGCTCTTGTGGGGAGGCCAGTTTCATAGTTCTGATCATAAATTTATCAAGCTCCATCTTAAATCAAGTTGGGTTTGTTTCATCCCCTGCTGTTGGGTAACGGTTTAAGTACCTCCCTCCTTTGATGTTTAGAAACTGTCTTCTGATTTCCAGCCTCAGTTTATTAATGGCTATTTTATAACCATTTGTTCTGATTCCAAAATTGACCTTTAGCTTCAGCAGCTCTTCTCTTTCCTTGTTGTGTTCCTCCCTCCACCCACAATGTGTATAACGTGAGCAATCAGTTCCCTTCTTTTCTTTTCTTTTTCTAAGCTAAATGAACTGAGCTCCTTTAGTCTCTGGTCATAAATTCAACTCTCTGCTCCTCTGATCAGCCTGGTAGACTTCTTCTACAGATGTTACACTCTGAAATCATCTCTCTTGAACATTGATATCAAAATGGTTCATTTTGAAGGTGCTGAAGTGAAACATCTTGACTTTATTGTTTTGATTTGTGTTGTTTAGATTTGTACATTATATTTAAATTATAATGTAATTGATATAGATATTATATTAAAGGTAATGTAGAAATCTAATATAAAGGTAATATGTTAATATAATGTAAAATTAGAAATGAAATCAATCAAAACATTTTGACTTTTAACATTTACAAATTTTGTCAAAATCAGTAAGTTCCCAGAACACATTTAAATGTCAAAAATCCTGCATTTTCCAATGGAAAATGATTGTGTTAGTAGTGTTTCCATCATCACTAATCTCCAGCTGTCATGGTTTCAAAGAAAAACTGAAAGACATGAGCCAAATGTAACCAACTCAAAGATGAGTTGCCAAAAAGTCTGTAACCGTAATTTGGAGCCATTTGAACTGTCTCCATTCATGTCAGCAATGGATTAACTCAGATACTTAATGGATGATCATTTTAAAAGTCCTTCAAACTCAAAGGAAAGAGCAATTAAGGCCCTTTATGTGGTGAAAACAGCTGCAGAAACTGAGACTACCACTCAAGTGTTAATCCAGGGAGATGAATAGGGCTCTTCTTGGTTGCAAACATGGAGACTAGGCTATGTGTGTTGGATGCAAAAAACCAGGAGAAGCAGTTTTGAGTATGACCCAGGAAAGAGGCAGAGAGGCAGCGGAGGGCTTCTTGGGCACAGAACTTGCTAGAGGGGCAGACATGGGGAATCCAGAGCAAGGAAACTGCCTGCTGCTGTTAGGGTTCAGGGAAATGGGACCTTGTTTAAAAAAAAAAAAAAAAAATTCCATCAAAGAATTGACCTGGCTTGTATCAACCATTCCTCATACTAATGGAAACAACCCTGGAAAGCCCTCACTATTGGACTAACTGCTCAAGCCAAAAGAGCAACAACAGACAAGGGGAGAGCAGAACTCTTGGTTCCCATAATGATTCAAACAAGCTGGAGTTTCCTACACCTGAATGCAAGGTGAGAAATCTAGGAGCCAGGAAAGGAGGCTATCCCTTCAGAATGGGGCCTGTACCTGGGAAAGTGGTGTTGACTCTGACTCTGAAAAGGACCTAGGGGTTGACAAAACAATTTAACATGAACTCCCAATTCAGGGGGGGGGGGTACAAAAATGGTTGTTGTGATCCTTGCCTCTTCAAACAGAAGAACATTGAAGAGGGTCAAGGGGGTGACTTTTCCATATATAAAATTGGTGAGACAAATATTAGAATGTATTCCACTCCAGTTCTGGGGGTGTGGTTTTTAAAAAGAACTTTGAAAAATTGAAGAGGATGCAGAAAAGAGCCAGAAAAATGATTGAAGGGCTTAAGAAGATGGCTGACAGTGAGAGACTTGAAGAGTTCCAGCTGATTTAAGGCAACAGGTGAATTGATTACAGCATAAAGCACCTTCATGTGGGGAAACCACCAGAGACCAAAGGGATGCTGAGGATGCCTTCATGACAGTTCTAGTGGGGAGTTTAAATCTAGCAGAGACAAGCAGAACAAGAACAGCTAAAGCCAGACCAGTTCCAGGTAGAAATAAGACACCCATGTTTCACAGTGAGGGTAATTCATCATTGGTACAAATTATCAAGGGATGGGGTGGATTTCCTAGCTCTTGAATCTTCAAACCAAGACTGTATGCTTTCATGTAAGACTTTAGCCATGCCCATGTCATGGGACTCAGTGCTGTGGTATCCACATGATGTTTTTTGACCTGTGATAGCCAGGTGGTGAGACAAGAGGATGTAATGCAGTGGCTTTCAAACTTTTTCCCACAGGACCCAGTTGAAAAAAAAACCTCTGTGCCCAAGACCCAACAGTTTTATCTTTGAACAATGCATTCCAGACTTATGGCAGTGGTAGCAGGGGATGCTGTGATTCAGTACTGGTCCACAACCTGTAGTCTGAAAACCACTGATCTAATGAACCCTTCTAACCTTGGAAGATATGAAATGATGAAAATGAGTTGTTGTCCGAGGAGCCATATTTAGGTCTCCCAGTCTTGCTGCTGGCCCCTAGTCTTTTCAGGGTGAAATGGCATGGAAGCAGCCATAAGTACCATCTAGAGCAAAGGCATGCTATGGTCCAGAGGCCTCAGCAGTTGCTCATTTACTTGTTGTGTAGGACAAAGGTCATCTGCTTATGGTTGAATCTGTTAGGCCCTTCAGAGCCTTAGTCACAAGGCATGGTTAACTGAGAAACTCATACTGACCGTCATACAGCCTTTAGCTTCCTTTTGGGCCCAGAGGGCATTTCTGGAAAAGCAGTCATCCGTTCATGTGGAACAACATGGAGTTGTTATCTGTGGACTAGTGGTCTGTAGGGGAAGGGGGACTGTGAACTGGGATTCCTGGCTTCTCTTCTTGGCTCTGGGCGCGGAGTGGGGTCTAGTGGCTTGGAGCAGGCGGCAGGCAGGCAGTACTCCTGGTTCTAGTCCTAGCTCTTGGAGGGAGGTGGGGCCAAGTTGGTTAGAGCAGGTAGGGCTGGGAATTAGGACTTGTGAGTGCTGTTCTTGGCTCTGGCTGGGGCATAAAGGTCTAGGGGTTAGAGCACAGTGATTTTGAGTCAGGACTACTGTGTTTTATTCTCAGAGGTGGCTGAGGAGAAATGTCTAATGTAGTGGACACCTACCTTTTTCACTTGGGGGCCACAGATATCATTTTTACAACCTTGAAGGCCCACTAGTCTTTGCAAGCAGGCACCCTCCCAACTGAAGCCAGACAGAAAGAGGTAATCAAGAAGGCTGCCTCCCTGCTGATCTCCTGTCTTCCTGGCTGCAGCACAGGACAACCGTGCATCCTGTAGCCTGTGCGCTCTACCTGGGTCCCTAGCCAGCGCCTCCTTTCTACAGCCGGGGGGATGGAAGATCAGTGCTCCATTCCTTCTGACTCCAGTAGGCCCCCAGTGTCTACAGATCTAGGTGTAGCACTTTTCCATGCTCTGGACTGGGACTGGAGTGGGGTCTAGCAGTGAATATTGGGGGGCTGTGACTCAGATCTCCAGGCTTCTATCTCTATTAACTCTCTCACTGACTTTCCAGCCATAACTTTGGGTATATTGTTCAGTGCATTACTTTGTTATTCCATAACACAGGTACAGTAATAGCCACCTACCTCCCACACAAGTGTAAGGTGGTGTTAAAACAATATGTGAGAAGCCTTTTGAGAGCACAGAGAAGGGCAGAGAATTACTGACTGTTATTGATGTGCTCCCTCCAGCACCCCACAGGCCAGAGATGTAACCAGAACCAGAATCTCTATTCAAACTGTGAGCCAAAGATTGCAGAACCTTCCCTTCAAGAAGAACACACTAAAGTGCAACAGAAACTGTTTATTTGTGCGCACATTTCACAGATGTATTTTCTTTGTACAGTGAATAGATGATTTTGTCTCTGTTCCAGGTGGAGTTTAAACTATGGGCAGATCAGGATATTTCTGCTGATGACCCACATTTTGATCCAATTAACTATGGATTTTTTTAAATGTGAAAATGTGTATGTCATTAACACAAAGTAGGGGTACAAGGAGAGTTTCAAATCCTACAGTCAGCTGCGTTAGCTTCTCTCAATGCTGTAGTCAAAGGCTGTGAGTGCAGAAGTAGTCCAGCTAGCTTTAATTTTGCTGACTTGGGTCCCAGAACAGTGGAACTGTAGCAGTGCATGTTTCAGCCTGGGCTATCCCTGCAAATGATGACTCAGACAGGCTTATACTGTCAATGGTGAAGGACTGCTCTCTTGAGTACCCAAGTTCAAAACTGGCTAGCTCAGGTATGCCTGCTCAAGATGCAGTCATGCCCTCAGCCTTGATTTATAGTGGTGTAGCTGAGCGGTCTGGTGCTTAACATTAGTAGTCGGGCCTCTTGGGACCCATTCCCAGTTCTGTGAATGGAGTAGGGTCTAGTGATTGAAGTGGTATGGGGCAGCAAATCAGGACTCCTGGGTTTGGTTACCCCTTCTGGGTAAGGAGGGGAATCTAGTGAATTAGAGCAGTAGGTATGTGGGTTGAGAACCCTGTGTTCTACTGCCAGCTCTGGAATATGAGGGGAGGATAGAGTGTATATTTTTGAGGGGTTGGGGGCTTTGGGAGTCAAGGCTCCGTTTTTCTGTTCCTAGTGCAATCTTGTGCGTAGGGCAAGGGAAGCTGAGACCCGTGACTCCTGGGTTCTCTTTCCTCTTTTCAAGACAGAACAAAAGAAATACCCTTTATAATATGACACATTATTAACCTATGGAACTCATTGCTCCAGGATGACATTGAAACCACAATTTAGCAAGATTCAAAGGGGGATTTGTCATCTATTTAGATAACAGGAATATCAATAATGCAAAGAACAGTTTTGGAAGGGATACCTTAAGCCAATCTGTGACTACTGGAGCTGTGTGAAATTTTTCAGCTGAACCTGTTTTTGGGTGATAAATACAGATTTGAGGAAACTGAAACAGTTCATGATTTCATTTCAAGGAAAGAAATCCCCTGAATTCTAAAATGTTTTGATTTTTCAATTCAAAATAACATTAAGAACTTTTCTTCAATTCTTATTTTATACAAAATATTAAAAATATGTTTAAAAGCTATTTGCAATCAAAGCAAAATATTTAGTCAGAAATTTTTTTTTAAATACTTTTTGATTTGCCAACACATTCCTTTTTGGTAAAGCATTTTTTTTCCCTCTTAATTTTTCAAAATTGCCAGTGAGCTGAAAAACCTGTTGTTTGTCAATTTTTAATGCTTGTTTGAGATCAAGATTAGACTTGATGGTGGAGATATGATCACATATGTCCCATTGCAGGGTTCTCACACCTTCCTCTGAGGCATCTGTTGCTGAGCACTGTGAGAGAGCCTTCAGTCTGGCGGGTCCTATATATTCCTCCACCTTTTTTTTTTCATAGTCTTACAGAATTCCCTTTAGAACTGCCATGTGAGTACCCTCAGTACTGAGCCAGTCCTCAACTACGTGGATTAACACCTGCTTAGGATTTGGCTTGAGAGTTATTTGATGAGTTGCTAGGTACCATGTCTTGGACCCCAGAGAATGCTATATTGGATTTTGAACTATGTGGCAGAGCTACATGGAGTAACTGATTTGTGGCCCCACTTTGTACATCAGCAGTCCCTGTGGTGTAAATTTTTACTGTTCTCAGAGAAAAAGTGCTATGATTTGTGGGTCAATATACTGTTCAAAGAGGCTGATTCCCTTCATTTAAGTGCAAAATTCAACACCTGTGGAGTTCCAAAGGGGCAGCCATGTTAGTCTAGTTCAGTAAAACAAACAGAGTGCTGTGGCACTTAAAAGACTAACAAACTGATTTATTGCATGAGCACATAAGACGTTATTACAGGACCTAATAAAACCAGGTACTCCCTCAAAGGCTCATTCATCTGCTCATCCACCAATGTAATTTATGTTCTCATGTGCAAGAAATGCCCCTCTGCCTTATATATTGGACAAACAGGACAGTCTCTGCACAGTAGAACAAATGGGCCCAGATCTGACATCAGAAATCACAACATTCTAAAACCAGGGGGTCAGCATTTCAATCTAACCACTAGTTCAAACTTTAGTTCAAACTAGCATGTCTATGTTGGGCTAGTTTGAACTAAATATGCAAGTTAATTCAAACTAATCAGTTAGTACAGACTAACCAGCTGAACTAAGCACAGCTTAGTTCAAAATAAAAAAATATTTTACTTCAGACTAGGCAAAGACTAGTGTAGACAAGGTTCAAATTAGGTCAGATTACAGCTCCTTAATTTGAATTTATTTGCTAGTGTAGACATAGTCTTAGTTGCCACAGGACTGTTATTGTTTTTGCTGTACACAGACTAACACAGCTACCCCTTAGAGATAGGAGAGTGTTTTCAAACATGCCTCAGCCCCATTTTCAGAAGTGATTTACATGTCAAGAGATTGAGATGAATGCCAAGAGAGTTTTTCAAAGTGCCCAGGTAGGTGAGGTGCCTAGGACTCATGGGAGTAGCTAAGTCATTATTGAAAATCAAACACAGGCTTTTAGGCACTTTTCGAAATTTCACCTATAGCCTCTACAATGGTGGTTCTTTTTTCTTTTCTTAATTGGCTTCCTTGGCTGGGTCCAGCAGGGAGGATTTCAGAGCCATCTGTATTTGTTGTTCTTTATCTCTCAGATGCCTGGATCATAATGAAAAAGAATATTAATAAATACTAGCATTTATACAAGCATCAGGAGGTATACTTAGTATAAAATGGATGCATGGCACTAATGGTCTGGAAACCAGCTGATGGAAATCAGCCATAGCTATGTTGGAGTCAAGGTGATCTGTCAATCATGCATATCATTTCTTCCTCTCTCAATGGACCCTTGTTCATATCACAAAGCCCCCACATGGTGTATCATGGCTACAGTTCCTGCTCTCCAGTAGATTCTACTAACCGTCTCTCCACCTCCTCTATGGTCTCAGGCAATGGGATGTTGAGTGTTTCTGGCAGGAAGGCAGCTGCAATGCCGGAGATGATTGGGGCAGCTCCATAAATGATCAATGGCAGGGAGGGAAAGTATTCTCCTAGCATCTTTGCCAAGGGGGCAATGATGCTGCCCAGGCGTGACATGGTATTAGTCAAACCCAGGCCAGTTTGCCTGTCAATAATAACAAACAGAGTTATTAGCATAAGCCATCATGATGAGAAAAATCTGAGGTAAGGAGCTCAGAGACAAGGAGCCAAGCCCTGTGGACTAATAGACTGACTAGGGAATCAGGACACCTGGAGTTTCTTCCTGGCTCTGCCACTGATCTGCTGTGTGACTGTGGGCAAGCCGCTTCCCCTCCCATCCTTAGAATCTTCGGTCTATTTTGATTCGGAAGAGCAGAGACTGCTCTTCTTATTTGTCTGTGCAGCACCTGGCACAATGGGAGCCCTGATCTGAGTTGGAGTCTCTACAGCAGGCAGCACTATGGAGCTCTGATGTGGTCTCTAGGTGCTGATTTAGAAAATGGGAAGTTTCCCTGGGTGCAGGTTATCTCATAAGTGCAAAGTTACTTGTAACTGAGAATGGGTGCTGCTAGTTAGATCCTGTATTTCTAGAAGGGCAATTTGGGATGCCTAGAGGAGATGCCAGAAAGGACTCTAATTTTTCAGATGGCACATTTTCAGCAATTGCAGTTAACCAGGCCTGGTTAGGGTGTTCTAACTTGGACATCCCCTAAAATCTGAAGCACCCAAATCATTAGTAAAGCTGGTTGGGAAACTGTTTTCCTCTCCTATGATAATTTGGTATTTCACACATTTTTTCCCATTTTAATCTAGATGAAGTGTTCAAATTCCAGAAAATTTTGTGAATTCAATAAAAAAAACTGGTTCGGATATGTCACATTACTTCATTTAATTTCAATTCTGCCATTATGAATTAGTACAAAACAAAGGGACTTTTAAAAACTGGAATTAGCTTGCATGTTCCAAAAAAAAAAGTTGTTTCCAACAAGAGAAATGGAAGTTTTCATTTTGAAAATATAATTTGTCATTTTGTTTTTCTCCATTTTTTTCAACCACCCTCTTCCCATGAAGTGTTTGCTTTGATGAATCAGCTTTTTCCACCAGAAAAATAAATTTTGATGAAAAATTCCCAGCTAAATCTAATTGCTGGTCACTTGGTCCTGGTTCTCTGCAGTCTCACTGGGCTGCATGTGATGTTTGAACTGTGCTCTTTGATTTTTTTCTACATACCTAATGACTGTGGGGTATAGCTCACTTGTGAAGAGGTAGACGCAGTTAAAGGAAGCTGCGAGACAGCCTTTTCCAAAGACAGCTAGAACTGTGCGCAGGGTCTGCAGATCTGGGGAGAAGAACACAATGGAGGAGGGTTAAGCACCCAGAAAAAGGCTGAACTGCTCAAAAAGGGTCAGGAGCCAATGGGATGGACCCCCAGCTACTGTACATCAACTGTAGTTCCACTGGTGCTGATGGAGCCAGACCCCCAGCTGGTGAAACTCAGTATAGCTGCCCTGGAGTTAATGAAGCCAAAACTGCAGCTGGTGCAAACTGGCAGCCTGTGACTCCATTGAGTCAATGGGGCCAGGTCCCCACAAGGGGCAAGAAATCAATGGGATGTGCTAATATACACCATCAGAGGAGCAGTGCCTCAGTTTGCTGTCTAGAAATAAAAATGATATTCCTTTCTGTGTCTTGTCTGTTTAGATGGTGATCAATGTAGGGCAGGGCCTGTCTCTCACTTTAGGTCTGTGCAGTGCTTAGCATGATGTGGCCCTGATCTCATCTTAGGTCTGTGCAGTGCCTAGCAGAATGATCAAATATTGATAACTATGCACCTAGCTTTGGTTGTGAACCTGCATCTCAATCACCCTCAGAAACAGTGATCATCCATTTTGCAATGATCTTGTAACTGGCCAGCCCAGTTCCGGCTGAACAGGATGCTTAAGTTGCTTCACGGGGAAGTGCCATGGCAACCAGCATCAAAAACAAGTGTCAGCTGCCTCAGTCTCTGGCACAAGCAGGTGGTTCTGCATCCTGCAGTCAGGGCAGGCCCAAGGGTTTTTGCCACCCCAGGCAAACTATGACTTTGGAGCAACACTCCCTTCTCTGACAATTTATGAGATAATATATTAATATATTTTTTCAAATAGATAAAACATTCACTTATCTAATTTGGCACCCCTCCAAGCCTGGTGGCCTAGGCGATGGCCTAGTTCAACCCTATGGACGGGCCAGCTCCACCTACAGTACACTGGCCACAGAAGACAGCTGTGACATCATTGGTGGGCTTCAACCTCATTAGCTCTTATGGAACAGCTCCCCATGGCTCTTCTCCCTCCTATGCAGCTGACCTTATCAGCCAGGCTTTGGAGCTTTGGTATGATAAAAGGTTGAACACTTTTGGATCTAACCCTGAAAATCCAGGGTACCAAGTAACCACCTTGTGGAATGAAGGTGTTGGCTAGGATAGAGAGTCCAGCCAGGATGAGGACAAGGGCCTGTGTGAACCGGCGCCCGATGAAGCTGATTGTGAGAACTGAGATGAGCTTGGCTGGGAAGTCGACAGCTCCAAAAACCAGCTGGATCAAATAGATATTGACACCAAAATTCTGCAGGTCCATGGCCAACCCATAATAGGCAAAGCTGGTGGAGAACCTGGTATGAAACAGACAGATATTGTTGCATTGTACGTCCTTACTATTGTGTTCATTTGTTATAAGAATGTTCTCTTTCATCAATAGGTCCTGGAAATGTGGTTAGAGGTTGGAGTCAGGACGCCTGGGTTCTCTTCACTACTTTGGGTGGTAATGTAGTCTACTGAGTAGACTGCACAGGGTTCTGGTCATGGCTGTGGGAGAGAGAGACTGCAAAGCAGCTGAGAAACAGAACTCTTGGGCAGTATTCCCAGCTCTGGAAGAGGAGTGCAACCTTGATCTTAGAGCAAGAAGGGACTTATCTCTGTTGTTAGCTCTCAGATGGGAGTGGGGGTCAATGGCTGGGACAGGACAGACAAGGAGCCAAGGATTCCTGGTTGGTTTTACCAGCTGTGCATGTAGATTGTGCCCTATTAGATAAGGTAACTGGAAGCCAGGACTCCTGGGTCCTATTTCTATTCCTTCCTTTGGGTAGAAGCAGCTGCTGATGCTGCCTCTCACGTGGAATTTCCTGAAGTCTAGCTACCGAATTGTGAGTTACCTGGATATTCGGTCAAGGTGCAACTAGCTGTCATGCAAAAAGCCCTCGCTATCTGTGACATGCCATGGGAGGAAGCAAAGGATCAGTGGGGCTTAGTAGAGCTGACCAAACTTTTCTTCTAGAACTTTTGTCAGTACAAAAGTGCAGATTCAGTGACACCAAAATGTTTAGGGAATTCTTGTTCTTTTTGCTGAATTGTTCTAGTTTAAAAACATTACTCAAAAACAAATAAAATAAATCTAAATGTTTTGAGTTTGATTCAATCATTCAAATAATTTCCTCTTCAACTCAAAATGGTTTTATTTTTCTTCTGATTTTTCAAAATTGTCAAGAGGTCAAAAAAGCCATTATTTGCCCACTCTAATGTCTTAGAGTCAGCCAGTTGCAGTGCCTCATTGACTAATGTGGGCTTCTCTGTATCATTGTTTCAGCTTCTTCTTTTTGATCTTAAGCACTGACTCACCACACAAAACAGAGGCAGCAGGAGATCTGGCGCATGACAGGTGTACGCACCAAGTCGATGGCGGTGTAACTGTTCTTTGCAGAGGCTATTTCCTTCTGCATGTTGGACCTCAAGATCTGGGGGGGGAGAAGAGATTTATGGGTAACAGGGCAGGGTGTCTGCATGATAAGAAAGGCCATAAACAGAGCAAGGGAATAGGAGGTCATGAGTTTCTGAATCATCCCATAGTGCCAAAATTCTTTTCTCAGAGAAGGCTTCAGTTCAGACAAAATAATGTATTCATCTAGGAATGGACAGATAGAAGGGTAAAGATTGGGATAGATGGTTGGATAGATGGAGGGAAATATTTTTACCAGGATAGATTAATAGAGAGGTGTGTGAGGGCATGACAGCTAGACAGATGGATATGCACAGGGATGAACAAAGATCGTGAATGAATGTATATTTATAAAAAGGTAGGTGTTTATGTCTAGAGATGGATAAGTAGATGGATAGCAAGATGGTTGTGTATGTATGGCTATAGGCAGATACATTGATAGCAGATACCTTGTACACATGGGGATTCCATTGTATGAGATACAGGTCAGTCTATGGTGAGAACACCAGTGCTCAAGCCACGCTACAGCCAAATGCACTGGTGGTATAAGGCATCAGAATGGGGCAAATAGTGGATTCTTCTGGCAGTTTCAAAGAGTCAGAAAAGGCTGTACAACATGCATGTAGCCACATCAGCCCTGGTTTTTTATAGAGCTCTTAGCGTCTCTGAGATTGTCTTACCTCTGTGTTGAGTTTGTCTCCTTCTTCCTTCTTCCCATTTATCCTGGCCACTCTCTTGAGCTGCTTCACTGCCTGGTTGGGCCTACCGGCCATCACCAGCCAGCGGGCAGATTCTGCAAACCACCTGGGATGCAGAAGATATGAAAAGACACCTGCACAGAACACACACGTACTCTCATTGAACTGAGATCAGCATCACTGGGACATAGTGCAATGCTTCTATGCTAAGGACAGTGCTCAAAGCCAGTGCTGGTTTTCAGGGCACAGCAACAGAGGCAGCAAGCAGCATGTGGAATAGTGTCAATGGCATCCGTGTCCTCTACTGTGTGACACTGCCCCCTTCCTCCTTCCCCTGCCTGCAGGTGTTTGGTGACAACCAGATATAACTGCAGTCTGAAGCAATGTTCCCTCTAACTACTCATAGACTGTGTGCGCAAACAATTTCTTTGTGTGCACAAAAACATTTCTTTGTGAGCACCAATATTAGCACTATTGAATTTCTTTGTGCACACTTTATTTTGTTGTGTGCGCCAGTTTCATGACCTGTGTGCGCGCACACACGTGCACACCTTAGAGGGAACAGTGGTCTGAAGCTCCATTCCCACCAGGTGACTGCCCAGTGGCAGCAGATTGTCTTGCACCCTGTTCTGCATCAGGAAGGAAGGCTGGTTAGGATGATAGTGGAGACCTGGCTTCAAGTCTCTGCCCTCCAGCAGACTAGCTGTGCAACTGTGTGCAAGTCAGGGTCTCAAACACCATTCCCCTCATCTGTAAAACAGGATAGTAGCAGAACACTTCCTCAGAAAGGTGTTGTGGTTAGAGCTGGTTAGACCTTTCTGAGGAAATATTTTTCTGTTGAAAAATGCTGATTTTACCTAAACAGAAACTGTTGGCAGGAAAAGGCCAATTTCAATAAACCCCTTGGTTTACAAAAAAAAGTTTGAAAAGCTGACCTGTCAAAATTTCAAGCTGCAATGATTTTATTTCCAACTTTGTGATTGTTTACATAAAAAAATGGAGGGAGATTAATATATAAAAAAAACCTCAAGAAAAAAAAGAGGTTTGAAAATTATCAGAAGAAAACATTTTGCTTGACCTGACCTGAATATTTTTACGGATTATCAATTCACATAAGTTTTCCTAGTTTTGACTTTTTGGACAGATTCAGAGTTGGAAGGTTTTTCAAAATACCATAAATTCTCATATTTTTTTCCCACTGAGCTCTAGCTGTGAGAATAAATACATTAAATATTGTGATGCGCCTGCATACTACAGTGATGGAAGCTCAGTAAATGCTGAAGATAGATAAATTCCTCACATTACCTACCAGTGACATTATAGGTAAAGTAGAGCCCTGTTTGGTTTCATCTGAAAATTTTCAAAATATTTAAAGTATTTTCCAACAAAATGAAAGCTTATTTCATTTTGAGAGGGGTCTTTTCATTCCACCCCCCCCCCCCCCCCGTTTCCTTTTCTTTTAGTTTTTCCTCTGGAAAATACAGGAAGTGGAAAAAATAACTCCAAAATATTTTTTTAAAATATTTTATTAAAAAGTCAACAAATTTATAAATAAATGTTTATTTTCCAACAAAAACACTCCTCCAAATTCTAAAAAATAAAATGTTATTGTTTCTTTCATTAAAAATTTCGAAGAGAACAATTTTGGGAGGAAAAAAAGCAAGGAGTCCTGTGGCACTTAAAGACTAACAAATTTATTATCTTCTTTTGCTGGGCTGGACTAACACAGCTGCTGCTCTGGAATTTTGGGAGGGAAATTAAAGCCATTTTTCATGGAAAACAGTTTAAAGACATCAAATCATCAACCCTCTCTATTTCTATATTATCTTGTTAGTGTCCCCATTTCCTTAGTTTGCTGAAACAATTCCACAGCTTTCACAGCTGTTTGTTCATTCTTATTTGTATTACCATAATGCCCAGAAAGCCAGTCATCAGGCAGCGCCCCATTGTGCGAGATGTTGAACAGAGAGACAGTTGCTGCCCCAAACATTTTATAATTTAAGGACAAGAAAAGCAACAACAAGTGGATACAGGCAGACAGAGGAGTACCAGGAAACAGTGAGAGAATATTGGTCAGGGTGATAGGCAATGATCTTTGCACATCAGCAGCCTTACCATGGTCAAGTTTTTTGTAGGTCTCACAGCAAAGGAGAGTTTGAAGAAGGACAATGAGATAGCTTTGCAGATGTTTACAAGGGAGTTCCTCCCAAGTTCCAGGGGCAACGTGGGAGAAAGCACAAAAGTCCTTCTTTGAAAATTTAGCAAGTGGGCAGTGGAGCCAGGTATCCTAGGCCAGAAATTTATTTGTTCTACTGGTTTAAAGTTTGTCTCATTCCTGCATCTCATAAGAAAAGCTGGATGGAAGAAGAATGGATCAGAAAGGATTAGGATGACTTAACATACCAGGAGTAGATGAAGAAGATAAAATAGGGCAAAGACACCACAAGCTGCAGCCAGCGCCAGTTTGGGATGGCATAAGCCACTCCAGCCAGAATGAACTGCCCAATGGTGTAGCTGTATCCAAACATGGTGCCCATAATGGCCCGTGTGTGGGTGGGTGTCCATTCCACAGCTAGGGAGACACAGAGAAGGAAAATAATCTGTCTGTCCTTTGGCTGATGCCCTCCCAGTCGTGAGACCAAGACAGAATGGAGTTAGCAGGAAACGTGCAAACACAGCTCTTTGACGCTGAGATGAAATTGCTCGCCAGAAGCCACTTCCCCACTACCTGCATCATTGCTAATGGCAGCAGGTGGTACTGCACCCTACTGGAGGAACTCTGTTCCCCCACCCCATGGCAACAGCCAGTCTGTACCCCCCAGCAGTCCCAGGCCCCCACAGGCAGCAAACAGTCCTGTAACCTACAGGGCTACAGCTGCCCCAGTACCCCAGTGGCAGGAGGCTGTATTGCCCTCCACAGAGTTGCAAACACTCCAGAGGACTCCCCCACACCCCACCTCCCCATGGTAGCTCTAGCCCCCCACAGTGGCACACACCTGCACCCTGGAGTACATTTGCACCAATACCCAGCTATTATGTAATTAGGCTGAGTCCCTAGCCTCTGGTTTTCCAGCTGTCCCTGGGTCCTTCAGCTACTGCATTTGGGCTCTGCTGATGCATGTGGAAAGCTGACCCTAACATTAACGTTAAGTAACATTTTCAGGTTTTTGTCAGCTGTAGCATTTACTGTCCTAATGGAAACTACCAAGTGCTTTTGTAATCCAGGTTGGAAAATAGGAGTTAAGATCTTTCAAAAATATCACTCCTGATTTTTGGCACTAAGACCTTGGACATGTCACCTATGCAGCTGGGCCTCCAGCTTCTCTGTGCTCCCAGCACAGAGTAATTTATCTGCTGCTGGGACAAAGCACCTCATTCTATCCCCATCTTGTTCTGGGATGGTGGGCACCAGACATACTTACACAGAGAGACACCATTCATCACAATGCCCGAGAAGGCCATTCCAGTCAGGGAGCGGAAAATGCAGTAGACGGTGAAGCTAGGTGAGAAGGCAGAGCAGGTGCCCGCGACAGCCATCTGCAAGTAACACCAGATCAAGAGTGATCTGCGGCCAAACCTGAGCCAAAAAGAACCAAGGGGACAGGTGAGGAAAACCCAGGAAACTGAGACAAGTGTCTTCTGAGAAGGCATTAACCTGGATGCAAGGAACTCCTGGTGCCATCAACTGGTATGGCCTCCTGGCTAGGGGAGAAAAATAAAGAGGCAGGAGTCACCAGTTCTGATATAGCTTTGTGGTGTGTGATGAAGATTATTGATAAAAATACTTCATGATAGTCATGCTGTAGCTGTTAATGATGAGGCCTATAGGGCTGGATTAAATCAATGTAGGGCACTTGGCAGGATGTTTATCAGCTGATTACTATTTGACCTGATTGGCTGATTTTTTTTTTTAATGCATTTCTTAGTTCCTAGAAAAAATAATCTAATCTGCCAGTTTTTTGTTGTTTTTTTTAATAATCTGGCTCTAAAGATTTGCATTCCTATCATTGCTACACTGGTGTAGTTAATGTTAATAATTTCTGTATCCAGAAAAGACGCTGCACTTTTTCCACTTTGCTTTTTAAGAGATAGCAGGTGCAAACCATTAAATACACCAGCTGCTTGCCTGTGAAGACACAGGCCCCAAAGCCGGCTGTCTGCGTGAGATGATTTGAGTTAAATTATGTTATCTCTCTAGGTACTATAAGGGGCTGTAAAATGGAGGAGGGGTTACAGAGTTGCTTGTAAGAGGTGTCTTGTGGCACTTTGAAGACTGACCAATATATTTTTCACATGAGCTTTCGTGGACAAAGTCCCACTTTATCATATGCTGGAGTGGAGAAACTGATGAAGTGGGATCTCATGAAGTGAGGCTTTGTCCACAAAAGCTCATGTGAAAGATAAATTCTATTCTTTAAAGTGACACAGGACTCCTTGTTTGTTTTGCTGAACTAAACTAACACTACTGCCCCTTTGGAACTTGATCAGAGTTATGGAGAATTGTCCAGGGGGTGGGGTGTCAGGTGTTTTTGTATTTCAGAGGAGGCCCCCCCAGATGAGATATCTCTTGGCAGCGATGGAGACAGGGATCCTCACAGTCCTGCTGCCCCTGAGCAAGTGAGTTTTGGAAATAGTGCCCTGTAGAAATGTGAGAGGACTATTAGCTCATCAGTACTCTGATTCACAGATTACAAGGCCAGAAGGAACCACCATAATTTTCTACTGACCTCTGCACAGTGACAGGCCTGATTTTATTTCTGAGTAAACTGGAGCAGATCTGTTAGGAAAAACACCCAATCTTCATTTAAAAATCCCTAGCAATGGAGAATCTACCACAGCTTTGAGCTGTTGTTCCAATGATTAATTGCTTTTGCTGTTACAAATTTGTACGTCATTTCCGGTTTCCATTTGTCTAGCTTCAGTTTCCAGTTATTGATCTTGTTATCATTAGACCTTTTTCTGCTAGATCAGTGGTTTCCAATCTGGGGTCCAGGGACTCCTGGGCTATGTCTACACGAGGCTTTTATTTTGACACAATGACCATTGTGTCGAAATAAAAGTTGTCGCGTCTGAACAATGTTTCTTTATTTTGAAATGATAGGACCCTGTCATTTCGAAATAATGTCCATCGTTTTGGAATAACACCTAGGTTGTAATCGAAATAGCAGTTATTTCGAAATGGTTGTTTTGAAATAGCGCCATTCGGACGTCTTATTTTGAAATAATGGTTATTTCTAAATAACAGTTTTGCCCTTCTCCTTCCCAGGGTGCCTTCATTTTTCTATATACTGGGTGGGGGCATGGTCCAGGGAAGGGTCATGTTGCCACACCTCCCATGCTGCCCCTCTCCTGAAGCGAAATAGCAAGTCCTGTGTCTGGACATGCTATTTCGCTTTGATGGTTTCCATTATTTCGATTTAATATTTTCTTATTTCAATTTGTTATGTCAAAATAAGGATTTTATTTTGAAATAACTCATTTCAAAATACGTTATTTTGAAATAAGAGTTTACATGTGAACATAGCCCTGGAGAGTCTGAGAGTCACTCCAGGAGGTCCACAGACATTCTGGGAGCTGGGGCCGGATACTGTGGAGCTCTCTAGTTGCCAGGGAGGCCCAGGCTTCCGGCCAGCAGGGTGCATCCCCCAGGCAGGGAGTTTTTAAAACTGCTGCCCTGCACATGCTCAGAGCATGCTCAGGGAGAGTAGCCTAGGAGGTGGTCGGGTGCCAGCAGCTCTGGTGGCCAGGTAAGGAGTGGCGGTTGGAGATGGAATGGGGCGGGAGGGGAATGGCGCAGCGGCTGTGGAACACTGGGGGGGGGGCAGGGGCATGAGGCCATGGTTGCGGCAGCCCCAGCTCCCAACAGTTGGATGCGGCTATGGCGGCTCCCTGCTCTCCAGCAGGAGGATGGAGCCGTGGTGGCTCCCCAGGCAAAGGTAGAGGGTCATAGCCGCAGCAGCTTCTGTTCCCCGGCAGAAGAGTGGTGTGGGCCAGATTCTGCCTGCAGTGTCAGGCACCCAAGAGAGCCACAAAGGTTTTTGGGTTTTTTTTGTTACAAAGGGGTCCCCAGCCTTAAAAAGTTGGGAACCCCTATACTAGATTGAGCAGACCTCTGTTATAGGATTTCTGTTCCCCACGTAGGTATTTACACAAAGAGCCCTGTGTTTTTCCCAGATGTGAAATAATAGGAAATAAAACAAAAATCTCAACCTGCAGTGGCAGTTCCTGTCCAATGAGGCTTGGCCTGGTTGCCCACTGTGAACAGGAGTGAGCATGGCCAAAAAAGAGCGTGCTGTGACTCCATGTTCCAGCTTGCAACACCCTGTGTGGAGAGCCAGGCCTGGCCCCCGTGGACAGCACCTCAGGAGCTGCTTGCGCCGGTGAGTGCATGAGAGGCTCTGTTTTCACCTGCCTCCAGATATCACACCCCTATGGCAACACTCTCCTTCTCCAGAGCCTCCTGGTAGCAGGACTCAGACCCCTTCCAGGGCCACTCAGTCAGCTTCAGGGGCAGGATCTGATCACTCTGCACGGCTGATTGGAACAAAACAAAACCAAGAAATTCCCAAAATATAGAACAAATACTTGTAACAAGTATTCATAGTGCTCCACTTATAAACTGTGATCAAGTCATCCTTTAACCTTTGCTTTGTAGGTGGAGCTCCTAGGGTCTCTCACTGTAAGACATGTTTTTCAACCCTTTAATTGGTCTCATGGCTCATCTCCGACGCCTCTTTAACCTACCAACATCCTTTGGAATTGTGGATGCCAGAACCAGACATAGCATTCTAGTAGCAGCTGCACCAGTGCCAAATACAGCAATATCATCACTTCTTTCCTCCTGAGTCCCCTCAGGAATCAGCTTTCCTCAAATTCATAAGAATATTGTCCTCACCTGTCTGACAGGCCTCCAAAAACAATGCCTCCCACCAGGATCCCAGCCATGTAAATTGACTGAGCCATCTGCTTCAGTTGCCGGGAGTCACACACCAAGTCCCACTGTAAGGGGGAGAGAAAACAAAGCTCAATTCCAAGAGGAGACCTTCTGTTTAAGGGGCCAGACCGGGCCCCAGAGAAGGTGGGTTCAGTTCTTGGCTCAGTGGGTGTCAGTCTGAGATTTTCAGAACAATGGATGGCATTCAAACAGCTGGTTCCCATTGCTATCAGTACGGTGTCTTTGAATTCATTTGTTAAAAGTCCAGTGCTAGCTACATTTAATTGGAATTGTGATGTGCAGAGCTTTGCAGTCTTAATCTCTGAGCTTCAGTGTCTATGCTTGTAAAACAAGGGAGAATCATCCTTCTTTGGTCTGTTTAGACTTTATAGTTTTTGGGTCTTTTGCTCTGTATCCATGCAGCACTCAGCACAGTTAGGTCCCCTATCTCAGTTGTGGTTTGTGCAGCATGCAGCACAATCTCACATGGGGTCTGTGCAGTGACTGGCACAATGGAGCCCTGATTCAAGCTCCATCCATGTGGTGCTCATCACAAGTATTCCCCCCTCTCAGCTGTGAAGCCTCTGGCACAAAGGATTCTTCAGCTGAGATGGAGTCTGCGCAGTGCCCAGCACAATGGGTCCTAGATGTTTCTTGGATCAAATATAATGATTCCATAGAAAAGAGATGGTCTGGTGTAGGGTGAGCATTCAAGAGACCTAGACCTCTGTTCCTGGTTCTGACCCTGACTTAGGGCAAGGCTAGCTGCCTTGCTATGCCTCAGTTTCCCCCAGCTGTGTGATGAGCTAATAATTTTGTCACTATTTTAAAGCCCTTTGAAAGCTAGGGAAGAGCAGGTTGAACTCATTCACACTTCCTTTAATGAGGAACACTGCATTATGTCCAGTTTAACTGAGATGAATCTGACTGCAAAATGGATGGGGGGAATTCCCACCCCAAGGAGTGTAACCACAGCTTGCTTGTACTGATGCATTGAGGGAATCAAGGGTTGGTAGAAGCTGTTCTGCTTTCACCTATGCAATGGCAGCCACTTGAAATGGCATGAACTGAAGTTGCCGGAGGGCCAGAATGTAACTGAGAACAATACATGGCCCCAGATGAAATTCTGCATTGATTTAGGCTCCATGAAACCATTCTTATGTCAGTGGACATGCAAAGGCTGTCGGTTGCTTGGTGCAAATTAGCACACACTTGGAAAACATGGCTTGATAGATATATTCTGTGATCTTCTCTGCTCATAGGGCAATGAAACTTATTTGCAAATATTCAGGGAAGAGGCAAAAATATTTTCAACTCAACCACCCTACTTTCCACCTCATGGTTTATGCATTCTTTCCCAGCCCAGTTACCCACACTGTAAGCAGCTGTTGCTCTCACTTACCTCTGTAACAATGGTGCTGGTGAAAACACTCTTGTCATACACCCACCCATCAGTACAGGGTTCAGTCTCCATCTCGGCTGTGACTGTGGCATTAGGGTCTAGGAGCTGCCACTGGGTGGTGACAAAACGATGGCACTGCTTTGGCTGCTGGTTGCTGTCCATAGGGATGGAGACCCTGAGGAGGTCCTTGGCACCAACCTTTTCAGTGAGGTTCATGTATGGAGTGTCATTGAAGTTGATATGGACATGGCAGTGATGCTCAGAGGTGGCAGCAGTAAAGTTCTGCAAAAGGTTATGGCTGGCCATCATGAAAACTGGAATCGCCAGGAGAATAATGTAGGTGATTTGGAAGCGACCCAGGCCCCCGACATGATCTAAGAGCTCAGCAAAACTCATGTCACTGGCTTGGAAGATCTGCTACGAACTGTCTGGATTAAGCAAAAGTCAGAGAAAATACGGCTCAAATAATCAATGTTACCTGAATGAGTCAATTACTTGTAAAAATTCAAATTAAATATTGCAGGACCCCAAAAAAAAAAAAAACAAAAAACCAAAAAACAAAACTACAAAGAAAACGATAATGTGCATCTAGTTCGTATTCCACTTCCCAACTTCAAAGTTAGCCATAAAGTGCAGTACTTCTTTAAAAAGCTCAGGTGTTGACAAATAGTAGAGTTTTGAGATTGTAGTCTTGAAAGAAGAGGCATTGAGTTATATTCTCCCTAAATAAATGGCGTTGCTTTGCTGCAAAAATTCCAGTGCAGTCATTCCTAGTTTGCTGTCAGATGTGTGCAAATGCCAAGCACATTTTCTGTGAACTCTAGCTACATAAGGGAATGGTTTTGTGAGGCTTAATTCCCCAGTTGATTTTTGCCTTTTATCATCTGGAAAAGAAGGTGAGGTTTATATAGTCCTTGGAGAGTTATCTAAAGTCTGAAGTGGGTCATTTGGTTAAAGTTTTACTTTGTTTTGCACCGCGTTAAATAAAAAAAGAGAGAGAAACAGCACCAAATGTTTCAAGTGCAGAGGTGACAAACACATTGACACAGATTGCTTTTGGCTGAGTATATTATTCTTACCACAGGGCTAGAAATTAACTAAGAAGGATCCAGATTTAGCTGAAACATCAGAAGCGTCTGCTTCTGCTCTGTCTGGAGTCATTCCAATTCTTAAAATACCACCAGAATATACCCTGAGACTGGGACCCTTTTGTGCCAGGGATTGTATAGCCAAATAATGAGAGACGTTCCCTGTCCCAAACAGCTTACAGTCAAATAAGCAAGACAAACCAAAGGGAGGGTTAATTAGTGCTGGTGGGAACATTTTTAACAAAAGCATTTTGCAGAAAACATTTTGCAGGAACATCCATTGTTGACAAATTTCTTGACTCTAAAACATTAAGAACAAAGTTCTGAAGCTGAAAAATTGGAATGATAAATTTTAGGTTTTTAATATAAAATGATTTTGTTTAGAAATTTGAACTAGTTATAATGAAAATGTCTGAAATAGAAACAAAATGGTTTGATTTACCAAACCAAATTTTCTTTGAAAATTTTGGAGATTTCAACTTTTCATTTTGATTCCAGAATAACTTTTTTTTTTTTTTTTTTTTTTTTTTAAATCTCAAAGAATTTTCTCCGGATGGAAAACCTGTCCTGTGTTTTTTTAAATCTTTCTTTTAGATATAGGGAAATTGAGGCATGGGATGAGACAAAAATCATTTGCCCAAGTTTCTGCAATGTAACAGGGGATGAAGCCTTGAATCTGTGAATCCTCATTCCATCCTTTAACTCTGAGGCCATTTCTCCCCACAAGGCTCTTCTTGCTGTGGTGGAGTCTTTTAATACTTAGTGAGTGACTTGGTATGTCCTGGGCTACCAGAGTCAGCCGTGATCATGGCTTAGTGAAGGTGCCATTGCTTATTATGTGCTGCCACACATGCCTTACAGCTGAAGTTCTAAGTTTCTCAATCAAGAAATTTTTGGAGGTTTTAATGAGGGATAATATCTGAGTAAAATATAAATGAGACATGATACTAAGCCTGTTGTTTTTTTCATTTGCCAGGTTCCAGTGACTGGCATAAATGGATTGACACATAAGAGGATTGATGGATGTGTGGGGACAGATGGATGGACAGGTATTTCTTTTAGGTCAGTGTTTCTGAGCCTTTAGTGATTTGGGGAACACCTAAAAGTTCTAGTTATTTTACAAAGAATACCTGATGAAAACATTGTTGAAAAAGTTAGTAACAATGGGTATGTCTACACTATGTGTTTAAGTTGACTTAAGGGCCCTTAAGTCGACTTAAACAAAGCCCTTTCTACATTGCAGGGCAATAAAGTTGACTTTAGCATCAGGTCGACGCTATTAACTCGACTTAAGGCAATGTGAAGGGGAAGTTGCCTTAAGTCAACTTAATTGGCCTCCCAACCACAGAAAACATGGGGATGGAGGCTGGCTAGCAAGCACAATACAGCTGGGAGTGTTCCCAGCTGTGTGGACCATAGCCAAACTCCCAATGTTCCATGACTGATCTCCCCCATTCTGAGCTGGAGCGGGCATCACAGCCCAACCCGGCATTTCCTTCATTCTCAGCCTGCCCCGCATGTCTCCCCCATTCTTTGCGTGCTCTGCATGTCTCCCCCATTCTCAGCCCAACCTTGCTTGTCTCACTCTTTCTCTGCCCAAACCCATGTGTCTCCCTCTTCTCCGCCCAAACCTGTGTGTCTCCCCCGCTGCCCTTCTCTGCCCAAACCCCTGTCTCCCCCCCTTGCCCTTTTCAGCCTGACCCTGCCTGTCTCTCCCCCTCTCTGACCAACCCTGTGTGTCTCCCCTTCTCAAAGGACCCCCCTGATATTTGTTGTAAAACAAACAAGGAGTCCAGAAGCACTGTTTAAGACTAACAAATTTATTTATTGGATGAGCTTTCTTGGGAGAAAAATCCCACTTCATCAGACAGTTTGAAGATGGGGGAATTTACAGAATGGTAGGAAATAAATGCAGGGGAATGTAAGACATAGGATCAGGTCACAGTCTAACAGCAAATCAAAGCAATTGTTAAGATCAAACACTGGAAAATAGCACAAAGAAAGAAAGAAAGAAAGAAAGAAAGAAAGAAAGAAAGAAAGAAAGAAAGAAAGAAA
>ML681973.1:30435533-30448429 GCA_007922195.1 Podocnemis expansa | reverse complement strand
AGAAAAAGTTGCTATTTCTTTTAGATTAGATTTTGTGAAAGCAGGATTAAATCCTGACTATGGATTTTTTTCCCCCCATTATAACAGGTGATTTGACTTCACCTTCCTCTATGTGCTGTTTCCTGGTGTTTAAGTCTTAACTACTGCTGAGCCCTGCCCCTGCGCTGGCAGTTGCCCTGCAGCACCTGTTCCAGAGCCAGAGGAGTCAGGGCAACACAGGGAGGGTGTGGGGTGCTGCGCTGGCACATCTCTGGGCTACATCAGGCTCCCTGGACTCCCTGCATTCCCTGTTGCCACACACAGTATGGAGGGTGGTGTGGTCACTCACTGTCTGTAGTAAAGGCATGGCCGGAAGAGAAGGGTACCTCTGCTGTGGTGCACTGTGGGCCAGATACCCACAATGCACCACTCCTAGGGTGACCTAGCAGCTGCCAGTGTGGACATGGGCAGTCTCCTGGCGTTTTGAGTGTGGACGTGCTAAGCCAGCTTCATAAAGTCTACTTTAAGCAGACTTTATTAAGCCAGCTTAACCGAGCCCTGTAGTGTAGACATAGCCAATGATGGGAGATGTAAAATGTCCCAGATGCAGCAAAGCTTCCAGGTGCGCATCAATGTCCACCATCAAGCACCTGGAAGCTTTCATGTGGCTGGGGCATTAAATTACTCCTTCCACTGTTCTATGAGGGCCCCTGTGACCCAGGAAGGCTCAGAGGCAGCCTGCATGCAGAATCTGTGTTTGCAATCTGTCAGGGGAGGGAAGTAGGAGAAGAGCTTACTGCAGGAGCAGCTACCAGGTGTCACCTTGGGGGTGACAGGAGGTTCAGTTCCTATTACCTTCTCATAGATTCTGCCCACTCCTTTTGTACAGGGGCTGAGCCCTAGACGCAGGATTCAGCCAGTGATGTGGGCTGTAGCCAGAGGCTGTGTAGCTGTGAGCAAGGTTGCCAGCTCTTGGGAGCTGCTGGATTACAGATGATAGAGGTAGCGTCAGCCTGCTTGTGAAGGTCGTCCCTGCCGAGCTCCCTCTGGTAGGTTGCCTGCCACACTTCTCAGCCTCCCATGGAAGAACTTCCACCCACAGCTTCTGCAGTAAAGGGCCCGACCCCTCTCTACTTCGTCCTCTACCCCAAAGGCAGGGCTCAGCCCTTTCCACTTCTCCCAGTCCTGCAAACCTGAGCGTAGTCCTGTCCCTCTGGGAGGGAGGCCACACCACCTCACTACTGGACTCCTGTGGCTGCAGACTTAAAGAAAACAGAATTAGCACAGGGGTCAGGGTATGGGCCCCCTTCCCCAGATCACAGGGGCATGTGCTCTCTCTGGCTCCAGGCAGTGCAAGTAAGCTGTCTGTTGTCCTAAGCCCTCAGGTGGGATGGGGAGAGTAAGTGGCTTCTGGCCCTAAGCAGGGTGAGCTGACAGTCTTCAAGCCTTCAAAGGGGTAGGGCAGGCAAGCAGCCTGTAGCTCTATTCAGGGCAGATCAGCAGTTTTGCAACCGGGCCACAGGCAGGGCAGAGCAGTTGAGCAGAATTTACAACACGCTGGGATCAGGCAACCACTTTTGAGCAGTGTGGTAAGAGGGAGGGGAACGCAAGCTCTCTTGAGTCCACTGCATCCCTCTCCAGGTCCCTGTCAGTGGCAGAGCAATCTGATGCAGCTGTGGGTTGCCCAACCACTCGACTATCATCCAGCTCCCCTAGGCTACTTCCTGGCAGTGGTTAAAGTATAATTTGATGGGCCATGGAACCCTCCTAAATCTCCATACCCCCTTCATGCATGTGCAGGCCCCAGTCCAGGTAGGCATTTACAGATTTCTGCATCTGCTTACCCTGTAGTTCAGCACAAACTCTCAACCTGAGTTCCCAGCTACTCCCCCCATCTGCCTCCAAACTTCTGCCCATGTCCACTCCCACTGCTACCCTGCCCCAATGCCTGCCCCCATCCACTCTAGCTACTGCCCCCCCAAACACCTGCCTGCACCCACCCCAGTTACTACCCCCCAGACTCCTTCCTGAACCCACCCCAGCTACTGCCCCCCAATCTCCTGCCCTTCCATTGTCTTGCCACCAGGCCCGAGGCCACACTGCTCCTCAGTCGCAGCTGAAAGCTTACCAATGGGGCTTTCTACTCCACCCTCCTCACCATGGCCTGACCGCTCCCCAATCCTACTGTAACCTGCTCCCCCTGCCGCCAACTCGCCCAGTCCCTTTTCTGGCAGCTGCATGTTCCCAACCTCCCCCCACCCCCACCACAGGACCACCTTACGTGACCGCCAGAGTGGGGTAGCCATGTCACAAACTGAGGCTCCAACTCTGAGCATTCTCAGAGCAAGCTCAGGGCGGAAGATCTAAAAACTCCCAGGCCCAGCCTGGGGCAGCTCCCTGCCGGCCAGAAGACTGTGTCTTCTGGCCAGGTAGGAGCCACGGCTGCCAGCCATGTGCGGCCAGCAGTGGTGACTGTGTGGGAGATATTACAGATGGATAGTAAGGGGGAATGCACTGGAACGCTGCGTTCCACCCTATTATTTCATTTTAAGGGCCCCGGAACGCTGTCCCCTAAAATTAGTGGGCCCCAGAACAGCATTCTGGCGTGTTCCCCCTTACTTTAACACCTGCTTTCTGTGTTCTCTCCCTGTGATAATTGATCCTCTGGGCTCCTCAGAGAACTTCGCCAGAAGCAGCTTGCACAGACCTTCTACCTCATCAGCCAGTGGCAGGTCTGGAAACTCCTTGGGGTTGTTGGCAGATGGCAGCTCCTCCAGGTCACATGCAGGCAGCCAGCGGCCTCCCTAGGTCTCTGGCAGCGCCTGCAGGTCATTGGCGGTGAGCAGCTCTGACTGTTCCTCAGGGCCCCCAGCTGCAGGCAGCTCTTTTAGATGGGCAGCTCTGGCAGGTAGCTCCTCAGCAAGGTGATGATCTGGCCAGGACACCTGTAGGAGAGGAGAGGTGTACTTCCTCTCTGGCAGCTCTGCCCAGACTGAGCTCCAGGGCTCTCCCTTTATACTTTGTACTCCACCCCGTTGCTTCCAGTGAGATGGGCAGTGGCTCTATCTCTGCCCGCCTACAGCAGGCTGTCCCTCCCTGTTCGTCTCCAAGGGAGGCCATGGCCCTTGCTGCCCAGGGCTTGGCCTGTCTCTGCATCCTCTCCATACACCCCTCCTCGACCTCCACACAAATCAGGACTTGACACTTCTCTCCTTCCTTCCCATATGCCCACAAACCAAGACCTGGCCCCTTTTTCTATCCTCCCCCACTACTGTGGATGGGGACCTAGCCCCTCCCTTCCTCCTGCCCCCCTTTCAAATAAGAGTCAATCCCCTCTCTTTTGCCTCCCTCCCACTTCCACAAAGCAGGGCCTGGACCCTCTCTCCCAGTCCTTAATTCTAGCATTCTCTTACAGAAGGAGTGTACAACTGATACTGTGGGGCCCACCACAGCACTAAGGGCAGAGACATTAGGGTTGCTGGAAATAATCAATGTCAGGAGCTTCATCTCCGGAGGGAAGAGACTCAGATATTGGGATGGTCTTAGTGATGTACTGCAAGGTGACCATAGTATATGAGGGAGGAAGACCAATAGGAGACTCTCCTGCTCCTTCCCTTCCTTTCTCTTTACACTAACACCTGGCTTCGAAGTGGGTGGGGTGGGGAAGGAACCTCACTGCAGATGCCCTCCTCTGGCCCTGGGGGAGTAAGGTGAAGAATCCCTTCCTGGAGCTGTAGGAGGAGCAGAGATGGGTCTGAGATTTGAGACAGTGCCTAATTCATTGGCTGGGCTGTGAAGGAGACATATGTGGGCAGAGGGTACAGCTGAGAGGGGAAAAGTTTTCCCCACCACAAGTCAGCTTTCACGGATTTGCCATTTTTTCCCATCCTGTACTGGGATGAAAAATCACTCTATAAGAAATGTTTGCAGGCTAATAATCCTAAAAAAAAATTCAGCTGGGCGACTCAGAAGATACCTGTCAATTTCCATCTTTTTTTTTTTGCCATTTTTTTTCAGTAGAAATAAATTAACAATTCAAAGCAGACATTAGAAACTGAAAACGAAACAATTCATTTTGAAAAGAGATGTGTGGACACAATAGACATCCCCTTTACCCCATCTGTAAAAGTGGGCTAAGGACCCTCTGTAAAGTACTTTGAGAACTATGGATTTAAAGCTCTAGGCAAGAACTAGAATTTATTTATAGTGGCCATCGACTGAGTCCTTTTCTTCACATTATCCTTTATTGGTTTGAGGGCATTCCGTGATACGTAAAGGGAAAATTCTGAATGTAATAATCTAACTAAAAACAATTTGCAAAAGCTTAGTATACTTCTGTATACCCAAACAAGAACAATTTAACAGGCTCTCTTTATCAGAGGTCTGTATTTATAAATAAACTTCAAGTGTAGCTTCAAGATGTAGTAAAACCAAAGACAATCACAGACTTCACTAAAGCGGATGGATATGCCAGCCTTTTTGTTTCTGTCACTTCTCTGGGACCAATTAAACCTGTTTTACGTAATAGAGAAGATGATACAAAGAATGAAGGGACCACCACTGGGAATTCAGAGCTAATCCCTGCCTGGTGAAGGGTTTACCTGGTTGCAGACACAAGGGCTAGTAAATTGGTTTTGCAGGAATATGTGCTGAGGCAGAAAGCCAACCAAAAGTAGTTCTGGAAGTCTGAGAAAACAGAGAGAGAGGACTTCATGAGTACAGAGCTGGCGGGTGGGCCATACTTGTGGATTTCTGAGAACGGAAACTGGTGGTTGTTATTTTCTCTGGTGTTTGGGGAAACAGAACTGTGTATGCATTCTTTGTGAATAAACTAGCTCAGCAGTTCCCAACTTGGGTTCGGGGACTCCTGGGGGTCTGCAGAGTTTTTACAAGGGGTCAGTTAATGTATCCAGCCCCAGCCACTGCCAGCCAACAACCCATGTTGGAGAGGGCTCTAAATCAGGCTGTCAAATTTACAGCCCATGGGGGCCAAATCTGGGCCGCCAAGGACACTGATCTGGCTTAAGGAG
The DNA here is from genome assembly GCA_007922195.1 of Podocnemis expansa. NCBI lineage: Eukaryota > Metazoa > Chordata > Testudines > Podocnemididae > Podocnemis > Podocnemis expansa. The sequence goes on along the minus strand of ML681973.1, from coordinate 30,443,420 downwards.
CTGCTGCCTGGGCTGTGCCTGCAAGCCATTTGCAGCAGCAAACTCCAAAGATATGCTCCTGGCACAGCAGAGCTGGGCATGCTTCTGATTCACTCACATGATCCTAGTCACAGCACAGGGGAACAAAGAAGGAGCTCCTGCCGATCCTGGCTCAATTCCGCTGTGGTCTCCCAACCAATGAGAGGTTCAGTCACAGCAGGTTAGGCCATCTGCAGAGACCCACTGCATAACCCCCCGATTCCAACTGTTCTCTGTCAGTCAGTCAGCATGCTAATTTGATTGACAGCATATTGCACAAATAACAAATAAAAAAAGGAAAAGTGACTGTGACCCATGTGAGAACAAGCCAATCAAACAGCTGAGCCTTGACTGAGCCAAATAAGTCCAGTATTCTGAATGACTGACAGTGAGTGGGCCAGAAAGGGGAGAGGAAGGAGCCCAGCCTGGCTGCCTGTGACTGAGACTGATTTATTTGCCTTTCACCATGAGGTAAGGGAAGTGGGAAGGAGAGAGGAAGAGTTGGGTGGGGGGGAATCATCAGAGGCATCTCTGCCCAGAGCCATAACTAGGCTGGGGCAAATGGGGCAAAGCCCCAAGTGGCAAATTTTAGAGGGCGGAGGGGGTGGATCCAGCTTCCCACAGCAGCTGGGGATGGATCTGGATCTGTTCCCAGCTGCCACAGGGAGCCAGATGCATCTCCTAAGCCCCCTAAAATTCCTCCGCTGCCCCCACCAGCAGCAATCTGGATCCACCCCACCCCCTGTGGCTTGCCGGTGGCAGCGGAAGCTTCCCCACTCATCCAGTGGCTGCTGAGGATGGACCTGGGTTCTCCCGGTGTGCCGGTGGCGGCAGAAATCTGCCACCACCAACAGGCTGCTGGGATCCGGATATGTTCCCAGCTGCTGCTGGAGAAGCAGAGAAGCTTCTGCCACCACCAGCAAGCCACAGAGGGGAGGCGGATCTGGATTGCTGCCAGTGGTGGAAGCTTCCCAGCTTGTCCAGTGGCAGCTGGGGACGGATCTGGATCTCCACAGCCTGCCAGCAGTGGCAGAAGCTTTCCACCGCCACCGGCAGGCTGAGGGAATCCAGATCCATCCCCAGCTGCCACCAGACAAGTGGGAAATCTTCTGCGGCCACTGGCAAGCCGTGGGGGTGGGTGGATCCAGATTGCTGACGGTGGTGGTGGCAGAATTTTAGGGGGCTCAGGGGATGAATCTGGCTCCCTGTGGCAGCTGGGAACAGATCCGGATCTATCCCCAGCTGCTGTGGGAAAACGGATCCATCCCCTCCGCCCTCTAAAATCCTACACCAGGATTGGGGCCCCAGGCTGGATCATGACCTGAGGGGGAGGGGCGCATCTGGGGTCCTTCCCCTAGGCACCAAAATTACTACTTATGGCTCTGTCTCTGCCATAGGGCCAGAAGGCTGAAGCCCACCACATCTCTGGCTGAGCGCTAACAGAAATCTAGCCGCACCCCCAGCAGACACACTGCAAATCAAGTCTGCAAGTTTACTTTCCATTTAGTTTTGCTGCCTGCTTGCTGACTTACAGAGTGAGGAGCTAATCAGGCCCGCTCTCCTAGAGCCCATAGCTCATCTATCTGGTGCAGAGGGAGGGAAAGCGGGAGATTTAAATTTCTCCTCCTCCCGAGGCAGGGCTCTGTGTACCCGATTCAGCTCTGCTCCCTTGGCCACCAGTAGAGGGGTAAATACTGGGGCCTTCAGGGCATGGGGAGGTGTAGCAAGAAGGCACAGCCCCCCTCAGAGAGAGCCCAGTAAGATCTGCAGGATGGCTGGGGGGGCGGAGCCAGGATGGGGCTGTCAATCAGCCTGGAAGTGGAGGGGCAGGACAGGAAGTATAAGAAGGGAGGCAGGCAGCTCAGTTCAAGCCAGGTCAGTGAAGGGGAAGGATGTAGCTCTGCCCGCTCCTGACCCTGTAGCGCCCTGTGGAGGAGCTGGTCTCTGGCCTCTGGACCTAGGCCTAGGCCTAGGCCTGTTGGTCTGGCGGGGGCTGCCAACAGGCAATGACTGGGGACCACTGCCCAAGCCCTGTGCTGCCCCACACCTGCAAGAGAAGCCACTAGTAGGGGGGCCAGCGAGTGGTCCTGAGTCAGCACCTGTTGGGGACCCTGAACCCCAACCCACCTTGTGCAACTTGGAAGAGCTACCTCTGGCTGCTGAGGACCCCACACCTCTCTGCCTGTCTCCTGCGACTTGGAGGAGCTACCCCTGGCTGCTGAGGACCCCACACTTCTGCCCTCTTCCTGCAACCTGCAGGAGTTACCCCTCGCAGAAGAACCAGAAGGACTCCTTGACTTCCCTCCATTTTGTCAGGCGGTGGTGTTTTACAACCTACCCCTAGGTGACTATCCTGAGGAGACAGAGGATGAAGTACAGCTAGAGCTGGGGACCAGGGGTGATCCAGGGGAGTGCGGGACTCAGTCCCCAGCAGGGAGCCACATCTCAGGGGTGGTGTGTTGCGGCCAGGACAGCCCTGCACTGAAGCCTCAGGTCCCTTAGGCTACCCCTAAAGGTCAGTGTGTTGTGGCCAGGACCCCATTGACCCCTGCACCAAAGCCCTGGGCCCTTTCAGGGACTTGAGCTGGGACACAGTGGAGTGGAGTGACCCCACACCCCCGCTGATCCCTTCCTCTAACCTGAGCATCCTTACGGTCTGCAAACCCCATGGCGATATTGTCTATTCCTAGACACCCTAAAAGACATTATTTGTTACTTTGATTGTATCCTGACAAGAGGTTAAAGACTTGGAGCCAGCCCTACAGAGGGCTGAGGGTTGTGTGACTTGGCCCGGCCAAGGGGCCAGAGACTTGGTAGCTCCGCCCTATGCCGGGCTAGTGGCCAGGTAGCCTTGCCCAGAGCAAGGAACTAAAGACTTGGAGGTCTCACTCCTGAGTGCGGGCTGGAGACCCCAGCAGGCCAGCCCTCCCCCTCAGGAGGGTAAGGGGCCCTGTTACCACTGGAGCCTTCTCTGAGGACCCTGAACTCCCCTCTTGAGGAGAAGAGAGAACCCAGCTACCAGCTGGGGGAAGGGAGAATAGCAAAGCCTCGCCCAAGATGGATTCAGACCAATTGACCAAATGGTGGGCAGAAATGATGCAGCAGCAGCACCAGCTGTTCCAGCAGCTAGCCACCCAGCAGCAACAGTTGCTCCAGCAACTAGCAGCCCAGCAAGAGGAGCAGCAGAAAAGGGAGTTTGAGAAGTTAACGGCTCTACTGACCTGTAGGACGGACAGCCCAGCGGTCGGCATGATGATGCCCCTAGGTCCCACTATGCCTCTCAAAGATGGGCCCCAGTGATGAGCCAGAGGCATTTTTGGTGACATTCAAGTGAGTTGCTTCTGCTGCGGGGTGACCCAATAACTATTGCCCATGGTGCTTGCCCCATACTTGACCAGACCCGCTCAAGCAGCTTATAGAGGTCTCTCGAATGAGGATGCCCAAAAATATGATTGTGTGAAAGTGGCCATCTTAGATGCATTAGATATTAGCCCAGAGACCTACCGCTGCTGCTTGCGAAACCAATCCTATCTGATTGGGGCCTGACCCCAGGCCATGGCCCAAATGGTAAAAGACTTGTGCTGTTGGTGGCTCCAACCTGCTTAATGAACAGCAGATGAAGTTGTCAAACAAGTGGCCCTGGAGCACCTCATACACTTGTTGCCTCCACAAGGAAGGACACGGGTCCTGCGCCACAGGCCCTCGACACTGCAGGATGCTGTGGAGTGAATGGAAGATTTTCTGGCTGCAGAAGGGGCGAGTGGCCCTGCTTCCACTCCAGGGACTCTAATGCTGTCAGGCTCTGAATGACAGGTTGCAGCCTCTAGGGAGCCCCCACCTTCCAGTACTGGAACAGACTGGGATTGTCCGAGAATAGGCCTCGTCGTACGAGCTTGACCCAGCAAGACAGGGGCTGGTCACCAGGACCTCCTTTCAGAAAACCACCCACAAAAGTGGATGCGGGACCTAAAACAGAGGCCATAGAAGTCAGGCCCTGCTTTACCTGTGGACAATTTGGGCATTTGTACCGTCAGTGCCCCAGTATGGACTGTTCTTAAGGAGAAGCCTGGGCAGGCAATGCTTCCGCGCTGCGACCTATTAACTCCCTGTGACGGGGTGGACCCGCCCCGCACTCAAGCAGGCCTATATGCCCTAAGGAAAGAGGTAGCCCCGCCCCTTAGGCCCTGCTGGGCATGCTCAAACAGCTGCCCAGGCATAAAAGGCTGCAGTTCCCCTCAGTCAGGGGCAGACCAGGAGAGGGAGCAGACGCATGGTGGAGGCTCCTACCCAGGGACTGGTTCGGCCCCCGCCTTAAAGGGGCACGCCATTGATAGGCTGAGAATGCCGGCTACTGGACAGGCTGCTGAATGAGGTGTACTCCCCCTTGAGGATCCTAGGGCCCAGACCAAAGACTTGGCGACACCAGACGGATCCAGGGAATCGAAAGGGGGAACGCCATCAAAGACCCAGGTAGGAAGCAGCCCAGGGCGGTGCCCAGATGGGTGAGCCATGGTATTGCTGTGGTCTCAGTTGGCGTGTTGTGGCACGGATCCCTGCTGGCTGGACCAAGCTGTACAGTAACCCCAGGGCCCTGGGCTGGGGTTTGGTGGAGTGGGTGGGCCTGAACCCCCCCTACCTGGGCACGCTTCCCCTGTACCAACAGGCCTTGAATACTGACTCTGGCTAGCGGGCCCCTCTGCCCTGAATCGCAGGGCCTTTTGAACACTGACTCTGGCCAGTGGGCCGCACTGCCCTAAGTTAAAGGGGCCGTTTTTGGGGCTCGAACCAGGTTTTCCCTGTGTTTGAGCAAGCGGGGGCAGCATACCCTGTGACACCCCCGCTTAACTGTCCCGGTCACACTGGGAGGGGAAAGCCTCTGCGCCCTCATCAACTCTGGATGTGGGCAGAACCTGGTATGCCAGTGCAGGGCCTTATGGAACACTGCTCTCAGAGTCCCTATCCACCTGCATTGCATCCACGGTGACGTCTGAACATACCCCAGCTCCTGGGTGACACTCACTGTGGCAGGGGAAACCCAGAGGGTCCTAGTGGGGGTAGCCCCTAGGCTCCCCTACCCTGTAGTCCTGGGTCAAGACTGGCCATCATCCACAGGGTCCTAACCAAGGCTGCCCAGGGTGGGTGTCAGGTGACTTTTGCCCAGGAAGGCGACCTCCTAGATCAACCTTCCAGGAACCCTGTGGAGTAGACCCAAATCGGAGACACAACAGAGGACAGTAGAGAATGGCTGGAAGATCAGGAGGTTCCCTCACCAGTCCTGGTGACAGACTTTGCCCAAGACCAGAGGGAGGACCACACTCTAAACAATGTCTGTGATCAGCTAGCGGCAGTTGATGGAAAACCCGTGCAACCCCAGAGGATGTCCCAGTGACCCCACTTTGAACTGGTATGGGAACGACTTTATTGGATCACCTGAGATTCAAGGACACAGGAACCTCAGTCCCAGCTCGTGGTGCCCCAACACCACAGGCTAGCAGTCCTCAAGTTGGCTCACAATGTCCCAGCTGCGGGACACCTAGGACAGGAAAAGACAGCAGCCCTCATAGTAGCCTGCTTTTATTGGCCTGGGGTTCACCCTGATATAAAACAACATTGCCTATTGTGCCTGGAATGCCAGCTAGCAGCTCTGGCTAACACTCCCAGGGCCCCATTGGTCCCTATACCATTGGTCGACACCCTGTTTGAGTGGATAGCCATTGACTTAGTTGGGCCTCTTCCAAAGAGCACTGCTGGGCATCAGTCTTGGTCTTGGTCAACTATGCTACATGCCTCCTGGAGGCTATTCCTTTGTGATCAGCAATAGCTAACACTATTGCAGCTGAGTTAATCAAGGTCTTTGCCCGAGTTGGATTCCCAAAGGAGCTCCTGACAGACCAAGGCACCAACTTTACATCATGAGTGTTGAGGGAGGTCTATGGCCGCTTGGGGATCCAGCAGCTCTGAACCTCAGTGTATCACCCCAAACAGATGGTTTGGTCAAACGGTTTAATTGCACTCTCAAGGGAATGATGCGAAAGTTTCCACCTGAGGAGCTTCATCGCTGGGACCAAGGATACCACCTCTGTTGCTGGCCATCCGGGAGGTGCCTCAGGCATCCACTCAATTCACACCCTTTGAACTCTTGTATGGGTGACAACCCAGGGGATTATTGGACCTGATGCAAGAAACCTGGAAGGAAACTCCCTCTATGAGCCAGGGACTCTTGCAGTACGTGACCAGGCTTTACAACAACCTTGCAAAGATGGGAGACCTGGCAAAAAGGAACCTGCAAACAGCCCAGGCTGCCCAAGAAAGGGGATATAACCAAAGGCAAGTAAGACAGTTCCTAGGCTTATTCGGCTATTACTGAAGGTTTATACCTGATTTGTCACCAATGCTGTGCCCCTAACGGACCTATTGAAAAAAACTCCACCTCAATGGGTGCGATGGACAGCCAACTGCGCCGAAGCCTTCCAGAGGCTTAAGGACTGTCTGTGCAAAGAGCCGATTTTGTACAGCCCAGATTTTGATCAGGACTTCATAGTCCAGATGGATGCCTCAACCATTGGACTCAGGGCGGTCCTTTCACAAAATATTAATGAGGAGGAACACCCAATTTTATACCTCAGCTGGAAATTCTTTCCCAGAGAAAGAACCTACTCCACAGTGGAAAGGGAGGCCCTGGCCATTAAATGGGCCTTAGAAGCTCTCCTATATTACTTGTTGGGAACCCGCTTTTGTGGTGGTAACAGATCATGCACCCCTAACCTGGCTTCACCGAATGAAGGACACTAATGCCGGCCTCATGCGCTGGCATCTCACCCTGCAGCCCTTTGTATTTACCATTCAACATTGTGCAGGTAAAGATAGTCTGTGACTTTGATTGTACCCTGCCAAGAGGCTAAAGACTTGGACCCAGTCTTACAGAGGGCTGAGGGTTGTGTGACTTTGCCCAGCCAAGGGGCCAGAGACTTGGTAGCCCTGCCCTACTCCAGGCTGGTGGCCTGGTAGCCTTGCCCAGAGCAAGGAACTAAAGACTTGGAGGTCTCACCCGAGTGGGGGCTGGAGACCCCAGCAGGCCGGCCCTCCCCCCTCAGAGGGAAAGGGGCCTTGTTACAGGAAGGAAAGGGAAGCTGGAAGGGAGTGAGGTTGCAGCAAGCCGCCTAAGGTCCTGGGCCCAATGTGGTGCCCCAGAGGGCGAGTGAGGGCTGGGGCAAGGAGGTGGGGTGGGCGGCAGGCATGTGATTTTGGGTGAGAGACAGAGTAATAGCAGGGGTGGAGATGAAGGTGAGTCAGCAAATCCCAGGTGGGACAATAGCTGCTCAGGCTGGGTGGTTTCAGGTCAGGTGGGGCACAGGGTGTGGGAGAGCAGGCAGTTTTGGGGCAGTAGTGGGTGGGGTATCAGGGAGTTTTGGGACAGTACTGTGAGGAGGTGGATGTTTTTGAGCCAGATGAGGCAATAATGGGCAGGGTGGTGGTGGGCTAGCAGGGCCCAGATGGGGCAATAACCTGTGGCAGCTGGGGCAATGGGGGGTGGTGGACAGTTTTGAGACTGGTGTGGCACGGAGAGGAGGGAGTGGTAACAGACGGTTTTGGGGCAATATTGGAGGTGTTGTTGGTTTTGGGCCAGGTGAGGCAATAATGAATGAGGTGGGGGTAGCAGGGCCTAGGTGGGGCAATAGCCATCCAGACTAGTTTCAGGCCAGTGAGGGCAACAGCTTGGGCGGTGGTTTGGGGGCAATAGCAGGGGGATAGTTTGGGGCCAGATAGAGAAATAGTGGGGGGGGGGTTTTGGCTAGGAGGGTCAATAGTGGGTGGGCTGGGGGGTTGGTTTTGGGCCAGGTGGGGTAACAGTGAGTGGGGATGCTTTTT
>ML681973.1:30401132-30435523 GCA_007922195.1 Podocnemis expansa | reverse complement strand
GGTTGGTTTTGGGCCAGGTGGGGTAACAGTGAGTGGGGATGCTTTTTCATGGAAGAACTGGGCCATTAGCAGCTGCTCTGATAATAAAAGGAGTTAAGTGTGGTGAGGGCACGCCTAATGAAGTCATGGGAGGCAGAGTAGCATAGATGACTAAAAGCTGAGCAGAGTCTTACAGACCCATAAGCACTTTATTGTTTGTGTTGGGCTGTTGGCTTATGTATATTAAAGATCATTTATGGAAAGCTGTGTGGCAGCCAAAGACTTTGCCAGAACTTCTGAAATAAATCTCAAAAAGGGCATTCTGGGTTTAAACTGGTGCCTCTTGGGGTTTACCTATGCAATGGCAGTCATTTGAAATGGCATGAACTGAAGTTGCCGGAGGGCCAGAATGTAACTGAGAACAATACATGGCCCCAGATGAAATTCTGCATTGATTTAGGCTCCATGAAACCATTCTTATGTCAGTGGACATGCAAAGGCTGTCGGTTGCTTGGTGCAAATTAGCACACACTTGGAAAACATGGCTTGATAGCTATATTCTGTGATCTTCTCTGCTCATAGGGCAATGAAACTTATTTGCAAATATTCAGGGAAGAGGCAAAAATATTTTCAACTCAACCACCCTACTTACCACCTCATGGTTTAGGCATACTTTACCGGCCCAGTTACCCACACTGTAAGCAGCTGTTGCTCTCACTTACCTCTGTAACAATGGTGCTGGTGAAAACACTCTTGTCATACACCCACCCATCAGTACAGGGTTCAGTCTCCATCTCAGCTGTGACTGTGGCATTAAGGTCTAGGAGCTGCCACTGGGTGGTGACAAAACGATGGCACTGCTTTGGCTGCTGGTTGCTGTCCCTAGGGATGGAGACCTTGAGGAGGTCCTTGGCACCAACCTTTCCCTTGAGGTTTATGTACAGAGTGTCACTGAAGTTGATATGGACATGGCAGTGATGCTCAGAGGTGGCAGCAGTAAAGTTTTGCAGGAGGGTATGGCTGGCCATCATGAAAATTGGCATCGCCAGGAGAATAATGTAGGTGATATGGAAGTGACCCAGACCCCTGACATGATCTAAGAGCTCAGCAAAACTCATGTCACAGGCTTGGAAGATTTGGCACGAATTGCCTGGATTAAGCAAAAGTAAGAGAAAATAGGGCTCAAGTAATCATTGTTACCTGAAAACATTAATGTGCATCTAGTTTGTATTACACTTTACAACTTCAAAGTATTGCCATAAAGTGCAGTACTTCTGTAAAAAAAAGTCAGGTGTTGACAATCTCAAAAATCTACTATTTGTCATTTCCAAAGAGGCACTGTATTATATTCTCCCTAAAGAAATGATGTTGCTTTCTCTTTGTGGCAAAAATTCCACTGCAGTCATTCCTAGTTTGCTGTTAGATATGTAAAAATGCTACGCACATTTTCCATGAACTCTAGATATATATATATATATATATATATATATATATATATAAGGGAATGGTTTTGTGAGGCTTAAGTCACCATTGATTTTTGCCTTTTAGCATCTGGAAAAGCAGGTGAGGTTTATATAGTCCCTGGAAAACTATCTAAGGTCTGAAATGGGTCATTTGAGTGATGCTAGCACCTTTGCTTGATAAGTCCTGGGTTCAAGCCCCTGGGGGTTGGACTTGATGATCTCATGAGGTCCCTTCTAACCCTATGATTCAATTCAATTTGAATTCAACAAGCAGTACTCAATGCTTTAAGTACAGAGGTGACAAACACATTGACTCAAACCTTTAACACAGGTTGCTTTTGGCTGAGTGTATTTTTCATACCACAGGGCTAGAAATTAACTAAAAGGATCCATATTTAGCTGAAACATGAGAAACCCACCTCTATCTTGAGTCATTGCCATGCTTAAAATAGCACCAGGATATAGTTTGACATTGGGCCCTGTTGTGCCAGGGACTGTAGAACCACAGAATGAGAGAGAGTCCCTGTCCCAAAGAGCTTACAGTCTAAATTAGGGGCAGAAGCATAGCGTTCTGTAGGCCAGCTGTGGCCTGCCACAGGCATTGGTCCAGCCCGTGGCGCTGCTGCCTTGACTGTGCCTGCGAGCCTTCTGCAGTAGCAATGAATAGCAAAGATTGGCTGCCACAGACAGAGCAGGGGTGGGTCTGCTTCTGACTCACTCACTTGATCTGAATCACAGCACAGAGGAATAGCTGACAGTGAGCAGGCAGGGAATGGTGGAGGCAGGAGCACAGCCTGCCTGTGTATGTGACTGTCATAGACTGGTTGCCTGTTGCCACGCAGTAGGAGAAGAGTAAGGGGAAAGGGTGTCTGGGAGCCGCCCTGCAGGAGAGGGGCTGGGAACTCAATGTGGGGGAGGGGAGCCCACAGCACATGGAAAAGGGAAAGTTTCTCAGCCTGCAGGGTGGGGAAGGGGAAAGAGGAGTCCATGCAACTCTGAATGTGGCAGGGGAAAGAGCTGGGGAGCCTGTGTGGACGCACGGCCCTTGTCAGGTGTCCTGTCCTCCAGTGTGGTCCCCCATGCTGAATGAGTTTGACAACCCTGGTATAAATAAGCAAGACAAACCAAAGGGAGGGTCAGGGGTGTCGCTGGCCGGGGGAGGGACCACAGGCCCCACCCCCAGTTGGCAGCCCCGCCCCTTGGCCAGGGACGGGACCAGGCGTGGTCACGCTGCCATGGGCGGCTGGGCCCCACATCCCCGGCCGGGGATGGGGACGGAAGCAGCCGCAGGAGGCCAGACCCCACATCCCTGGCAGGGGATGGGGCCTCTGTGGCTGGCTGGAGATCCAGGGCACTGGTGCTGGGGTTTGGGGCATGTGCCCTGGGGTGCCCAGCGCCAGCAGCGCCCCTGGGGAGGGTTAATTAGTGCTGGTCTGAACATTTTTTTGCAGGAAACATTTTGCAGGAACATGCTATTATTGACAAATTTCTTGTCTCTAAAACATTAAGAACAAAGTTCTGACAATGAAAAATTGAAGGTGATAAATTTTAGGTTTTCAATATAAAAATTTTTTTAGAAATTTGAACTAGTTATAGTGAAAATGGCTGAAATAGAAACAAAATGGTTTGATGGGCCAAACCAAATTTGATTTTATTTTCTTTGAAAATTTTGGAGATTTCAACTTTTCTTTCTAATTCAAAAAAAATTTTTTTTTTTTTTTTTTTGAATCTCAAAGAATTTTCACTGGATGGAAAACCTGTCCTGTACTTTTTGTAATCATTCTTTTACACATATGGAAATTGAGGCATGGGATGAGACAGAAAACACTTGCCCAAGTGTCTATAACAGTGGTTCCCAACCTTTTCTCTGCTGTGGCACACCTTGATACCTTCAAATTTTTCAAGGCACACCCCTGTTAAAAAAACTCATGAATATTCAAATTAACTTAAATGACTTATGAATATTCATGAGCCATGCCACAGTGTTTTGGAAATGCTCCTATGTGGGGTAGCAGAGCAGGGGTGGCAGGAGTCATGTGCAGTGGCAGGAGTGAGTGTGTGGAGCAGAGCAGGGCAGGGATGGCAAAAGAGGACAAGGGCAGCCATGTGGGGAACAGCACAAGGGTGGCAAGAGAGGAGAGAGAAAGGGAGAACAAGAGTGGCTTTGTGGGGGACAGGGGAGAACCTGGGGAGTGGGAAGGTACAGCAGGGGAGCATGGCACAACACTCACTTCCCCCTTCTCCACAGTGGCTCCCTGCCACCCAGGGCAAATCCTCACCCCACTGCTCCTCCCTCCCACCCCAGTGAGTCCCATCTTCCCCTCCCCCAGACCCTCTGCTACCTGTGATGGACCCTCCCATCACTGCAGGGTCCAGAACTAGGCCTCCAGCCCCTATCTACGCCACCCCATCCTCCAGCTACACACACCCCCAACCAAATAGCCACCTCACAACCCCAGCTACACACCCTCTGCTACACAGCCACTCCCACCCACCTCTGCTACACACACACACCTGCTGTACACAACCCCCAGCAGCCCTCCCTCCCAAAGCCTTTACCTGAGCTGTTTTCAAGCTGCCTAACTCAAGTTGCTCCACCCTGCAGGAGGAGATTCACACACTCCCAGCCTCCTGCCCCTCTCTGCCAGCTGAGCCTACAGTGGAGCCACCAAAACCCTGCGTTCGGGCTGCTCCTGCTATTTTTAGGAGGATCTCTGGAACACTACGTTCCAGTGCCCTCCTCTATTTTTAGGAGGGCCAGAAGGCTGCCTGCCTAAAACTAGGGTGTCCTGGAACTGTGTTTCAGTGCCCTCCACCTTACTTTAACCCCTGCCTTTTCCCAGCCTTGCACAGTCCACGTGGCTGGGCTGAGCAGGGAGGGAACTTTAACTCTAGCTCTCAGGGATGCTCGCGGCACACTTTGGGTGTTGCCGTGGCACACCAGTGTGCCCCGGCACACCAGTGTGCCCCAGCACACCGGTTGGGAACCACTGGTCTATAACATAACTGGGAATGGAGCCTTGAATCTGTGAATCCTCATTCCATGCATTAACTGTAAGGCCATTACTCCCCACAAGGTTCTTCTTGCTGTGGTATAGTCTTTTAATACTTAGTAAGTGGCTTGGTATGTCCACGACTACCAGAGTCAGCTATAATCATCTTCATTGGCTGACTGATGGTGTCCATTGCTTATTATGTACTGCCACTCATGCCTTGCAGCTGAAGTGCCAAGGTTCTCAATCAAGAAATTTTGGGGGTTTGAATGAGGGATAATATCTGAATAAAATATAAATGAGACATGGTACTAAGACTGTCATTTGCTTTGTTTCCCTGGTACCAATGACTGGCCTAGATGGACTGATACATGTGGGGATGGATGGATGGATGTGTATGGGGATAGATGGATGGACAGGTATTTCTTTTAGGTCAGTGTTTCTCAGCCTTTAGTGCATCAGGGAACACGTATAGGTATTAATTACTTTAAACAAAATACCTGATAAAAACATTGTTGAAAAAGTTAGTAACAATGATGGGAGATATAATATGCCCCAGTCACGGTCAAGCTTCCAGGTTTGCATCGACATCCACCATCAAGCACCTGGATTCTTTGATGTGGCTGGGGCATTAAATTGCTCCCTCTTCTTCCCCACTCAGCCTCCCTGACAGGGAGGGGGTGGGTGGTGTACAGGACACCTTCACTGTGTCTGAGGCGCACCAGTGTTCCAGAGAACGTCAGTTGAGAAACACTGTTTTAGGTTATGTCCTGTGTTTTCCGTGGGAGGGAAGAGCTGAGGAGCTTAGCAAACATGGGGAAGTTCTGTTCTATAGGACTAAGCAGGGCAGTGAGAGTTCATATAAAAAAACAACAAGGAGTTGTATGGCACTTTGAGACTAACAGATTTATTTTTCGCATGAGCTTTAATAAATCTGTTAGTCTCAAAGTGCCACACGACTCCTTGTTGTTTTTTTGCTGGACTAGACTAACACGGCTATCCCTTTGGAAATTGACAGAGTTCACATAGCCAGTCTGTGCCCAGCTCCACTGTTCTGTGAGGGCCCCTGTGACCCAGGAAGTCTGAGAGGCAGCCTGCAGTGCAGAATCAGTGCTTGCAACCTGTCAGGGGAAGGGGGTAGGAGAAGAAGCTACTGCAGGAGCAGCTATTAAGGCTATGTCTACACTAGCCAATTAGTCCAGACTAAGCAGGCTTAGTCCAGACTCATTTAGTCTGTGTCTACGCTAAGCTTTGCCTAGTTCAAACTAAGAAATTTCTTAGTTCAAACTATGCTAAGCTTAGTCTGAACTAATAAGTTCACCTGGTTAGTCTGGACTAAGCGCTTAGTTCAAAATTTAGTTCAAACTAGGTGCAATGTGTACACGGACTGTGGTTTAGTTCAAACTACAGATGTTCAAACTAAGCCATTTGTAGTGGAGAGAGGCCGCTGCAGCCACAGAGGCTGCTGTGGCTGGTGCAGGGCACCAAAAAGCGCTCTCACTCCCACTGCTGGGCAGAGAAGCCCCCTGCATGGGACTTGACCTGGGGACGTGAGGGAGGAATCAGGGGAAAGAGGGACTGGATAAAAGGGCAGACAAGGGAGTCACTGAGGGAGCCTTTTAGGAGATGGACCTCCTGGCCACCAGAGCTCCAGCCAGCAGAGAAGCCGGAGCCCCCTCCTTCAGGGCCAGAGGAGCGCTGGGGAACCCAGGAGGCAGGACCTCACTTATACTTTCCCCAAGGTGAAGACTTGGAGGAGTTGCCCTCTGCTGAGGGCCTAGAGGATCCAGCGGAGTACGGGCTCTGTGGCTTAGAAGAACTACCGTTGGTGGAGGGACGAAAGGGGCTACCATATCTCCCACCTGTAGATAGTGAAGGCTTGACCAGGCTACCGCTGGCTGTGTTCCTGGAGGATGGAGAGGAAATAGCCTAAGGACAGCAGGTGCTTTCCCAGCTGTTGTGTCTGTGAGATTTGGCAGGAGCCCCACTGACATAGTGGCATTCTGTTTTGCCACTTCTTCTAGGGCCCTGGGCTGGCAGTGGAGTGGGCGAGCCTGCGTACCCCTGCCTCCCCCCATCACCGTCCAGGCTATTGTTTGTGCAACCTTGCCCTGCCCGAGGGGCTTAGAGGCCAAAGACAGCTCCTTTCTGTTGCCTTACCCTGCCTGAGGGGTTGGAAGGCCAAAGAATCTGGAGGCTACAGACTTTGACTTTGCACAGCCTTGCCTGGTTTGAGGGCTGGGGGCCACAGATTGTAGAGTGTCCTGCCTCACCCTACCTGAGGGGCTGGAAGGCAGTGGACACTAGGGGTATGTCCGCCTTGGGTTGAGGCTGACTCCACCCCCTGAGGGGCTTGGCCTGGTCACACCATTATTTCAAACTAGCCATGTGTCCAAGTTCTGAACTAAAAGGTTAGTTCGAACTAGGACCCACAGCTAGTTCAGACTAACCTCGGACTTTTTAGTTTGGAATAGCAAGTCCGAACTAAAAAGATAATGTAGACATAGCCGAGGTGTCACATTGGTGGCTTACAGGCAGTTGAGTGCCCCTTACACTCCCATACATTTTCCCCACTGCCTTTGTATGGGAGCTGAGCCCTAGACACAGGATTCAGCCTGTGATGTGGGCTCTAGCCAGAGGTCATGTGGCTGGGTGCAGGATTGCCAGCTCTCAGGAGCTGCTGGATTTCAGGTGATAGAGGTAGTGTCAGCCTGCTTGTGAATGTCATCCCTGCCAAGCCTGCTGTGGTTGGCTGTCTGCCCTACTTCCCAGCCTCCCATGGGAGAACTGCCACCCACAGCTGCTGCAGGAAGGGGCCCAGCCATTCTCTACTTCCTCTGCTACTCCCAAAGGAGGGCTCAGCCCTTCCCACCTCTCACCTTGTGCAGGCCAGGGTCTCAAACTTGTGGCCCATGGGCCGCATGCAGCCTTAAAGCTATTTCCTGTGGCCCACAGTGACACAGTCATTAGCAATGTTTGCAATATCATTGTATGGAAAGGTTTCTGTGGTGCAGCCCTCGGGCTACTGTACTAATCCTCATGCGTCCCTCTACTAGTCCTCGTGTGGCTCTTGTGGTTATTTGAGTTTGAGACCCCTGGTGTAGGGCGTCCTGTCTATCTGGGAGGGAGGCCACACCACCTCACTACTGCACTCCTGTGGCTGCAGTCTTAAAGAAAAGGGAATTAGCACTGGGGCTGGGGTACAAGCCCTCTTCCATAGATCACAGGGGCATGCACTGTCTCTTGCCATAGGCAGTGCGAGTAAGGTCACTGTTGTCCTAAGCCCTCAGGTGGGATAGGGAGACAATGTGGCTTCTAGCCCTAGGCAGGGTGAGCTGACAGTCTGCAGGCCCTCAGGAGGGGCAGGGCAAGCAAGCAGCCTCTAGCTCAGTGTTTCCCAACCAGTGTGCCATAGCACACAGGTGTCCTGGCAGGTCTGAGCAAGTGTGCCCCAAAATTTTTTGAAAAACTACTCAGAGGTCTGGATTGGATAATTGGCTTGTGAATATTTATGAATTCATTTGGTAGCTATACGGTGGTGTGCCTCAAATTGATTAAAGGTAGCAAGGTGTGCCATGGCAGAGAAAATGTTGGGAACCACTGCTCTAGCTCTATGCAGGGCAAGTCAGCAGTTTATGCTAGGGCTGTAACTACATCAGGTCAACCAGGGCAAAGCCCTGGGGGCTGAATTTTAGATGGTGCCACTGCTAGGGGAGACCCCTAGCTGGGAAAGCCAGCTTATGGGGAAGGCTCCCCACTGGGCCAGGTCAGTGGGGAAGGCGCCCTTCTGGGGGTCCCTCTCATTCAGCACAGAAAGCACCCCGCCAGGGGATTTGGCCGGTGAGGAAAGTGCCCTGCAGGGGGACTCCTGGAGGTGGCTGAGGTCTGATCGGGGCTGTGGGTTGGGGGCACATGATTGGGACTGTAATAATCCTTAGGGAGGAAGGGGTTAACACTTTGGTCAGTGAATCCCAGGACAGCCAATAGGAATGAAGTGCAGGTTTTTTTAATTGGAACAGCAGCCTTACCTGTGCCTGTTTGGATGTAGCAGAGCTCCTGGAAGGATCAGGAGGAGGCCAGAGGGGTCTGGGGAAGAATCCAGCAACATCCTTACCAAAGATAAGTTAAGTTTGTTACTGACCACGTGTGGGTAGAACAAGGAATGTTTATTTAGACGCAGTCAGGGTATTTTCTTTGTTTTGGGTTTGTTTTTGGATTTCTCTGTGCTGAGCACATGTACCCTCTCCCAATACCCTGTAACTACCTAAGTTAATTCCCAGAGAAGCAACTCTCTATGTGTTTTATCTGTTCTTTTTGATTAAAGACTTTACCTTTTAAGTAAGTTCTGGTTCTGTGTCCTGGAAGGGCAAGAGGTTTGTGTGCATGTGCCTCAGCCGGCACAGGCAGCTACTAAAGGGGACTCTGTTCCAGCTCATATTGCAGCTGGAGTTCAGTCACTTTCCTGAGGAATAAAAGTGATTGAGGATACCTCACAGGAAGGAATTTCCAAGTGTGCCGTCCTGGGTTTCAAGAGGTTTTTTGCATTTGGGTGGTGGCAGCAATACCACTCCAAAGACAGAAACTGGAGGCTTGGAGAGTTTTAAGACCAGGCTTTAAGGCCAGTGGCTTTCTGTCCTGTTGCAGGCCCCCACCTTCTGCACTCAGAGTGCCAGAGTGGGGAAACAGCCTTGACAGGGACTGCTTGCCCAAGGCGCTAACTTACATAGTTCTGGTTCTGGTTTATGCAAGCTGGCTGCAGCCAAGGCAGTTGAGCAGTCTGTGGGCCCTGAGCAGGATTTACAACAGGCTGGGATCAGGCAACCCCTTGGGGGTGGTGTGGTAATAGGGAGGGGGACACAAGCCCTTCTGAGTCCACTGCAACCCTACCCAGGTCCCTGTCAGCGGCAGAGTGATCTGATGCCCCCACAGGTCGCCCAACCACTCAACTATCATCCAGCTCCCCTGGGCTGCTTGCTGCCTTCTCTCCCTGTGATACATGATCCTCTGGGCTTCTCAGAGAAATCTGCCAGAAGTAGGGTTACCTGATACCAAAACCTGGAAAGGAGGACAGGGAAGTATGAAAAGGACGACATTGGAAGACACATGGAGAATGCAGTATTAATGTGATATTCTTCTGTTTTTAGGGGGCCCTGGCAGAGGCAGTGCTGGGGTGGGGAAGGACTGGGGGCACGTGCCCAGCCCCCACCCCCAGCGGGCAGGTCCCGCCCCCAGATGGAAGTCCCACCCCCTGGCCAGGGATAGGGCTGGAGGGGGCCGCACCACCACAGGCAGCTAGACCGTGGTGCGGCCTCGCCAGAAGTGGGCACTGGAGGCCGGGCCCCTGATCCCCGGCTGGGGATGGGGCCACCACGGCCGCCAGCAGTAGCCCCGTCCCCGGCCGGGGATCGGGGGCCTGGCCACCCGCGGGTGTGGGCATGGGCCCGGGCCTGGCCTCCAGCAGCCACATCTGGCCCGGCCCCGCTGCGGCCTAGCTGCCTGCGGTGGCACAGACCCCCCCTCCCCCCCGGCCCTATCCCTGGCCAGTGACAGGGCCTGCCGGGCAGTCAGCCAGGCCCCGGATCCCCGGCCAGGGACAGGACCGCCGCAGATGGGGACGGGGCCACCGGGGATGGGGCTGCTGCGGCAGGTCAGGGATTGGGCCCCAGATCCCCAGCCCAATTGGACCGGAGATCCGGGGCACTGGCGTTGGGACCCAGGTCATGTGCCCCGGCATGCCCAACGCTAGAGACGCCCTTGGGCCTTGGAATGCTTTCCCCTAAAAATAAGGTTCAGGGGCTTTCCAGCATACTTTAATCCCTATAAGTAAAAAGCCAGACAAAATCATGTATTTTAAAATGCCTGCCAGATGGAGTACGTGAAGGTAAAAAGGACATGTCCTCCTTTTGCCTGACTTCTGGTAACCATAGCCAGAAACAGCTTGTACAGCCCTTCTACCTCATCAGCCAGTGGCAGATCTGAAAACACCTCAGGGTTGCTGGCAGATGACAGCTCTTCAGGTCATACCCAGGCAGCTGGCAGCTCCTCTAGGTCTCTGGCAGCACCTGCAGGTCATTGGCGGTGAGCAGCTCCAATGGTTCCTGGGGGCCCCAAGCTGCAGGCAGCTCTTTTAGATGGGCAGCTCCGGCAGGTCCTCTGAGCCCCAGGCTGCAGGTAGCTCCTCAGCAGGTGATGGTTTGGCCAGGAAACCTGTTGTAGGAGAGGAGAGGCATATTTCTTCCGTGGCAGCTCTTCCCAGACTGAGCTCCAGTGCTCTCCCTTTATTCTTTGTGCTCCACCCCCTTGCTTCCAGTTTGATGGGCAGGAAGGCTCTATCTCTGCCCACCCATGGTGGGCCATCCCTCTCTGTCCTTTCCAAGGGAGGCCATGCCCCTTGCTACACCAGGCTTGGCCTTCCTCTGCATCCTCTCTGTGCAGCCCCCCGCCCCGACCTCCCCACAAATCAGGGTTTGATGCCTCTCTCCTTCCTTCCCATCTCCTCACAAACCAAGGCCTGGCCCCTTCTTCCACCCTCCCCCACTACGGTGGATGGGGCCCTAGCCCCTCCCTTCCTTCCCCCCCCCCCCCCCTTTAAATAAGGGCCAATCCCTTTTCTTGTGTCCCTCCCATCTCCACAAAGCAGGGCTTGGCCCCTCTCTCCCAGTCCCTAGTTCTAGCCAGGGGCATCGCTGGTGCTGGGCACTCCAGGGCACATGCCCCGAACCCCAGCGCCACTGCCCCAGATCTCTGGCCCAATCAGGCTGGAGATCCGGGGCCCAGCCACCGGCAGCAATGGCAGCCCCGTCCTTGGCTGGGGATCCGGGGCCTGGCCGCTGGGGATGTGGGGCCTGGCCACCCGCAGCGGAGCGGCTCCTGTCCCTGTCCCTGGCCAGTGGGTGGAGCCTGTGGGCCAGAGGCGGGGCCTGGACCTGTGCCCCGGGTCCCTCCCCCAGCCAGCGACGCCCATGGTTCTAGCACTCTCTTACAGAAAGTGTGTTAGACTGATACCCTGGGGCCCATGCCCACCACAGCACTGACGGCTGAGGCACTAGGTTTGCTGGAAATAAGCAGTGTCAGGATCTGCATCTCCTGAGGGAAGGGACTCGTATATTGGGATGCTCTTAGTGATGCCCTGCAAGGTGTCCACAGTATATGAGGGAGGAAGACCAATAGGAAGCTATTTTGCTCCTTCCCTTCCTTTCTCTTTCCACCAACACCTGGCCTGGAAGAAGGTGGGGAGGAGAAAGGACCTCACTGTAGATGCCCCCCTGTCGGCCTGGGGAACGAGGTGAAGAATCCCTCTGTGGAGCTGCAGAAGGAGCAGAGATGGGGCTGAGATTTGGTACAGTGCCTAATTCATTGGCTGGGCTGGGGAGGAGGCGTGGGGGGGGGGCTGAGAGTACGACTGAGGGGGGAACAGTTTTCCCCACCCCAAATGAGCTTTCACAATTTTGCCATTTTTTCCCCCCACCCTGCACTGGGATGAAAAATCACTCTGTCAGAAAAGTTTGCAGGCTAATAATTTAAAAAAAAAAAAAATCCAGCTGGGCGACTCAAAAGATACCTGTCAATTTCCATCTTTTTTGTCATTTTTTGATAGAAATTAACAAAAAATTCAAAGCAGGCATTTAAAAACTGAAAACAAAACAATTCATTTTGAAAACAGATGTGTGGACAAGATAGACATCCCCATTCCCCTCATCTGTAAAAGCAGGGTAATGACCCTCTGTAAAGTACTTTGAGAACTCTGGATTTAAAGCTCTAGGCAAGAACTAGAATTTATTTATAGTGGCCATCGACTGAGTCTTTTTCTTCACATTATCCTTTATTGGTTTGAGGGCATTCCGTGATATGTAAAGGGAAAATTCTGAATGTAATAATCTAACTAAAAACAATTTGCAAAAGCTTAGTATACTTTTGTATACCCAAACAAGAACAATTTAATAGGCTTTCTTTATCAGAGATCTGTATTTATAAATAAACTTCAAGTGTAGTTTCAAGGTGTATTAAAACAAAAGACCATCACAGACGTCACTAAAGCTGATGGATTCCAACCCTTCTGTTTCTGTCATTTCCATGGGACCAATTATACCTGTTGTACATAGGAGAGAAGATGCTATAGAGAATAAAGGGCCAATGGGATCCTTGGTTGTGTAAACTGGGAGGTAGTGAGTAGAGCAGGGTGATTTGACCTCTGTATATGGCAATGGTGTGATCCACAGCAAAATACTGCATCCTGTTCTGGTGTACACATTCTCACAAGGACATTGAAATATGGATGAGGGCACAGCCAAGAGACAGAGAAATTATTAGAGGGCTGGAGAGTATGTCTGAGAATGAAAGTTCTATGGAGCTCATTTTATTTAGCTTCTCAAAAAAAGGGGGGGGGGGCGCGGGGGGAGGCTTAGTAGCAGTGTACAAGGTCTTCTTCCTGGAGAGGAAATCCCAAGTACTAAAGGGCTGTTTAGTCTTGTGGAGAGAGACAGAACAATAATCAATATCTGGAAGCTAAAGCTAGACACATTTGAATTAGAGGCAACCATGTTTCCCAGTGTGGGTGATTAGCCATTGAAGAAACTTCTGAAGGTAGAGATGGATTCTTCATTCTTGATGTCTCTGGATCCAGATTGGCTGGCTTGCTGAATGATGCGTGAGCCAAAGATGCGCTGTGGCGCTCAATATAGGGGATCAGACTAGATCAGTGGTTCCCAGCCTTTTCCAGGTTGGGGACCCCATTTTTATTACAAAAAACTCTGCAGCTTCCCTGGCTGCACTTCTATCCTAGTGGCGTGGCCACGCCGCTACAGGGCACAGTGTGGCTGCCATTGGCAGAATGCAGCCCTCGCTGCTGTGGGGGAGCCTCCCAGGCCCTGCCCCTCCCCCTGAAACTTCCTGACCACTGGTCCATTCTCCAACCCCCTCCCTGGTTCCCCTGTGGGCTCCTTCCCCCACTCCCCGTACCTGATTGGAGCTGCTGCACCTGGCCCCACCCCAGGCTACTCTCCTGAGCATGGTCTAAGCATGCTCAGGAGGCAGGAGTCTTAAAAACTCCCTGCCTGGGGGAAGCTCCCTGCCAGCCAGAAGCTGGAGTCTCCACAGGAACCTGAGACCCTGGCGGCATCCGGCCCCGGTGTCTGGCCGCAGGTCTGAGCCTGTCTGCAGACCCCCTGGAGCCACTCTGCACCCACCAGGGGTCTGTGGACCACAGGTTGGGAGCCACTGAACTAGATGATATGGCAGGCCCTTCTGGCTTCATACTCTATGAAGCTGAAAAAAGCTACCAGGAACCTACCTGTGCAGGTCATGGATTTATCCTCTTGATAGAAACAACTATACAAGGCCTTGACTATTGGCAAACCGCTTGGCTAAAGGGACAGTACTAGAGAGAAAGCTTCACCTCACAGCTTCTTTATCCATGGAGCTTTCTCACCACACACTCTCCCAGGAATGAAAGAGTTTGCAATTAACAGCTGATGAAAGGTAGAAGAGCAACTCAGTCAGCTCTTGAAGTTTCTAGGGCCAGTCACTAGGGGGCAGATGCACTCACATGTTGCGCTTTGCAGACATTTCATCCCATATCTGTTTCATCTCACTGGACCAGCCCTGTTCTCAGAAGTTAAACAACAGAAGGCATTGTGCTGTGAAATGACTGTGTTTATTACAAGGCCATGCCTGCATCTCACTGTACAAAGGTTTGCGTTCTCCAGTCTATAGACTGAAATTTAAGCTTTAGGTCAGATTCATCCCTGCTGTGTTTCCTGGTGGGGGAGAGGGGTCTGAAATCTTTATCGCCCTCTTTTGACAGGCTGGTGAAGTGCAGCATCCAAGAGCATTAGCAGAAAACCCTGTACTCTAAGCCAGTGGTTCTCAGCCACTGTGTCAGGACACATTACTGTGTCACCACACAGTGGTAAGTGTGTCGTGGAGAACCATGGAGAGAGCAGGATTTGGCCTGGGGAGGGTGGACTGCTGTGTCCCATAGGACTGCAACACACCACTAAGTGTGTCACAACCCCTGAAAGATTGAGAATCACTCACTGCTCTGAGCTGTTGTACACCAGTGAGATCTACATCTTCCATTCCCTGCTTCCTCCTCAGCTATCTGCAGCCCTCCAGTGGGGTCAGTAGTACTGTGCCATCAGAACATGCCCCAGTTCTGCTGTACATCAGTCTTCTACCACAGTAACAATATTGGTGTCATAATCTCAGTTACATTTGCCCTGGCTTCTGTGGGCTATGCAACAGTTGTGTGGTTGTTAGGCCTCACAGATTGTGTCAGTGAAGGAATGGATTGCAATGCATACAGAAAACCAATGCCATCCAGGAGATAAAGGAGAGAGTTTGTAAGAGCTTTCATTAGCCCTCTGGAGTGTGAGTTCCAGAGAACTTTGACTCAGCTGGCACATTCTTTCCTAGTAGATGAAGCAAGGTATCCTGTGGCACATGATGGCATAAATCACATTAGTGGATAAGCAGGTGAATGAGCCCTTGATGGCGTAGCTGGCTTGATTATGTTCTGTGATGGTGTCTTTTTGCAGATACATGGGGAAAGTTGGCAGAGTGGTTCATTGCAGTGGTGTTTGCCTGCTTTAATGTCTCTGTTGTTACGCAGGTAGTTATTGGTGAGTATCTGTTTAAGATTAGGCGGCTGTCTGTAGGCGAGGAGAGGTCTGGCTTCCAAGGCTTGAGAGAGTGAGGGATCATCTTTTAGAATATGCTAATAGCTTCTTCATGATCTGTTGCAGAGGTCTGACTAGGGGGTTGTATGTGGTGACCAATGGCATTCTATTTTTTTTTTTTCCTTGAGCCTCTCCTGCAGTAGCTGATTTCAGGGTACCCATTTGGCTTTGTCAATCTGTTTTCTTACTTCCCTAGGTGGTTTTAAGAATGCTTGATAGAGATCCTGAAGATGTCTTTGTCTATCTGAAGGATCAGAGCAAATGCGGTTATGTAGGGCTTGGCTGTAGACAAGGGATAGTGTGGTGTGTTTTGGATGGAAGCTCGAGGGATATAGGTAACTATACCAATCAGTAGGTTTTTGGCATACGGTGGTGTTGATGTGTCCATCACTAATTTGTACCATAGTGTCCAGAAAGTGGATCTCCTGTGTAGAGCCAGCTACTCCATCAGGGGCTTATTTACCTGCTCATCCACTAATGTGATTTATGCCATCATGTGCCAGAAATGCACCTATAAATTACACAGAAATCACAACACACAAAAGCCAGTTGCTGAGCACTTCCATCTTTCTAATCACTCTATAGATGATTTGTTAGGCATTGTGCTCAAGAAATTCAATGAGACATCAAGACTTCAAAGAGAAACAGCTGAATTAGAATTGATATGCAGATTAGATTGTGTGGAAAGCAGGATTAAATCGGGACTATGACTTCTTTTCCCATTACAACAGATCATTTGACTTCACTCTGGTCTATGTGCTCTTTCCCAGTGTTTGAATCCTAATAACTGCTCTGATGTGCTGTTACTGTATGACCTGATCCCATGTCTTACACTCCCTGGCATTTTCTTGTCATCCCGTTCTGTAAATTCTGCCATCTTCAAAGCATCTGACGAAGTGGGATTTTCTCCCACGAAAGCTCATGCGATAAATAAACCTGTTAGTCTTTAAGTGCCACAAGGCACCTTGCTTCTTTTGCTGAACTAGACTAACGGCTGCCTACTAGGAACTTTCCTAGTAGGTTTCTCTATCACAACCCTGTCCCCCAGGCTGCGGTGCAAATTCAACCCCTTCCTTTCTGAACCCTTGTGTGCAAAAACTTGCTTTGGGTATGATTCTCAAAGGGCAAGCTGTTAACTGTGAAAGTAGTGTGTAAATGGATAGATAAATAATTAAAACCGAGGTGCTGCCACCCCCCAACCTAGTAGATCCAGAAGGCATCTGGTTCCAAATATCATCAGCAGGTTTCTTTGAACAGAACTTTCTCCTGGCTCTGAAGGAGAATCTTCTCATTGGTGTCTTCAGTTTCACTCTTCTTCTTTTGAGACCTTTAATAAAGGGAGATGGGGAACATAAGAAATGAAGCAGAGGCAAAACAGGCATCAGTTAGTTTCAGCCAGTTTGAGTACTCAAATGAACCTCAGACATTAGTCATGAGGGCTGAAATTCACACGAGAATCAATATAAGGAAGCTATACTAGTGAAGAGCTCCATTGTTGAGTGATTAGTGCTTTAGCCAGGGACCCAGAAGATGCTGGGTTCTATTCCTAACTCTGCTATTGACCTCCTGTGACATTGGGCAAGTCCTTTCTTGCTTCTCTTCCCCCTATGGTCAGAACTTCAGGACAAATCTGTCTGTCTGTGCAGTGCCCACTGCCCAGCACTTGTGGGGAGCCTCATCTCCAATAGGATCTATGCAGTGCTTGGCACAAAGTGGGCCTGAATAACTCTCTCTCTCAGCATATATGCTCAATCTTTTTGCACTCACTGGAATGAGTCAATGGCTAGAGGACATCAGAAAACTACTTATACAGCATGTAGCACCCGGGGTCCTGGATCATGACCAGAGCAGTTGCGTGCTAGTCATACAAATAATAATTGTATTATAATTTGCTTTGCTGTTTGGGCGGGGACAGGGCTGATCCTAAGCACTAGCTGAGTGTTTTGGCCTTTGGAACCCAAGTCCTATCTTGGCCCCAGGTGTTAGAGTGAGACAAGAACAGAGGGGAGACTGACTCCCAGACCAACCTGTTCTCCAGCTCGTCAATGCTGTCTGGCAGCGGTTTGTTGAGAGTCTCCGGGAGGAAGATGGCTGCAAAGCCAGAGATGATTGGAGCGGCACCATAGATGACTGGCGGCAGGAAAATGAAGTATTCCTCCAGCATCTTGACCATGGGAGCCACAATACCTCCTACCCTGGCCATGGTGCTGCCAAAGCCCAGTCCGGTCTGCCTAACATTGCAGAGAAATAACCATCCAGCAGAGGGAGGGATTAGCTGAGAACTGGAATGGCAGACCTGCTGGAAATGCTAAGCCATGACTCAGGAGGATGTCCTCTTCCTTCCCAGTCAGTGCTGACTGCAGTGCCCCAGCATGGCAGTAGGGGGTTTTGTGCTGCAGGGATAGGGGCTGTTGAGGGGGCTACTCTGCCAGCTCAGTCAGTCTGAGTCCAAAGCTGCAGGGGGCACTGTGCTGCATAGGGTGGGGTGCAAAGCCCACTAGGGGTCAGCTGGAAATTCATCGTCTTACCTGATTGGCGTGGGGTAGAGCTCGGTTGTGAATAGAAACACACAGTTGAAGGTGGCTGAAAGACATCCCTTCCCAATCACAGCCAGTGATGTGCGCACTGTCTGCAGCTCTGCAAAGAGGGGGCGAGGAGAAACCAGGGCTAGAGCTCTCCCTTCCCTACTCATTTGGCATCTCAGCCCTGTGTTCTCAATGGCATCTCTCCTCTTCCCTGTTTCACCTGACATATCCCAAACCCTGCTGCTCTGTCTTCCTTCTTCACGTCTTCATGGTCTGGCCTTTCACCGCTCTCCCATGGGTAAAAATCTCCTCTCTCTCATCTTGATTTACCCTCTTCCCTTCTGACCTCATTCATGCCTACCTCAGGTCTACTCAGCTAGAGAGAGATGAACGCATGTGGAGATAGAAAGGTGGTTATGTACATGGATGGATAAATCGAAAGAGATTCACATTGAGGGAGTTAATTACTCTTATTTCAGACTCTCATGGACATAACTTGTTGTTTATGCACTAACACACCATGCATGGACTGCACCAAACTCACCTCTGGACACAAAGATGTTGGCAATGATGACAAGCCCAGCCAGGAAGAGGGAGACTGAGAGCGTAACCTTGCGCCCAATATAGGCCATGCAGATGGTGACCACCACTTTGGCTGGGAAGTCAACAGCTCCAAAAATCAACTGAATCAAGTAGATGTTGACACCAAAGTTCTGCAGATCCATGGCCAGCGCGTAATAGGAGAAACTGGTAGAGAACCTGCCATTCACCATCAAGAGGGAGGCAAAGAACGAGTGAGAGCCTTTTAGAGTGTACAGCCCTGTGAGATTCAGCTCTAGGCCTAGTTACAACATAAATCCAATTTAGGTGGGACTTGAGTGCATCATCCTAGAGAGAGAACCTACAGATCTGCTAAGAATAGGACAGACTGGAATACGAGACCGCTACGTTGATTAGAACATAAGGTAGCCAGACAGACCTATGTATGTCTAGGCATGGATTGAAGCATGAATGACTAAGCCTTAGGCAGACAGCTGTTCAAAATCTGTGAAAATGTGTTGGGACATGAGCTAAGATTATCAGTACTGGATAGACCAAAACTAATTTGCACCCAGATTTAGGATTGGGGCCAGAGGAAAGGAGCACTCTTACCACACAGCTGAGAGGCAACAGAATATCCGGCGTATGGAGGGTGTGCGCACAAGGTCCATGACAGTGTAGGAGGACTTCAGGGTTGACAATTCCTTCTGCATTTCAGATTTTAGGATCTAGTAGGAAACAAAGGGGTCTGTCAGATCTCACATGACAATTTCACAGTTTCAGTTGTGATGACACAGGACCTGCCAATGGCTCCTTGCTCCAGCAAATAGTAGCTAGTCATTCCCTACTGAGGCAAATTTCCATGGACCTCAAATTTCAGTTCAACAAAACCTCTTTGTGATTGGAAAGTGTCCACACTAGATTCACCACAAAGACCTGACATTATTGACAGTATTAATTAGCAGTATTACAATAGCATTGAGAGGCCACAGATGAGAGCAGGGTTGAGTTATGCAGTTCTTCCTCTCCCTCTGCTATTTAAAACCTACCTCCTATCACCCACTCACTCTGCAGTGCCCCTCAGTCACAACCCACCGTCCCTGCTGCTATCTGATCCCTGGGCCTCCTTTGAGCTCAGACTGCCAGTCGTGTGAAATGATGTGCCAGTTTTACAACATGCAGAAATATCCACAGGTGGCTACATTAATTTAACTTTGGAGCAAGCGAGGAAGCCAAGGGCCTGGAACTAAATGGGCCAGTTCTGTGCTGAAATCCTGCCTTATTCAATCTGCTTTCCCAGTGGAGTTGTGTCTATTTAGATCAGCTGAGGATCAAACTGTTCTTTAAAGACTCCATTGGGTCTCTTTACCTCTACAGTAATCTTCTCCCCTTCTTCTTGTTTCCTGTTCACTCTGGCGACCCTGTGGAGCACCTTCACTGCTGTGTCAGCTTTACCTGAGAGAACCAGCCAGCGGGCAGATTCTGCAAACCACCTATTGAAAAAGGACATCAAATGTTTGTCATGCAGAACCAAGGTCAGCGATGTGACCCAGAACATGGATGGGCTCCCCAAAGCAGGATCAGCTGAAGGGTAATGCAGCACAGGATTATTGTCCCTGTATTAAAGATGGGGAAACTGAGGGATAGAAATGAGCAGGGATTTCCCAGAGAGTCAGCAGCAGAGGCAGGAACAGAACCCAAGAGTCCTGTGCTCCATCCTCTCATGCTGGGCATGGAAATCCAAATGCCTGACTCCTAGTTCCCTGTTGGCGTGCCACTTCTGTGAGTGCTGAGAATAGAACCCAGGAGTCCTGACTTCCAGCTCCCTGCTGTGGCAACTAGACACTGCTACTTGCCTTGTCCGTTAACCGCCATGGGGAAAGAGGACAGCTTTTGAAGATAAGAGGTGAGATCTCCAAAGGCTCGTACCAGGAATAGATGAGGAAGAGGAAGAAAGGCAAAGACACGGTCAGCTGGAGCCAGCGCCAGTCTGGGATGCTATATGCGAAGCCTGCCAGCAGGATCTGGCCCAGGGTGTATGCAAAGCCCGTGGTGGCAATGGTGATGGTGCGGTGCTGGGTGGGGATCCACTCCACAACTGCAGGGAAAAGGAACCTTGTTTAACCCACATGTGAACAGTTACCAGGATACCTGTAGTCTTGACTCTTGATGGACCCACTGGTACCATGTGGTACTTAACACCATGAAGGGCTGCAGCAGAGAAGAGGGAGCCAGGGGAATCATGGAATCATAGAGTTGAAGGGACCTCATGAGGTCACCTAGTCCACCCCTCTGCTAAAAGCAGGACTACTCCCACTAAATCATCCCAGCCACAGCCAGGGTTTTGTCTAACCGGGCCTTAAATGTTTCTAAAGATGGAGATTGCACCACCTCCCTAGGTAACCCATTCCAATGTTCACCATCCTCCTAGTGAGAATGATTTTCCTAATATCCCACCTTGACTGTGCCAGCTGCTTCTTGTTCTATCCTTTGTTGTGCAAATAGCCCCATACTTTGAGCTGAAATAGCCAGTCAAGGCAGCATCTTCTATCTCTGCTGACTTCAGAACCCCAGTGTGAGCCAGGGGAATGGCAACCCCCAGGTCTGCAGATCCCCAAGTAACAGCAGGCGGCATTGCACCCTGCAGGCCGGCAGCAGAAGTAACAAGGAGAATATGCAAATAGCCCAGTACCCTGAGCTTAAATAACCCAGTGAGAACCTGCATTCTATGCCTTCTGATACATGCCAGTACCTAGGTCAAGCAGGTGTACTGAGCCATCAGCAGGTCCCCAGTGGTAGCAGATGGTATTACACATTACAGTGAGAAGCTCAAGACCCAGCTGCCAAATAGGCAGGACTTACTGAGGCAGGCAATGCTGAGCCCGAAACCAGACAGTGCCATCCCACTCAAGAAGCGGAAGACACAGTATGAGATGTAATTGGGGGAAAAGGCTGTGCAGGTCCCCATCACGGCCATCTGCAGAAAAGACCAGATCAGCATTGCCTTGCGTCCAAACCTATGGGAAAGAGAGAGGAATCAGTAACAGGTGCTGAGGTATTAGTAAGGGTCAAATTGACTGTGATGTGACTGGCAAAGAGGTGAGGCTACATGCTGATAAGACTGTTGATTTCCAGGTGGTATATGGAGCTGGGTCACCATGGACAATTGACTGTGAACCACATGGGGACACAGCGGAGTAATGGTTCACATATTTTAAGGCTAGATGGGAGTATTAGATTGTGCAGTCTGGTCTCCTGTATAACACAGATCATTGGGCTAATATGGTAGGACCTGGTGATCCCAACTGAAACTGGGGCTCTGTCACACCAAGTGCGACACAGCCCCCACTGAGAACTTGGCTCCATCAGAGCAAGTGCTGCTCAGCCCCTTACTTAGATCAGGGCCCCCTGTTGTGCTGGATGCTGCACAGAGCTGTAGTGAGAAACAGTCCATGGCCCAGGAAGCTTACCCCAAACAGGCAGGGTGCCAGAAGGGAAGGTGGCCAGAGAGGGGGAAGTACTTACTCCAGGTCACACAACAGATTAGAGAATAGAACCCACCTCTCATGAGTTCCAGCCCTGTGCTGCCCCTGTCAGCTTACCTGTCAGCAAGGCCACCTAGCACAAGCGCTCCCGCCAACACCCCCGCCATGTAGACTGACTGAGCCACCTGCTGGAGCTTCTTCAGGTTACACACCAGGTCCCACTGCAGGTGAGGGAAGGGGGATAGAGAACAAGTCAAGAATTTCTGCAGTGGCCCAGCGGATAGTGGTCAGATCCTAAAGCTCTGGCAGTTGCCAAAAGTCACAGCCTGGGGGCTGTGAGCTCACAGTCTCCTTGGTGCGAGGGGGCCTGTGTACAACGATTGCTGCCACCACACAGGCTGTGACCATACAACACAGTTGATGGTGTTCTGCTCTGATTGATTTAGCCCCCACTGAAATCACTGGGGCTGACACTCATGCTCATGCTCCTCTTTGGCTCTATGGCAACATGAAAGAGCCTTAAAGGGGGAGCCATGGGGCATAGCAAATATGCTAGAGCAGCCCAGAGGTTCTTGTCCCTTGCTACTATCCCTCCCCTGACCATTCTTCCCTGCCAAAAGAGAGATTGGTGATGCTGAATTTGCAAAAGCAATTAAAGTAACGAACACCAGCCATGGTAATAGGCGTGCTAGAAACAGAGAGGAGTTTGTGTGGTGGTGGGTGTATGTGGGGATAGATGTTACAGATATAAGAAATATCTTCCAGCCTATTAGATCACTTGTATAAATAACTGTCTGGTACCTGTATGGGCTAGCGTGTGTATTCTGGGCCCATGGGTGCATAACCAGAGTTTCTTAGGGAAGTGAAATGATGGGAGAACTGGGAGGAGAGGGTTAAACAAATCTGGAGAAGTCTCAGCCTTTGGCTGAAATGACATAGCCTAGTTTGAACTGGTTGAGGAAGGTGAACATACAAAGGACTGAGACTGGCTTTGGAAGGCATGAAGTGATCTTTCTCACCTGATCTGAGAGCTGACGTAATGCTGAGACCAAGTAGTACGGCCTCTGGGGGAAGGAAGGGTTTGAAGCACCGTATTCTGACCCTATCTGGGAGATGGGTGACTGCCAGATGAGACAGGCATGTGTCTAAACTGCCAGTAGTTTTGAGGGTATGGGTTTTTGGTAATGCTTTTGTTTTGAATACATTGTACTTTGTAATTTCCTTTTGGGTATCTGGCTGGGCCCTAGTTACACCGGTTGTTATCTTTGATTGCAAAGCTGCAGGCGCTGAACACATCAGGCCTGCAGATCTAATCACGGTAAAGAATGGCAAAGTAAACACCCTGGTCTTGGGGGAGAGAACTGGGGGACCCCCCATCTCAAAATAGTGATAGTCAAGCGCTGAAGGCATGAGACCTTAATAGGGGTATCCTAGAAGAGGCCGTGAAGAGGTAGGTGTGCAGTTAACACTACAGGAACTGTGACAGTGTGCAGGGTATGGATGGGTAGATAGAAGGGTGTGTAAGGAAATGGATGGAGAGACTAATAAATCAAAATCTCTTTAGAAATGCTCTTGGCAGTTTCTGCCAAGAATCCCAGTCTTGAGAACAAAGCATTTATGAGCATGTCAGCTGCCAGCACATTGACCAGGAGTCTCAAATATGCGGCCCCGTGGGCTGCATGCACTCCTTAAAGCTACTTCCTGTGGCCTGCAATGACACTATTGTTACCAATACCTGCAGTATCATTGTATAAAAAGGTTTCAGTAGTGTGGCCCTCAAGCTAACATACTAGTCCTCATGCGGCCCTTGTAGGGATTTGTGTTTGAGACTCCTGATGTAGACTGAGAAAGCCAGTGCCATGTGTTCAGGCAGCGTACTTTGTGACTTAAGAATAATTTTGGAATGTAGGAGTCTTGTGGTGCTTTTAAAGACTAACAAATTCACCTATCACATGAATTTTAGTGGAAGAAAATCTCCTACGAAAGCTCATATGATAAATGAATTTTGTTAGGCTTTAAAATGCCACCAGATTTCTTGTTTGTTTTTGCTGAACTAAGCTAACATGGCTGCCCCTTTGGACTGTACAGTTTGTATGGTGCTGATCGGTATTGCTGGGATTCATGGAAGGGCCCATTTTGGGTTCCAGTTGTCCTGAAATTTGTGGTCCGCTCATTCTTAGCAATATGACTGCTTAACCAGTTAGTCTTCATTCTGTAGCTATGCCTTTTATTTTCCTTCCTGAGAACACTATTTTGCACTTGTCTTTACTGAATTTCACTGGGTTGATTTCAGATTGTAACAAGCTGCCCTGCTTCCCAGCTCCCAGAGACCTCACTGCCACACCAAGTCTCTTCACAGGCACTTTTATTTTTTCAGGCATTGGGCAAACACAGCACCAACAGTTCCTCTGCCCATTCTAGGCTAAAGCTTCCAGGAGGGTTTCCACTTTACTTTTCACTGTTTTCTGCAGGAATCTTCCATGCTCTGCTTTCTGCGCACCACCTTCCACAGTCTTCTCCTTGCATATCCCTTTTTCCCCAACAGTTTTCCATTGCCTCCTCACCCAGAAGTCTCTTAAGAACTTCTGATTCTTGCAGCTCCCTGGCTGTGTCTCAGTGGGTCTCTCCCAGCAGGTTCCCAGAGCATCCTATCCCTCAGAACTTCCTGCCTCTGGCCTGTGTCCCTATTCCCACCGAGTCAGCAGTGAGCTCCCCACAACTACTATTCTTTCTTGACTAGAAGCTTGATGCCAGGCATCCCCCATCTACAGCCCAGGTGTGATCAGTTATCCCAGAAGAGGTGCACTGGCACCATTCCCTCTTAGAGAACCGATGTCATGCTCTGACACAGACAATTTTCCAACTTGTCAGGGTCCTTTTGAATTCTAATCTTGCCCTTCAAATTGATTGCAACTTCTTCAACATGGTGTCACCTGTTATTAACACACTCTCCAAGGCATCATCTAAGTCACCAAATGAAAATGTTGAATCGTACCAGACCTCAAATAACCCAATTAAACTTGTTCTCCCAATTTGACAGTGAGCCATTGATAATTACTCTGAGAATTGTCTTGTGTGCACCCACCTTATGGTAAGTTCAGAAAGACCCCATCTCCCTAATTTGCATGACCTGTGGGACAGTCTCAAAAGATTACTAAAATCAAGACATATCACATCACAAACTAGATTGGCTTGGCATGATTTGTTCTTGACAAATCCATGTTGGCTGTTTCTTATTATGCTATTACCCTACACACTGATGGTTTAATAAGTTGTTCCTGTATCTTTCCAAGTATTGTAGTAGACTCACTAATCTATCATTCCCCACATCCTCTTAGTTTCTTTTTTAGAGATAGGTTTGCCCTTCTCCAGTCCTATTGGACCTTACCTGTCCTCCTTAAGTTCTCAAAGATAAACACTAATGGTTCTGAACTTGTTGCATATGGTTTTAGGTACCCCTAGGGTGAATTTTATCTTGCTATACCAACTTGAATACATGCAACTTGTCCAAACATTCTTTACCTTGTTCTTTCCCTCTTCTGACTTCTGTTCCTCCTCCCCTTTGGTTTAATATTAAATCTGTTAAATATCTTGTCACAATTATTCTTTTCAGTAAATGTTGAAGCAAAATAGGCTTTAAACATCTCAGCCTCCTTAATGGCATCCATAATTTGTTCTCCTTCCCTGCTAAGTAGAGGACCTCATCTTTCCTTTCTTTTTCTCTTACTCCTAATATAATTGTATATGCTTCAGTTGATAGGAGTAATTCATTTTGTTCCCTAGCCTTTCTTATTTTGTCTCTTCATCCTTTCACTATTCTTTCGTACTTATGTTAGCTCTTAGTTCATATTTATGCTTTTTTTAGGTTTCCTTTTAGATTTTCAGATAATTAAAGAGCTCTTAATGGAGCCATCTTGGCCTCTTACCTGTCTTCCTCTCTTTGCTGTGCATCAAGATGATTTGCTGTTGTACATTAATATTGTCTTTTTAAGAAACTATCTGCACTTCTGAACTCCTTTTTCCCTTACACTTTCTTCCCATGGGACCCCACCTACCTCTTCTCTGAAATTGCTGAAGTCAGCTTCTTTAAAGTCCATTGTTCTCATTCTGCTGCTTTCACTCTTTCCTTTCTTTAGCATCATAAAATGTCATTTCACTATCGCATTCATCCAAATTTCCTTCAGCTTCTCAACCAATTTCTCCATTAGTCAGAATCAAGTCTGAAACCACTGACTCTCCTCCCCCACCCTCACAATAATTCCTCACATTTTGAAACAAGAAGTTGTCCCCAACACATTTCAGTAACTCATTGAAAATGTTGTGTTTAGCTGTATCTGCAAATCCCTGTAGCTGTCTATCCCATACACATCCCTTTATCAACCTAGTTATTTTCTCTCTGATCCCAGAGTATCTCAACATTACTGGCACCCATTCCCCTTAGCCCCTAGCAACAGAGAGTGTTCCTCACCTCAGTAATGATGGTGGAGGTGTATATGCTCCTGTCATAGGTCCATCCCTCCATGCAGGGCTCTGTGTCCAGCTGAGTTCCATTGGACTTGGTGGCATTGGGATCTAGGAGCTGCCACTGAGCGGTGACAAAGCGGCGGCACTTCTCCGGCTGCTGGTTCCCATCCATGGGGATGGCAACTCGGAGCAGGTCCTGGGAGTTCACGTGCAGGGAGGCATTAAGGTAACGGGTGTAGTTGACGTTGATATGGATTTTGCAGTGGTGCCCTGGGATAGCTGCAGTAAAGTTCTGCAGCAGGTTGTGGCTGGCCATTAGCAGGATGGGGATGGCAAGCAATACTATGTGGATAATTTGGAAACGTCCCATGCCACCCACCTGGTGTAAGAGTTTGGCAAACGTCATGGTCCCTCTAGGAGCACCTTATCCTCGGATATAATCCCAGGCTACAAAAATATTCTACAATTCAAAATACTTCTTGAACTGTGTGGACTTCAAATGAAAACAATGATTGTGGAGCTGCTGCTGCTGCTGCCTCCTCTGCGCTATCCCGTCCACTTCTGAAGCTGAATGTCATGCTCTTAGATCCAGCAGTCCAGAGGTCACTCCCAGCAAGGGGAAACTGTTGTACAACAATTGGGTCTTTAGAAAGCTGACTGAAGAATCCTTGGAACCCTGGAGAGATTTGGCGTCTACCTAAGACGCAACGGCAGAGTTGCTCCCAGTGCTGAAATATCCACAGGAGAGCTGGCAAATGAGCTTTTTGTTTGAGTGAGGTGATTCCACCATGGATTTGAACCTGTGGATTGAAATGAGAGTCCCTGTGTCTGTGGAGTCTTCCAGGTAGCCCAGCAGAACTGATGTCTCTTCTGGGGCAAACAAAACAGTGCATGTTAAAATTGATCACTAGTCACCTACTTTGCAAGTGTTATTAGTCACCTTTGTTAGGGGGTGAAACCTTTCTAAATTCTTGTTTCCTGGTTTGAGTTCTTGAGAGGATTATAAAAACTTTAATCAGCTCATTTGGCTAAAGTTTTACTGTTGTTTTAAGAGGCTCATTAAAATTAAAAGGGAAAAATATTGAAAACATTTCAAAAGAAAATGAGGAAAAGTTTAACAGAGGAAAATGCACTGGATCTTGCTGGAGGACAGGTTCTGTTTAAGGCTTGAAGCTGAGAATTATGACACCTCTGCTGAGCAAAGTCAGGGGAAGCCTGACTGGAATCAGAGGGGTCTGAGAAGTGAAATGCACCAGTGCTCTCTGCTGGAGGGACTGTGTTCAGAAATGTACAGCCTTTCTGCACTGGGGCTTTAGTTGAGTGGGTGAAAAGCCTGTGATTTCTAGAGGTCAAACTGCCTAGGCCTTGTCTTTCCTACCATGGAGCGTTGCAGAGATTGTGCAGCATGCTTTCCTGGCTTCAGCCATCCAAGAGCTGGCAGCATGCATACATTGATCAGGGAAAGAGGAGGAAAAATTAAATCTAAGATGGCTCTTTGTTTAAGGCAGTGGACTAGAATGCAGGTCACCTGAGATTAGGGCCCCTTTTCCAGTCATGCCAGGTGCTGTATGATCCCTGACTGAGCTCTGGGCCACCTTCTCAAGCTGGATACTCCACAGACACTGACTGACACTGGAGCCCCCTTCTCACACCGGATGCACCATAGATACTTATTGAGATCAAGGACCCTTGTGCTAGATGCTTCATGGACCATGACTGAGAACAGAGCACCACTCTTATCCCAAGCACTACATGGATTCTGAGATCAGGCCAGCACCCCAGTCTTATACCAGGTGCTCCACAGAGCTCAGTCAAACAGACAAAGGAAGGATAATTCTTCCCCATTTAGCTCCCCCCCCAGGGAAACTGAGGCACAGAGTGGTGCTACGATTGACTCAAGGGATCACGTGGGTCCCAATTCTTAACCACAAGGCCATTGTTCATCTGCTGAATAAGAATGACAAGCAGTGTATCTCTTCAGTTGAGTCAGTAGTAGCAGATGGAAGCCAAGTGTAGTTAAACAAGAACCAGAGGAGGTAGCTAGATGGTGGGAACTGGAGTTCAGGGCCTGCAGGATGGAGCCACTCCATTCAAAGCCGAGCTCCTTAGCCTGGCAGAACACTCACTGCAGGTCAGTCCCTGGGGGTGGAAGGGATCTTTGAATGGGCTTATTTCTGTGCTGGAAGGATGCTGTTGTGGGTAAGGCACTGGACCATGATTCAGGAAAAAATCTCAGATGTAAAATTCCCCATTGCCTCAGTTTCCCCAGATGTCTGTTTAGACTGCCAGCTGTTTGAGGTAGGATCTATCTGTTGCTCTGTGTCACAGTGGGGCCAAGGTCTGTGCAGCACCAGTCACAATGGGGTTCCAGTCTCAGGCAAGATCTATGCAACTTCTATATAATTTCCAACACTGTCTTTCTCATCATAGTTCCTCAGCACCTATGCTTGTACGATCACAGCTCCCCATGGCTTCAGCTGGAACTGAAAACTGAGCCACGATATGGTCCACCAATTGAAAGACCATGAAAATGTTGGCATTTATCTGCCAGTTGCATCACCAGTTGACCTGGCAGTCAGTGCATCACTACAGAGCTGCAGGGCACAGGCAATTGACTTTGAACAAAGCCTCATTAATTTGCCACATAGTGGCTCATGTCTACTGCCTTGTTATACGAAGTCAGTCCAGCTATGAGGGCCACATTCAATGGTCACGCTGAAGAGAGTGTTCAGGGCTGCTAAGCTCACTAGTCACTAGTTAAAGGGACTTTGTCCTAGTACAGACAATGTGTCAGGCCTTGAAATTTGAGTTCATTAATAGCTAGATTTGTCCCAACCAGTACTTGTAGAATCCTAGGCTATGTCCACATGTACATGCTTATTTCGATTTAAGTTAAATCGAAATAAGTTAATTTGAAATAAAATCCTTAATTCAAATGAACTTAAATTGAAATTAGCAAAACCCTCAAACTGAAATAGCAAGTCCAGACACAGGACTTGCTATTTCGAATCAGGAGAGGGGCAGCATGAGAGGTGTGGCAATATGGCACCCTCACTGGGCCATGCCCCCCACCCAATATATACAAAAAGGAAGGCACCCTGGGAAGGAGAAGGGCAAAAGTGTTATTTCAAAATAAGGGTTATTTCAAAATAACACGTCCAAACGGCATTATTTCAAAATAATCATTTCAAAATAACAGACGATTCGAATTGAAGTAGGTTTAAGCTATTTTGAAATAATATCATGTCGACCTAATCTTTTTTAAATTGACATAACCAGTGTTATTTCCATTTAAAAGATATGTGTGGACATACCAATAGAATATTAGGGTGGGAAGGGACTTCATGAGGTCATCTAGTCCAACCCACTGCTAAAAGCAGAACTAGTGTTTGGTGCTTTGAAAGAAGGTAACAGACTGACTAGTCTCCTTTACCTAGGGTCTCTGCCTATTGCAGCTCCAATTTTTTTTTCTTCTACCTCTGATCATTTCTTAATGTTACACTTGCAACCCTGGTCTCAACAGAGATCAGGATCTCTGCTGGGCCAGGCATTGCACAGACCCACTGACCAAGTTGGGTCCCATCATGCCAGGAATGGCACAGACCCCAGCTGAGATCAAGGGCTCGCTGTACCAGGCTCTGCGCAGATTGACCAAGATCAGGGCCCGTCAAGTCAGACCCAGAACAGATACATGGCAAGAAGCAGCCCCTGCACTGAAGATCTGATGCTGTAAATAGACAAGGGAAGGACCATTTTTCTCTTTTCACAGGCAGCTGAAAGTGAGGCCCAGAGTGATGCAGGAACTTGCCTGATATCAGACAGGACGTCTGTGGTAGAGCCAGGAATTGAATTTGGATTCCTTAAATCTTGGTGCAGAGTCATAATCCAGCTCCAAGAAAATCAAGCTTCCTGAACTTCCACATGTTATGAGTGGGGCCGAAGGCCAGCTTGTGGCAAAGAGGACGCATGAGGGGGGTTAGTTTGGGGTAGAAGTCAGAGGAGAGCAGAGGCTGTAGCATGAATCCACTGCCCCTCCCAAAGGCTCTGTCCATAAGGGCATTAGCCCCGGCACACCCCATCCTGTAGCATGATGCGAGGAAGAAGCAGCCTTTCCCATTGCGGGACGCGCAAAGTATATTTGCACATGGCTAAACCTAAAGTCACATGTCATAAGTTGCTGACTCATTGAATTTTGGTATGAGCAGTCTGCAGCAAGAATGTTTCCAGCTACAAGCTGAGGTGCCAGCTGTTTGTGGCTGTGCAGAGCAGACTGGACACTGTCTCCTGTCCCAGGGAACAAACCCCAGAAGTCCTGAATTCCAGCACCCCCTGCTCTAACCGTCTGGGGTTTCCAGAGACCTGATTTCCAATCCATGACTATCACCACTGGATCCCCACTGCCCTCCCACAGTTGAGAGTAGAGTGCAGAGATCATAGTACTTAGATCACTGCAGGAGAAGGACCACAGTTCCTTTTCCCTTGGTGCAGCAACCAGACCATGAAGAAATACTGACCCAGCCCATGCATCCATTGACTGGCTTGGGAAAGCTCAGCTGGTGAATTCACTAGGTAGAAGCTAAGGTGATACTGAGGTCCATGCCATATGGTCAGGTCCTCAGCACAGAGCCAGCTCACTACTGCCCTATGGCAGAGTCAAACTGACCATAAAGCCCCTACCCTGTAGCAGGAGGGAATGAGGCGATGGGAGAGCAAATGGAACCCCTGACATGAGGAACGGATGGAGAGCAAGTGAGTCCCTAAACTAGAGGTGGATGGGATGTGAACTGCAGAAGAGGGATGGCAGCCAAGGAGCTGTAAGTAGCCATTTGTGAATTCAGCTCTGGAGACTCCCAGCTCAAGAACTGATGTGTTGGTCAAGATGGGCTATACCAGTCCAGGGTAATGAATTTACCTGGTCTAGGCAAGCCAGGGGGAGACATCATGCTCTGGTGAAGCTCTCAGTCTAAACAAACATTGTCAGTTTTAAAATGGATAGCCGTGTTAGTCTAGTCCAGTGAAAAAACAACAAGGAGTTGTGTGGCACTTGAAGACTAACAGATTTATTTTTTGCATGAGCTTTCGTGGAAGAAGATCCCACTTCCTCAGATGCTTCGAAGATGGGTGAACTTATAGAAAGGAATGAAACTAAATGCAAGGGGGTGTAAAACATAGGATTGGTGTTTGGGGGGAGGAAACGACTTGCCTGAGGTAACTTGTGGTAGCCTCTCTGTAGCCTGTCACTAGGCTATCACCTGCATGACTGCCTGCTCCTCACATGACCTTTTTCCTTCAGCCTTATTTCTGTACTGCTTTGCTGAGTGCAGCCACCCTTTGGACCGAGCTGGAATTTGTTGGGTTGTCTTTTCTGAGCTGTTATCAGGGCCCTGGTGAAGCTTCGCTGACCAAGCTTGAAGATATCTGATACCTTCAAGTCATGGTGAGTTGTTTTTCTAGCTGCATCAGGAAAGTTTTAAACCAATTTCTGGCCAGGACAGGAACCCTCATGATTACAGCCCCCACTCCCTGCAGCTCTCATTTCAATTCATCATTCTAGTCCAGCTAGTCGAACAAGGCATTGTTTCTTTCATATTTGTACTACCCATAGCACCTAGGAACTCAAGGCTTGGAGCAGGTCTCCATTGTAATAGGCACATAAACCCAGAACAAAAAGATGGCCCCTGTCCCACATATCTTCCAGTCTAAAGATAAGACAAGAGACAACAGTTGGCTACAGATAGATGGAGGAGTAGAAGGAAACCATGAGCCAATCTCCCTCAGCCTGTGTGACTCACTGTACCCTCTGAGGGTGTGATCCGTGTATCATTCATGTTCACCCTTACAGTATAACTGTGTATTGTCTAATGTGACGTATGTTATGTAAGATGCTTTTGGAATGCTCATAACATTACTGTTCTGGTAACTTGTTTTCTGGTAGTGCATTTCCTTCAATGCCATGTATGGATAGGAAAATCTGGGATGCAATATTCACAAATGTATGAGTCAAATGACTTGAATAGGTCCAGACAAACACAAAGCTGAGGGTTGATGCCTTACAGAGGGATGCACACAGGAACAATGGGCTGACTTAAGCACCTGGTAAGGCAACACTCGTTTGACTCAAGGTGAGGGAAATCATGGCCGTTTCTGGACATGCCCAATCATCTGACCCCATGGAGGGTTTAGGAAACTTGTTAAAAGCAGAAGCATCTTTTCTTGAGAGTTTCCTTGGAATCTATCTGCAAAGCAACATCAAGGGAACTAACTTGACTGTGCATGGATTGGAGGCAGATGGGTTTCTGGTTGCAAGAGTCATCTCAGACAGTTTGCAGATAAGCTAACATCACCGACTAAAAAGCTACTGAAATATTAAGTTTCGTTTAGGATGCGAGTTAACTGCTAGTTAACTGTGGTTTAATCCTTGATTGATATTAACCTGATTTATAAGCACTTCAAATCTTACTATAATCAATAAATGTCTTTGGTTTTGGTTTTGGTTTTGGTTTTGTTAGCACAGTGCCTATGGATTGAGTGTTTGCAGAGACATTAAGTGAGAGAAGCTGGGGTGGGGCATATCGATTTCCTTGATAAATTGACAGACAATGTCATGAGCTTGTGGGATGAAATGTACAGCACAGGACTGTGTAAAATGACAATTCTCAGGTTTGCTTCTGGGATTGGGGCTGTTTGCTAGGTGTCAATCCTAGGAGCAGCTGGCAAGAAGTGCACCTTCTCTATGCCAGGGTTGCTAAAGGCTGGGCATGGGCTGAGCTAGGAGTGATTGGTTGACACAGCAGTGGAGAGTAAATTCGGGCCCAGGAGAGAGGGATGGGGTGACACAGCTACACACCAGTGCAGAGTATAGAGGAGAGGGGAGTGTCACAGTGGTGCAGTAAGCACAGGGCACATGCACAGCTTGTTACACTGAATGAAGTTCACACTTTGAGCACTGCAATTTAATATTTAAAGTGAGCTTTAAGTGCAGTGACTGAAAACAGTGAGGGAGAGATCACTTTTTTGTTCTTTATTTCAAGTGAGGGAAATAATCCCAGGGAAACCAAAATGTCAGACAGTGAGGCAGGTACAGAATTGAAGATTGCTCAAGTGCAAGCCCAAGAGAAAGAGAGAGAGACTAAGAGTGTGAATTTCAAAAGTGGCAAGCACAAATGAAGCTTAAAGCAGCAGCTGAGGGCAGGGAAACTGAGGATGCCACACACTGGCATGCCTTGGTGCTAAAGCAACAGGAGAAAACTGCAACCAGGGAAATGGAGGAGGCTGTGTACACAGACATGCCTTGGAATCAAGCCAGCAAGAATAGACTGTTGCTGCCACCAAAGAGGCAGGAGAGAAAGTTTCAGGGGACAAGGAGTGGAAGAGACAACACCAGCTGGAGATGTTGGAGTGACATGGTTGCAACCCAGGTATTCCTGGGTCCCCAGTGTCTCCTTCAACACCAAAAACACCCGGTTTTGATAGGTTGTGTCCTGCTTACAGTGACGGACTGCACTGAAGAGTTCTTCACTAGTTTGGAAAAGCTTTGTACAGTGCCCAAGATTCCTGAGGAGTAGAAAAATCCCACTCTCATAGCAAAGTTGTTGGGCAAAGCTTTGTCTGTGTTTAACAAGATGAGGATGGTATAAGGAATGTTGCATATAAAAGACGTGTCCTAGAAAGGTTTCCGATTACACCTCAAGTTTGCAGAATGAAATTTAGGAATCTTTTGAGGGATAGTCATGACTCATAATGAATATGCTTATAAATTGTGATTTTTTTGAAGTGGGTCAAGGGTGAGGGTATGGACATGTAGAACCACTACCTTGACGCGATGTACAAGAGAGATTTCTAAGCATGTGTGAAGATGATGTAAAGAATATTTAGTGAGTTAGAGATTTGAATTTGATGACAGAAATGGATGCAGTGGAAGAACGTTGAGCAAGCATGGATTTGTGCAATCCACGAGCCCCAGAGGGAGGGACACAAACCCAGTTCAAAAGGGGGATCTGATTTCACCAGGGGAAGAGGAAGGGTGGATAGGAGGGCAGATGAGCAACACCTATGAGCCCTGGTTCCACTAGAAGGCTGTGTTCACACACACAGGGTTATTTCAAAACAAGCTGTGTCGAAACAACTTGTTTCGAAACAACACCTTATTTCGAAATATCTTATTTCGAATTAACAAAATGTTAATTCGAAATAAGAAAAAAAGCGGGAAACGAAATAGCAAGTTCACAGTGTGAACATGCTATTTCGTTACCCCTGGGGGTGAGCC
>ML681973.1:30376234-30400732 GCA_007922195.1 Podocnemis expansa | reverse complement strand
TCAGGAAGTGTTACAATTGCAACTCCATGGAGCATTTGAAAGGTCAGCGCCCGGGGCTGAAAGGGTTAATTCTCCCCCAGCCCTAGTGAATTCAGTGATCCTAACACCTGAAGCTCCAGAAGTACCCACTGTTTACATGACTGGCTTTGTGGGTTGGCAATGAAGGGGTGGGGATCAAGGAATTTATCAAACATATCAAGAGAAAAGACAAGGAGGTTGTAAGGACCACACATGGGAGGGGTGGGGGCAGTATACAATATATTGGGACCCAGAGGCTCTGGGTGGCCCAGTATGGTATAAGGGATTGCGGTGTGTGTGTGGGAGGGAGTGGGAGGCTGTAGGGTGTTGAAACTCATGTGCACAACTCTCTCTGGTGATGCCAAGCTGGGTCATAAAGAGCAATATGTTACCTGACCAATAAGCACGGATCAAGGAAATCGGAGGTGGCAGGATTCACGTTCCTTTAGCTAGGGTGCAGCTACAGGGTGAAGACTTTGAAGGTGATTTATAAGTGGGGTACTGGACAAAGTCTCTACTGAATGCTAATAGGGAACGATTCCCCACAGGTGGCTGAGGCTGTCAGTGTGGTGACCTGCAGTAGCCAAGAAAACAATTCTAAGAAACCAGGAGGAGGAGGTGAGGCCCTGGGAACTATGATCAAAGAGGCCAGCATGGTGCAGGCTACTGGCACACTATAGGTGAGCAAAGAGCATATGCCATCTTGCAGAATGGTAAGAAATATATCTGTAAAGGAACCCTGGAGTAAGACAATGGAGAGAGGTTCAGTGGTAAAGGAAAGCCCCTGTGGGAAAGAGCAGAAGTCCCAGGGACAGTGGTAAAGGGAAGCCCCTGTGGGAAAGAGAAGTCCCATGCAACCCTATAACTGATTAGTTGTGCGCACCGAGCAGCATGGTAAATTAATGCTATAGGTACTCAATTGCCATTTTTCTGGACATTTAGTAGCCCAAAGATCCTAGGATAGGTTAAAGAAAAACTAGTATTGGCCAGAGCCACAGAATGACATAAGGAGCTATTGCAGGTCCTGCGAGCTCTGCCAAAAAAAGAAAAGAGCCATAGGGTCTCAAAGTCCCCTGTGTTTCTTATCCATAAAACTAGAATCATTCATGAGGGTAGCAGTGGAAATTGCAGGCCCTATGCCACATCCCACACACAGGGCAAATAACATCTTGGTGGTGGTGGATTTTGCCACCACATATTTAGAGGCAGTGACTCTGTCTAATATTAAGGTAGAAACCATTGTAAGAGCCCTCTCCACTATTCTTAGTAGGGTGGCTTTCCCCAAAGAGATTCTGTCTGATCATGCTCAAACTTTGTCATGTCTGTTCACCGAGCTGTGGAAACTATATGGGATGAAGCCGCTAAAGACTTCCCGATATCACCCAGAAGCCAAAGAATTGGTAGAGAGATTAGATGGGACCCTAAATCCATGCTAGGTCTGTGTGCAAGCAAGAAGGGACAAAACTA
This sequence comes from Podocnemis expansa, assembly GCA_007922195.1. Lineage (NCBI taxonomy): Eukaryota > Metazoa > Chordata > Testudines > Podocnemididae > Podocnemis > Podocnemis expansa. The sequence continues at coordinate 30,399,247 of ML681973.1, read as the reverse complement.
GGATGAATTATTGCTATGCTTTGTCATTTGCCTAAAGAGAGGTGCCTCAGGAATCAACAGAATTTTTGCCATTTTATCTTTTATGGGGGAGGAAGTTTAATGAGGTCTACAAACGTCCTCGAGACTCCCAGGAGGGAGGTGTAGGGACAAGGGAAGGGGTATGACTGAACAGATACAGAAGTTCAGGAAGAGTTGAAAGACGTGATGGATATGGTTCAGGCAAAACCTAAGCTGTGACATGACGTGAAAACTTGTAAAGTGTCTTTTGTACTGGGGGGCTTGTCCTAGTGTTGAACCTGGCCAGGAGGAACTGTAAAATACAGAACATCTTGGATGGGCTTTATGAGGTAATAGATGGGGTGTCTGAGGTCACATATTCCATTAAAAAACCTCAGGACCATGCTGTTGCACTTAGTACATGTCAATAGACTTAAGGCTTACCTCAGCAGAGACCTGACCTCATCTGAGAGGGAGGAAGTGGTGTTGGTGCTCCAGGAACACAAAGAAGTGCTTTGCAGAGAATACGTGGGCAGAATGGGATTATCACAGGGGCTAAAGCTGGAGTCTCAAACTCACGGGCTGTGGGCCACTTGTGGCCCCAAAGTTATTTCTTGTGGCTTGCAATGACACTATAATTATTGATATTTGCAGTATTGTTGTCTGAAAAGGTTGCAGTGGTGTGGCCCTCGGGCTAATGTAATAAGGCTCATGCAGACCTTCTGGTGCTTTGACTTTGAGACACTTGAGCTAAAGGGACTGAAGTCTTGGGCCCCATCTGAAAGGGTGGCCCTGAGCTGCAGGCCCTAAAATTCCTGCTATAATCCATGCCCCCTCCCCACACTGGAGGAGAGGCGGGGTCCTGGAGCCAAGTGCCAGGCTCTGCACTCCTGCCCTGCCACTGGACTGTCTGGTTTTCCCTTGGGGGTGGAGTGGGGTGGGCCAATGCTTGTTTGCTCCACCCTGGGGTGGAGCAGGACTGGTGGATGTAGCCTCTGCTTTGGCACAGCTTTCCAGGACCTACACTGGCCCCACCCCCAGACAGACTGACTGGAGGGGGGTTGGGGCTGTAGCATCCTCTGGCTCTAGGGCCCTCCCTTAGCAATAGGTTGTGTGGGCACCAGAGGCCTCCACAGTGCAGCTTCAGGTGATATGGGCCCCACATTGAGGGGATAGCCCAGTGCCCCTGGCCAATTAATCTGGCCCTGGGAATAAGTCAGGGAGAACACTGCTGCTGTGCCAGAAATTGTTTGCAATGGGCCCCAACACCTTCTCAGCAGATCATATCAGGTATTGGCAAGATACCATGGGCATCACTGCTCCTGGGCCTGCAGTGCTCATGCCCTGCATCACGCTGGCCTGGCCCCAGATCTGGCTCCAGCCATCTGCAGCTGGTTGGCAGTGGCAGGACCCCATTTCGGCTCTAGGCTGCCTGCTGCTTTCCAGCAGCAGCAGGAAGTAGGAGCTGGAGCCAGGAAGGAGCTGATACTGCCAGCCCCTTGCCAGCAGCGGCAGGGGCCAGATCCGGCCCTGAGACACCTGCTGGCAGCAGCTGGGACCAGATCAGGCCCTTGGGCAAGGCAGGGGGCAGGGCCTGGGACCAGGCCCTGACCCTTCATTGGGGGCAGCAGAGATGCAAAATACAGTAGACCTGGGTTTGATCAAAGAGTCTGACAACTCATGGGCATTGCCAGTGGTCCTAGTCCCAAAAAAGAACAACACTGTAAGATATTGTGTGGATTACAGGAAACTCAATTCTGTTATGGTGCCTGATGTGTACCCCATGCCCGGGATCGACATCATACAGGTTACCTTAAGCAGAGCTGAATACCTCAGCTCTTTTGATTTTGACTTGGGGATATTTGCAAATCTCTCTGGATGCAGATGCCCAAAAGGAAACTGCTTTCATTAGTGATATGGGGCTTTATGAATTCACAGCATTTTCCTTTAGTTTAATCAATGAAGGTGGAAATTTTCAAAGATTAGTCAACTGTTTATGACCAGTTTGTCAGGCTTTACATGGGCATACATGGATGACATCACTGTGTTCAACAGTGCTAGGGCTGACCACAAGAAACAAATGCAACTCGTGCTGTCAAAGTGCTGTGTCAGTGACACAGGCGGCCAAAGTGCCTGGCTTTGGACAGTGGGTAAGGGAGGTCACATCTCCCTTGACCCTTTAAAGGTAGGAGCTATAGTGAAATGATCTGTATCCTGAACTAGTAAGCAAATTCAACCTTTCATCGCTCTAAGGCTGTGTTCTCACACAGCGGGTTATTTCGATACAGTTGTTTCGAAACAACCATATATCGAAATAACCCTTATTTCGAAACAACTTATTTCGAATTAACAAAATGTTAATTTGAAATAAGGAAAAAGGCGGGAAACGAAATATCGCTTCCGCAGGGGGCTGCAGGCACCAGCGGGGGCTTCAGCGCTGCCCCACGCTGCTCCCCACCGGTGCCTGCAAAGGGGGGCTGCAGGCACCGGCGGGCTTCAGCACTGCCCAGCGCTGAACGCCGCAGATGCCTGCAGCCCGGCTGTGCAGGCGCTGGCCAGGGGACACTCCTCAGCACCCTGGCCAGGGTGCTGAGGGGGCACCCCTTGAACTGTTGTTTCGGAACATCTTGTTCCGAAACAACACGTTCGCACGGCATTGTTTCGAAACAACCGTTGCAAAACAACATTGTTTCTCCCACAGACTAGGTCTAATTTATTTCGGAACAACGGGAACCGTTGTTCCAAAACAACCGTGCATCGTGTGAACAGCCGAAACCTGATTTCGAAACAACCTCCGTTGTTTCGGAATAAGGAGGCTGTGTGAACACACCCTAAGACACATTATTACCAAAGGTTTGCGTGCGGATTCAATGATATTGTGTCCCCAATCCAGACTTGTTTAAAAAGACTGGATGGAGACATGCCAGGGGACATACGATAAGGTGAAGAAAATCTTATCAGAAGGCCCTGTGGTAGCTAACCATGACTTTTACAGGATGCCTAAACTGTGCATAGACCCCTCGGATACTGGATTGGGTGCAGTCTTCATGCAGTCAGTGGGAAATGGCAAGGAACATCCAATTGCTTTCCCAAGGAAGAAGCTGACATCGAGTGAACAGCACTATCTGGTCATAGAAAAGGAATGTTATGCCATAGTATGGGGAGCTAAGCAAATAAGGCCCTATCTGTTCAAGAGGGAATTCAGGATTCAAACTGACCATTCTCCACTAACCTGGCTAAGTAAAACCAAGGGCTGCAACTCCAAGCTCCTCCATTGGAGCATCATACTTCATGAATTTGCTATGGAGATTGTTCATATTAATGGGAAAGAAAACAATCATGCACACCAGATCAGACTGCGGGGGGGGGGCATCAGACAGCAACTCAGGTGGAGGGATCAGGAAGTTCCTTAGTGGTTGGGTGGGGAGAGACCATGAACAGAGTTACCAGATAGCAAAGCATGGAAAGGAGGACAGGGAAGCAGGAAAAGGAGAAACTTGGAGGACACGTGGAGAAAATGTAATATTAATATAACTGTCATTACCATATTATGTCATAGAAAATGGGTAATGATTAATGACTGCATGCCCCTCAAACACCTGCCCTACCACCTCAGCTGCTGTGCCCCAAATGCTTGCCCCATCAGATTCCTCTTTCCCCATGCCCCCACTGCAGCCTCATAACCCCCAGCTCTCCGTCTTCACTTCACCTCCCTTCAATCTCCCAACCACCTCCACACCTTCTCCGCCCAGCCATCCTGACCCTTTCTTCCCATCCCACCCCCCTCATCCTTTGCCTGGCTGCATGACAGTCCCCAAACCCCTTCCTGGGCCACCTTACCAGTGGGGCAGGGAAGGTCCCCATGGGGACTCAAAGCCATGCTGGGAGGCTACAACTATGGAGCCGGCCTCCCAACTGGCTAGAGAGCACACATGCTGCTCAGGCCCAGAAGAGGCGGGGCCTCCCCAGGCGCAGGAAAATGGGGGGAAGGTGTGGCCGGGCTTGCTGCAGACCACAGCCCCTGAGCTGGCGGGGGGGGCACACGGGAATGCTGCATTCTAGAGCATTCTTCTATTTTTAGATAGGTTTGATGTGAGCACTAGTGGACAAGGTCAGGATGATGTGGATTTGAGGCTGTGGCTCTCACCTGAGGAAAGAGCTGGTGGGGCTCAAAAATGCTCACCTGGACTGGTGCCTGCACATGCATAAAGGGAGCCCAGACAGTACAGGAAGGATGCCTGGAGATTAGAAGTGTTCCAGGGCCTGTAAAATTATACTTTAACCACTGGTTTTAAGTGAATGAGAAAAGGGAGCTAGTGGAGGGATGCAAAGACAAGAGTGATATGCTCAAAGCTATAAGCTAAAAAAATGATTTTCTGCCCTTTACATAACACAAAGCAATCACGTGGGCCCAGTGGAGTTCAGATAACAGTGTTTATTGAGGATATAAATGTGCAAGGCCCACTTACATTCCCTGGTTGGGTTTCTAAACAGAATGTGGTGAGCACTGTGTCAAGGGAGGCGGCAGCCATGATGGCCACCCCGCCCCACACGTAGCCCCCCTGGGTTATGCTGCTCTCAGGGATGAATGTTAAGTATCCATCACCCTGATGGGCCTCATCTCCGGGCCATACAGCTCAAGGGGAAGAATATTAAGTATCAATCTCCCCTGATGGCCCTTGATCTCCTGTGTGAGTTTCTTCCTCCCTAGCTTTGTGTCAGCAAGAAGGGGGGTGAGTTCCTATCCCCCCTTGAACAGTTTCTTGGCACCCCCATCACCACGAAGGAGGGATCATTGTCTGGGGTCTTAGTTCCATCATTGGTCCTGACCAGAACCCCACTCCCAACTGGCTATTTTTACTCTGGCTGTGCAAAATTCTATTTAAACCCCCTGTCTGAGCTAGCTTGTTGTTCTCCCACCCTCGAATGCTAAAGGGCACGTCGCGACCCGGTCGGACTGATCCCCGACTGAGACAGGGAGCACCCACCCCCCGAGACCTTCTTTTTTTTTGGGTGTACACGAATTGCCGGCCGAACCATTAAGTACTGGGATGTTGCAGCTGGTCTGCCTCCTCGCTTTGGGTTCCACTGCAGTGCTAGGACAGGTATTATAAATTGATACAAGCCTCCTACCTCTCTTAATTCTTCTCTTTGGTACCATTTATGTATAGTCTGTAATTGTAGCTTCCTTATTTGAGTTTTGTATAGTCTGTGTAGCTGTTTATTATTCCCCCTGTATCCTGTATAACCTTTCCATGATATAGAGGTTTATTGCCTAGCATACTTATTACTTCGTCATATGTTTTATGAGCCATTGGTATTTTGCATTCTATTGTATAGTTGTTTGTTGCTCCACTTCTGCTCTAAACTGCTAGCCCCAAACCTCCCCAGTATACACAGGGGGAGTGTGGGAGTTTAGTTTCTCCCATCTGACTCTTTCACTCTGCCACCCACCCTTCTTGGCTAACAAGGAGGAATGGCTTTGAGCCATTGGTAAATACGCGTCGGGTGGGCTGATCAGTGCCTATACTGATGTTGAGGCAGTAAAAGGCCAGAAAAGTCCTTGACTTATTATGGCCACCCTCTTGTAGGTCATTGCTCCATACTGTTATTTAGCTATAAGTACTTTTGTTGGTTGTAAGCGTTTTGCATAGACTTTCATGCTTTATCCCGTTGTTTGGTTATAGGTGTTTTACAGGTGTTTTACATAGACTTTCTTGTTCCACACTGTTAGTTGGATATAAGCATTTCATATAGACTTTCTTGCTCCATATTGTTAATTGGTCATAGGTGTTTATGGTATCCCTATAAAAGTAGTTTTTTTGTTTACTTGAACTGGTGTCCGTCTCATTGGTGGGTGTCGCCAGTCCATTGCAGTTACTTCACGAACCCGGGGTTCAACATACTGCTATGGCATCAATTATTTAAAGAGATACTAACCAGTTCCCACATCACTTGTGCTTGGTGCCTAAGTTTCCGACTTCATAAAAATGGTAGAAATGAACATCCCTGCCTTCAAGGGGATTTGTGAACATGGGCGGCTGAACAAATTTCTATCTGAAATTTTTTTTTAAATGGAACATTAGAGTTTGACTAAACGGAAATGTTCATGAATGTCTGCTTTCCTTGAGAAGTTTTAAATGTTGTGATAAGAATACTCCCAATCTGAACTTATTTCAGGTTTCAGCCATGTTTTTCTGCTTTCAATTGTTTGGGGCCAAAACTTTTCTCTCAAACAATGGAAAGGTGTATATGGTGAGAGAGAGCGAATGGACATAGCAGAGTTAGATATTGAGATAGTTAGTTAGATGTGTGTGTATGGGGAGGGCGGGGTGGATAGATCCAGTTGTATGTGAGACAGCTCACTGACCTCTGCTTAGTTTTCTCTTAATTCTAGAATTTGTTCTGGCCTCTTGGAAACAGCATACATCCTTCTAAACATTGTCCTTGAGGACAGCGAGGACTAGTGTAACACAGGCAGAGAATCCCACCTTGGGGACTGGTGCAGTGGAGGTTCCCTTCCCCACTGTGAGACTGAAGGTGACTTGTGGTTGAACGGGAATAGAGGTGAAGTCTTGTCCCCATTGAGGTAATTGGAAAACTCCCATTGACTTTGAGGGGCCCAAAATTTCTTCCCCATATCTTTTTGTGTCACTGCACTGGTGAGTCTCATGGCACACTTGGGTATGGTGGCCTCTGTTAGAACCATGAAAAGTTGAGGAGCAGCATCTGGGAACTAATCAGTAGGGACATGGCCTGGGGCAAATTTGCCTCATAGGGAATTACCTGAACAAGGAATCTTCTTGGACACCTGTTCAGGAAGATTCTGATCACCCCACCAAAAGGGTTGCAAAATCAGTGTTGCAAGTCAACAAACAAATGATCCTTGAAGTCCAGCCCACATTCTTCCAAGCTGCTTCTGGGACAAAAGCCCCAGGATAAGCTGATGAGGCTGTTTTTTTCACCTGCTGATAACATGGCCCCTTAACCTACAGTCGATCATTTCCAGGGTCAAAGATCCTGCACCAGCTGTGCTGCTGATTAAACTAGGTGTTTCCCAATTCTTCCTGAATTGGGATTAAATTTTCAGAAGACACCTGTCTGGGTGACTAAGGCCCTAGGTCAGAAGATCTGGGTTCTATTCCTGGTTTTCCTACCTGTAATATCAATAATTACAACTTTAGTTTATGTGATTAAAGATGGATATGTACAGGCTTAAGCCTGTATGGTATTTTATCCTCCTTGGGTGGAAGTTAGATGCAAAATAATATGCAAATCCTTTGGGGCAACACTGTCATCTAGTGGAGACACATTAAAGTTTTGAAACTGTTTATTTCCTTTTACAATGGAACTTTACCATATTGTTCCTAATAAAAAGAGCATGAATTTATGCAGCAATTTGCAAGCATGTTCTCTCCTCCAAAGAATTACCTGAGAGGCCAATCATGCAAGTAATTCATGACACATGATTATCAATCATTTCTGTTACTGAGTTACAGTGACCCACTGAAGAATTAGTCAAGATCATGGTCCTGGCACACCAACGAAAGATAGTTCCTGCCCCCAAAGAACTCCCAAATGAAATAAACAAAGGAAGGATTATTATGTCTCCATTTTATAGGTGGAGAAAGTGATACACTGAGCAGTTAAGTGACTTGCCCATGGTCACATGGAAACATGTGGCAGAGCTGGGAATTGACCCACACATCCCACATCCCCAGCAAAGGCTTTATCTGCAAAGCCAGGCACTCTCACACAGAATCAGCATGACTTCCTGCTAGAGTGGGGCTCCTGGACTGGATGGAACTGGATTCAAATTCTACCTTAGATGACAAGTAAAATGAGTTTCTTTGGATTCAGCTGAATTACACCCTGGGCAAATCTCTCTCTCCCTACCCCACCTTTTAAAACATTGCGAATGCAAAAAGAAGCTTGATCTGTAATGTCTTAAAAACAGGAAAGAAAAAGGAAATAAATAAGCACAGCATTCATTATGATTTTTAAAAACCCTCATAATTTTTTAGCCAATCTCATGATTTCTGGGGTGGGGTGGGGGCCTGCATCATGATTTATGAGTGAACCGGGCTGGCAAATTTCTGACGCATGAATTTTTTACACTCAGTTTTAAGAGTCAACAGCCCAAACACTCAATAGGTCAGATGCTCAGCTGGTGTCAGTGGCTGGAAGCCATTAGACATAAGTTGAAGACCTCGGCCAGCAATTCCCTGGTAATTGAGAAGGGCACTAGAGCCCTGACTGGACTATAAAAGAGCCCAAATCTGGTTGGGGTGGGTGGGAAGCTGGTGTAGATTGCTCTTTAAATTTTTGTCAGTTTCCAAAGGGATAGCGGTGTTGGTCTAGTCCAGCAAAAAAAGCCAGGAGTCGTGTGACACTTTAAGACTAACAGATTTATTTTTCACATGAGCTTTCGGGGGAGAAAATCCCACTGGGGATTTTCTCCCCCGAAAGCTCACGTGAAAAATAAATCTGTTAGTCTTAAAGTGCCACACGACTCCTTGGTTTTTTTGCTTAAAATTTTTTTCTGCCCAGTGTAATTGCATCATGTGATTGCTAAGGTCCAAAGTTTCCTGCTAAAAGCAGAAGACGCTAATTTCTGTTTTTTAGGATTTTAAAGCTATTGGCTCCACTTCTCTGGCAGATTTCATTCTCCACCCCCCACCCACCCTCAGTTTTCCACCCGGTGAGTAACCTCAACACCGGAATGACCTGTGCTGAGTGGCAGCTAATCTGCAATGAAATCAAAGACCAGTTAGTTCACTCCTACTTCTGGCCTTGCCCAGTTTTCTGCATTCCTTCCTTCAGTAAACCAGGAGATCTGTATTCCAGCCACTCCCCTCCTAAAGCTGGGATGGAACTTCAGGGTCCTGGCTTCCAGCCCCAGCTGAGCACTAATGAGAACCTCACCTTCACTCAAACTTTCTGGATCCTGTTCTCCCAGTGCTGAAGAAAGAACCCAAGAATCCAATGTTACCTGTTGGAGCTCCCCAATTTTCTCATTCCAGGCACCAATATGGGTCTCTCTCCTCCACCCCATGTCCATTTCAGGTGTTCCTGCACATCACAATGATCTTTGGTGGCTTGACGCACAGGAAGCTGGTTCTGGTGCATGGTGGTATCCATGGAGAAGCTGAAAGGTAAAAGGCTATTTTGCTGAGGTTGAAACTTCTCATCCTAACTGGACCTTGGTTCCTGGCTTCTGCAGCCGGAAGATGCACCAGTTCAGTGGCTGCTGGGAGTTCGTATGTTAAGCTCTCTAGCTTTACATCGCTCAGGTGAGCTGTTGCTAGAGCTTCCTTTAATCCTTTCTAGTTCCTTATATGGCTGGGTCAGGACTTCCCTTGAGCTATGCTGCCACTTGGTGAGCCCGATTGTTAGCTACCTTGAGGCCTTTCTTGCAGCACAAATCAGAAATATTTTCCTGGTGTAAGGAAATCTCTAAATGGTGTAAGGCCAGAGGAACTATGGCTTAGTTGGTACAGCACTGTACTGTGATCTGAGAGACCTTCATCGGCCATTGACAGAGTGGATTGTGCTGCTAGTTGTATCTGCTTCCCAGGAGCTGGGGGTGGAGGGAGGGTATGAATTAGAGTGACCCAAAGGCAGCTCTGACTTACTTCTGGGAACAGAATGGTCTTAAGGCAGAACTGTTCCCTCCCCCCCATTTTTGGCAGTTTTTGAAAGAATTTAAAAGCTCTGTCTCTGGCCAACTGGAAATACGTAATTGGACTCAAAACAAAATGTTTTGGATCTTAGCAGTTTTTAACATCTTTAAATTTAATAAAATTAGAGGCAACTTCAAAAAAAAACAAAAGAACTCACTTGGAACTGAAAATGTAAAAAAAATTAATTTTTTCCCCCAAAATGAGCAATTCAGCAAGCTCTTCTAGTATTGGTCATTTGTCAGCTGCCTCTCTGTTTTCAGGTGTCATAGTTTCCCTGGTGTTTCCACAGGTTAGTGTGTGCCATATTTCTTTTGATGTTTGTTTTCTATTTAGTTGGAGGGTTCTACTCATTTTGTGGTTTGTATTTCATGATTAGCCAGAATTACCAGTTGGAATCCTTCCCTCTTAAGCAATTTCTCTTAATATTCCAAAGTTATGTCCTGGATAGGTGATTGTCTTTCAACATTCCTTTTTCCCTCTTGTGCTTTACAGGTCCTCCCACACCTCTAGCTCAACAGTCCTCTACACAGAACGCAAAACCTCTTGTCCAAATCTGGCGGACGTGTTCCATGCATTCTTGGATAAAATCTAATACTCTTCATTTCACATCTTTCAAGGCTTATTGTGGCATATGCAGGGCTGTCCCTAAGAGGGTGCAGAGCCCTAGGTGAATTGCCCTCTGCGGGGACCCCTACTCACCCCTTCCAGGACTGGGGGATGGGGCCAGCTGGCGCAGGGGAGGGGCAGGCCCCTGCTCCAGCCGTCCCATGCCAGAGACTGGGCAAGACAGCGAAATCTGGCAGCCTGATTCAGCGCTGCCGATCTACCCCCTCCCCACACGCGCTGCTTTCAGCTCTGTGCCAGAACAGTGGGAGGGGTAGCACAGCCACAAGGACAGAAGTACGGGCTGAACTGAGCCACTGCTTTTCCCCAACTCACTCAGTCCCCGTCATGGGGGGAGGGAGCAGTGTGGGTCCTATGGGGCCCCCCAAAGCAAAGGGCCCTGGGCAGCTGCCCCTCTTGCCTTAGCCTAAGGAGAGCCTTGGACTTGTGAAACATGACCTTAGAGGAACAAGACAGGGTGTTCAGGGATGGAGATCTGATTCATAAGGCAAACAAATCTACACTCTGGAAGTTAGTGGGTACGTGTGCACATGCTGCTTGAGATATCAGAAAGTCCAACCTCTGGAATGTTCAGGTTTTTGGGTCACAGCAGGCTATACCTAACCCATTTAAACCTGCATTTTGGGTGGTTTTTCTTTTTCATGTCTCTGGTTCTTAATTAACGTGTAGGATACAATAGGGTGCTTTGCACAGAAAAGGGGGCAGTTAGGCTTGTCTGTAGACTAGTGACGTCTACACTACTGTGGCACAGCTATGACATTGCAGCTACCCTAGTGTAGACATGCACTGCAGAAACAGAAGAGGGTTCTCTGTTGATGTAGCTAATCCACCCTCTTTAGAGGCAGTATCTGAGCCAAGGGAAGGATTCTTCTATGAACATAGCCACATCTATCCCAGGAGCTAGGTCAACTGTATTGCAAGGCACAGGACATAACACTTCTTCAACCGCTGCTTGGATGCATTCAGTAATAGGTGTCTCCGTGCTGGAGAGTTGGATTGGTCGGAAAACTTTTGTCCCAGCCTGTCAGGAGAGGGTAGGTGGCCTCTGACCCTTGCACCACCCGCGGCTATATATACGGCCGCCTGCCGACCCCTCCTCAGTTTCATTTCTTCCACCTTGCGCATCGGATCTGGAACATCCACTCCTTGCAAACGCAAGCAGCGTGTCCTTTTACTGAGCTTTTCACCCGACTGGGAGCAACTCTTCGTGGACACAGTTCCACCGCAGGAGACTTCTATCGTTGAGCCGGAAGATCGTTCACCGTGGATATGCCAGGGTTCAAACCCTGCTCTGAGTGCAGCAGGGCCTTCCACCAGGACGATCCCCACGGGAAGTGCCCATGGTGCCTAGGCACAGACCACCTGGTCTCAGCCTGTTCCCTATATCTCTCCTTTAAACTGAGGATCATCAAGGAGAGGGAACAATGGCACTTTGCCCTAGCCTCAGAGCAGGGTTGGCAATCTCCGCCTGAGGCTTCATGTTCCCACCCAATACCGAGACCCAGCTCAGCACCGGAGCCTCCACAGCACCGTACCACCGGTGGCTGCCGCTGCACAACCTCGGTCCTGACCCCGGCACCTCAGCACCAACCCAACACCTCGGCACCGCTAGAGGTCGCCCCCGGCAGCGCCAGCACGCAGATCACCCCGGCGCCAATCGCCTGCCTCCCTGGTGCCGTTGGCCTTGTACAGTACGGCATTGCCGATGCCAAGTTCACCCCGGCACCAGCCACAATTACCGTTGGCACCGCAGACTCGGTACACCCCTGTACTGACAGAACGTGAGCCCTCCCAACCAGGCAGTCCCCCTTCCCCAGGCAAGGACTCATTGCGGGCCCACTCAGAGTCATTCCTCGTACCGACAACTCCTGAGGCAGTGGAGGCTGCTTGAGCCCTCCTTCTGCTCCCCACAGCACCTGCCCCAATCCCAGCTAGAAGATACAAACCGGCCTTCACTTCTGAGGCCTGGGTCCAGCGTGGGCATCACTCTCCCCCACCGTATAGCCTTCCGTCTTCCACCCTATTGGGCCCCGGTACCATAGCACCATCCCCACAGCAACACATCACCTTGCCGTCGCTGGTGCCACCCCTGGAGTCTTGTACTCCTTCCCCCGCTCTCAGCCCAGAGGAGGGGCCATCGAGGGGCTCCAAGCGACCTCGGCGCTGCACTTTGGCACCATCACCATTCCGCTTCCTCCCACAGGAATTGTCCCCCCGGGAGACCACATCTCCTTTACAATGAGCTCCCAGTACCGCGCTCTCCTGGCACCAGGCTCCTATACGGGAACCTATCGGTGCACTTTGATTTGCTGCACCGGGCTACGGCCCATTTAGGGATGGAGGTACAACCCTTCGGTCCCCCTCCGGACACCCTCTTCGGGCCTGCCTTTGCCTCAGCAGAACCCCTGACAGTCCCGCTCCACCCAAGCGTCTGGGACCTCACGTCCTCCCGGTGGCAGAGTCCAAGCTCTATTGCCCCAGTTTCAGACACGGTGAGTGTACAGTACCAGGTCCCTGAGCCAGACTTCCTGTTACCAACTTTGCCCACTGACTCGGGGTATGCTCATTTATTAGGGTTGCTTTCTCTATGGGGAAGATAGTACTTCTATTAGTGTGCTGCTTGTGTCACTTGTGTTTCTATAGAGGTGCGTCTGAGCGGACCGGGTCTATCAGCACTCTCAGCTGACCCCTTATGTGTCCTTGAACTCAGTAGGCTGGGTCACACAGCACTTCTCTGCTGCTACCCTTATGTGCCCCTGTACCGCACCAAACTAGGCTTGATTATGGATCTTGAGCAGGCTGGGTCAAAACAGCACTTCTCAGCTGCTACCCTTATATGCCCCTGGACTCAATCAGGCTGGGTCAAAACAGCACTTGTCAGCTGTCACCCTTATATGCCCCTGGAGTCAATCAGGCTACTATCCCTATCAATGAGCAAACCTTACAGGGTTGTGGGCATTACAGGGATCTTTGGCTAGGTAATAGAAGCGTTGCTGCAAAGTGATATAAAGAAACCAAGACCACAAAGGAGAGGGAATGATGTCTTAAAAGAGTCTGGAAACTGGCTTAATAACAAAAGTCATTTTATTGCTAGGTATCTAAAACTTGTACTACTAATAATAATTACAAAGGAGAGAAGAATACCCCAACATACCCAGTTACAGCATTGATAAACATACAAGGAAAGAAGAACACCCAGCTACAATATTACCTAGATTCTACTGTATCAGGCCTAGAGAGGGAGAGGGAGAGACAGAGAAGTGTGGGGGGGAGGTCTCACCACTCTGTGTAGCAGAAAGGTTTCCAGGTTGTGCAGATCAGGGTCAGAGGCTGGATGGAAACAAAGCTCCCACAGCAATCAGCAAGGAAGAAAAGCCAAATCCCAGTGGAAATGATACAGCTTTAGATCCAAGCATCAGGACTCAGGACTCAATCCAGACTCACACAAGATTCAGAAAGGATCCAGTCAGGACTTGCACAGGACACACACACACACACACACTACTATGTGGGTAAAGGTTTTTATAAGGACTTGTTTACGTGGCCAATACACATTCCTGGCTGGGTGTAATGGTTCAGAGAAGCTCACAATACAGTCAGGCAGACTCAGTATTTTGGGTATCAATTATCATGTCTGTGACTAGAATGGTCTGATAATTGCTGAGTTTGTTCGTTCTGGTGTGAGATCCCCCATCAGGCAATGCTTCTCTGCTTCTTCAATCCCAGAGTTCAGTGTGGCTCCTGCTTTGGAGTCTGGTTCTCCATAGTCAATGCAAATGAAGCTCCATTGTGCTGATGGCTTTTGGATATGGGTAGATTAGGAAAAGGATGTCTCCCATTTCCTACTGTTTTTGGTTTTCAGTTCAAGCAGAGGTTGGGGGATGTGGGGGGGGGGGAAGGGAGGCACAGGCTGGATACTATGCTCTGATTCCTCAAGAACACAGAGCTAACACGTAACATTTCCTTCCCTTGCGGATCACCCGGTTCCCCCGAGGGATATGGTGCAAATGGTGCTAGGCCCGGGTGAGACCCCTAGGGACCCCCTCCCGTCTTCCAGGGAAGCCAGGGATCTAGACTTCTTGGGCCGTAAGGTCTACTCCTCCTCGGCCTTCCAGCTACGAGTGGCAAATAACCAAACCCTGCCCAGCAGATTTTTGCTGGACATGTAGGAGTCGGTCACGAAATTCCAACGCCTGCTCCCGCCAGAGGCTAGAGAGGAATTTGTTGCATTTCTAGAGGAAGGTCAGATAATCTCCCAGGACCTCTGGCTGTGGCAGCAACTATCCGCTGAGTAGCCTGGTTCAGGGAGGCTAGGGTGCCCCCTACTGCCCAACAAGCTGTCCTTTACCTGCCTTTTGGAGGGGACACCCTGTTCCCACCAGAAACCCTTTCTGTGGTGGGCACTGCACGGGACCCCAGGGGTGAGGTCAAATACTTCGGCCTCCTCCCTCTCAGGCCCTTTCCTCCTCCATAAACCCCTTGGGGCAACGCCTTCCCCTCCAATGCTGCTTCTCTCACCATTGTGGGGATACAAACCTTCCCTACCACCCCCCGGCATCCCATTGTTACAGTGCTGAGACCTCTCCAAAGGAAGGGGCTGGCCTATTTGGCCGCCCACCCACGCTCAAGACATCCAAGATGCAGTAAGACTGTAGTGCACCAGCAAGGAAGGTGCCGGCCTATTTGGCTGCCACCTCATTCTCTAGATATCTGGGATGCAATAAGATTCCAGTGCACCCTCAGAGTGGGCAGTTGGTGTCCTTTCCCTTCTTTCAGGGACATCAGGACTTAGCAGGACCCTTTCATCTCTCCCGATACTGCGAACTCAGGCACACTAATTCTGGCTTCGTACTTTCCCCAACCTTGGAGAATGCGTGCCATGTCAACCGAACTCCCTGCACGTCATTATATCTTTCCAGAGGTCCACTCCTAGACATCCTAGACATTACTCCGGGATTTATAGTAGATCTGCCCCTCTCATCCCTCTTCCAGGTACCCTTTGACCAAAAACCCCTGTGCCGGTAGGCAACAGGACAGGCCTTGACAAGAATGAGAAGCGCGTCTCGTTGTCGCCCCAGCCACTGCTGCAGAGGCTCCGACGCGTGCAGTCACAGCTATCTAAGGATGCAGAACCACTCCTGCTTCCCCAAAGACCCTACATGAGGTAGGATGCACGCTCGTTCCTGGATCGGGGAGGGAACCCCTCCTCACACTATCGTAACATTGACACACGGGCTAGACCAGCTCGACTAAGGGTCTCGGCACCCTTGTGCTAGATGAGAACCTCCACCACCCCAACCGCCACGTGGGACACATCTCACATCATTACGGCGGTCCTTAGCCTCCAGGGAAGGCCAAGGCAGGGCGGTCCAACCCCTGCTACCCTATATCACCCCCACCCCCCTCCAGCAGAATCTGAGGCCTTGCAACAACCCCTTTCCCTTGCGGGCAAACTTGGCTGGTACCAGGACAGCCTATCCTGGAGTCACCGCCCTGAGCCCACCCTTACATAAGTAGCGTAAGCGTTCTCGCACACTTCCCTCTTTCCCCTTTCAGTCTCTAAGCAGGGACCTAGCATACCTGACCCAAACTTCTGGATCAAGGAATTCAAGGGGTAGAAGTCAACGTCACGTTTATCCTTGGCGACAAACAGTAGTGGGAGCACCTATCCTGGGCCCCCCGCATCAGAGCCCGCCCCTTTTCGGCAGCATCAGCCCTACATAGCCAGTACAACACTGCAATCCAGGCACGAAAGCCCCTCCACAGAGTTGCTTGTGCCTGCCCACCCCAACCCCTTCTACCTTCAGTGGCACGTATCCTGGCAGAGGGCTCTGCCCCTTAGGCGCAAGCCAGCCTCCTACCCTGGGGACCTAAATCTGAATTGTAGGCCACCCCATGTGAGCTTGGTGATGGCCTTACTGCAACCATTTCCCCTCATTCCCTTGAGGGACCAGACTAATATATATGTGTAGGTGACAGGATAGCATAGCGCTTAAGAGCGACGCCCTTTGATGCGGGAGACTGGGGTTCAAATCCTGGTGGGTACCTGTCTACCTTCCCAGTAGGGGTCCTTGGGCAAAAGACCCCCTAATGCCTCACTTGCCTACCTTGAATATGAGAGTGACATGAACTAGGAGAGTCATGCCAGCTCAGACGTTGCCCGGATTAACAAGGTCCGTGCCAGATGTTGGGGAACCAGGACAATTTGATGATAAGTGGGCTACTGGAACAAACCATGCATGGACGAGAGAAGAGAAGCTGGAATTGATGGAATGCTACTACAACAGCAGCCCTAATGAAAGGGGATATATGAAACGTATGAGGGAACTATGGATGGACAAAAGACCTACATCCATGCTAACTGAGAAACAGCTAGTTGCCCAACACTTCAACATAGTAAAGAGGCAGCTACTCTCACAACTGGAGCTAGACCAACTCCACATTACATCGCAGACTCAAGAAGAAGACCCAAAAGAACAACTAGATGTGCAGGCACCACCTGAAGCTGGAACTTCACTGCCACCCCCTCCATTACAGAGCACAGCAGCTGATATGAGGCATAAGATCATGGATAAACTAGCTACAGTCAACCCTCGAGACTGATTACCAAGGCTCTTTGGAGAAGTAGCATCAGATAGTATGCTAGAAGATGCCAATAGAGCCCTAATGACAATTCCTACTCCCACCATCACTGAAACCAATGAACTGGTATACGCTACAGCCTCTGTAATCCTGGAGATGCTTGGCTACACGATCAAGAAGAACAGCAGTACATACCCCCCCCCTGGAAAATGAGGTTTGGAGGATAAGACCAAGGCAACCCGGAGAGAAGTTAGCCGGCTGGTGGAACTACAGAAGGGTGTAGAGATTAAGGATAAGACTGGGCTACAGAAAAAATACAAGGGCCTGACTCCATCTGAAGCCCTAGAGACTGCTAAACAAAGGCTCACAGCATTGGCTACCAGGCTAAGGAGATACACTAGAGCAGCAGAGGCCAAAAAGATAAATGCCCTGTTCTCCAAAGAACCATCCAAGGTGTACTCCCAACTGCAGTGCAACAACACAATAACAACAGAGCCAGCAACAGCAGAAACTGAACAGTACTGGAAGAACATATGGGAGAAAGAGAAGACTCATAACACCAGTGCAAAGTGGCTGCAGGACCTGAGAACAGACCACAGCAATCTCCCAGAACAGGAACCAGTCACCATCACAGTAGCAGACATCCAACAGCAGGTCAAGAACATGAAGAGCTGGACAGCACCTGGCCCAGACATGGTCCACACCTACTGGCTAAAGAAACTAACAGCAGTGCATAAACGCCTAGCAGCACAGATGAACCAGCTGCGAGCAGCAGGCTCCCACCCAGACTGGCTAACACAAGGAAGGACAGTGCTGATCATGAAAGACCCCCCACAAGGGAACAGTACCGTCCAACTACCGGCCAATAACCTGCCTCCCCACAACATGGAAAGTCCTATCAGGCATCCTAGCCGCCAAGCTACAGGACCACATGGGCCAGTACCTGAGCACAGCTCAGAAGGGCATTGGGAACAACACCAGAGGCTCAAAACACCAGCTGCTCATAGATAGAGCAGTCGCCCAAGACTCAAGGTCTAGACAGACCAATCTGAGCACAGCCTGGATTGACTACAGGAAAGCCTATGACTCAATGCTGCACACATGGGTCTGTGAATGTCTGGTGCTATACAAAGTCAACAGGACACTAAGGACCTTCCTCAAGAACTCAATGGGACTGTGGAAGACAACACTGGAAGTCAACTCAAGACAGCTTGCACAAGTGGCCATCAAGTGCGGCATATACCAAGGTGATGCGCTGTCCCCGCTGCTGTTCTGCATTAGCTTGAACCCCCTCAGTGAGATAATCACAAGGACTGGATATTGGTACAAGTTCAAGAGTGGAACTACCATTAGCCACCTCTTCTACATGGATGACATCAAGCTGTATGCTAAGACTGAACAAGACATCAACTCACTAATCCACCTGACACGGATCTACAGTGAGGATATTGGGATGTCATTCAGACTGGAGAAGTGTGGCCAGATGGTAGTAAAGAGAGGAAAGGTAGTCAAGACTGATGGGGTGGAACTACCAGTAGGCCACATAGCAGACATACAGACCAGCTACAAGTACCTTGGCATCCCACAGTCGCATGGGAACCACGATGAGGAGGCAAGGAAGCCAGCAACATCCAAGTACCACCAAAGGATAAGACAGGTCCTGAAGAGCCAGCTCAATGGGAAGAACAAGATCCACGCCATCAACAGGTACGGCCTGCCAGTCATCAGATACCCTGCCAGTATAGTGAGGTGGCCGAAGGAGGACATGGAGGCTGCTGATGTGAAGACCCGGAAGATCCTCACAATGTACGGAGGTTTCCACCCCAAGTCCAACACCCAGAGACTGTACGCCAGCTGGAAAGAAGGCGGGTGGGGTTTGGTGAGTGTCAAAGCCACTGTCCTGGATGAAACCCAGAGCATCCAGGAGTACATCAGTAAGATAGCACCCAAAGATGAGCTGCTGAGAGAATGCCTGAGGCAGCAGCAGCAGCAGACATGGGAGGAAGATCAAGCAGAAGAAGTGCCATGGCAAGACAAGACCCTGCATGGGATGTACCATCGGCAGATAGCTGAGGTGGCTGACATTGGGAGATCCTACCAGTGGCTGGAAAAGGCTGGACTAAAAGACGGCACTGAGGCACTGATCATAGCAACACAAGAACAGGCACTGAGCACCAGATCCACTGAAGCAGGGGTCTACCACACTAGACAGGACCCAAGGTGCAGACTGTGCAGAGAGGCCTCAGAGACAGTCCAACACATAGTGGCAGGATGTAAGATGCAGGCAGGAACAGCATATACTGAATGGCACAACCAAGTAGCTGTCATTGTGTACAGGAACATCTGCACAGTATATGGGCTAGACCCTCCCAAGACCAGATGGGAGATTGCACAGAAGGTCGTGGACAATAACAGGGCTAAGATTCTGTGGGACTTCCAGATCCAGACAGACAGGCAGGTACTGGCCAATCAACCAGACATTGTGGTAATAGACAATGACCAGAAGACAGCAGTGGTGATAGATGTAGCAGTGCCAAGTGACAGCAACATCAAGAAGGAGTATGAGAAGCTACCAGGGCCTGAGGGAGGAACTAGAGAGGATGTGGAAAGTGAAGGCCAAAGTGGTCCCAGTGGTGGTAGGAGCACTTGGGGCTGTGACTCCTAAGCTGGGAGAGTGGCTCCAACAGGTCCCAGGAACAACATCAGAGCTCTCTGTCCAGAAGAGTGCAGTGCTAGGAACAGCTAAGATACTGCGCAGAACCTTCAAACTCCCAGGCCTCTGGTAGAGGACCTGAGGCTGAGGAAGGCACATACCATCCATAGGGGTGAGAACCCATAGGGGTGAGAGGGGAATTTTTTTTTTCACATACGCATATACATATATACATATACATATACATATATGCCAGACGTGGCCAAACTGCAGCTAGGGAGCCACGTGTGGCTCTTGAATGAAAAATTATGGCTCCCGGAAGAACGCCAGCAAATCAGTTTAGGAAAGCAGCCCCAACCTAGGAGTTCAGGCGGGGGTCTGGGATGGTGGGGAGAAGTGTGGCATGGTCAGGATTTTAAAAAACTCACTACCAGCCTGCAGTCTTCTACATCAAGCAGCAGCTAAGTTTTTACTGTATAGGCCTAATTTTCACGGTAACCTGAAGTAATTGTTAGAATCTAACATTAGTACGATTGATATTTGTCCTCTTTTTACAATAAAATTAAAGTGTGCAATGAATTTTAAACGTAGTAATTTTGGAGTAGGTAAAAGTATAAGGCTATAGGCCTCGAAGGTTTAATAATCAACTTGTGTGGCTCTTGAGTTCCATAAGTTTGGCCACCCCGATATATATTATAACTAATGTGATGTATGTTATGTTAGGTGCTTTCGGAATGCTCATGACATTACTGTTCTGGTAACTTGTTTTCTGCAATGTCATATGTATGGATAGGAAAATCAGTGATGCAATATTCACAAATGTATGAGTCACTTGGCTTGAATAGGTCCAGACAAACACAAAGCTGAGAGTTGATGCCTTACAGAGGGATGCGCACAGGAACAATGGGCTGACTTAAGCACCTGGTAAGGCAACACTCATTTGACTCAAGGTGAGGGAAGTCATGGCCATTTCTGGACATGGCCCATCACCTGACCCCCATGGGGGTTGAGGAAACTTGTTAAAAGGAGAAGCATCTTTGTTTTGAGACTTCCCTTGGAATCTATCTGCAAAGCAGCATCAAGGGCACTAACTTGACTGTGGATGGATTGCAGGCAGGTGGGTTTCTGCTAGCAAGAGTCATCTCAGACCGTTTGCAGATAAGCTAACATCACAGACTAAAAAGCTACTGAAATATTAAGTTTCATTTAGGATGTAAGTTAACTTCTGGTTAACTGTGGTTTAATCCTTGATTCATGTTAATCGGATTTATAAGAACTTTAAATCTTACTATAATCAATAAACTAGTTTGTTTTTATTTTTGTTAGCACAGTGCCTGTGGATTGACTGTGTGTAGAAACATCAAGTGACCGGAGCTGGCATGGGGCATATCAATTTCCTTGATAAATCAGCGGGAGATGTTGGAGATGTATGGATGCATCCCAGGTATTCCTGTGTCCCTGGTGTCTCCTTCCACGCCAAAAACATCCAACTTTGATAGGTTGGATCCTGCTTACAGCAACAGACTACACTGAGGAGTATGTGACTAGTTTGGAAAAGCTTTGTACAGTGCCCAAGACTGCTAAGGAGCAGAAAGATCCCAATCTCATAGCAAAGTTATTGGCCAAAGCTTGGTCTGTGTTTAATGAGATGAGGAGTGTATAAGGTATGTTGCATTTGAAAGAGTTGTCCTAGAAAGGTTTCGGATTACACCTCAAGTTTGCAGAATGAAATTTAGGAATCTTTAGAAGGATACAGGCATGATTTGTAATGAATAGGCTTATAAATTATGTGATTTTTTGAAGTGGGTAAAGAGTAAGGGTATGAGCATGTAGGACCACTTCCCTGACACATTGTGGAAGAGAGACTTCTAAGCATGTGTGAACATGATGTAAGTAATATTCTGTGGCCAAGACTCAGATTTAAATTTGACGATAGAAATGGCTACAGTGGCAGAACTTTGAGCAAGCACAGATGTCTGCAGGCTGCGAGCCCCAGAGGGAGGGACACAAACCCAGTTCAAAAGGGGATCCCCTTTCACTGTTGGAAGAAGAAGGGTCGATAGGAGGACAGATGAGCAATACCTATGAGTCCTGTGTCCACTAGAAGAGCCCAGTACCACACAGCTGTTAGGAAAAGGGTCTCAGGAAGTGTTACAATTGCAACTCCATGGAGCATTTGAAAGGTCAGTGCCCAGGGCTGAAAGGGTTAATTCTCCCCCAGCCCTAGTGAATTCAGTGATCCTAACACCTGAAGCAGAGGTGTCGCTAGCAGGGGACTCCGGGGGCATCAACCCCCCTGAAACTTAGGGCCAGCCCCTGAGCAGCATGCCTCTAAACTGCACGGGGGAGCCCAGTTGCTCCCCCACGCAGGGAACACTCGCTGCTGTGCCAGCTGCGTGCGGCCTCTACCTGTCCAGAAGACAGAGTCTTCCAGCTGGAGTTTTTCAAACTCCTGCCATGGCCTGACCCTGCTCTGAGCATGCTCACCAGAGTCATACTGGGAGCCTCAGCCTCTGCTGGGGCCACACTCTCCTCCTGCGGCCAGGTAAGGGAGCTGGGGGAAGTCTGGGGACAGGCACGCTGGCCCAGCAGGGAAAGGGCACGGGGGAAGGGGTCGGCCTGGAGCAGCAGGGACCAGCAGCAGGACTGGGGGGGGGTTAGGGAAGCACATGGGGGGCCATGGGGGGAAAGCAGGGTTAGGGAAGGTCTTGGGGAACCAGTGGGGAGGGAGGAGTGGGGAGGGAATGGATTGGGGCCCCGGTGGCCTGTGAGGGACTGGGCCCCACCTAATCTTTAAGTCTAGCTGTGCCCCTGACCTGAAGCTCCAGAAGTACCCGCTGTTTACATGACTGGCTTTGTGCATTGGCAATGAAGGGGTAGGGGTTAAGGAATTTATCAAACATATCAAGAGAAAAGACAAGGAGGCTGCAGGGACCACACATGGAAGGGATGGGGGGAGTATACAATTTATTGGGACTCAGAGACTCTGGGTGGCTCGGTATGGGATGAGGGATTGCGGTATGGGTGTGGGAGGAAGAGGGAGGCTGTAGGGTTTTGAGATTCGAGTGCACAACTCTCTCTGGTCAGGCCAGGCTGGGTCATAAAGAGTAATATGTTACCTGACCAGTACACATGGTGATAGGATTTGTGTCCCCATAGCTAGGGTTCAATTATAGGGTGAAGGCTTTGAAGAGAATTTATAAGTGGGGTGCTGGACAAGGTCCCCATTGAAATGCTAATAGGGAACGATTCCCCACAGGTGCATGTGGCTGTCAGTGTGGTAACTTGCCGTAGCCAAGAAAGCCGTGCTAAGAAACCAGGAGAAGGAGGTGAGGCCCCGGGAACTATGATTAAGGAGGCCAGTGTGGTACAGGCTGCTGG
Organism: Podocnemis expansa; assembly: GCA_007922195.1. Lineage (NCBI taxonomy): Eukaryota > Metazoa > Chordata > Testudines > Podocnemididae > Podocnemis > Podocnemis expansa. The sequence goes on along the minus strand of ML681973.1, from coordinate 30,376,327 downwards.
CACATTACAGGTGAGTGAAGAGCAGATGCCACCTTGGAGAACGGCAGGAAATGGGTCTGAGGGAATCCAAGAGTAAGAGAACGGAGAGAGGCT
>ML681973.1:30325696-30376134 GCA_007922195.1 Podocnemis expansa | reverse complement strand
GTCCCACCAGCTCCTCAGGCCCTGGGCTCAGCGGTGGCAGTGGCTGCGAGCCCACGGCTCACCCCGCCACCAGCTCGGGGGCCTGCAGCCGCGGGCAGCGTGGCCACAGCCCAGGCGGCTCACCCACCCCGCCCGCAGCTGCAGGCCCCCGAGCTGGTGGCGGGGTGAGCCGCGGGGCTCGCAGCCGCTGCCACCGCTGAGCCCAGGGCCTGAGGAGCTGGTGGGACCCGGCTCCCCGTGGCTGCAGGCGCTGGGGCACTGGGGAGCCAGGTTGGGACCGGCTCCCCGTGGCTGCAGCCCTGGTGGCGGGGAAAAGCCGGGGCCCCAGCACCCTGCCGCGGGGTTTGCCACCAGCCCTGGCGGCAGGGAGAGCCGGGCACCCCAGACCCCACTGTGGGGTTTGGGAGCAGCCCTGGCAGCGGGGAGAGCGGGGCGCCCCTGCACCCTGCCGCCGGGCTTCTGAGCAGCCCCAGCTGTGGGGGGAGCAGGGCATCAGCACCCCTCTGCAGGGCTCCCCGCTGGTCTTGGGGGCAGCTCCCCATGCCCTGCGGCTTGTCTCCCCTCAGCACCCTGGCCAGAGTGCTGAGGGGAAGGCTCTTCCTCCCAGTGTGCTAAGCACCCTGGGAGGAAGTTCAAATCATGTTGTTTCAGAATCCATTTGTTCCGAAACAGCATGTCCAAATGGCATTATTTCGAAATGACTATTTTGAAATAACAGCCATTTCGAAATCATCAGGGTTTAACTGTTTCGAACCAACGATTCTTATTTCGAAAGAACAGGATCCATCCTTTCAAAATAAGAAAACGTCGTGTAGACTAAATTTCTTTTATTTCGAAATAAAAGTGCCGTGTAGACATAGCCTTAGTGGCCCAAAGATCCTAGGACAGGTTAAAGAAAAACTACTGGCCAGGGGCACAGAATGACATAAGGAGCTATTGCAGGTCCTGCGAGCTCTGCCAAAAAAAAAAAAAAGAGCCATAGGGTCTCAGAAAGTCCTCTGTGTTCCCTATCCATAAAACAAGAGGCATTCATGAGTGTAGCAATGGACATTGTAGGCCCTATGCCATATCCCACACACAGGGGAAATAAATAGATTTTGGTGGTGGTGGATTTTGCTGGCATGTACTTCGAGGCAGTGACTCTGTCTAATATTGAGGCAGAAACCATTGTAAGAGCCCTCTTCACTATTCTTAGTAGGCTGGCTTTCCCCAAAGAGATTTAGTCTGACCGTGCTCAAACTTTATGCCATGGCTGTTCACTGAGCTGTGGAAATTGCAAGGGGTGAAGCCGTTGAAGACTTTCCCATATCACCCAGAAGCCAATGGATTGGTAGGGAGATTAGATGGTCTGTGTGCAAGCAAGAGGGAACAAAACTAGGATGAATTATTGATATCCTTGTAATTTGCCTACAGAGAGGTGCCTCAGGAATCAACAGAATTCTCCCCTTTTGATCTTGTATGGGATAGGAAGATAAGGAAATTCTTACACCTCATTAGGGACTCCCAGGAGGGAGGCGTGGGGATAAGGAAAGGGCCTGCTACTGAATACATACAGAAGTTCAGGAAGGAGTTGAAAGACATGATTGATATGGTTCAGGTAAAACAAAAGGTGTGACATGATAAGAAAACTTGTAAACTTTCTTTTGTGCTGGGGGACCTTGTCCTGGCATTGAACCTGCCTAGGAGGGACCGTAAAATACAGAACAGCTAAAATTGGCTTTATGAGTTGATAGATGGGGCACGTGAGGACACATACTGCATTAAAAAACCTCAGGACCGTTCTGTTCCACATAATACATGTCAAGAGATGTAAGGCTTACCACAGCAGAGACCTGACCTCATCTGAGAGGTAGGAAGTGGTGTTGATGCTCCAGGAACACAAAGAAGTGCTTTGCAGAGAATACGTAGGCAGAATGGGATTATCACAGGGCCTAAAGGGACTGAAGTCCTGGGTCCCAACCCCTAAAACTCCTGCTATAATCTGCACCCCCTCCCCCACACTGGAGAAGGGGTGGGATCCTGGAGCCAGGGCCAGGCTCTGCATTCTTACTTGGCCCCTAGTCCATCTGGTCTGCCCTTGGGGGCAAGCTGGGGGAGGCCAGTGCTTGTTTGCTCCACCCTGGGCGTAGGGCAGGGCAGGTAGATGTAGCCTGTGCTTTGGCACAGCTTTCCAGTGCGCAGGGCTCTGGGGGGCCTGCATCAGGGACTGCCCGCTGCATGCCAGCCAGCCCTACCCCCAGAGGGCATATACACACACACCTTTTAAATTGAAATAACACTCGTCATTTCGCTTTACAAATGCTTATGTCTAGGTGACATTTCCTTATTTCAAAATAAAGAAAATCATTTTGATACAATAAAACTTAGTTTGGTATCGAAATGAAAGTTATTTTGAAACTGTGGTTTTGAAATAACCCCATCTGGCTCTGTTATAACAATATGTCCCACATATTTTTATAACAGTTGACCTTCATACTAGGGTGCAAGGCACCCTAGGAGGAAGGCCCGTCCCCCTTCAGCACCCTGGCCAGGGAGGTACAGTGGGCTCAAGGGGGCTGGGGGTCCAGGAGCTGGCTTCCCCTGCTTGCCGGGGGTGCTGGCAGCTGGCAGGGCGGGGGCTGCGGAGCCCACTCACTCTACAGCCCAGGCTTGGCAGCTGCTGGTAGGGTGGCAGGTGCCGGAGCCTGCTTGCTCCACAGCCTGGGCTCGGTGGGCTGCCGGCAGGGCAGCGGGTGCAGAGCAGGCTCACTCCACTGCCCAGACGCCACGGCTGCTGGTGGGGCTCTGGCACCCGCTGCCCCACGGCTCTGGCATCCACTGCCCCACCAGCAGCCGCCGAGTCCAGGCTGCACAATGAGCGGGCTCCACACCCACCACCCTGCAAGCTGCCGGCACCCCCGGCAAGCCTGGGGAGCCAGCTTTGGGATCCCCCCCTGCCAGGCTGGCAGCAGGCAAGCTCCGCAAGCTGGCTCTGGGACCCCCCACCAGGCAGCACCGGGGGTGCCCCATGGTCTGTCTCCCGCTGCCCCACCAGCAGCGGGGGACACAGGGCAGGGGGATCTCTGCCCTGGGGGCTGTTTTCCCCTATCTGGCTCTCCAGGTGAGAGCCAGGCAGAGGATTGGGTGGCAACATGGTCTGATTAGAAAGGCTGGATGGAGACAGGCCAGGGGCCATATGATGAGGTGAAGAAATCTTATCAGAAGGGCTTATCCTAGCTAGTTCTGACTTTGATAGGATGCTTGAACTGTGCATGGACCCCTTGGATACTGGACTGGGGGCAGTGTGCATGCAGTCAGTAGGAAATGGCAAGAAACATCCAATTGCTTTCCTAAGGAAGAAGCTGACATCAAGTGAACAGCAAGCACTATTTGGTTATAGAAAAGGAATGTTATGCCATAGTATGGGAAGCAAAGAAATTAAGGCTCTATCTGTTCAAGAGGAAATTCAGGATTCAAACTGACTATTCTCACTAACCTGGCCAGGTAAAACCAAGGGCTGCAGCTCCAAGCTCCTGCGTTGGAGCATCATACTTCATGAATTTTATACGGAAATCCTTCATGTTAATGGGAAAGAAAACAATAATGCACATCAGTCCAGATTGCAGGGGAGAGCATCACACAGCATTTCAGGTGGTGAGATCAGGAAGCTTCTTAATGGTTGGGTTGGCATAGACCAAAGGTGGCTAAACTTATGGAACTCAAGAGCCACACAAGTTGATTATTAAACCTTCAAGAGCCACGCTGAGGCATATAGCCATATACATCTACCTACTCCAAAAATGCTAAGTTTAAAATTCATTGCGCACTTTAATTTTATCATAAAAAGAGGGCAAATATTGACCCTACTAATGTCTGATTCTAATAATTACTTAAGGTTACCATGAAAACTAGGCCTATACAGTAAAACTTAGCTGTTGCTCCCTGTAGAAGACTTCAGGCTAGTGGGGAGATTTTTAAAATCTGGGCAATAACTTCTCAACACATTATGTAAAAGCTCTGTCAGATGCTGATCTGTACATATTGCACAATGTTTTGATTTCACAGATTTCATTGTGGAATACAATGCTTCACAGCAGTAAGTTGTGCCAGAAATTGAAAGCAATCCCAACCATGCCACGCTTCTCCCCTCTGTCCTGACCATGCTATGCTTCTGCCATCCTGACCCCCTCCCAAACCCCCAGACCCTGATGCTGGCTCCCCCGGGTGGAGCCCCCCTCCCTAGGGCCCCCTTACCTGGCTATTCTAGTGGCTAGGCACAGGCTGGGGCACCCCCCCCCCCCCCAAGCATGCTCTGAGAGTGCTCAGGGCAGGAGATTTAAAACTCCCAGGCTAGGGCTGCTTTCCTAATTTGATTTGCTGGTGTTCTTTTGTGAGCCGTACTTTTTCATTCAGGAGCCGCAGTTTGGCCACGCCAGGCATAGACTATGAAGGACTTTGAAAGGGAAGAAAAATGTCTTAAGTCAGGGATTGGCAACACAAAAGATAAGAAGAGCTGTTTGTAAAAAATTCCCTCAATAACCAAGTGTTTTTAGAACTGCAATGGGTTTAGCCTTGTGGTAGGTGGAGCTGGGAGGTAGGCCAGAATGCCTACTGCAGGCTCCTAGGGTCTGGGGGTCTGGAGCTCCTGGTGGCACAAAGGGACAATGAAAGAGCCTCATGCAGCTCTGGTGCTGCACGTTGCAGACCCCTGTTTTAAGCAAATGAGAAGAGGGAGCCAGTGAAGGGATGCAAAGACAAAAGCAATATGCACAAAGCCATAGGCTAAGAAAATTATTCTGTGTCCTTTGTACATGGGCCCAGTGGAGTTCAAATAACAGTGCTTATTAAGGATACAAATGTGTGAGGCCTAGTTACATTCCCTGGTTGGATTCTAAAACAGAATGTGGTGAGTACTGCTATGGCATCAGTTATTTAAAGGGATACCAACCAGTTCCTACATCACTTGTGCTCGGTGCCTCAGTTTCTGACTTTGTAAAAATGGTAGAAATGAACATCCCTGCCCTCAAGGGGGTTTGTAAACAGGAGCTGCTAAACAAATTTCCATCTGAACTTTTTTTGTAAATGGAACGTTAGAGTTTGGCTAAACAGAAATGTTCATGAATGTCTGCTTTCCTTGAGAAGTTTTAAATTTTGTGATAAGAATACTCCCAATCTGAACTTATTTCAGGTTTTAGCCAAGTCTTTCTGCTTTCAACGGTTTTGGGCCAAAACTTTTCTCTCAAACAATGGAAGAGTGTGTACAGTGAGGGAGAACGAATGGAGATAGCGGAGCTGGATATCAAGAGAGCTAGATGTGTGTGTAGGGGGAGGGGGAGGGGGAGGGTGGGATGGATAGATCCAGTTGTATGTGAAACAACTCACTGCCCCCTCTGCTTAATCTTCTCTTAATTCTGGAATTTATTCTGGCCCCTTGGAAACAGCATACATCCTTCTAAACCAGGGGTGTCCAACCTGTTTGGGTGAGGGGCCACACTGCAATTCTTTTCTCTGCTGGGCAGCTAGTGAGAAATTTTGTGGTAGATAAGACATACAAATCGATCTTTATTAATAAACTTTAATAAAATAATTATTAGTGTGATATTTGGCATTTCTTTTGCTTGCACTGTGTACAGAAGACAAGTGGGGCAGGGGTGCCTGTTGGGGGGGCAAGACAGAGCATGGGGAGCAAGGCAGAACGGGAACATGGCAGAGGAGGGGAGGGAAGGGGGGGCAGCAGAGCAGCTGGGTTGACAGGACTCAGCTACTACCTGACAAGGACCCCGCAAACTCTGCTCTCCTCTCTCCCTGCCAAGCATTGTTCAAGGAAATCCAGCCCCTGAACAGCTCTCTGGCCAGGCCATGCCTCCTTGCAGCTGTGCGCAGGGGAGGAAATTGACAAGGCCCTGGCAAGCCCCAGCTCCCAGGCTCTTTTGGCAGCACTCTGCAGGCTGGATGAAAGCCTTGGTGGACTGGAGTTCAGCCCCTGGGCCACAGGCTGGACACCCCTGTTCTAAACATTGTCCTGGAGGACAGTGAGGACTGTTTTATTGTCTAACCTGACTAGCATAACACAGACCAGAAAATCCCACCCTAGGGATTGGTGCAGTGGAGGTTCCCTTCCCCACTGTGAGACTGAAGGTGACTTGTGGTTGAATGGGAGTAGAGAAGAAGTCTTGTCCCCATTGAGATAATTAGAAAACGCCCATTGACTTTGTGGGGCCCCAAATTTCCTCCCCATATCTTTTTCTATCACTTCACTGAGGTATCTCATGGCACACTGGGGTATGGTGGCCTGGGGTATAACCATACAAAACTGAGGAGCAACATCTGGGGAACTAATCAGTACGGACATAGCGTGGGGGCAAATTTGCCTCATAGGGAATTGCCTGAACAAGGAACCTTCTTGGACACCCACTCAAGAAGATTCTGATGCCCACAGCAAAATGGTTGTAAAATGAGTGCGGCAAATCAACAAACAAATAACCCTCGAAGTCTAGCCCACATTTTTCTAAGCTGCTTCTAGGACAAAAGCCCTAGGATAAGCTGATGAGGCTGGTTTTTTCACCTGCTGGTAGGATGGTCCCTTAACCTACAGCAGATGATTTCCAGTGTCAAAGATCCCACACCAGGTCTGCTGCTGATTAAACTGGATGACTCCCAAATCTCCCTGAATTGGGATTAAATTTTCAGAAGACAGCTGTCTGGGAGACTAAGGTCCTAGGTTAGAAAATCTGGGTTCTATTCCTGGCTTTGCTACCTGTAATATCAATAATTACAACTTTACTTTATGTGATTAAAGATGGATATGTACAGGCTTAAGCCTTTATGGTATTTTATCCTCCTTGGGTGGAAGTTAGATGCAAAATAATATGAAAACCCTTTGGGACAACACTGTCACCTAGTGAAGAGAAATTAAATTTTGTGAAAGCAGGGCTGAATCATGACTGTGAATTCTTTTCACATTATAGCACATAATTCGACTTCACCCTCCCTCTGTATGCTGTTTCCTGGAGTTTGAATCCTTACAAATGCTCTGATTTGCTGTTGCAGTATGGCCTGATCCCATGACTTACACTCCCCTGCATTCATTTTCATCCAGTTCTATAAGTTCCCCCTCTTCAAAGTATCTGACGAAGTGGGATATTCCCCCACAAAAGCGCATGCGATAAATAAATCTGTTAGTCTTAAAGTGCCACAAGACTCCTTACTTTACTAGACTAACACAGTTGCCCCTTTGGAACTTGGCTAAAGTTTTAAAACTGTTTATTTCCTTTTACTCTGGAACTTTACCTTGTTATTGCTAATAAAAAGAGTATGAATTTATGCAGCAATTTTCAAGCATGTTCCTTCCTCCAAAGAATTACCTGAGAAGCCAGTCATGGAAGTAATTGTGACACATGATTACCAATCACTTCTGTTATTGAGTTACAGTGACCCACTGAAGAATTAGCCAAGATCATGGTCCTGACATCATACCAGAGAAGGATAGTTCCTGCCACCAAAGAGCTCCCAGATGGGCTGCTCTTTTATCGATCTGAGAGGTGGTCCGCAAGTCCTCTCTGAGCTGCTGGCCTTCTACCATGACCTCCTCCGGACCTGGAGGCTCATTGTGACTTCTAGGTCAGTTGTGCCCACAGAGGGGAGAGACTTCCTCGTGGAGCCCCTGCTACACAACCCCCATCTTGGTGTGCAGGTGGCGGAGGCCTCCTCCATGAGGCGGAGGTTGGTTCTGGCAGGTGTCACCAGGGTTGGAGACCTGGATTATGCCCAAGGGGACTGGGTGGATCCCCATGAACTAGCCCAGCGCATAGGGCTCTCCACCCCTTGTGCCCCCCAGCACCTACTCCAGGAGGTGAAGGCAGCCCTGGCCCCCGCTGCTTGGGCCTACCTCGAGTAGGTCCTGCGAGAATGTACTCCCTGCCCCCCTCTCAGTCCTGGTCCTCTGGAGCTCTTGATCGGGCCCTGGCCCTGTGAGTCCCCCCAGCTGCCCCCCACCCCACACCCCAAGCCAGCTGCCAGACCTGCAACCAGTGCCCTTCTGAACCGCACCCCACCAATATCTGTGCATGCTTGTGCTCCACACCATCCACTTCCTCACCCTCGTGTCTCGCCCCCGACACCAAGTTGCAGGACCTGATCCCATCCGCAGAGAGCGAGGATCCCGAGTGTGCCAGCCTGTATGCCACCCTCATCCTGTGGCCCACCGGGGACATCAGTTGGCAGATCCTCCACAGAGCCATGAGCACAGATGTGTACCTGGCGCAGTTCACCCCCCATCCTGACACCTGCATGCGTACCTAGAGTGTACCAGGTTGCAGCCCCTTTTCCGGCTCCTCCAGAACCTCTTACTGAGGTTCTGGCTGCACTTCTCCCCACACCTGTTCCTCTATGCACTCCTTATCCGTAGCCCCACAAAGTTGCAGGACCTCCTTGCTGACCTCCTCTTGGCGTACGCCAAGACCACTATCTATAAGACCAGAAAGAGGAAGTTGGCTGGGGAAGGGGCCTGTGACCGTGGGGCCTATTTCCAGTCCCTCATCGGTGCACGCCTCCGGACAAAGTTTCTCTGGGCGGCATCCACTGGCTCCCTCAACAGCTTCCGGGAGTAGTGGGCACTGTCAGAGGTTCTCTGCTCGGTGTCCCCTTCTGAATCCCTTGTTTTAAACCTGTGACCCTCACACCCGTCCTTGTTATTACCTCAGTTGTCCCCAGGAATAATTTGAAAAGCAGCCCAGTGCCACCTCCCCTTATGCTGGGGGAGGGGTTTTAGAAGTGGGTAGGCTTGTGCCCACCCACCACCATTTTTCAATAAGACCAAAGAGCTCCCAGATGAAATAAGCAAAGGAAGGATTATTATACCCCATTTTACAAATGGAGAAACTGAGGCACTGAGCAATTAAGTGACTTGCCCATGGTCACATGGGAACATGTGGCAGAGCTGAGACTTGACCCACACATCTTGCATCCCCAACAAAGGCAAGCACTCTCACACAAACTCAGCATGACTTCCCACTGGAGGAGGGCTCCTGGACTGGGTGAAACTGGATTCAAATTCCACCTTAGATCACAAGTGTGTTTCTCTGGATTTAGCTGAATTACATGCTGAGCAAATCTGTCTCCCCACCCCCTTTAAAACTTTGCAAATGCAAAAAGCAGCTTGATCTGTAATGGCTTTAAAAACAGGAGAGAGAAAGGAAATAAATACGCCCAGCATTCATTACAATATTTAAAAACCTTCATAATTTTTTTAGACAATCTCATGATTTCTGGGATGGGGTGGGGGCTGAATCATGATTTACAACTTAATCAGGATGGCAAATTTCTAACTCACGATTTTTTTACACTCAGTTTTATGATGCAGTAGTCCAAAGACTCAATAGGTCAGATTCTCAGCTGGTGTCAGTGGCTGGAAGCCAATCAACATAAATTGAAGATCTGGGCCAGCAATTTTCTGGTAATGCAGAAGGGCACTAGGACCTTGGCTAGACTGTAAAAGAGTCCAAATCTGTTTGGGGGTGGGCGGGAAGCTGGTGTAGATTGCTCTTAAAATTTTTCTCTCCACCCAGTGTAGTTGCATCATGTGACTGTTAAGGTCTAAAGTTTCCTACTAAAAGCAGAAGAAGCAAGGTTGTTTTTTAAGAATTTTCAAGCTATGGGCTCTACTTCTCTGGCAGATTTCATCCTCCAGCCCCCAGTTTTCCACCCGGTGAGTAATATCTAGAGCAGAATGACCTGTGCTGAGGGGCAGCTAATCTGCAATGCAATCAAAGACCAGTTAGTTCACTTCTACTTCTGGCCTTGTCCAGGTTTCTGTGCTCTTCTATAGCTTAGGGGTCTGCAACCTGCAGTTCCGCAGCCACATGCGGCTCTTTTGCTATCTCCTTGTGGCTCTGGGTCCCTGTACCACTGGGGGACCCTGTGAGCAGCCCACTCCTGGCTCCAGACCCCCTGCCACTGGAGAACCTGCAAGGTGCCTGATCCTGATTCCAGGCTCCCCCCTGCCAGGGGACCCTGTGGCAGGCCCCCTACCTATGTTCCCTCTAAGCTGTGCACATGTGTGGGCACACGACAAAATAAAGCACGCACAAAAAAATTCAACAGTGCTAATATTTTTGTGCTACTTTAAGAAGGTGGTTTCAAAGAGCATGTTTCAAATAAGGTTTTGTAATTTATAAAATCATTTCCATCACCATATCAAAATAAAATTTAGATATTTGCATCATACACACATTGTTGCACTCACGAGTTTGACCACACTCGCTGGAGTGTGCACAAATTTGGATACTGGTTCTGAAAATTTGCACAGAAGAAATTTTTTGTGCACACAGACTATGAAAAATTAGAGGGAACATTGCCCCCTACCCCAGCACCTAGCTCCCTTCTCTCCCCACCAGGAGCCTACACTAATTACAGCTCCCAAAGCACTTGGTTACTGAAGGATTTTTTAATATGGCTCTTTTTATCTTTTGGGTTGCCAGTCCCTGCTATAGATGAATTGTGCTGTGTTGGTTGGGTGGGGCTACACGGGCAGGATACTAATACTGGAACTGAAAAGAGTGACTTCTGGATTACAGTGGTGTATGTAAGAGCAGACTGTAGCTCCTGCACTCCCATTGTGTATAGTGTGGTAGCAGGTGGGCCAGAACCCCAATGTGCTAGGTACTGAACAAACACCAAAAAGGTGGACCCTGCCCCAGAGAGCTTCCAAGCTACCTTCACCCTCTTCTCTCCTTCCCTCTTTTTGTTTTCTTTCCTCAGAAGAGGCAAATGGTCTCTGAATGCCTCAGCCTTGAGGAGCGGGCCTGACTTGAGGCTCCCAAAAAGGCTGTGATTGCTCTGAGAGTGGGTACTTATAGCATTTGCTTTAAAACAGGCCTCTGTGGCTCCTGTCCCCTCCGCTTGACTTCTCCAGGTGTGTTAGCAGGGGTGTTGCTGGCGCTGGGCTTACAGCGCTTGAGCCCTGGGTACGCTGCCTGGCCACCCACAGTGGCAGCTGCAGGGGCAGCACACGAGCCCCAAGGATCGGACTCTCTGGGCCTGGATTTGGGAAGCTGGCTACAGGTAGCGTGGAGACCCTGGTGAATGGGAGAAGGCTCCACCGTAGCAGAGTCCCTGGTGGGCTGTGAACAGAGGGGATCCAAAAGGCTTTTCTGGGTTCTCCGTGACATCTTGGTGGCAGCGACAGGACGCCCTACAGCGAGACCCCACAGTGAGTGACTATCCAGTGCAGTGCTGGCAAGAGAGGGCAGCGGGAAGGGGTAACGTTGGTCCCTTCGGAAGGACAGTGGGTGTCTGAGCAGACACAGGGAGCTTTGTGGATCAGCAGGCTCCTGGGGCTCATTTGATGAAGCTGCCCAGCCCAGAGACAGCTGGGGCATTTTTCAAAGACCTGCATCCCTGACCAAGAGAGGGGTTTTCTCCAGGGTGGTCCAGACAGACCCTGGAAGGATCCGTGCCCTGGATTTGAATAGGGAGGCAGCCAATCGGAGGCCCACTCTGTGGAAACATTTCCCTGCTGGGAGACTGAGAGAGAGAGCAGTGAACATGCAAATGTCCTGCAGCTGATTGGACGATGGGGGAAGTGGACTCAGGTGTGCTTGGTGAAACCTGATCCTGAGAGCTGGATTCACTGAGAGAGACATTGGTCTCACCTACTGCTGGTGATAACAGTACAACATGGATTACAACCGGTTGTTAAAACAACAACTAGTGAACAGAGTCTCAGCATGTCAAGTCCCAGCTCTTTTCTCCTGTGTGTCAGGGTGGGACTGTCAAATGTCTGACAGTTGACATCACTTCCTGGGAGGTTGGTTTCTTGTGCCCCTGGTGTGAGGGCTGGACTGTCCAACTAGATCTTAAATCCAGGGGAAGCCTGTCTTTTAAATGGTTAAACCTTCAACACTGCATCTGTGACTAGTTTAGATGGAATCTCATTTTAAGCTCTTCCATGCAGCTGTTTGTTTCTCTCCAGGGTCTTCGTTTGTTTGTTTTGAGGGGAGGAAGGAGCACTAACAAGGTAGTCACCAAACTTTGTATTCATGGCACTGCTCTCAGCACCTACTTGTTCTGGGCTCATCACATGAGACTCAGCAAACTGTTAAAACTTCAGCTGAGACCAGACAGACAGTTGCAAGCTTCCTTAAATCAAGCCACTTCCTAACTATGGAGGCTGGGCTTGTAGTTTCAGTATTTGCTTTTCTCAATCTGTGCATCCACTCTGCAAAAGTGTGCCGCCTCTTCCTAGCTCCATTGTACCTCCCAGTCTCCCCAAGAGCTCAGTGGTGTCTAATCCTGTCTGGTCAAGCTGACCCATGGGGAGAAAGGCTGAGAATAGGGCTTTGTTTATTTGAATACATGTGTGTCTAATGAATCACATCTTTCCCTCCATGGCTTTGGATCTGAATAGTTTTATTCCCCATGTACCTAGCCTGGGAATTTCAGATCACAGCACTGGCCAGTAGTCTTTTGAGTGAAAACAATAACTGGTGTCTGATGGCCAGGGAAACTGAGGCACAGAAATGGGGCAGAGTGGGGGTTTTGTGTGTAAGGGTACACAGAGGCAGTGATAAAGCAAGAGACTGACCTTGAGGGTCTTAACTGTTAGCTGCCCTAGTTATCTCCTGTTAACCCACCCTAGACCCTGCTCCCCTCCCAAAGTTAGGTGTGGAACCCAGGAGATCTGTATTTCTGCCACTCCCCTCGCAAAGCTGGGATGGAACCGCAGGGTCCTGGCTTCCAGCCCCAGCTGAGCACAGGGGAGAGCCTCACCTGCACTTCCTGGATCTTGTTCTCCTAGAGGTGAAGGAAGAACCCAAGAATCCAGTGTTACCTGTCAGAGCTCCCCAACTCTCTCATTCGGGGCACCAGTATGGGTCTCTCTCCTCAACTCCGTGTCCATTTCAGGTGCTCCCTTACTTCATGACGATCTTTGGTGGCTTGACGCGTGGGAAGATGGTTCTGGTGCAGGGTGTGGTCCATGGAAAAGCTGAAAGGTAAAAGGCTATTTTGCTGGGGTTGAGACTTTGCATCCTAACTGGACCCCTGGTTCCTGGCTCCTCCAGCCAGAAAATGCACCAGTTCAGTGGCTGCTGGGAGTTAGTTTGTTAAATTCTCTGGCTTCACGTCACTGGGGTGAGCTGTAGCTAGAGATTCCTTTAATCCTTTCTGGTCCCTTATATGGCTGGGTCAGGATTTCCCTTGTGCTATGATGCCACTTGGTGAGCCTGATTGTTAGCTACCTTGAGGTCTTTCTTGCAGCATAAATCAGAAACGTTTTCCTGGTGTAAGGCCAGAGGAAATATGGCCTAGCTGGTAGAGCACCATACTGTGATTTAAGAGTCCTAGACCTCCATCAGCCATTGACAGTGGATTGTGCTACTAGTTGTATCTACTTCCCAGGAGCAGGGGATGGAGGGAAGGTATGAATTACAGCAGCCTAGAGGCAGCTCCAACTGACTTCTGGGAAAAGAATGATCTTAAAGTAGAACTGTTCACCTCCCCCCACACATACACTTTTTTGGCAGTTTTGAAAAAATTAAAAAGCTCTGTCACTGGCCAACTGGCAATATTTAATTGGACCCAAAACAAAATGTTTTGGGTCTTTATCAGTTTTTAACATCTTTAAATTTAGTAAAATTAGAGGCAACTTCAAAACAAACAAAAAATTGATTGGAAAGTAAAACTTAATTTTTTGGATTTTTTTTCCAAAATGAACAATTCAGCATGCTCTTCTAGTATTGGTCACTTGCCAGCTGCCTCTCTGTTTTCAGACATCATAGTTTCCCTGGTGCTTCCCCATATGCCCATTAGATAGGGTTAGTGTGTGCCATGTTTCTTTTGATGTGTTGGTTTGTTTTTTTTTCCTACTTAGTTGAAGCGTTTGACTCATTTTGTGGCTTGTATTTCGTGATTAACAAGAATTTACCAGTTGGAATCCTTCCCTCTTAGGAATATTAAGAAAAATTGCTTAAATTACATCCTGGGTAGCTGACGGTCTTTCAACGTTCCTTTTTCCCTCTTGTGCATTACTGTTCCTCCCACATCTCTAGCTCAACAGTCATCTACAGAGAACTCAAAACCTCTTGTCTAAATCTGGCAGATGTGTTCCATGCATTCTTGGATAAAATCTAATACTCTTCATTTCACATCTTTCAAGGCTTACTGTGGCATATGAAACATAACCTTAGAGGAACAAGACAGGTTGTTCAGGGATGGAGGTCTGATTCATAAGGCAAAGAAATTTACACTGGGGAAGTTAGTGGGTGCATGTGCATGTGCTGCTTGAGGTATCAAAGTCCAATACATGGAATGTTCAGGTTTTTGGGTCACAGCAGGCTATACCCAACTCGTTTAAACCTGCATTTTGGGTGGTTTTTCTTTTTCATGTCTCTGGTTCTTAATAAACATGTAGGCGACAATAGGGTACTTTGCACAGGAAAGGGGGCAGTTAGTCTTGTCTGTAGACTAGTGACATGTCTATACTACTGTGGCACAGCTAGGACGTTGCAGCTACCATAGTGAAGACATCCTACAGCAATGGAAGAGGATTTTCTGTTGATGTTGCTAATCCACCCCCTTGAGGCAGTAGCTGAGCCGAGGGAAAGATTCTTCTATGGACATAGCCACATCTATCCCAGGAACTAGGTCAACTGTATTGCAAGGCACAGGACGTAAGACTTCACTGCCATGAATGAAGTAGTTAGGTTGATCTAATTTTTAAGCATGGAGTAGACCTAAAAGATGAAGCTGTTTCCATAAGTTTTTTGGAGTCTTTTTGGTCTCAGAAACTAACAGTTGGAAGGCTTCTTATCAAACAACAGAATTTTCCTTTCCCAGGAACTATGTATTTTAATTGTGATTGGCTTAATGTTCCCCGGGCAAGATGTCCCACTTCTTGTGTCTCGTTATCTCTTTGCTGGAGCTGTGGACAAAGTTTGGAGCAAGCATATGAGTTATTGCCCGGAAGTGGCTGAAAGGGCAGAGAAAAGTTGTCAGCAGCATGTTTTCAAGGTGCATTTGTATGTCCGTGCATGTCATGCCCACATTAATCACCCCCCTCCCATTAAGATTCAGGCCCCAGCTTTGAAAATATCCCAGGACTTCAGCAGGACCAGCCCAGAGCTGGGGAGAGAACAGTCCATGTATTGTCCCCCAGGTTCCAGGTGGATTTCCAGAGTGGCTGCAGCCTGATGCCCCGACCAGATATTGCCATCCACTTCAACCCGCGCTTCCGCTCCCAGCCCTATGTCATTTGCAACACCCTGCAGAATGGGCGTTGGCAGGAGGAGACCAAAGTTCCCCACGTGCCCCTCAGGAAGGGAGACCCCTTCCAGCTGCTCTTCCTCTTTGGAGAGGACCAGGTGCAGGTGAGGAGTGGTGGGTGGAGCTCTAGCTCATAGCTGGGCACTTGGACGGTCCTGTGGCTGCTGCATGTGTCAACCATCCACCCCCAGTGGGGTCTCAAGGAGAGCTTGCAGCCATGGGTCAGCTGGTAGGTTAGGATGCGTGGAGTGGGGATGGTTCCCATGGCTATGTGTCCAGCCTTTACCCCTCCTCCTGTGGGATCTGAGGTGGTGTCTTGAGCTGCTGTGGGGTGGCTGTCACCTAACAGATCTCAGCACAGAGAGGCCAGACTGTCTCTGACTTCTGTTATCAGCACTAGGGTTAGGAGTGCACACAATGTCTCCCCATACCTGGAATTCAGGTCCTGGAGCCCTGTCTAATGTTGCTTTGCAGACTCTTTAAGGTATGTCTATAGTAGAGCTTTAACCTTCCTTAAGTTGACCTACAGACTCCTTCAGCCACACTGGGCTTTCATTAAGTCAACTTAAATACTTCCTTAAGTCAACTTAATAACACCACCTCTTAAGGTTGACTTAATGCTTAAGTTGACCTTAAGTCCACTTAAGCCAATGTAGATGGGAAAAGCCATTAAGTCATCCTTTGGCCCCCAGACCCCCTCCAAGAGTTCCTGGACACCAGGAAGGATCAACCTAGCACCTGAAAGTGTGGATGCCAGCAGTTGAAAGGAGTTTTCAATGTGGAGTCTCTAAGTTGACTTAGCAAGTTCTATTTAAAGTCAACATTGATAGGTTGATTTAACAGAGCCTCCAGTGTAGACACAGCCATAATGTTGGTGAGCACTGGTGCAGAGGAGGGCACAGGGGCAGGGGGAACTGTCACCAGGGAGTAGCTTTGGGGCAGATCCAGGGCTGACTCTTCTGCAGCAGCCTGGCACAAGGACAGGACAGGCCTGTTCTCTGACTCGTGTGTGCTCCAGGGGGGCACTTAAAGGGCCAGCCCTGGAGACTGCCCATGCTGGTTTTAGTAACCCCTGAATAGGGGAATAATACTGAGCTGACCCTGGCTGTCTGCTGGCGTGGCTCAGGTACTATGGGGCACTCCTGAGTTGTGCTGGGGTGACCAAGAGCAGCATCAATCTGATGATTTAGGGGTGGGTTAAGACAAGGAGCCACAACTTCAGCTTGTATAAACAAATGGGGGCTAGTGGCTGACTTACACCAATGGATGCAAGTGGCCCTTTCTGATGCCCAGGATCCTGGCTGGCTGCTGAGGTCTTGCCCATTCAGAGAGGCAAACTCTTCCTCTCTCTTCAGGTGAGCGTGAATGGGCAACACTTCCTCCAGTATCGGTACCGCCTGCCCTTGGCCCGAGTGGACACTTTAGGCGTGTTTGGTGACATCACAGTGAAGAGCATCGCTTTCCTGCGCAGCAATGTAATCCCCTCTGTGGGTCAAACCACTAGGGTGCAGAGCAATGGTTTACCATGTCACAGGGGAAAGGGTGTTAGTATGGTGGGAGCCGGGCACACAACTTCTTGCATGGGGGAGAATGAGCCCCTGGTGCCATGCAATAAGGGTGCACATAGAGACGGGTATAGCTGGGGATACTGTGGGCACTTAGTATGAGCAGGGAGGTGGGAGCGTCAGGGAGTCCCTAAAAGAGAGGAACATGGAAGGGGGCACTCAGGGAATTGTGATGGGGGAACGGAGGGAGGCAAGGAGCCCTTGTGTGCACAAGGGGCTCAGCCATCAAGCTACAAGTTGGGTGGCTGTCTAGCAGATCTGGGCCCCAATCTCTAACACTCTCTTTCTTTGTGCACAGCCCTTTGATGCCAACTGTACCGAATACCCTGTTGCTCACGTGAGTCCAGCTCTCTCCATTGTTGGCATCAGCTCTAGAGCCTTCCTCCTACAAGACAACCGTAGCCCATTTGTGGGGCAGCAGGCTGAGCTTTTTCTAAGTGTCTGGAGACTTTAGGAGGGTATCTGGCTGTATATGCCCCGACTGAAGCCTGACTGAGACCATGCCAGTCGCTTTGAAAATCAGGGGTCTGGAGCTTGGCAGCCACCTCTGAAATATGAAGCATCCCCAAACTGCCAACCCTTCTGCGAACATTTGGCCTTTAATGTGTCTGTCTCCGATAAATCCCATCGTAGCTCAATGAAGGATTATCCACCAAACCACTTCAGTGGAAGGGATGGAGGTGGAACTTGGTGTCTGCCCCATTTGTGTTATGGTGGCACCTGGGAGCCCCAGTCACAGTCTGTGACCCATTGTCTGAGGTGCTCTACAAACACATGGCAAAAGCCATACCACAAAGACATGGCTGTAACTAGGGTGAGGTGAATGGGGCAAAACCCCAGGTGCTGATTTTCAAAGGGGTCCAGACTGACCCCTACCTGTCCCTGAAGAGGAATGTACCTTTGGCAAAGGCACATTTCTCTGGGAGCCAGGCTGGGAGAGGTTATTGCCTGCCCTGCCCTGCCTTGCCCTGAGCCAGAGCCCTGCTGGCTGGGGGAAGACAACCCCCAAATCCCCCCCTGCAGTGGGGAAAGATAATCCTCTGGCCACGCTTGCTGGGCAGTGGGGGGAGGCAACCTCCTGTCCAGCCATGGCTGCGATCGGCCATCAGTGGCAAGGGAAGGCCCCCTGCTTTCCGCCCAGTGCTGGCTGCACTTGCTAGTCAGTGGGGGAAAGTGACCCCCGCCTGACCCTGGCCAGAGCACCCTGTGCCTAGTGCTGGCTGGGCTGCTCTGAATAGGTGGGGGAAGGCACCCCCTGCCCAGCGCTGACTGCAGCATCCTGCTGCCTGTCCAGGGCACAGGGGATGGATCAGGCCCCGATATGGATTGGTGCCCAGGTCGGGGGGGTGCATTTGGGGCTGCTTGCCCCAGGTGCCAGTAGACGATGTTGCAGCGGTCTCTTTGCCCGTTGTAGCTGACAGAACAGAGAAGAAAAGGTGTTAACATGGAGCAAATGACATACCATGCAGGGTCCTAGAGCAGCCCCTTTCTGGGTCTTTGCTGGCTGTTTCTGGTGCCTTCAGCCTACTAATGCATCACTGCAGCAACATAACAGTCCGTCTGCATCTGAATTGTCCAGACAGCCCCAGGCAAGCAGCACTGAGCTACAAAACGTCCATGCCGTGAGGGGAGGGGTGCACAAGTGTGAGTGTTGGCCTCTTCACTCCCTGTTGTGTGCTTGGCTAGTGGAGGACTGTGCACCCTTGGGCATGCAATACCATATCTGTAGTTCTCATTTTTTTTTTTTCTCCTCTGCTTCCTCCCTTAGCCAGTGCAGCTGAACAATCCCAAGCTGGTGAGTAAACCCTGCCTCTGTGATCTCTAACGGGCAGGTTCCTGCACCTGTTAAGCAGCTGCATTTGATCAGATGGTGGTGGTTGATGGGAGAGGCTTCAGATGCTAGCAAAACTGGGGAGGGAGAGGCCACGCAGTCTGGGGTGGAAGGCCCCTAAAGTGGCTATGCATTAACTGTGTAGGAGTGTATTACGGGGGCTTGCTAGGTTGGTCCTAGGAATTATTTGGAATACCCCAGGCCTGAGGTTCTCACAAACTGGGGTTGCCCTCTGGATCCCATTACTCTGTGGTTCCAATGGATCTCTTCCTCCCCCAACCCGCCCACACCGTACGTACACACACACACACACACACTCTTCCCATTATCCCATGTGTTCATAGTCTCTATGGGTATGTCTACCTCTAACTGCTTAGTTCAGACTTGTTTAGTCCCAACTAAGCAGTTCAGAGTTAGTTCAAACTAACCAGAACTTTTTTAGTTGGAACTAAAAAAACACACTTAGTTAGAACTAACTGCTTAGTTTGAACTAGAATGGTTACATTGAGCTAGTTTAAACTAAAATTTGTACTAAGTTCAAACTATGCAGTTAGTTCGAACTAAGCTTTTGCTTAGTTCAAACTAAAAAAAAACTTCTTGAGTTTGAACTAGGCAAAGCCTAGTGTAGACGGGGATCAAATTAGTTCAGATTTAAGCCTCCTTAATCGGGACTTATTTGCTAGTGTAGACAGCCTATAAAACCATCTCCAGATCTACCTCTCACCCTATGGCTTGTCACATAGGGTCCACTGTGGCCTAAAGGCTAATAACAGCACCTCCATTTGTCTTTCCACAGGCTGTACCATACTCCCTCTCGCTCCCTCAGGGCCTTGCACCAAGAGACACCATTACAGTTAGAGGGCTGGTTTGCCAAGTGCCAGAGAGGTAAGTATCTGTCCAAACCACACTCCCCTTTAACTAGTATCTAGATCCAGCTCTGGTGTGGCTCATCTGGAGCCATTCTGGCTTCTGGTATACAGAGAAATCCCCACTGGGATTCGTCAGGGAGCCCTGGCAGATGTGCTTAGGCACAGGAAGTATAAATTGCCATCCTAGGTGGGCCTGAAACCCATGAGAAAGGGAAGGACCCCCACTGCCTTTCAGCCAAGAGGAATCCTGGTTATTGGCATCCATGATCAGAGCAAGGATCTTCGTAGGCTGCAGTGCTTGCAGAAAAGGAGTCATGCTCTGCCTTCCACAAATAAATACATGCGTCCTCCAGCTGGGGCAGCTGTGACAGACAGATGTGTACACACACCTTCCCAAAGGCCCTCCCTCTCCCTGCAAACACATTGCATGTCTCTGAGCTAAATCTGCTCCACAGATTCAGCCTCAGCTTGAGGGAAGACCTGTCCCATGTCCCCCTAAGACTTAGTGCATGCTTCAGAGACAGGGCCCTGGTGTGGGCCTGTTTCCCAGAAGAGGACCCAGGCCGTGGAGAGAGAGTGGCAGCCTGCTTCCCTTTTCATCCTCAGCGCTTCTTTGAGGTAACACTGGCGTGTATGGAGTGGGGGGGTCTGTTTCACAGGGGGCTCGAGTCAACTAAAGACACCACGAGGGTGAAGGGGCTTGCAGCCACTGGGGGTGCTGTGCTGATGGCCCTGCATGGCTGGCTGCAAGGGGTAGCTGGGTTAGATGATGATAGGTTTTAGGTTACATATTGGCCCTGCATGGCTGTAAGCCTGCCTAGTGGTGCAGCCACAGAAGACTGTGTTTCCCCCTTTTGGTCACTGGTGGCTGCAGGTAGCCCATGGGGAAGGTGCAGAACAGAAGGCTGTTACTCCTCAGAGTATAGGCCTTTTGTGCCCATTCTTT
Organism: Podocnemis expansa; assembly: GCA_007922195.1. Classification (NCBI taxonomy): domain Eukaryota; kingdom Metazoa; phylum Chordata; order Testudines; family Podocnemididae; genus Podocnemis; species Podocnemis expansa. Next base: position 30,355,683 of record ML681973.1, on the reverse strand, counting down.
GCTCCCTGGGTCCACACTTCTGGAGTAGCTACAGCCAGCATGGCTCATCAGAGGGACTGAAAGCCCCCCAGGCTCCTGCCCCTGAAAAATTTAAGCAAGGTAGGCTGAACTTGAGGCCCAGGACTTCAGCTGGGATCCCCCTCCCTTAGTTCCCTGCAACCCTGGGCTGCCTCCATCCTTTACAGGCTGATAATGGAGTTCCTCTATCAGAATCCTTCACCCTCCTCCTTGTTGTCATACTGCCTGACTCTTGTCCTCCCACCCAAGAGGCAGCTGCAGAGCTATGTGGAGAAGGGGGAGAGTGGTGTGCATGCCCTCCCCAGAGGTGGATTGCAACTTGACAAGCTGACTGGGGAGGCAGTGGGAGGCTGTTAACATTGCTACAGAAGTACAAGGTCACATCCTCAGCTGGTGTAGTTATGTTTCCATGGACTCCAAAGGAGTGATGCTCACTAACATCAGCTGGGGATCCAAGCCATGACTCCCAGCAGGTTCTCTTCCAAACCTCTCCCAATCTTTTTCTAGCTGCTGCTTGTCTGTGAGGAGGGAAGTTTCAAACTGGCACTCAACGGGATCCCCCTGGGCCAGTATGGCACACCTCAGCTCTCCTGGGACCGGGTCATAGAGCTGTCGATAGAGGGTGACGTCACACTCTACAGTGTCTTTTCCTGACCCCTTCACTGCCAAGAAGCTTGTGGGTTCTCCTCAGGCTGCATGGATTGGAACTGGGCCCTGGGCATTTGAAGGAACTATTGCATGGGGTGGTGGGACTGCCTCAGTGAGATGATCTAGCCTTCCTTCTGGCTGCTTCTCCACTCATCTTAATCCTGTGGGCTGGGCTGGCTAGGAGCAACTGCTTTGAATGATTGGGAGTGGGCTTTTCTTGGCACAGGGTGCCAGAAGCAGATATGCATGTGGCTATCCTAGAGGTGTCCTCCGGTGCCCTCTTGGGGGAGGGACACAAACTGCTAATGGACTCCTCTTTGCATGAAGTGATAAGTTCCAGTACTGGGCATGTACCTAGTGGTTGCAGTGGGATGATCTGGTGCTCTCCAGTGCCCATGTGGCTTCCTCTAAAGGGGTTTGCTGTATCCCTTGGCACCAGAGATCCCCTGGCATACACTTTGTTCTCCATCAAGTTTTTTTGTTGTTTTAAAGTGTAATAAAATCCCTTTTTCTGCAGTGCTCTGACTCTGAGCTATCAGCAGTGGTGCAGGGGTGAGCAACTGTCCCAGATAGAAGTTAAATACTTTTGTGCCTTAAGCATCTTGACCTCTGATTCCCAGATTCTGTGCTTTAGCTTTAAGGCACTTTTACCCTTTTCTCACCCATACTGTGGCTTCTTATGGCCCTATGTGGGCCTTGGAGCAAGTAGAGATCAGCCATTAGTGAGGAGCTTTCTGACCTCATGCCCAATCCACCCCCTTGCCTGTGTAACTGGCACCCACTCAGTGTAATGGTCTGAGTACTGCTATTGATTGTTGGGCCACAGGCAAATTGACAGGCCTTTTGCACCCTAAGCTAAGTCAGCTGGGTTTTTCTAAGCCAGGTGCCAAAGGCACATGCTTCAAGGTCTCAAGTTCATTCCTTGCTGTGGCTGCCATAACTCAGGCAAAGCCTGTTGAGAGCTGGTAAGATCACTTTTTCCATCCTGTGAAAGATCATCCTGAGTTGGGACTGAAAGCCAAAATGCCAAATACATTGCAAAATGAATTTGTGGGGTGTAGGTTTTTATTGGGGGACAGGGGTTGGATCCATGGAAACATTTCTTTTCTATTTCTACTATTTTCAATCTTCCCTTTTAAAAAAAGGGAGCAAGTTGTCAGTGCTACTGTAAAAAACAAAAAAACAAAAAAAAACTGGATAGCTTCACTAAAAGTTCTATTCAAAATGGTGTTTTCTGATGGAATATGAACATTTTTGGCCGTCTATTGTCGACTCACCCCAACAGCTGTTCTCAGGAGCTTGGAGGCCTTTGGTGTGTAGCTATGGATCAGGCCCTTCCTCTACACTAGGGGATCTGAGCATCTGTGTACTCTTCCCTTCCCTTCAGCACCAAGGCCTTGTATGCAGTGCTACGGTAATCCCCTGATTAGCTCTGGTATGGTTTCTCTGTAAGTGGTGTCACAAATCCCCTGCTTTCCTAGGAAAGGCATTATTGGGGGCTTTGCATGAGGTTAGCTCCCGCTTCCAGAGCCAAATCCTGAACATCTGGTCTCTTTAGAGCCAGGCTACCTAAACCAGAGTAAATGAAGGGCAAAGTGAGGCACTCTTGGACCTGGTTCCTGCCACCCATGGCCCCCCCCCCGCATTCCTCTGAGGTTCTACCATCAGCAGCAAGCCCTGCTTCCAGTTCAAAATGTGGGTTCATTATTTTGCTGATAACATAAAAAAGGGGAAGGATCCCAGAGGGTTAAATGGATGCAGAATAAAACCAGGTCACAATGGAAATTCCTTGCCTCTTCCTCTGAAGTAGCTGTGCCTGGCTGCTGTTGGAGACAAGCTCTGGAGCTGTTAAGTCGTCCTGTTGGCTTGAGCTGCTGTGGTATGTTTCCCCTTGCTCACCTCCAGTTGCTGTAAATCTATAATAGAGCTCCCAGCAACCTCCACTGGGGGTATCTAAGTGGTGACACAGTAGAGTGGAATAATGGAGAAGGCCCCCAGCTGTGGTTGATGTGGGGCATGAGGTTTTTTTGATGGGGGTAGGGATGTTGACAGACCAGAGGCCAGCTCATGCCAGAGTTGTCTGGCTTCAGTGGGACCCTGACACAAACATGGCTGGAACCAGTCTGCCTCACCTATTTGCTGGTGGTGTGAAAAACACACATGAGAATTGTAGAATGTGTTTAGACTTTATTGAAGACATGTGCAGTGATCTTGCTCCTAACTACTGTATCTTATGTTGTAAGGTAATGTTTTGGTCATTTGTATTGAAACCCTCTGTAACTAGTGATCATAGGAGAGAGGCGTTAGATAATCTAGTGTGAAATGCTGGTGGTTTCTATGCAAGGTGGTTTTTCCTGCCTCTGTGTGAACAAGTTGGAGAGCAATATTAAAGAGGACAAAATACTTCATTGTATGCTCTCTCTGCCCCACTGTTCATGAAGATGAATCATGCAGATGAGTTCTTCCCGTCCAGCTGGGCTTGCAGCTCAAAGGAGAAGAGAATAAAATACCCCTGTTAAGGAAGAACTGTATCTTCAAACTGCTTGAACTTGGGGGGGGGGGGGCAATTACAGTGCATAAGCATAGATCCCAGTCATTAGCCCCAAAAGACATACAGAGCTTTGCTTCTAAGTTACAGAAGCTTAAGATTGGAACTCATGTTGTATCTGTTTACCTACTTTAACTTTGTAAATAACTTTTCTTTTCCTATCTAATAAATCTTTAGATAGTTTATTATAGGATTGACTACAGGCATCATCTTTTGGTGCAAGATCTACAGTGCAGTTGATCTGGGATAAGTGACTGGTCTGAATTATTGCTGTGACCCTTAGTGGGAAGAGCTGTCTGGCACAAAGGTAAGCTCACCTCAGTGGCAAAACAAATGGGAGTACTGGGGGGGGGGGGGGATGACTGTCTGTGACTCCATTAGGCTGCTGTAGGGCCTGATGAGTGCACACTTGATAGATGTTTGTTGAAATCTAAAGACCGAACTTGCTGCCAAATTGCAGTTGGTGCTGTGGTTCATAGCAGCCTGTCCTGACATGGGTGCTGATGTTCCTGAGGCACTGCAGGACAGCTTGATGGGGATCAAGACAAGTTCTTGTTAGCTGTGGAAACCATCATAGAAGCCCTAAGGTAGAGATGTGCTGCAGAGGAGGGTGAGATGAGCTGTGCTGGCTATCAGCCTTCAGGGTTGTTTGGAAGGAGAAGTGGCTCCAGTTCTCTTTTGCTACCACTAACTGTAGTCAGTGGGGCTGCTTTTGGTTATGCCAGCAGTGCACTCCTCATCCCCTAAAATCAGTGGAGTGACACTAGTTTTGCACAAGTGTAACTGAGATCAGCCTTGGGGCCTTGCTAAACTGCATTAGTTGCAGCATTTAAGGCCAGAGGGGCCTGTTGGATCATATAACCCATCCCTAGGAAACTGAACTGCTCCACACCCCGTGCAGAGGAGAACACGGGCCCACCAAACCACTTGCTTTGGCAGGGAGTTGCTGAGGTGAGACATGCCCAGATGATTTTATCAGGCAAGCCATACCCCAGGCTACAGAGGACAGTGAAAACCACCAAGGTTCCTCCCCATCTGACCTAGGGAGAATTCCTTTTGGTAAGCAGGGATGATCAACATGCATCTGCCACTGTCTTTGTGCTGCTTTTGTGGCCATGGGCTAGCTCCTTGGCTGGTGTAAATTGGCACACACCCCTTGACACAGATACTAGCTGAGGACCTGGCCCCCATGGTTCAAACCAGAGAAGTGAACCCTATGTACCATCTTAAGTAGAGGGGGAGGGGTGGCCTTGCTGGTTAGGTAGTAGGCCTAACAGAGGCATCCTGAATCCCTATCAGGTTCCCAGCTCTACTGCTGTCTTCCTGGGCAACCTGGCGTAGTGACGGTTAACTATGCCTCCCTCTGTAAAATGGGCTGGGAAAAGAACGTTCCCCTTGGTTGCAGGAGGGCAGGGATTTCTGTTGCTATGGGTCTGTGCAGTGCTGGTTAGAGGGGCTGATCTCTGTAGTGAGTGATAACACAATGCAGCTGATTGACAACAGGTGGGAGCAGTTAGGTGGCCTGGGGTGATGCAAGCAAGTAGGGCTGAACTGAGGCCCCCTAGGTCTGTACATTGGGCCATAGCTGGACCAGTGGAAGCTGTTGGGGAGGCCGACCTGCTGAGGCCATGGGCACAGGTGGGAGTGAAGTGAGGGCTCATCAGCCATGTGGTGTGCAGCAGTTAAGGAGCCGGTGGAGCTTCCACGAGGCAGCTGAGAGCTGTTGGATGTGCCTGGGGGTGACAAGCCCTGACCAAATGGGAGAAGTGAGTGTGATTGGTTGGGAGGAATCAGTCTCCCTGATGGGAGCAGAGATGGCACTTCCCCAGCAGAGGAAGGGAGTGAAGACATCTTGGTACCTCAGAGCTGTTTGCTGAGCTTGCGCACCTGCCTCTCACGTGCCTCAAAGGCTATCTTGGTGTCCAGGAGCTCTCCAAGGGCCTTGCGCATCTCCTCCATCTCATGCTCAGCCTGTTGGTAGTTCTGTGCCAGCTCCCTGTTCTCCCGCTGCAGCTCCTCCACAAGCAGCCTGATATCTTCATTCTGGCGCCGGCAGCGGTTCTTCAGCTGCTCTGCCTCTGCAAGCAGGGTCTCCACTGTCTTCACCACTGACTCCGCCTGCTCCCTGGACATGGCTGGGCAGGAAGGAAAGCCATCATGTGAGGTAAACAAGGGCAGCCAGGGCTGAATGCCCATGTATGAGCTCATTTGGTTTCCCTGTGACTCAGATAGGAAGCAACTGACCTTGGTGAAATGGTGGATTCCAGGGGATGATGTGCAATGTTACAGCAATTGATACTGGAGCTCCACGTGCTCCTTACAGGTGAATTTTATGCTCATTGAAGTCCCCACTTGGTCATCAGCCTCACCATATTGGCCTACAACAAGGTTTGAAAAGGGAATTTCTACGGTGAAATGTGTCTTCAGCGTGTGCTGAAGAGAGACCTACAGCAGAACAATAGTTGCTGTAGATCAGGGCAGGTCTGGATTGCTCTGTTCCAGCACAAATCTTCTGTACTACTTAACACGAAGCCTTGTGCTGTCCCCTTTACATCGGGCTGAATGTCATCCAGTGGAGATGTCAGCCAGCCTTTATTGCCGATCCACAATTCATTTCATTATGTCCGGGAATATTTCAGGTTTATCTTTTACTTTTTCGCTGGAGAGTTGAACTCTTCATAGCATGGGGGACTATTTTTGCTTTGCCTCCCCCCCCCCCCAGTCACCTGGGGGGTGGGAATCCTCTTCCAACTAGAGATGTCAATATGGACATCATTACATGGAGGCACTGTGATGTTATGGGTAAAGCGGTGGAGTGGGACCTGGCTTACAGTTAAAAATTAAATCAAAATTGCTTAGGGCTGTAAAAAAAAAAAAAAAAAAAATTCACATCCTGAATTTTGTATTTTGATCAACCTAATCTCTGGTGTAGGTTCTGCTAGGTTGACAAAAGAACTCCCATCGACCTAGTTAACTGGATTAACTACAGGGATGGAAAATCCTCTATTGTTGTAAGAAGCATCTGCACTACATAATATGCCCCTGAAGGGGCAGCAGTATTGACATACCCTGAGCATCAGAAGACCTGGATTCTATTCATTACTCAGCCACTGGCCTCCTGGGTAACCTTTGGGAATTCTCTTCCCTTCTCTGTGCATCAGTTTCCCCATCTGTACAATGGTACTGCCCACTTTGGTAAAGCACTTTTGTCTAGTACTTTAGATTTCAGAACTAGATATTTATTATTACATGTTATCAATAGTTATAGTACTTGGGTACAGGTTCTCAGTGAGCATGGATCAGTGCAACATTTTCTGACAGCTGTTTATGTGGCTTGTTGTAGAATAACAGTTGTGAATCTTGTGTGACTGAAATAAGTTACTATAAAATTAGTGCTGGGTGAAAGTTATTAGACCGAAGTATTTTCCCCTCAGAAAAATGTGATTAAACAAAATTTTCTGTTGGGGGACAATATGTTTTAAAACAATTTTAAACTTGCCTTTTTAAATTTAAAATGGCATGCCAAGTCAAAATGCAGTTCAGAACAAATATTTGTTTTGAATCAAGCCATTTTGCAATAGGGGAAAAAATGGGAGGAGGGTTGTTTTGAAATGTGGAAGCAAGCTTGTTGGAAAACATTTTCTCTTGCAGAAAATGTAGCCAAAAATTAGTCTTCTATTGAAAATTTCAAGATTAAAAAACTGAATTTCATTCACTCTCCAACTATTTCTCTTTTAAAATGTCACTTCAATCTCTTGTGTTATCAGGATTTTGCAGGCCAGATTACTACTCCCATTGAGACACCATATTTTCCCTTCCTGGTGAGCTGTTATGATACCTAATGGGAAATGTGGTTCAGGCACCTCATTTTCCCATTCTCCCTTATAGCTTCTGTTCTTGGTCAGACTACATATCCCATGATGCATCATGGCATTCCCTCATGGTTTCCACTAGTCAGTGGGTGGTGTTGGGAACAGAAGAGCTGTTCCAGATGAATGCAAGTGACAGTTCTTCCACTCATCCTCCTACATCTCTGACTGATCCAGCATTCCCAGAAAACCAGGCCTCGTCAGGATAATGCTAAATCCTCTTCCTCCATTCCTGACCCTGCCTGAGAACCAAGATACAGCCTGCTCAAAACAGGTCTCACCCCATGCCCAAGGTCCACTAATATATTAAGTGGATTCATGACTGCTACATTCAATGGTAGTTTGATACTCCCCTTTTGGCTAGCACATTGGAATCAAACTAAGGACACTCAAAGCCAGAAACATGAGCTGCTCTAGCTTGAATAAATAGTCAAAGCGCTGCAACTGGAGACAGTAACAACACAGTGGATAAGCACAGAAGAGTGACCCTGACCTACACTTTCCAGTGGGTTACACTAGCTCTGTGTGTGACATCTTATACACATGATTTAGTGCATTATCTCAGTCTGAGCCATGAGCTAGCTTAAAGGCTGAGAGAGCTGATTCCATTCTAGCTGTGCTGGTAGGGAACCCCTCCTTCCTTTCCCTGTTTGAAACTTAGTTTGCAGATGACTGATTTTGAGCCTGCCCTTCCCCATCCAGCTCAATTGCTAAACTCCTGGAAGGTCACAGGACATTCCCAGGTGACCTTTAATAAGCATTGGAGCTAGCCAGCAGCTTTGTGTGCTAAGAGAACATTACTGGCTAATAGGATTAGAACTTGTAGCTCCCTGCCCATGGCTGTTTCATATACTGCCTAATAATGTGAAGGCTCTGTGTTTTTAAAACCAGACTGATTTCTATTAAGAGAATTATCTGCAGCTGACATTCCAGCCACATGCATGATGGGCCAAACCTGAGAGGTGACTGAGTCCAGGGTAGTGCAAAGGTAAGGCGCTGACTTGAGCAAGAGCAGGGAATTATAGATAAAAACTAGGAAAAGTTCAAGGGTGTCATCAACCCCCAAAAAGGCAAAATGTAAGGGTTGTCACAAAATTTTGCCTTGGAGATTTGATTTGTTTGAAGCCTGACTTCAGCCCCTCTACTCTAGCTGCTCAAACCCACTCCCTCCAAGAGTTGGGAACACAATCCAGACCTCTTGGCTCCCAGCCTCCCCTGCTCTGACCCACCAATGTTGACAATAGGCTTTTAATTAAATGCAGCCCCGGGGTGAACTAGCAGCCTCTATCCTAACACAGAGCAATGCTTTCCTATGCTGCAGTGGTGAAGGTGGGCATGCTCTAGTTGGAGGCAGATCCCACAGGCTAGGCCAGGGGCATCAAACATGTGGCCTGTGGGCTGGATATGGCCCACAAACCTTTTCCATCCAGCCTGTGACTGCTCTTAGGGAGAGTGTGGTCCTGCAGTATCATAGTGTGCAGTCTCGCATACACAATGTTCAGCAATGCTGAGAGACCTAGCAGAGATTTCCCTAACACCCCTCTCCCCCAGTTGTCAGTGTTATACCAATTTAGTGAACACCCTAACACCCCTACACCACCTCTAATTTCAGGGTCTCTTTGATTTATGGTATATATGGCCTACTTGAAATACATTTCAGTCAAGTATGACCTGTCATGGCAAATGAATCTGACACCCCTTGGCTGGACAATGGGGCTGTTTTACTTCAGTGCAGGAGATGGCAGCTGTACTGTCCTGTCTGACCTGCAGCCCAGGGCAGGGCCCTGGCATGACTCAGGGTAACAGCTCTGGGGATGCTCACATGGAGTAGCCCCACTGGGGTAGCCAGCTCACTCCAGGCACCTAAGAGCAGGCTTAGGCCATGTAGGTAATCTGTAATGCTCTGGCCTCTTGCAGCCTCAGAGCACTGCAATAATGCCAGACCCCTTCCCCTCCCAGAGCTGGGATAGAACTCCATGCTCCTGCGCCCCAGTCTCCTCCTGCGCAGTAACACGACTCCACTTTCTTGTAACAGGAGTAACTGCAGCCTAGCCATCTGGATCCCCAGAGCCCCTTGCTTTAACCCACTTGCCTCCCAGAGGTTGGGACAGACCCAGGAGTCCTGGTTCCCACCCTCTGCTCAGTATCTTAAGTTGCCAGGGCTCAAGCAATCTTCTTTTAAATAATGACTGATGCATCGAGCCTAGAGGTGTCAGGGTCAAGGCCTAGCAAGTCCTAACACAAATTAAGATGCCCCTTGCTGCTCTAACCACTAAATCCCACTCTAGTTTCAGAGGTGGTATAGCAGCAGAATAAGGGATTTTCCAATACCCCCAGCTGTCAGCTAATAACAGTGTTATGCCAATTTAGTGAGCACCCCCAATACCCCCCTTACAACTCCCCCTATACCCTCCCCAGTGTCAAGTCAGGAGAATTCTGAGCAGAAGATGGAGGGAATGGCTGCAGCAATCTTTAGGGGGGGCAGAGCAGGGTGACACTGCCCTTCCCCTCTGCACTCTCCTCTTCCTCTATTACAGTGGCTGGAAGCACAAGCCAGCCTAGATATGCCCCAGCTGGAGTGGGAGTTGTTTCTTCTGGGTCTAGAACTAGAGAGGTCTGAGCGCCAAGACTTTTGGGCTCATTTCCCAGCTCTGGGAGGGGAGTGGGGTCTAATGGTTAGAATGGGGCAGGGAGGTACTGGGATTCACAGTTCCTGGGTTCTAACCCACATGTGGGAAAGGAGCTGAATCTAGTGGTTAGAGTTGGGCTGGGGGTTACCCTGGGAAGTAGAACTCCTAGGCAATAGCCCTGTGGCCAGACTTGGGGAAACCTAACAGCTCAGAGTCTGCGCTTTGCCACTGTAACCCACCCCACCCCATCCCATAGAATCCCTGGGTAGGTCTCACTCACCAGCTGGGCTGCTAGACCTGAAGTAGCTGTTGAACTGAAAGAATTTTTCCAGCTTTCCCAATCTTCAGGCAGCTGGTGAATGACTGGGTCAGTGCTGGGACTCAGGTCCTGCCCAGCAGTGTGGGGGTGTGTGAAGCTGGGCCCTTGATCAACCAGCTCATCAATGCGGTTCCAGCCACTGATTTGAGATACGTAATGCAGAGAAGCTGAGTAGCAGCAGCAGATTGAGCATGTGGATTAACACAAGCTAAATCCATCGAGCCCAGAGGATTTACTCCATGGATTGCTGCATCCATTTGGGAGGGGAGGAGGTGGTGTGAGATTGGAGCTGGTCCTGGACATACCTGGTCAGCTTGTTCATCCATGCTGGGTTGGTACTATTGGAAAGATGAGGAAAGTAAGGCCTGGAGTGGAGGAATGTTGTGATGTGAGGGTCACCCCTCTGCCTGGCAGAGAATTGCTGCTGCTGTTCGCTCTGACTACAGTGGACGTTTAAGGGATAGCTATGCTGAAGTGCAATTCAAAGACATCAGTCTTGACAAACTTGGGGGGAGGATTGTGTGGGGTCATGGAGGTGCCTTTTGCCACCTTCTACATGAAAATCCCCTTGAGTCTTGCTGAAAGTTAGATCTAATCTTAGACACAGACATGTTATACAGTATGTTTAATAGGAGTTAGAGAGGGGAGGGGAGTCTAAAGGTTAGAACACAACTGGGCTGGGACTCCTGGGTTCTGTTCCAGCTGTGGGAGGAATAGGACAATGAGTATCAGGACTTTTGGGTTCTCTGATCCTAGCTCTGTTGCTAGTTTTCTGTCTGATTTCTGGCAAGCTACTTCACCAGTCTGCTTCAGTTTCCCATATGTAAAATGAGTGTAGTAATGCTTGATCTAGATTGTAACTTTAGTGAGTGTCCTTGCCTCAATGAAGGTCTGTGCAATACCTAGTATGATGGAGCCTCAAGTTCCGATGGGTCTCTAGATGCTAACATAACATTATTAATAATGCACATCTCAGAATGTGCTCACTGATCTTAGTTGGGGCGTACAGATGTTGCCATAATACTATTAATAATGACCCCCATCAAAATGAGGACCCTATGTCATTTGGGGACTTCAGGTTCTACAGTAATACAAGCAGGTTTGCTATGCTCATATGGGAATATGCTTCTGCTTAGGCCTTATTGGTCTTGTCAAATGCACAGCCCATGTGGTTTAGACTCTTTATGTGCTAATTTCAGATACCCTTGGGGCTTGGAAATTTTAGGCATAAATTGCTCATACAGTAAGTGGCCTTTAGCTTTGACTGCTCCACTTCCCACCACCACTAGTGGGAGCCATTGCTCTCAGACAGTGCTAGCTGCCTGCAATACAAATATGACAGACCTGGCATTCCTAGTTCTCAGGGCCTTTTTAAATACTTAGCGCTGTTTTCTGGAGCCAGGGGAGAAATGGTCAATTCTGGGGAGATAAATTAGATGTTTGAATTATTTCCAGGCTGCTACAGTCTTTTCAAGAGACTTGCAGTAAGATATTGGAACCATAACCAATAACTCATGCTGATGTGGTGGAGCCTTCTGAGTTGCTGTTAAAGAACAGCCGGTTTCCACCCCAGAGCCTGCTGCATCTCAGCAATCCCCATATGTACAGCTGCTGTGCATTGTCCCAGAAGTAGCTGCTTCCTAGCCCCAGGCAGGGGATTTCCTGTATAAACCAACCCAGATGCAGCTACACACTTGTGGTGAATGAAATGATCCCTTTCTGCAGGTAAAAGCTCCAGAGCACCTGCACCTTTCCTCAAACCTGCTAATATTACACGTACTAGGGTAGCAAGTAGAAGACCTCAGTTGAGATTGGGATATTTGATAGTAGTTGTTAAAGAGACAATAACTACAGGCCTTTGCTATCTGGGGCAGATATGACCCATTGCCTGAGAGGCTTGGCAGTGGAAAGGTAGTGGGTGAAAAGACAACAGGAATTGCTCCTGCTTGGAGTTTTTTCAGTCTGTCTGCAGCATCCCACCTTATGGGGCTTGGGTGGTACTAGCCCCAGAGCTATATAATCAGGCTTTCCAAGTCTTCCCCAATCCTGCCTGAACTTTCTGCTGGTGTCCACACTACCCCATTATCTCTGGTCGTAGAAGGAGAATGATGGAGAGGTGACAGCTGACCTGCAAAGTGACAGCCTTTTTCCTAAAACAAATAAGGAGTCCTGTGGCACTTAAAGACTAGCAAATGTATTTATTGCATGAGCTTTCGTAGGAGAAAATCCCACGTCATCATATGCTTTGGAGGTGGGGGAACTGATGGAATGGGAGCAGGACTGCCCTGGTGGGGTGCTGGGCCCCAGGCTAACTAACCCCTGTGGGGCCCCCACCACCCTCACACAGACACGCTCTCACCCCACACTGAGGAGCGGGGCTGGCCAGCCCAGAGGTCAGGCTCCACTTTCCTGCCTGCAGGGCAGAACAGCCAGCTCAGGGGAGGGGCAGGAGAGTGGAGCCTGACCCCTGGGCCAGCCGCTCTGCCCCTGGGCCAGCTATTCCCCTTCCTGGGGGTGGGTTCCGCACTTCCACTCTGCGCTGCCTTGGCTCTGTGCCGAAGGCAGTGGGGAGGGAATAGGAGGCAGCAAGGAGCATGCACCACTGCCTCCCCCTATGGCCGCACTGCCTCCTGCCACCTCCCTGCTGCATTCAGCTTGGTGTCAAAGGCACTGTGGGGACGGGGGGGAGTGCGGAATCCGCCCTCTGCCTTTGGCTGGCTCACCCCACCCCCAAAATCATAGAATCCTAGGGTTGGAAGGGACCTCATAGGTCATCTAGTCCAACCCCCTGACAGAGGCAGGACCACTCCCACTAAACCATCCCAGTCATGGTTTTGTCCAGCCGGGCCTTAAACACCTCCAGAGATGGAGACTCCACCACCTCCCTTGACAGCTCATTCCAATGCTTTACCACTCGCCTAGTAAAAAAGTTTTTTCTAATATCCAGCCTCGACCTCCCTAACCGCAACTTGAGACCATTGCTCCTCATTCTGTCCTCTGTTATTACCGAGAACAGTTGAGCTCCATCTTCCTTGGAGCATCCCTTCAAGTAGTTGAAGGTTGCTATGAAATTCCCCCTCAGTCTTCTCTTCTGCAGACTAAATAAGCCTAATGCTTTCAGCCTTTCTTCATAGGGCTTGTGCTCTAGCCCTTTAATCATTTTGGTTGCCCTCCTCTGAACTCTCTCTAGCATGCCTCTGTCCTTTTTGTAGTGGGGAGCCCAAAACTGAACACAGTATTCTAGATGTGGCCTCACCAGTGCAGAATAGAGGGGAAGGATCACATCCCTTGATCTGCTGGTAATTGGCCTTTTTGGCAGCAAGAGCACACTGCTGACTCATATCTAGCTTCCCATCCACCATGACCCCCAGGTCCTTTTCTACACTGCTGCTACTTAGCTGAATGTTCCCCAGCCTGTAGCAGTGCATGGGGTTTTTCCGTCCCAAATGCAGGATTTTACACTTGTCTTTATTGAACCTCATAAGATTTCTATTGGCCCACTGTTCCAATTTGTCTAGGTCTCCCTGAATCCTGTCCTTGCCCTCCAATGTGTCTGCTGTTCCCACCAGCTTAGCGTCATCCGCAAACTTACTGAGAATGCAGTCTATTCCATCATCGAGATCATTGATGAAAATGTTGAACAGAACCAGCCCTAGGACTGACCCCTGGGGCACACCACTCATTACTGGTTGCCAGCTAGACATGGAACCATTGATTCCTACACGCTGAAACCGTTGATCCAGCCAGTTTTCTATCTACCTTATAGTCCACCTATCCAACCCATACTTCCTTAATTTGCCAATGAGAATGCTGTGGGAAACTGTATCAAAAGCCTTGCTAAAATCAAGGTATATCACATCAACAGTTCTTCCTGCATCCAGAAAATCAGTCATCTGATCATAGAAGGAAATGAGATTGCTCAGGCATGATTTACCCTTGGTAAATCCTTGCTGACTGTTCCTGATCACTTTATTTTCCTCTAAGTGGTTGAGGATGGATTCTTTGAGAATCTGCTCCATAATTTTTCCAGGGATTGAGGTGAGGCTGACTGGTCTGTAATTTCCCAGATCCTCCTTTTTCCCTTTCTTGAAAATAGGCACTACATTTGCTTTTTTCCAATCCTCTGGCACCTCCCCTGTTCTCCATGAGTTTTGAAAGAAAAATGGCCAGCGGTGCTGCTATCTCATTGGCCAATTCCCTTAGCACCCTTGGATGCAGTTCGTCTGGCCCCATGGACTTGTGCACATCCAGCTTCTTTAAGCAGTCCCTAACCTGACCTTCCGTCACCAAGGGCCTCTCTTCTTCTCTCCCATCTGCCATACCCATGGTAGTGGGCTGGGAGCTGACCCTGCTTGTGAAAACTGAAGCAAAAAAAGCATTGAGCACTTCAGCTTTTCCCTCATCCTCAGTCACGAGGATGCCTGCCCCATTCAGCAAGGGACCTACACCATCCCTGATCCTCTTCTTATTAACATACTTGTAGAACCCCTTCTTGTTATCCTTTACATCCCTCGCTAGCCGCAACTCCATTTGTACTTTGGCCTTTCTGATTTTATCCCTGCAGTCCCTAGCAATATATCTTTATATGCCTCCTTGGTCATCTGACCAAGCTTCCACTTCCTGTAAGCTTCCTTTTTATGTTTAAGCTCAGAGCAGAGTTCTTGGCTAAGCCATTCTGGCTGCCTCACATGTTTGTTCTTTCTCCTAATAGGCATGGCAACTTCCTGTGCCCTTAGCAGGGTTTCTTTAAAATATAACTAACTCTCTTGGACTCCTTTCCCCTTCAGATTACCTTCCCAAGGGACCCTGCCCATCAGTTCCGTGAGGGAGCCAAAATCTGCTTTTTTGAAGTCCAGGGTTTTTGTTTTGCTTCTTTCCTTCCTACCTTTAATCAGCATCCTGAACTCAACCATGTCATGGTCACTACTCTTTGTAATGGGAAAAGAATCCATAGTCTCGATTCAGACCAGCCTTCACAGAATTTAGCTTGCATATTAATTCGAGTTCAGCTGTCTCTCTTTGAAGTCTTGATGTCCCAGGTACAGCTCTAATGACAGTCGTTAACAAATCCATCATCGAGTGATTAGGAAGATGGAAGTGCTCAGCAACTGGTTTCTCTGTTCTTTGATTTCTGATATCAGCTCTGTGCTCATTCAGTCTCTTACGGAGCGATCGTTCTGTTTGTCCAATATATAAGGTGTAGGGGCATTTCTTGCACATGATGGCATAGACCACATTAGTAGATGAGCAGGTAAATGAGTCTTTGATGGAGTAGCAGGCTTGATTAGGACCTATGATGGTGTCTATTGTGTAGATATGTGGGCAGGAAAATGAAGGCCACAGTCCTTGCAAATCCACACCAGGATTTGGGTGGAGATAGCCATGGTCAGACAGTCTGTCTGGTTACAAACAAAGGCAAAGGAAACAGAAGGGGCGCTGGCACAAGCAGTGCGGGCTCCTCTTCACCATTGGGGAACAGCTGGCCCTGGGGGGAGCAGCAGTGTGGGCCCCGTGCTGCCCTGCTCATGGCAGGACAGCGCAGGGCCCATGGACCCACTCCTCTTGCCACCTCCCCACCCCCAAGGATGGCCCTGAGTGGGAAGAAATAAATGCAGAGGAGCTTTAAGTCACAGGAACCGGTCATACTGTAACAGCAAATCAAAACAGTTGTAAAGATTCAACACTGGGGAACAACATACAGTGGAAGATGAGGTCAAATCACCTGTTTTAATGAGAGAAAAATCCAGTGTCCCTATTAAGTCCTGAGGCAATGCAACCAAATTTGCAAATAAATACAATCTTAGCAGTTTCTCTTTGAAGCTATGATCTAGTATTCATCTGTCTGAGCACAGCAACTTGTTTCCATTTCAGCCTTATTTGTTTTAACCTGGTTTTCAGTCTAGTTTAGGTTTATAACAAGGGGTACCTTACCTCCAGTGGGGCTGGTCAGGAAGTTTTCTTAAGTGGGCTTTTTGGGTAAAAAAAACCAAACAAAACCCAATTTGTTAAAAACAAACAAACAAAAACCTCTTCACAGACCATGATTGGGTTTGGTGAATTTCTGAACTTCAAATAATGTCCAGAAGCAAAGTTTTGAATTAGCCAAAGTGTTTCATTCTGACATTTGCTAAACAAAAATTTGCAGTTCTCTATTTCAAAATGGCTTGTTGTGAAACCTAAACTAGACTGAAAACCAGCTTAAAACAAATAAGGCTGAAATGGAAACTAAGTATTCTGAAATTATTCAAAACATAAATGTTTCATTAACCTGAAATAAAAAATTCTGAGTTTTCAGTGGGGATAGAAATGTCCACTTATCAGTTCTAGTCCCAGGGTCTGACCCAACCCAGATGCTGTAGGCAGTAAGCAAAACCTAAAGCAAAGTAAGCTACAAACATTTTAGAAAGACAAGAGCTTGTACTGGCCCCAGGCAAGGGCTTTGGAGGATCTCCATGGCTAAAGTTTTGTCTGGGAGACTGGGTGAAACTAGTCCTCATACTGCTGCTGCCACTAGCCCCAGCGTCATCTCTGCATCGCCACACTGGGTTCTGAGTCTTGACCTACAGTGTTTTCAGCTCTTCTGTAGTACCAGAGAGTTGTTTAGGAACATGCAGACTTCTGAGCAGAGCTTACAACAGAACAAACAAGGTGTCTGGTGACACTTTTAAAGACTAACAAATTTATTTATTGCATGAACTGTCATGGGAGAAAATCTCACTTTGTCAGACAATTCGAAGATCAGTAAGTTCCCCATCTTCAAAGCATCTGACAAAGTGGGATTTTCTTCCACGAAAGCTCATGCTTGAAATAAAGTTGTTAGTCTTTAGTACCCTCAGAAGACTCCTTGTCGGTTTTGCTGAACCAGACTAACACCGCTTCCCCTTCCAAACCTGATGACAACAGAGATTTGCTTCCCTTCAGATGCAATCATTAATGGAGTGATCACAAAGACTGAAATTCTGACCCAGTGTAGGTCAAGACTCAGAACCCAGATCTGGCACCATGGTAAGAGATGATAATGTAGGAGGTATGAGGTGCCCCTGCCTCGAATCCATAGAGCTGTTCTCACTGGAGGTGCCCTGAAGATCAGATCTGGTGGCACAGCAAGGGGTAATGGCAGAGGCAGTGGCAGGGGAAGAGCAGACTGTGCACAGAGCATATTTCAGTGTGGCGATGCAGAGATGGCGCTGGGGCTAGTGGCAGCAGCAGCGAGATACCTCTTTGCAGAAGCTCTTTCCCCCAGGGCAAAGATCTGGAGCCGCATGTGATTCTTTAGGTGTCCCCTTGCAGCTCTGAGCTCCAGGTCCCCCTTCTATTCACTGCTAAGCCCTGCGGGCAGCCCACTCCTGGCTTCAGGCTGCCTGCCAGAGCCATAACTATGGCGAGGTGAATGGAGCTTTGCTTGGGGCACGCTGGAGCAACTCAAAGGTGTGTTTTGCAGTGCCAGCCCCGAGCGCCACTAATTGCAAGGGGCACGTTCCCATTGGAATGCGCCTGAGGTGCTCAAACAGTGTGTTACAGCTCTGCTGCCACCCAGGGACCATGTGGGCTCCACTCAGCCCAAGGGTATCCTGTGAGGGGACTACACTTGATTCCTGGTTCTCCCCACCACTATGGGACTCTGCAGCAGGTGCCCTGGCCCAGCTCACCCCACCAGGAGGCTACACCTACTGTGGCTCTCAAAAGGCTTGGTTATTGTAGAAAAAATTTTAAAATGCTTCTTATCTTTTGAGGTGCTGATCCCTGCCCCAGGAGGTGGAGATGGACCTGATCAAAAGCACACCTGGACTCTGGGGTTTCATTGACCAGAACTAATAGGTGGGACACACCAGAGGGGAAAAGTAGGGGGAGTTAAGTGTTGAATGAGCACTTGTTCAGCAGCAGCTGGGGAAATTCAGGCAAAGAACTACTGCCCCAGACACGGTGTGGGTGGAGGTTGACTTACAATTTGTGTAAATGTACAGTTGATTTATTGTTATGTTTTCCCAAATTAGTGCTGGGCTCCTTTCCTCTTGGTGTAGAAGATGGGAATTTTTGTAACTTTTTTTTGGACAATATGCACAACTCTTTCTTCTCCCACTTCACCTAGCTAGTGAATGGATGTAAGCTGAAGGGGAGGGAGGCATGGCTTGGCATCCCCCCTACACTGCCTAGCTGGGGACTGTTCACCAGTGGCTGGGACCAACACACATGCTTGGTACATCCTAAAGAGACAGTGAAAGCATCAGTGACAGACATGAGATCTTAATAACTAGCAGCCTCAGCAGAGAATATGTGGAAACAGCAGGGCTGCAACTAGGAACAGATACACTGTGTCAAGTAATTGTGTTTTCAGGGTGCTGCCAAATATGTGGACACACATGGGGCTCAAGATCTCCCAGTGAGTGTGGCTTCCATCTCAGGAGAGCCTGGGATTTTGAGCCAGTTGATTTTGGCAAAGTGACTATTGCCTTAAGCATAGCTGATGCTGAATTCCAGGTATCTAATAAATGCTCTCTTGTGCTGTGTGGCTGCACAGTCTGACTGGTTTCATGGGTGCCTACAGGAAGAAATGTCTCGAAACCAGAGGCAGGACTAATCTGTACTGTGTATATAAAGGTCTTGATCTGTCTTTCTTGTGTGCGTTAAACGTGTGCGTGCCCTGTTTCCAGCAGCGTTGTCAGTTTCCATTTTGTATAAGATCTCTCAAAGCAGAGGGGAGAAAACATCTTTATAAAGAGAAGAAATGGGATTGTAAAATCATAAAAGTGACAGGGGCCCTCGCGTATCTGTTGTGGGAACAGCAGGAAAGGAGATAAGTGATTGAAGCTAAAGGACAATGTTGACACAAGAATTATTGGGAACAAACTGGTCAGGAATCAACTGAGGGAATCAACAGAATAGGGAGGTTCTGGAGCAGGAATCAACAGAATAGGGAGGTTCTGGAGCAGGCCCCCCACCCCACCCCACTAGTTTGAAGATGGAGCAGAGGAAGTTTCTGAGCAGGAGTCTATGAGGGGGGTTAGCTGCACTAGCAAGGACTGGTCTCGGTGACCCAGCAAACCCTTTCAGTGCTATGAGTAAGAAGTTAACTAAACAGTATCAGTCCATGGGTCCATTAGTTCAGAGGCTTTAGTTTGCACCCTTGTAATGGATCTCTCTGCAGAACAGCCATTAGAGGGTGGCTAGAGCCACAGTTCATGGGTTACAAAAAGACAGGTGATTAATGGCATTTTTTTTTTTGATTAGCTGGCAATGCTGAAAAATAAACAAATGGTTTTCAGGTCAACCTGACCCAAAACTGAAAAGTTTTTGGCAAATCAGAAGTGGGTATTTTTGGGTGGGGAGTGGTATGTATGGGCAAAGTTGAGGTTTTGTTTCAATCATCTCTACATGGTGTATTAAAATGAAATATTAAAGTTTAAAAAAAATCAAAACAGCAGGGGAGGGGAGATTGGGGAATTTCTTTTTTTAACCACAGCACTCTAGCAGAATTGACACACATTTGTCAAATGTGTGCGTTTCACCCCTCCACCAAAAATATTTAGGATAAAAAATGTTTCCTGGCGCTAGCTACAGGTGCTTGCTCACTAGGAATCTAAAATAGGAGCATTTACTGCCATCTGGTTTTCTCTCACCATCTCCCTGTTAGGGAGTCTTTAAGTGCCACATGACTCCTTGGTTTTTGGGTTTTTTGGTTGGTTGGTAGCTTCACACAGTTACTCTGTCAGGTCTTTGGGGTGGGGTTTCTTCTGTAGGAGGAAAAACTATTGTCCAGTGGAAAATATCAGGGAGACTGGTTAGCTGTGGCATGATCAGAGAGAAAAAATTCCCTGGGCTTGGAGTAGCTGGTAGGGAACTTTCACTGGAGAAAGAAATAGTTGTCTGAGGCTGGAAATAAGGTTTCTATCTATCAGAGGATGGATGTGCTGGAGCCAGGCTTACAGGCAGGCAACCATGCAGGACACTGTGATCAGGGAGGTGCCGTGGTCAAGAGGCAAGGAGGCTCTGGGGGGAGAGACCAGCAGCAAGGATGACGGAATGATGGGGGACCTAGGTGGCCAGCAGGTGCCAGGGATGTTACCCCCAAGGCTGCATTATCCGAAGGTGGTCTCAGGCATTCTCTGGGGAGGTTGCACATCCACCCTCTATGTTCACATTGCGTCCTTTACTTCGGTTATGGTGACCTTGTCCCAACTTGCTTATGTCCATATGTCTCGACAGGTTTGGTCCTGCCCCTGTCCTGGTTTGGCCCTCAGTTCTTGACTCTTCTGGGCCACGTCAAGGCCTCTTCGCCTCTTAACTCCGGCTAGATTCTTGCGGCTGGACTTCTCCCATATGGGGAATGTTGCTGTTCTGAAGGCAGAAGATCCAAGTCCACCCGACATCCATTAGCATGGCTAGTAGTCACCTATTACTGAATGCATCCGAGCAGCGCTCGAAGAATGGTGGGTTACTCATCAGTAACCGTCCTTCTTTGAGATGGGCTGCTCGAATCCATTCAGGTCCCTCCCCTCTGTCCCCACATCTGGAGTTGGCGACTCTAAGAAACTGAGGAGGGGTTGGGAGGTGGCCATGTGTATAGCCACAGGGTGGCGCGAGGGGCAGAGGCCGCCTACCCTCTCCTGACAGGCTAGGACAAGTTTTTTCCAACCAATCCAGCACTCCGGCACGGAGACACCTATTACTGAATGGATCCAAGCAACCCATCTCGAAGAAAGACAATTACTGATGAGTAGCCCACTGTTCCAGTGGTGCTGTCCACAGTCTGCTTCCTTAGTAATAGGGCTGGTCAGGAAATTTTCAGTGACACATTTTTCCATTGGCAAATGGCAGTTAGTCAAAATCAAAATATTCTGTGAGAGTAATTAAGTATTGGAACAATTTACATGAGGTTGTCGTCAATTCTTCATGACTGGCAACTTCGAACTCATGGCTGGATGGTTTTTTTTTTGGAAAGGCTCTGCTCTAGGATTTATTTTGGGGGAGTTTGCTGGTCTATGTTATACAAGAGATCAGACTTCACAAGATGATCACAATGGTCCTTTCTGGCCTTGGAACCTGTGGTTCTAGGAATCTATGGATAAAAGACAACCAGCCCCCTGTAAATTATTCCTATGTACAAGCTGTTTGTCAGTAATTGCCCATGTAAGTGGCATCTTCTTTCCGCTTCAGAAACAGAATGACATTTTCTCAGTTTTTGTTTTTGAGAAATTAATTTTTTTCTGTTTCTTGTTGACTAATTCAAATGCATCACTTATGTAAATCCTCAGATACTGATAAAAGAAACATACGTTGTTTACAGTGGCATTAACGGACAATGGCTTGTTGTTGTTGTTCCTGGGGAGCCTGTCTAACTTATTGCAGGAGAAGAAAAGCTAAAATTAGAGTAAGGGTGGGGTAGGTTCATCACTATAAATATCAGCAATGTAGAAGAGGAAATGTTTAGGGTGCTGCAGGGGGAAATAGCCAAAAATAATGTAAATGGATTTTAAAATAGAAATGTTACAGTATTATCCCAACACTGCATGTTCAAACATAGTACAGCTGCAAGAGATATTATGAGATTGGCTCAAAAATCAGTTCGTTTTTTTTAAATAATGCACTTTTGAGTGAGCAAAGTGAGGCCTACACCCAGCTCAATGCATTTCTTTGTGCCACAGCTGTTTACACAGGGGGCTGTCACTGCTGTTTACCTGACACTGAGATGCAGCTGCCTGGGGTTGGGCACAAGTGCTGTTTATCCAATTAAAGCTGAGATGAAGCCATCACAGGGGTGAGGCATGGGGTTTTTTATTCAGGGATCTCTCAACTGGCACTAAAATGCATCTGCTTCTGGAGAGGAACACTATAAGTGTTTGACATCAGTGCTGCCCACCAGCTAAAGAAACAGAGTGAATTCTGCATCCATTTGAAACTAGGAGGAGAAATTTAGGGAGACAGTTAAATTAGCCCCCATCAAAATTTGACCAGGACCCCAAACCTAAAGTCCTAGAGATTATTTCAAAAAAGTGGCTCTTGGGATCTTTCAGGAGTGTGATCAAGAGAAAGAGAGCACCTCCCTTGGAACATCCCCTGTGGAAATCAATGCAGTTTTGCAGGAGAACAATCCTGGAAACACTGAGCCAGCCCAGCCCTGCTTCGCTTGGGAGAGAAGATGGGGAATCACAAGTCCTAAATGACCAAGCTATGAGTCCCAGTATGGTATATTTGCAGCCCAGACAGCAAGACATGGGTCTCAAGATGAGTTTACTCTGATACAATTGGCCATCATCTATGGGGCAGCTTTGCTCTCAAAATCTCATTCATCTTGTGTTGAAAACAATCTGATGATAAAGGAGAAGAGCCAAGTTAATTGTCCCAAGCCAACACTGCTATAGACCACACTCCATCTGCTGTTACTCCTTCTGATGCTTGTGTCTCTGAGCCATGGATCTGATCACAGCAGCTGCCACTCCCATCACCCCCATGGTGCCTATGGCTATGGCTTCCGTGACCTGCAGAATAGAACAAAGAGCTCATCAGACAAGGGTTCCCATGTGGGGCCTGGGCAAGCAACGTGGAAAGGGACAGCGTCAGCCCATGAGACATCAAGCAGCATGTTCTGCAAAAGCCTGATCCAGAGAAGCCACAAGCCACATGTTAGATCAAGATCTGCTGCCCGAGGGGCATGAATCAAATCCCAGCACCAGCACCGCAGGGCACCCCTACAGCCTTTCTCCACTAATGCAGAGCTGCAGTACAATAAACCAAAGGAGGCAGCAGCAGCTGCTGGTTGGTGCTGTGAACAAGACCTGAGGCTGGGAAGAGAGACAGCTGCTAAGATGCTCTGCTGTGGAATTGATTTGGGGGCAGGAACTAGCATTGTGCAGGGGGACAGCTGCTGGGTTTGCTATAGATGCTGTACAAAGACCATCAATGTGGTCCTGGTCAGTGACTGAGGTTCCTAAGACCTGCCACAAAACAAATAACTAATAGTAACTGAGCAATATGTAATAATAACCATCCCTGTCCCTGCAGTACATCAGCTACACTGCAAGGGAGTGACATTACAGCAGGGGAGGGGCGGGGCTGATTTATCCACCCCTATGGACCAGATGTCCCAAGAGGCTCAGATTCTCAGTTCTGGGGGTGCCAGGTTCAATCAATGGATCACAGTCAACATGCAGACCTGAGGCCCTGTCCCTCCCTGTCTTGCCCTACACCAGGGGTCTCAAAAATCAAATCCGCATGAGGACTAGTTGAGGACTGCATGAGAACTAGTACATTTGCCCGAGGGCCGCACCACTGAAACCTTTTCATACAATGATACTGAAAATATTGGTAATAGTAGTGTCATCGCGGGCCTCAGGAAATAGCTTTAGGGGTCACATGCGGCCTGTGGGCTGCGTGTTTGAGACCCTTGCCCTACACCCACCTGGTCACTCATGGCCACACCATAGCGCAGCTCCATGACAAAGTGCTCACAGTTGTGGCTGGTCAGGTTGTAGGGCATCTCACACCCCACCAGCTCTTCAGCCCTGTGGACAATCTTGGAGACAGGCAGTGGGGGGAGTGTCTCATCATGCTTGTTGTTCACCCGGTAGCGGTCCTTGCGCACCACGTCTTCCAGCCAGTCCTTCTTCACATAGGCTTTGTCAGAAAGGGCAGCCAGGACACTGGCCATGCCATCCATGGGGTGCTCACCTTGGGGAGAAGTGGAATGCACTGAGCTGGGTGTGGGGCAGGGAGAGTCCATGGTGCCTGAAAGAAACTGCACCACCCTGTAGACCTCTTTGCATTCTTGGAGGCAAGGGCAGATACATGGGTATCCCCATCCCTGCCCCCACCCCACCTTCCAGTGGTGGCAGGAACTGCAGCACCGACCTTTGCTTACAGCCATTCGTTGCTCTGCTGCCTACAGCTCTCATTCTGGTGACAGGTGGGGTAGGGCAGCTTCTGGAAGCTGGAGCACCAAGTTCTCTTGACAGCAGTAGGGCGGGCCAAGCCCTAGCCCCCTTCAGGGCTGTAGTAGTTCCAGCTCCCCCCCATGGCAGCAGGCAGTATTGCACTGTGCTATTTGGCAGTTGCGTATGCCATGCAGCTCACCGCCATGGCACAGGAGCCCCAAATCCTGCAAAGAGCACTGGCTCCCCTGCAGTTAGAAACCTTTCCCATGCAAAGCCATTCCCATGGCAAAGACCCACCTTCAGCATCCCACAGAACACAGCTCCCCCTTCAGGGAGGGGGG
This sequence comes from Podocnemis expansa, assembly GCA_007922195.1. Classification (NCBI taxonomy): domain Eukaryota; kingdom Metazoa; phylum Chordata; order Testudines; family Podocnemididae; genus Podocnemis; species Podocnemis expansa. The sequence goes on along the minus strand of ML681973.1, from coordinate 30,331,442 downwards.
CACTTACAGGGAGGAGCCAAGTGGATGACCTTGCCGTTGCTGACGTAGATGGCCCAGTGCTGGTAGCATGATCGGAAGATCTCAATCAGGTCACCAGGTTTGAGCTCCACCTGGGAGATGCAATACAGGGATCCTGTTAGAGAGGCCTGTGAATTGTGGCCCCCAAAGGGAGAAAGTCACGTCATCAAGAACACGTGAACAAGGACGGCTACCAACCTGGAGTGATGCTATGGGTTTCCAGAGGTCTAAGAAGCTGACTCATACTCCATTGCTATCAGTCTGGAGTTATTCTAGCTTTAGACCAGGTTAAATGAAAGCAAGAGCTAGCCTCCAATATTTTTTAGTTCAGTGGAATTGCTCTACATTGAACTAGTGTGCGAGAGCTCGGAAGCTGACCCTGCCACTATTAAACTCACTGCGGTTACTCTGGATTTACTGTAGGCATAACTGAGATCAGAATCTAGTCCTGACTCCATTGCAGTTGATGGGATAACTTGGAATTTAGTTCAGGGGAGATGAGATTGGAATCTGGCCCTAACTCAATGACTTAAGTGAAGTCAATCCACTTTTACACCACCAGCATAATCAGATAGCAGGACCTGGCCCAAATCTCTAATGTCCCCATGATTAAGGCTCCCCTGGATCAGCTGATGTGTCTGGAGCCATGGCAGAATCCCCCAAATCAACCTCTTCCCATCACCACCCCATTCCATTCCTGCAAATCATGTCACTGGCTTGTAACTGGGGTTTCCTTGGTAGGGCTGGGTAATGTTTGGGGGGAATTATAAAGCACGCCATTCCTGCAGACATTGCAGGGTGACATATCAAAGCAGCAATCCATGCTCTTTAATGGGTTGCTGTCAGTTTAGATTTGATCCCATGAAACATAAAACCAAGGGAACCATCACCCTTATTATATATTTAATCCCAGTGGAGCTGGGGTGGGGGAACAGGCCTGTTAGCCAATGAATACTCTCCCTGGCTGGCTTTTTGTGGCTCAAACATTGCAGAAGGTGCTAGAGAGCACAGGAACTCAGAAGTGAAACTGACTTCAGTGCTCACTGTTATCCGAATAATCAGCAAAAGTCATGAGTGAAAAAGCCATGGCATGACTGGGTGTTCGGCTGCACTTACGTGGATGGAGGGGACTTTCACCCTGGTGCAGGAGGTTGAATTTTTTCGCTTTTCATCATTCATTTTGGTCGAGTTGAGGGCTTCCTGTTGTCATAGCTAGAACGAAGGCATGTGCCACATTGATGATAACCCCCTGCAGCAGCAGAGGCAGGTGGGCCCAATGGTTGTGGTGCTGGACTGAGTCTCAGAGCACTTGGTTCTATCCTGGCTCTGCTGTGTGGCTTTGAGTCCTCTCCCTTCTTGTGTCTGTCTCCTCTCACACTGTCCCGCTAGACCCCACTGATTCTCGGGGGAAACCCAGGGCCACAGTGATTTGCCCAGTGCTACAGCAGGAGATAGGATCAAAACTCAGGACACCTGGCTCCTGTGGTTTGCCCATTGACCCATCCTTTTTCTCTGATATTTATTCCCTTGGATTGTTCACACATCATGTACCTGTAGGAGGTGCTCATCCCTTTCCTGTTGTGGGTTAATGTAACATTGTCTGTTGGGGAGGGGGTTGTGAAGGATTTATCATGACATCACAGGGAGTTTGCTTTATTTCTGGTTACCAGGTAACCACTGCTCACCCTTGGGGGGGATTTCCCACAGGCGGTCTCATGAGTGATCAGTTTATCCTGCACAGCATTTACAGAGGTGCATTAGACTTGTATCAGAATGATACCCAGCTCATCTGTAGCACTTGGCATTCATAGATCTCAAAGCAGGTCAGTAGAATTTTACAAATGGGGAAATTAAGTCATGGAGCAAGAAACTGGCTTGTGCAAGGTTGCCTAACAGGTTAGTGGCACAACTAATCCTGGCCGTCTGAGTTCCAGGATGTTGCCCTATCCACTAGGCCACACTGCCTCCTGGCTCTCTTCCTATAGGACAGGAAGCTATACCAGAATAAGGCACCTTTATACTGGTATAACAGCATCCTCACTAAAAGCTATAGCATTTTTGTTAAAAATATCAACCCTTCCAGACACAGTGATGCTGGAACAGCACAAGCCATCAACTGGGGTGTTCCCAGAGCATCAAGAAGTTAATATATCCAAATCGCACTGGAATTTTTGCCTAATTTTAAAATCCTTCTGGCATTCTAATTTAGAAATCCTTTGAGTCCTTGTAAGAATGACAGTCCCACCTTGACTGTCTCCAGTTGCAAAATGGGAATAATAATCTGTAGTAATGTTAACCCTGTATTAGTTGGGTTACTATGAAGGAGACCTATACTCCACCCTTCTCTTACTCCTGTTTAATTAATGGACATTTTTCTCTCCAGGCTGTTGTGAATGATGTAGTTCAGTGTTTCTGTGAACTAATTTGTCCACAGAACACTTCTGGGCTTGGGATATATTGATGGAACACATACCTGCTGATCCAGGGGAGTGGGGGGTGTTTTCATACTGGAAAGTTGTTGCATATATTGCTCAAAGGTTGATTTGAAAGAATTAGAAGGAAAAATAGCGCTAGCATGGACATTTTGTCACAGAACACCTATTCACATCATGCAGAACACCAGCGTTCTGCGGGACACAATTGGGGGAATGCTGATCTAGTTAAACAAAGCAGCAAAGCCAGTGGTTCTACAAGCAGACTTATTTTTGGTGTGCTGAGTGGTCCCTTTACAAAACAATCCTTCCTCTCTGTTTTGTGCATTTAAAATTGTGGCACAAACTCTGCATCTGCAGCACCAGGCACAACGGGAGCTCTGATCTTTGTTGGTGTCTGTGCAGTACCAGCACAGTGGGGCCCCAGTCTGAGGCAGGAGATCTGTGTAGCAACTGGCATAATACAAGTCCTAATCTCCATGGTGGGATGGGAATCTGTGGAACACCCACCATGATGGGGGACTGTGATCTTTAGAATAGAATCATAGGGTTAGAAGGGACCTCATGAGATCATCAAGGCCAACCCCTTGGGGCTTGAAGCCAGGACTTTCTGTATACTAAGCAGAGGTGCTAGCTACTACCCTATTATCTTGGTCAGGATTAGTGAAGTGCCTAGCATGATGAAGACCCCAATCTCAGTTCTGCGTAACTGTGCCATGCACTGAGCCTGCCCATTTTCAGTATCTGCACTGAGTCTGTGTCACAATGTTAAATATCATAATGCTATCTTTATTGCTTTGTTTTGATTTGTCATGTCACAAATGGTACCCATCAGAGGGCCAGGGAGCCCAGCTGGCTCAGGTGGGCTGGTAATGGGATGTGGCACCTTTCCCTCTCATAGGGCTGCAGCTCTGATGGAGTCCTAAGGCAGGGGGTCTGTGTGGCTGGAGGACCAGCGATTGAAATTGTTACCTATCTGGTGCCCTCTGAAGTGACTTGGCTAGTTGCCAGTGACAATTATGGGTCAGATTTTAGCAAACCACAATAAACACTATACTAGTCTAGGGAACTCGAAGTAAGATATGTACTTGCCATTAGAGTTCAGATTTCAGATTGGCACCCCATTGGTGGAGACAGATCCAAAAATGGGATGTGGAGCCTTCCCCCTCTAGGTTACTGGCCTTGATCCAGCCCCTGGATGGAAGGGGACTGGCTGACTTCAGAGGGAAGATGAAAAGATGGGACACAAGGGCTTTTCCCTCTAAGAGACTGTGGTAATTTTGGGAATCTGTGCAATTGAGGGATCCTGGGTGAGATTCTGAGCTCTCTGCACATAGCTTTACCATGTGGCAAACTCCATTTGTTAGGTGCAGCCCCTTTGCCTGCCCTGTTGTCCATTCTCCTCCATGCTGGATGGAAATTCCAACAGGAGAGGTGAGAAAGGCCTAACAGTGGTGAACCATTCAATTGGGAAGGTCAGCTATTTGGGAAGGAAGTGCTCTTCTAAACAGAAGGCTGGCTCCTGTCCCAGCTCTGAAAACTGAAGAGGTCAACTAGCAAGGTTATCTTGTGAGGCTGATGAGGAAGTCACCTGACCAAGGACAGGAAGATTATTAAGAGAGGGAACTACACTGTTTGCTTCGCTCTTTGCCTGTTTATTTTTCCCCAGCTTAAAAGAAGGGAGACTGCCACAGGAGCCAGCTGAGGCAGCAGGACCTTGCCTACCTGATTACAGTTGGCGCGCCCAGACTCTAAAGAGCCAAGTCAGCTGGCAGGGCCAGAACTAGGTGTTTTGGCACCCGGGGCAAGCAGCCACAAAGGCACCCTCCCCCAACCTGTCCCCAATCCTGCTTGGGGCCCAATCTGTCCCCAGCTGCTGCCAGCAGGTGGTGGGGAGCCCCAGCTGCTGCTGGGAGGTGGCAGAGAACCAGATCAGTCCCTAGCCACTGCTGGCAGGTGGGGAGTCCCAGCCGCTGCTGAGAGGCAGCAGGGAGCTGGATCTATCCCCAGCCACCTCCAGAAGGTGGCGGGGAGCCAGATCTGGCTCCTTGCCACCTTCTGGCAGTGGTTGGTGCTCCCCACCACCTTCCAGTAGCAGCTGAGGACAGATCCAGCTCCCCATCACCCCAGGCACCAAATATTAGAGGGCGGGCAGGAAGAAGGGGCCAAGTAGGGGCTGCAGCTGCCAGTTGTGCAGTGCCCTCTAAGATTTGGTGTCTAGGGCGTTGGCCCGGTCACCCCACCCTAGTTACAGCACTGTGAGCTGGAGAGAGGACATGCATGCAGTAGAGACTGTTACCTTTGTGTGGATCTGTGCATCTCTCATGACTAAATAAGGAGCTAAGTTCCAAAAGGGTAGCCATGTTAGTCTAGTAGTCCAACAAAACAAACAAGTTTGGTGGCATTTTTAAAAACTACTGTAGTAACCCTTGGGGAGGAAGGGGTTAACACTCTGGTCAGTGAGTCCCAGGACAGCCAATAGGAACGAAGCACAGCTTTTTGAATGGTAACAGCAGCCTGGCCTGGGCCTGTTTGGATGCAGCAGAGCTCCTGGAAGGATCAGGAGGAGGCCAGAGGGGCCTGAGGAAGAATCCAGCAACATCCTCACCAGAGATAAGTTAAATTTGTTACTGACCAGGCGTGGGTAGAACAGGGAGTGTTTATTTAGATGCGGTCAGGGTATTTTCTTTGTTTTTGGCTTGTTTTTTGGATTTCTCTGTGCTAACCACATGTAACCCAACCCCCCATCCCACTACCCTGTAACTACCTAAGTTAATTCCCAGAGAAGCAACTCTCTGTGTTTATCATCTGTTCTTTTTGATTAAAGAGTTTACCTTTTAAGCAAGTTCTGGTTCTGTGTCCTGAGAGGCAAGAGGTTTGTGTGCCCGTGCCTTAGACTGCACAGGCAGCTACTAGAGGGAACCCTGTTCCAGTTCCAGCTCATATTGCAGCTGGAGTTCAGTCATTTTCCTGAGAGAGGAATAAAGAGGATTGCAAGTACCTCACAGGGAGGAATTCCCAAGTGCGCCTTCCTGGGTCACAAGAGGTTTTTTTGCATTTGGGTGGTGGCAGCGATACCACTCCAAGGCCAGGAATTGGAGGCCTTGGAGACTTTTAAGACCAGGCTTTAAGGCCAGTGGCTTTTCTGGCCTGTTGCGGGCCCCCACCTTCTGCACTCAGAGTGCTAGAGTGGGGAAAAAGCCCTGACAACTACCATATTTATTTATCACATGAGCTTTTGTGGAAGAGAATCCCACTTTGTCAGGTGCTTGAAGATGGAGCACTTACAGAATGGG
>ML681973.1:30216897-30325686 GCA_007922195.1 Podocnemis expansa | reverse complement strand
AATCCCACTTTGTCAGGTGCTTGAAGATGGAGCACTTACAGAATGGGAGGAAAACAAATGCAGGGAAGTGTAAGACATAAAATCAGGTCAGACTGTAACAGAAAATCAAACCAGATGTTAGGATTCAAACAGTGGACCCAGGCCTGAATAAAGACCATGGGTTCTTTTCCCATTACAACAGATAATTTTGCTCTCCTTGTCCACCACTCACATCCCTCTTAATTGCTGTACTCCACTGTTTGAATCCTAACTGCTTTGATTTGCTGTTACAGTCTGATCAGATCCTATGACTTATACTTCCCTGTATTTGTTTTCCTACCATTCTGTAAGTTCCCCTTCTTCAAGCATCAGACAAAGTGGGATTTTCTCCCATGAAAGCACATGCAGTGTATAAATTTTTCAGTCTTTGAAAGTGCCACCAAATTCCTTGCTTTTTTTTAAATAAGGAGCTGTACAACTCAGTGCAGAGTGTCCCTGTCACATGCTACACCTACCACATGCCCAAGAGAGAGTTCTTTATCAGCCAGAAGGTTAGACTTCAGTGGAAATCTGGGAGATGTTTGATTAAGTGACAGGAGTTTCCTGGGGTCAGCCCTGCAACAGTGACTTAGGGCATGTGGACTTAGGAGTTCTGTTTCTGTGAAAAGGGAGCAGACTGAGGGTTGGGATCCAGGCATTCTGCCACAGTGGCCATAGGAGGAAACAACACTCCCACCTGCTGAGACTCCAGCCTGTTGAGACCAAGGGAAGGTTAAAACACCCCAGGATCTGAGGCTAGGATTCTCCACAGGGCAGCCTGCTGAGTGGCCAACTCCACTGGATCTGTGACGGGACAAGCTGCAATCTGGCCTCCTCAAGGGACCTGGCTGGCTAGAGGGACAGAGAATTGGGTAAGAGTCTTTCCCCTTTAGCTGCAGTCCAGTAGGAGATTGGGAGACTCGCTGCCTGACTCACCATGGACCGGGGACTGGAAAGTATTTTCATTCCATGTTTGATGCCTTGCGACTCAGCCAGTAGATGTTACTGTTCACATTCTGAAAAGCCACGTCCTTTCAACTAAGGGACCTGAGAGTGAGATCCTGACTTACATGAGGGCTCTGGTTTCAGAGGGATCCAGCTGTGGGTGGGGTGAGTCAAATAGGATATGGGTTCTTTCCTCTCCAGTAGGTGCTGGGTCCAATCCTGCACCAGGATGGGGGACTGGCTAGCTCAGGGAATGGAATTTGGTGCCTTTCCACTTTAGGGGTGCCAGTTCCAGTCTAGCCTGAAGTTGGGTTGACTGGCTGCCTCAGGGGATTCAGGGACTAGGATACAGGTCTTTCCCTTCCCAGATTATAGCAAAAAGCTTGAAAATGCAACACACACATCCCCAAAGGCCCAGGAGAAATCAACATTTATTGTTTTTTAAAACCTCATTATTCTTAACACAGCATCATGAACAGTTTTGAACAGTTGGGGTTGGGAACACTGCCCCGGAGAGCCAGCAAGGCAGTGGCACAGGACAGAACAGAATGCGGGTGTCCTGAGTCCCCATGGCTGGGCCCTAACCACTGCACCACATTCCTCCCAAGGCACATGCATTAATCATCTTCATCCTCTTTTCTTGCAATCACTCTCCTGATGAGCAATGCAGCCAGAGCTATGCCTGCTACGCCTGCTATAGCTGCTACTCCTATGTCAACTGCATCTGAGACCTGCAAAACAGAAAGGAGATTCAGGGAGGCATTCAGGGCACACAAGACATACCTTGCCCCTCAGGGGCACAAGAACCACCCTGAGTGAGTTCAAGTTTGTTTTGCAGTCTCTGTAGACCTGCAGGCAGAGTTGACAAGTCATAACGTACACACCGATATTTGGTAATTCCTGAATTTTTAAAGCCAGACAGGATCATTATGAGCACCAGTCTGACCACCTGTTTAACACAGGCCTGAAATGTCACCCATTGGTTCCAGCATTCAGCCCACATGCTCCTTGGTACACTCAGTTTCCCCTCTCAGAGGAACGGGTTCAGATTCTCTGCAGACTCAGGCAGGCATCGCTGCCTCAATTACACCCAATCCATATTTTTAGATTGACGGTAACACCTAAAGACTTCCCTGCTTCATGAAAGATGCAGTTCTGGTGAGTGAAATAGCAAGTGGAGAAAGGTGAGGCTACGCTAGACTGTGACATGCCAGTCTGAGACCTGTGTGCTGCAAGAAGCCCACACTTTCTGTGTAAATGCACCCCATATCTGAAGAGTCTGCCCACCAAACAACAACACACCTGGTCACTCACGGCCATGCCATAGCGCAGCTTGGTGACAAAGTGCTCACAGTTGTTACTGGTGACGTTGTATTGCATCGTGTGCCCCACCAGTGACTCAGCCTCCAGGACAATCTTGGTCAGAGGCCGTGGACTGTATCTCCTGTCGTACTTGTTGTTGACCTGGTACCTGTCGCTTCCAGTCACAACCCAAAGGCATTCCTTCTTCACCACAGCTCGGCTGGTTTGGAGCGACATGACACTGGAGAAGCCAGCCTCTGCGTATTCACCTTGGGAAGAAGATGACACACATGGAACATGAATGTTGTGATAAATTGAAAAAGTGCCTTCCATCAGTAGGATCCTGGTCCCAAAGAACCACAGACCTGTCACAAATTCACAGAGGATGGGCTGTGGCCCTGCCTTGAGAGTCTGTCTTTGAAGGACAGCAAACGTTAGCCAGCCCACAGCTATTCATAAGGGTGAGCTCCTCAGCTCCCCAGCATCAAGACTGGGCCTTCTGGTTTCAGCCCTCCTCTTCTGTCCAGATGGACTCCACAGCGAGTCCAACTGACTCTGTTTAGAGACTTCTGCTACAGGCAGCAGCCATCCAAATGGTGAGTAGCCACAGGCACAGGGTGCTGTCTTGTCAAACAAGAGAGCATTAAATTAGACATTTGGAATCCTTCTGCAGCACGTTCTTAGGTCAGCATACAAAAGCCAAGCGCACGTCAGAATACAGACTGGTGGAAACAAATGACGCAACATGCTAGGCCTTCCTAAGATCCACCTTGCTTCTTTGTGCCTCTGCCCCCAAGTATCTGCCAGCACCCTGAACATAGTCTCCTCTTGCCTTGCATCCGGTCCACACTGCAGTGACTGTTGCGTCCACTAATTCATCCCAAGGATTTGTGGCAGTTTCACTGAACTGTTCATTTAATTTTTTTTCAATGTCTGTTTTTCAGTTCAAAATGTCTTCATTTCAAAATTTCCTTTCATCTTATTTTAAACATTTAAAACGGTCACATTCAACCCAAACCTCTGGCAATATAAAATTATTTAAAACACTTTTCTTTTTCAGAATTGCCAGTTTAAAAATCAGTGACTTACACAGCATTAGCTGGGAGCACAGTGAAAATCTAGTCAACCCACAAAGGAGACATCAAAATTTGAAAATCGAAATGCATACAGAGCTAAAGAAAGAAATTCAGAATCCTTATTCACATTCAACTGACAAATAGCTGAGAGACCCACATTTATGAGTGGTACTGATCACTGCAGCATCTGAGCATCTCCTTATCTTTAACAAGTTTCTGATCATGACAGTAGCAATCCAAGCCTCAATACTGGAGCTGGACAAATAACAGAGTTTTTGGTTCAAGGACGATTTTGAAAAGTAAGGTTAAAAAAACAAAAAGGTATTTCATGTTGGACCAACAAGGAAAATTTCTACCAAATTAGTAGGAAAAAAATCATTTGAGGCCACACACAACATTTAATTTTGAAGGTTCTAAAACATTTTTAAATTTAAAAAGTAAATGAAATTTTGACATGAAAAATAGTTTTAAACCAAAATATAAAAATGGTTGTTTTTTTTATTTTTCTCCCCCTATATAAACAGGCCTGCGAAATTGCCATGAATTTGCAGAACATTTTTGTATCTTTGAATCTGCATTTTTGGCTGAAAAAAATTGAGCTGAAAATTTGGCCCGCTGCCCACCCCAGCCACTTCCCCCATTTAGAGCACGAGCAGAGTAAAGTTTACATGTCCAAAGAAGTCTCTTACTTGGGGGGGCTAAGTGGATGACATACCCATGTCCCACGTAGATGGCCCAGTGCTGGTAACCAAATCGGAATATCTCAATCAGGTCCCCACATTTCAGTTCCCTCTAAAGGAGCAAAATTTGGTTATGATGAACATTCAGGAATGGTCTATTCATCAGGTCGCAGATATTTAACTAAAGGTGTGATTTGAAACCAGAGAAGTCAAATCAATGAAGAAGGCTGTGTGAACACTCAATTCAGTTTACAGCAGGCTGATCTGGGTTTTGCTGAAGTTGCTTAGGAACAGATTTGAGGAAAACAACAAATGCTTTCAAACTGAAATAACCAGCCATGTAAAGGATTTGTATCAGTTTCACTTAGGTGGCTGGCTCAGTTAAATCAGTACAACCTGCTGTGTAGGTGGAATTATGGGCAACCCTTGTCTAAATGAGGAAATTACACCAGCTTAACTAAAATCTGTTTAAACAGAAGCCAGCCTACATCTAGAAGCTCTGAATTTGGTTTAAAAGCAGCTTGTTTCAGCTTCATTTAAACTGGTTCCTAATTAGAGTTGGGAAATGAAGTTTTCATGGAAAATTTTAGGTTTTTCAGCATAAAATCAAATACTGAAAAAAATCAGATGCCTCATGCTCCTATCCTCTGCTACAGCTAGGCTCCTATCCAGAGTCAGACTATTTTTCCCACAAGGCACCATGGACTTCCTTCTTGTGAACTGTTTTGGTGCCTAATGGAAGTTGAGGTTTCTGGGAGTTTGTGCTCCCATTCATCTTTATGGGTCAGCCTCCCTGGTTGGACTACAATTTCCATGATTCAATGTGATGTGCTCTTTGCTGAGCTGCCACAGTGCATCACGGGAGCTATAAAGCCCTGGAAGGTAATAGGATATGTACTATGCCCAGTGCCCCATCCCCTATGAGTCATGTGGCATGGAATAGGAGAACTACAACTCCCATAGTACACTATGGCTTTTGATCCCCCTTTTGGACAGAGGAACCAATGAATCATGGGAAACTCTAGTTGCAGTGCATCATGGGAGATAAAGTCCAGCTTAGGAGCTCAGGTAATACACAATGGCAGCATCCGCAGTGGAATTCTGAAGCAGCATAATTGCATTTAAAAAATAGAACTATGGGGCTTTCAGGCATTTGGTTTCCTCACGTAAAATCAAAATTTCCATGAGAAGCAGACCCTTTTTGCAAAAATGTTATTTAATCAGAAATAATTTCTGAGCTATTTGTGTGGGCCTTATTACCACATATCTCAGCGCCTCACAAATTTCAGTGTACTGAATTTATCCTTACAACTCTCCAGTAAGCCAACGCAGTGCGAGTATCTCCACTGTGCAGATGGGAAAACTGAGGCACACAGCAGCTTGGTGACTTGACCAAGGTCACACAGGGACTCCATGGAAGAACAGGGAGTTGAATGTAAATCTCCCAAGTCCTGAATTGGTGCCTGAACCACCAGACTATCGATTCTCTTGGAAGAGATTGATACGTTTAACCAGAGAGAGAAGTTATCCAATAAAAAGCCACAGAAATCATTCACTTCCCTCATGGGAAAACTAATGCACGAAACTGAGACTCAGGACACCTGACTTTATTCCTGGCGTGGCCACTGGTCTGGAGGGTGACCTTGAGGAAGTTACAGCCCCCTGTTGTGCTTCAGTTTCCCCATCTTTAAAATTAGGATCATGATTCAGCGACCTCCTTTGTAAAGTGCTTTGAGATCCACTGATGAAAAGTGTCATTGAAGAACCAGGTATTATAGTTACATGAGGACCATTGGAAAGATTTCCATCAAATCTTTTCCTTAACAGAAATTGGGTTTTGAAAGAAAAGGAGAATTTGACAGAAAGTGACTGATATTTTTTCTTTGAAAACCTCTGAAAATTTTTATCAAAAAATATTCAGGTTTTGTTTTTTCTGACTAAAAAGAGCAAAACAAAAACACTGTCTGTTTTCAGGGGGATAAAAGAGAGATTTCCACCAAAAAATGTTTCATGTTTTAGTGAAAAAAAAAAAAAAAAGAATTAATTTTGTGTAGGGAGAAAAGCCTGCAATATATTTTCACCACAGCTCCAACCCAATGAGACACTGCGTGGTGGTTGTGATATCTCTGCAGGTGAGGAATTCAATGGGGAAGGTGGCACCCATAAAGGGGTGGGGAAGGGAACTCCAACCACATGTAAGTGCACCCAGAAAGTGACATCATTCTGCAGAACTCTGTGGGGAGCAGTTCAGTCCAGTTTGACCACCCCTGTGGTCAAGAAAGAGGAATTCAAACCATCCCATGGGCAAAGTAGGGCTTCAAAGAGTGGGAAACCAATACTTAGGAGAGCTGGGCTTGTTTAGCCTGGCTGTGTACAGGCCAAGAGGGGATCTAGTTGCTCTCCATCAATACATGTAGGGGAAGGTAGCCCAGAGAGGGAGAAGAGGTGTTGAAGCTAAAAGACGATGTTCGTATAAGAACCCCTGGGGATAAACTGGTCAGGAATCACTTTTAGCTCATGATGAGAAGGTTTCTGCCTATCAGAGAAGAGAGGTTCTGGAAAAGGTTCCTCCGTCCCCCAGCTAGTTTGAAGTAGCTGGGTAAATTTCTGATGGGGGGATTCAGTAACCAGGCTGCCGGCACTAGCCAGGGACTGGGGACTAATTGCCCAAGAGGGCTCTTCCAGCCCTCTGCCCATCCTCTGCTGGGGCAGGCAAGGCAGACCAACAACGCTAACTTTAGGTGTAAAGCTGATGTCCCTGCACCATATAGTCTTCCTGAGAAGTATGAGCCAAGCTGGGAGCAGCTACAAACTCCAATGTCTGTTTGCTTTGAATCACACTGCCACTGGCTGGCTGGCCCCAGTAAATGAGGCCAGTTTGGCACTGCTGGCTAGAACAGGTGCTCCCATGTAGCCAAGTAAGGGGACAAGATAGCACCTGGGAGCTATAACGGCTCAGGGAACAAATCACTGAGTTAACATAAGTTGCTTCCGTCAGGAACAATGAAGGTGTCTGGGGCTGGAGGAATCCTGGCAGGTAGCAGCATATGCTTCCTGGGTAAAGAGTGATAGTAGGAGAACAGCAAGAGAGATTTGCTGGCTGGTGCTCTTAAGCTAGAGACCCAGGGCTGGAGCAGCACTGACAGAGGGAGTGCCTTCTGACTGACAGCCAAACAGCAGGGTTGGAGAAGATAGGGGACAGTGGAGGGCTCACCTCGCCAGGGCTGGAGAGCTGGTCCCTGAGAAAAAGAGTAGGAGGGCCAGGCCCAAAGGTACAAGGGATGGTCCCAGCAGAGCAGCTGAGGGGGTTGTTGCTGGATAGAGCAGGGGCATGTTCCAGTTGGAAGGGTTGGGGTGGCCATTCTGGTACAAGGGCAGGAGAGGCCAACAGGGGCAGGGAGGCATGGGATGGGATGAGATGCCCTGAGTTTAAAGAGTAGCTGCAATGGGAGGAAACATAGGCTTAGTGTTTGGGACTCTTAGTAGGGGGCTACTTGGACTAGGCTGTAGTAATAAATAAGCCTTGAGGCACGCTGGCATTGAGATAAGAGAAGTTATAGAGTCACTGGAGGGGGATACTGAGGTAGGTGTGCCTGCCATGTCATGGCCTGGTGCACTGTGGGCTGTTTTGATGTACCTGCTACAGGAGATTTCAGTCTACTTTTAATGAAAAATTACCCTGATAGCCAGTTATACTGCTGGGAGTAGGATCCAGGAGTCTTGGCTCCTAAATAGTAGAGCCAGCTCCCTTCCCAGAGCTGGGAGTTGTGGGTCCCACTTCTCACTGCACTAATCCATGAGAACACTCTCACTTCCCAAAGCTGGGAAATCAGTCCAGCAGGCCTGACTTCTTGACCGTGGTTTGTTAATCAAAAGATTCCCTGACACAAAAACTTATGTAACCCCACAACTGTGTTACCCTTCCTGTAACCCCACAACTGTTACAAGAGAAAGAATAGAACTAGAACAGCTAGAATTGATTCACAGCTGTTGGGCAAACAGCTGCTGGGATTAGCTGTACACCGAGCCATACTGTAAGTAAGCCCCCTCCCCTGCTGTATCAGTTACTTGCTTTACCCTCTTGCAGTATCTTGCCCCAGCACTCACAGGGAGAAGTGTCTTTTCCATAGTAGTAGAAGCGGAGGTCCTTGGCTTTCCTGACTCCTTTGACTTTAGTGCTCTCTTATCAGCTTGCAGTTTCGATTCTCCCACTGAACGTACAGGTGAGTGCCATGTGACTTGGATATTCAGGGCTTGGATTCCAGTCTATGTGCGGGCCAAATTTCTCTATGCTGCTGACGCTACCTGTGTCCAGGTTAGAGTTGTGCCCACTCACCCCTTTTGTTGACAGTCAAACCCCTGAAGCACATGCTTGGGCAACAGGGTGTTGAGCACTGCAGTCTAACTCAATTGAAGGATTTGTGCTCAATGGCTTACCCTGTACCTGCCCTGCTTTTCAATGTGTATGTGTTGGAGGTGTGGTGGGTACCAAGTATCAAGTCTGCATAGGCCTCCACTAGCATTGCTACAATGCACTGTACCCATGTCTTTTTGCCCCTCTATCTCTAACATTCCCATTTCCCCTGTATGTGCTGGAGGCACCAGGCTGCAGTATCCAAAGTTCAGTGCTGCTGCTGAAAATAGCAACAGCTGAGTGAGTCAGCCTGAGAAAGATACTAGATTTTAATTGATATCTGAGTGGACACCAGCCAGTAGCAGGAACAACCAGCTGTATGCTTGCATCTCATAAAAACATTGGCCATGCTGGGTCACCCCCATAGCCCATCATCTAGCCTAGCACGTTTTCTTCGATAATGCATCATGTCAGATGTTCCTTCTCTCTGAAACAGAGCAGGGCAATTGTCAAGTGAACAGTCCCCTGTTGCCCAGTCCTAGCTGCTGATGTTTGGAGGTTAAAGGACCCCCAAGAAGATGTGATTCCATCCCTGGCCACTTTGGCAAATAGCCATTGATGGGACCTATCCTCCATGAACTTCTGTAATTCTTTTTTGAATCCAGTTATAGTACTGGTCTTCTCAGTATTGCCTGGCAATGAGTTCCACAGACTGTTATGTAAAGAACCATTTCCCTTTGTTTTCAACCTGCTGCCTGTTGGTGTCATGGGTGACCCTTAATTATAGTGTTCCCTGAAGAAGTAAACAGTGCTGTCTATTCACTTTCACCAACCCCTAGATGTTGTTATGCTCCTCTATGGGCACTGAGCCAAACCCAACCCCAGACACTGCCATCAGCTGGCTCTTGGAGACTTGTGTGGGATGCTTGAAACTGAGCAGACAGGTCATTCTCAAATTACCCAGTTCCAGACAAACAGGAAGAAGGCCACTGAGTGGTGTGTTAGGAGTTGTGAGGGGCCTCAGTCACAACCTACAAGGACATCTGCAACTAGTACAAGGCTAAGCTTTGAAGTTTGATCACAACCTGAATACACTTGCAGTGTGATCCCAAGCTGCTCCATGCAGTCGTGCTTTTCAGGTATGGGTGGCAGGGGGATTGGTTTGATGTCAGAATTCTCAGCTTTCGTCCTCTTTTGCACCTTTTAGCCCCAAAGGCTTCTTGAGTGATTTCCATTGGAGGATTTGATTTTGCTTTGCTTTTCATTGATTGGGAATCCCACAACAGGCATGTATCAAAACAAACCCCCACCTGGTCACCCCTTCTGACACAGCAGCACCCAGGCTAAAGGCCTGTGGCTTTCTGCTTCCCTTTAGTGCTTAGACCGGCTTCAGGCTGTCCAACCTGTAGACCCAAGAATCCAGCCTGCCAAAGGCTGCAGCTGTCTGGCCTGCTGGGGCAGAGGAGCAGCCCTGCCACCTTCCCTCCAGCCCTGTGCCAGCTAGGCAAAGGAGCAGCCACCCAAGCCCAGGGAAGAGAGGAACAGCCCCCCCCTCCAGCTCATGTCCCTGAGGCGGGGTGGGGTTTGGGGGGCAAATTACAATGTGGCCCCTCACACGCAAAGACTGGACACACCTGGTTAGACCATGTATTGGGCAGGAAGAGATGGCAGCTTTGCAGGTGCTGTGTTGACAGGCTGTGGGTGGTACAGGCCAGAGATGAGAGATGAGGCCAACTGACTTGGGCTCGCAAGGCCTGGGCTAAGGGGCTGTGTAACTGGGGTGTAGACAATGGGACTTACGCTAGAGCCCAGGCTCTAAGACTCTTGATGCCAGGGGCAAGTCCTGGGTTTACAGCTGAGGTCATGCCATTTGAGGAAGATGGAACGGCCCAGGTGCAGAGACGAGCTGATGAGAGGAGGGGGAGCTGATCTTACAAGAGGAGATGGATCAAACTGAGCTTGTTTAGCCTCTGAGTGAAGACAGAGAGGGCTCTAGGAGCTCTCCATAGCCACATCAGGGGCATAAAGCCAATTCTGAACCATCTTCCAGTAGGAGGGATGTTGGGGAAGCAACTCAGCTAGTAGGAGCTTGATACGTGCCTGCCTGAGATTCTGCAACTGGATTGGCTGCAATAACAGAGACTGGACTCCGTGTCCGCATGTAGTTTGAGCTGTGACTTGTGTATTAATTACACTCATGATATAATTCCCAGTTAGTGTAACCTGCTAGGGTGGGCTCAAATGCATTCACTTGCCCCTCTCCAGTGCCTAACAGAGAAACCCCTGCAGAAAGCAGCCGGCAAGCCAGGATCCAGTCTGTTCAGGACTCACAAGGAAGACTGGTCAGAGTTCCCATCCCACATTAAGCTACTACTCATCATAAACATAACAATGAACTTTATTAACTAACTAAACAAACCTTAGCCTAAGAAGCCATAATAAATTTAAACAAAACAGTAAGAAACCCAAAAGTCCAGAAGTTCAGGTGGAGTCACCCTTATCTCAATTGAAATCTTTTAAGTCTTTGAGGCTTGAATGCAGAACAAGAGCAATCCTCATCATCTCTAGCTGCAGGAATCTTCAGGCAGATGCCATGCAAGTCCTTTCTTCCTCCTGTGTAGCCAGCACCACACAACCAGATCACTGGCCGTCCAGCTCTCAGTTCTATTGCAGACAACTCCCCTGCAAAACTGTCCAAAGCAGGGAGAAAATGTCCTGAAGCCCGTCCTCACTCAGCTCCTTTCACTCAGTCCCTGAGCACATGGACTCTGCAGCTCTCTCTCTTCCCTCCTCTCCAGCCTGCTCCTCTCAGGCTTCTTCCAAGGCATCTGACTCCAGTACCCCAATAAAAACTTGCTGAGCATGATCAATGTGCTACCACACCCTGTTACCAGAAAGTTCTGGTTTCTGGGCTGCAAAATCTGCCCAGCAACGTAACCCAGCCATAAGGGATCCCTGAAAGAGATTACTGGTTTTTAGGCACATGGATAACATTAGCACTTGGTGGCTGGACAGGCTCTGGTTTTAAATTACCTTTAACAGTATAAAATTACTGTTTAGCTGGGAACCCTGTTAGGCACAGTTGCAACAGTCTTACTGTAGAAATCCATCTGTATTTACAATGGTTTATTAATAATGTTTAGCAAAGTCTTCAACATTGTAAGTCAGCAAGATAGAGCTAATACAGAATAGACAGCTGAATGTCGTCTACTCACACCATCTCCTGCAGGCCAACCTGGAGTGTTAGCACTTTCCTTCCTTATCACCGTAACCTTCTTCCAAATCACCAGTGGCCGTTGTTCTGGAACCTCCTGTGGGCTACAGCTCCTCCCTCCCCTTCTGCACACAGGCTGGGTTACAACTTTTATTGTATTTGATGCTGATGACACTATCTCATGCATATTCAGGAGGTATTTCTTCCCTACTCCTTATTTGTGTTTCCTCACCCTACCAGTGGGGGGTGCCTTTCTGCTAGATGGTGATGATAAGGTGAGGTTCTTAATATAGTATATTGTCAAGTCATTACCAGGGCTCTTGTGGCCAGACATCTGCAGATGTTCCCATCCTAAGGTATCCAGCTCATGTTCATGTAGCTGGCCGGTGTTATGTTCAGATTTGCACTTTACACCCTATTCTCAGCACCCCAAAATTTCAAGGTGGCTACTAGCCCATTTGTCTGTGCAAGGGTCATAGGTGTCAAGGCATACGGTAACTGCTGAAGCCAATATCTTACAAGATATGGGCCTGTAGGTTCCCTGCATTGTTGCTGAATAAAATAACAGCTAGTTGCATGAGCTGCATTAGGAGGCCTCTTCCAGTCAACATATGTCCCCAGGGATGGGCCGCTGTGTGGATGATGGAGTAGCCCACAGCCCAAGCTGATGGATTCTAGTGACAAAATGATTCAGGGTGTTTATTACTGAGGTCTGTGTAAACTGCCCACCCATCACATTGAAATAAGAGGGCCTGACAGACATAAAGGAGTATATGATGCTGATATATTTATTGTAGCCAAGATTAGGATGCCTAGACATACATAACTTAATGACCTACAGCAGACAGGATGATGCTGACAGGTCCAGCATGCTCCCCCCTAAGGAGCCCATACCCAGGGCCCGTTCAGCAGAGGGTCTGGGTCTGGGGCCCAGAGGGGGATCCATGCTATTGGTTCTGACGCCGGGACCTTGTGATCATGGTTCCAATGACCCCCAGAACAGCCAGGCCCACTGCTGCAACACCCACAGTCATCATCGTGTCCCTGACCTGCAGGACAGATAAAGGAGCCAGTTAGCTAGCTGCTGGGGAACCGCTGGCTGGGCCCTAAATCCATGCACACTGGATTTACTCAATAATATCTCTCTCTCTAACAGTCTGGGGCAGCTTAGATCTTCTGTTGTGTAGTCGAAAACTGACGGTCAGAGAACCTGAAACAAGACCAGAGATGCTGAAAAACCTGCCCCAGGTGAAGCAGTTTGTGCAGTCCATGGTGGACACTTACCACCTGCTATGTGTGGGTTTTACACTCCCGTTTGTCTGGGCAGGCTTCAGTCACTGTCCCTTTCCTTGGTCTCTCTGGCACGCTGCCTGGGCACACAGTGTCTGATATGTCTCCACTGACATGGGATCCTGGACCCCAGGTACGTTAGGTCTAGAGTGCTGACAGCCCCCCAAGACAGTGGCTTATGGCCACCCTTTCGCAGAACTCCACCTGGGGCAGGACACGTTGGCTTACAATTTAACCCTTTGGCAGGGGTTAAAGTAAGTCAGAACACCCTGGGCCGACAAATTTGAGGGGCCAGAGTTCTGGGTCCCAGAAAAATAGAAAAATCAGGTGGAACAGATGTTCTGCTGTGCCTTGGCCCAGGAGCTGCGCCCAGGTTGAGGGGGTTTTCAGATCTTCCACCCGGAGCATGCTCAGATGTGTGCTCAAGGCGGGAGCATCCTGGTCAGGGAGCAGCTCCAGCCAGGTAAGGGGTGGGGTCAGGGAGTCAGTGGGTGTCCCAGAAACTAGGAGGGTTCCAGGGCCCATCAAATTTTATTTAAACCACTGCTCTTTGGGACATGTGACAATGGAAGGCAATAGACACAGACTTCCAGAATTACTTCAGCCATCACTGGTGAGCTAGCACAAGAGATACACAAATCCAGGTAGAATGGAGCCTAGCCGCCCTTCCCTGCCTCAGTTTCCTCACTACTGGGAGTTTCTTTGGGTTCTGGGTAACTGGGCTGGAGTCCCATAATTCCAAGGAGAGGTGCTAGAAAGGGTGTCTGCACCAGGAGCCTGTGCTGGTGAGGTCAGGACTAGCAGCACTGATAGGTACTGCTTGAAATCAAGGGGGATTGAAGGCTGCTCCTGTTCACCAGGGGTAGGGTTTAAACCAGGCTCTGTTATTGCACAGCACAATGCACACATCCTGCTACGTGGTTCACAGCAGCAGATATATGCAGAGTCAGTGCCCGCTTGGGCCAGGTGCCACCTAGATGCTGACTGAGAGTGGGCACCATTGTGCCAAGTACTGAATGACCCCAACACAGTGGGTGTGGTTTACACCCACCCCCAACTCCTCTCAGGAAGGCACTGACAGGCACATGAGGAGCATCAACACTCACCTGGTCACACATGCGCTGGCCGTAGCGCAGCTGTGTGACAAAGTGCTCACAGTTCTCGCTGGTGATACTATATGGCATCTCCTGGCCCACCAGAGCATTTGCCTCTGTGAGTATCTTGCTGACAGGCAGCGGGGAACACCTCCCATCATACTTGTTGTTGACTTTGTACCTATCGCGACCAGCAACATCCCGGAGAAGCTCCTTCTTCACCACGGCTCGGTCAGTCAGCACAGACATGATGCTGGAGGAGCCAGCTCCAGCATACTCACCTGGCCGCGGAAGACAATTGTTCATCTGATTAGCCCATCCATCCCCTTCTGACTCTCCCATATGTACACCGCTATCTGGCTGTGCAATCATCATGCATGCCTTTCTACCCATCCCCACCCAGACCGCTATTTAGCCAGTTTTCTTCTCCCATGTCACAGGCCTGAAGAGCCCGAGCACCAAGTCTTAGTTCCTGAAATCAGTGACCAGGAGCATGCCATGCACATTCAAAGATGAGTGGAGGGTTGGGGGCATGATGGTGGCATCCACAAGTTGGGCAGGCAGAGGCATGGACTGAGGTTTTCACAAACAACCAGTGATTGTAGGGGCATCTCAATAGGAGGGGTGCCTAGGCTGAGACACCCCATCCAGCCCCCCATCCCATGTCCCTCAGCCTGCTGCTGAGTTTAATGGGTCTCAGAAACTCAGGCAGCCCCAGTAAGTGGAGGCACCTCAACCACTCATAATAAACCAGGCTGGATTTCCTGCTGGATCCCAGTGGATGTACCCCGCCTGGAATGGAGACCTCTGCCTCCCCATCCTGAGACTCCAATACCTTTGCCCTACCTAGTCCAGTTTCCCCCTCCCTTCCAGGTTCAGCATCCCTCCCAGCTCATTGAGGGCTATTCCATACTTGGTGGGGCCAGGTGGATGACGTAACCATCACCTATATAGAGGGCCCAATGCTGGTATCCAATGCGAGAGATCTCTATGAGGTCCCCAGGCTTTGGTTCCTCCTGCAGAAGTGAGAGCCAAGTGAAACTGAATGCTCAGACAAAGCCCCAATTGTGCGGCTCCCCCAGACTTCTCTAACTTCCCCTCCATAGATCACTCACCAAACCTCCTTGCAGTCCCCATTTATATCCCCCCCACACACACACACACTGCCTCTCCTTGCCCCACT
Source organism: Podocnemis expansa (assembly GCA_007922195.1). Lineage (NCBI taxonomy): Eukaryota > Metazoa > Chordata > Testudines > Podocnemididae > Podocnemis > Podocnemis expansa. Next base: position 30,310,530 of record ML681973.1, on the reverse strand, counting down.
GTCTGCTAACCCCTACATGGAATCCCCATCCCTTTTTAAGCCCCCAACCCACCAGGTCCCCTGCCCCTGTTAATCTGCCTCTGGCTCCTTTTGCTGCTGATAACTTCTAGCTCCCCCTGCCTACCGCTGATCTTCCAGTTCCCCTGCTAGCACCTCCATTTCCCATTCCCTCATCCCCACAGTCTGTTAAACCCACTCTCACTGCTCCTCTTTTCTCCCTGCCAGTCTCTCCTGCCAATTCCCCCTGCACCCACTAACTACCCTCCACCGGCTCCCGCTACCAGCAGGAATTCAGCAGGCACACCATCCGAACTCCCTTAGCCCAGGAGTCTCAAACTCAAATTACCATGAGGGCCACATGAGGACTAGTAGATGGCGGTATAAGGACTAGTATGTTAGCCCAAGGGCCGCACCACTAAAACCTTTTCATACAACGATATTGCAAATATCAGTAATGATTCTGTTGTAGTGAGCCGCAGGAAATAGCTTTAGGGACCGCATGCGGCTCACAAGCTGGGTGTTTGAGACCCCTGCTGTAGCCAGAGGCCTAGTCTCTCTCTGCCTTGGCATCACTTTCCTACAGGAGCACTAATTCCCCATGAGGCCCCAGGGACTGCTCAGTGGGAGGTCCCCAGCAATCAGCTCTTTGCAACACCTATAGGAAAGTGCACCCAGAGCAGCCAGCCCTGGCCATGAGCCGAATGCACATTAAGAGGCTGTGTGCTTCACAGGTGGCAGCAGTCTTCCCAGCCCAGAGTCGAACACACCCTTGCTCCTCTGGAGCAAGCGCACTAAAAATAGCAATGTGGACTCTGGTGCATGAGCAGCGTCTCAGGCTAGCCACCTATGTCCAAGCCTGCCTGACACCCTGGGTCCTTGCTTGTATGTGTAGCCCAAGCCCCTGCCCATGGCACCTCCTTGTCCAGACTGCTAATTTTTAGCCCAATTTCTCAAGCAGAACTAGTGCAGGTCAGTGTCCCCACTTCCAGCCACAGTGTAAACATCCCCTGTGGCAGTGGTTCCCAACCAGGGGCACACCTATTCCTGGTGTATGCAGGGGTTTTTCATGGGGGTGCATCGACTCCTCTAGATAGTTGCCTAGTTTTACAGCGGACTACATGAAAAGCACTTGGTGTAGCAAGTATAAACTACAATGTCACACAGCCAATGACTTGTTTATATAGCTCTATAGCCTATAGCAGAGTTCCTTAAGCGGGACCCTAAAGGGGGTTACAGGATGGATTTAGGCAGCTTGCAAGTGCAAGGCCAGTGTTAGGGGGTGGCAAGCAAGGCAATTACCCAGGGCCCCACACCTAGGGTGACCAGATTGCAAATGGAAAACTGGGGGGAGGTAGAGGGTAATAGGCATCTATCTAAGAAAAAAGCCCAAGTGGTGGGACTGTCCCTATAAAATCGGAACATCTGGTCACCCTCTCAAGCCATGAAACTAAGATAAATGTTTCAGCCCTGGGCAGCCGGTTGGCTTATGCACAAGCCCAGCCTCCTGGAACTGAAATCAGACTCCTGATCTGAAAGCAGTACAATAGTCTGTAAAAGCTGAGAACAATTGTGCTTTCTGTGAGAGAGAAAAAATAAGGAGTGCTGTGGCACTTAAAAACTAACAGATTTATTTATTGTATGAGCTTTTGTGGGAGAGAAGAGGCTACTCACAAATAGAAGGGGCATCTTTGCAGTGTCCCAGAAGCCGAGTGGGTTTCTCTGCTTCTCAGTCTCGCTTCTGATTTGACTTTCGGTTTCCTTTTGAGACAAACCACTGGTGTCTACTAGGCCGTGCATTTCAGCAGCACAGTTCAGAGTCAAATAAAGAAAACAGATTTTGCTAGTTAAAAGTAGGTGTTTCCCTAACTCATTAGTTGACATAGTGATGACAAAGCAGTTTGTAGCTTCTGTGTGTATCAGGCCTGTGTTGTTATCAATACACTTTTCTACGGAAGCACGATAAGGACCCTGTACTTGGATCAGGAAAAACAGCCCAGCAGCTTTCACATGTGTTGTCTTCCTTGAATTTTTGGGATCTCAGGGATCAGAGGCCTGGTACCCATGGCAGTTGAAATCTGGTGGCAATCAACTTCCATTTACTCAGTAACTTCTCCTTTGTGCACTGTCTCCACTGCTGTGTGCTGATGGGAGATTTGTACCTATTGATAAAGTGCTATGCTTTCTGGAGAGGTAGCCTTATTAAATTGACCTCTGGATCAATTGAGAGTGTCTTTACTTCCACTTAGTTGATATGGATATTTTGATCTGATGATGGTGAGTTTGCCGCCATCAGTGTGTATGTAGCCAGAATCACCCACACCAACATGTTCTAGTGAGGCAGCATCCTCAGCCTGCAAACACTCCTTAAACAAAGAAGCCTCCACTGGCTTGGCCAGGTGTGCAAAAGGAACAATGGGCACATCCCAAAGGGACACCTCTGTGGCCAACTGGCATCTGGAAAAGACCTAAAGACCGCCCAAAATTGCATTTTACTGATGTGCATGAGCGAGACTGCAGAGAAATGGCTGTGGAGATGGAAAACTGGGACGATCCACTCAGGACAGCAGCTTTTAGAAATGAAAGCTCAAGAAGGGGCTCCAAAGCTATCACAGGAAGCTGTCCGTCCCAGCAAAGGAGAGAAGAGCTCACAGAAAGCAGAGCCCAGACTCCTTGAGTGTCAAAACACCACCATTCAATGGAGCAGAGATCATCTCTTGAGTGGGTCTCTTCAGGCACAGCTGCAGCTGCCAGAAAATCAACCAAATACACATTTTTACCTCTCAGAAAGGCATACCTGTGGTCTCTCAAGAGTGAAGGATGCCTACTACTTGCAGCTTTCAGCTTGCTGATACTACTTGTAGCCCGTCAGAGTAAACACCTGACACCCCCATAGCCTTTACCCCATCCTGGCAACTCATGTGAAAACTACATATTAACTTATATGAGTTAAGGACACATCCTACTTCCCTTGTGAATAGACACCATGTCCAGACTAGGGGCAATCAATCATATGTTTACATTGTAATCCTTTATTTAAATTTTCATTTACACCTCGTTAACCACAGCCACTTAAACCATTTTAAATTGACCTAAGGTGGGGATCCCTGGTACCCTAGTCCTAGCTCCGACCCACAGGAACCCAGATCTTAAATTATTTCTCCAGTTCTTTTCTCCACCTTCTGCCGTTTTTCAATGTCCTTTTTAAAATATGCCCACCAATTCTGGACACAATAGTTCTGGGTGGGTCTCACCAATGCTGTGTTCAGAGAGAAAACCACTTCCTTGTTGCTGCTCATGTCACTATCCTGGTAATACACACAAGGTACCAACATCCAACACAAATACCATACCTGCCATCCAGGAGTTGTTAATGAAAATTATTTATGACACAAATACAGGATCCAGATTCCAAGGCTGATGAGAAAGTTACTTTCACTGGAGTGGGACATTTTTATTATTTATAATTATATTATGATAATGACCAGAGGGCCTGCCTTTGACAAGGGCCTTCTTAGTGCTGACTGGTCAACAGGCCTTGACAGAGATCAGAGCTGTATTGTGATATGCTGCTGCAGGCTGTCTTAGCTATTGACTGTAAACTCTTCAGGGTGTGGGGGCCAGCTGTGATGATTTGGGGACTCTGTATGTACAAGTGAGGGAGTCTGTCTGACTGTGATGGGGAGAGGGAATTCTCTGTTTCTATCAGTTCTTGACTGTTTCTCTTGTCCTCTGACTGCTGCTGGGCTCACAACAGAGCACCATTGGCTTAAGTGCTCTGCCTTTGAAACAGAAGCACTGTGAATCGGACACTGGCTCTGACCCAGCTGAAATGTGGTGTATCAGAGAGAGGTGGCCTGGCAACAAAGTCATGACTCACCTGGGCAGGCTGATGAGGGGAGTTACCTGATGGGGGGCCTGGCTTGGACGATCCTGGATCTGAGGGAGGGGTAGGCTTTGGCCATTTGTATCAGCACAAGCTGCTGTTGTCTGATGAGTTGGAGAAATCCTGCTGACCTAAACTCAGCCAGCACTCCAAGGGCTCCCAAGGGACAGGGGAGCTAACAGTGCTGTCAGGGACGGTGCTTATTTGCCATGTATTTCTCCTATCATTCAGTGCAGAGCCATAGTGCTGTGGATTCCCATGCTGTGTCTACGTGTGTTATATGCTATGCTCAGCACATGCATGGCCAAAGAGTGGAACTGAAACCATAGTGCTCTAGAGGGGCTAGAAGAGGGTGTGTTTACACTACCCATCAGCCTGAGGCATTGGTGGGTTACTCACCTGTAACCGTTCTTCCTCAAGATGGGCTGCTCACGAACATTCAGTTCTAGGTGTCTACGTGCTGCAGTGCACAATTGGCCGAAAACTTTTTGCCCTAGCCTGTCAGAGCAGGGTCAGCAGCCAGCGCCCCCTCTGGCCGCTCTCACTGCTATTTATATGGCCCCGACTCTGACCCTCCCCAATTCCTTCTTTTCACTAACTCCAAGTAGCAGGGATGGAGGGAGGGACCTGAATGTATGTGAGGAGCCCATCTTGAAGAAGGACGGTTGCAGGTGAGTACCCCAGTGTTCTTCAAGAGCTGCTCGCGTCATTCAGTTCCAGGTGACTACGAGCCATACCTTGGATGGTGGGTGGAGTTTAATTTTCCCCACCATCAGCACGGCTGTGTTCAGAATGGCATCCCCAAACCCTGATTGGACAACAGAGCAGTGGGTCATCAACCTACACTGGTGAGCACATTTCCTATGTGCAGGTTCTTCTGGGAGAAGACCCACATTGGGGGTGCCAAAGAGGTTATCTGTCACTCTACCAAAGGACTTCAAGGCTCTGGTAGGAGAGTGACCTTAATTTGATACGGAGGTGCTTACCGTTGGTTGTTAGTTGATTAACCCAGGAAGATGTTGACAGCATCAATGTTCCGTTAATTCGAAACCTGGCAAGTGCTTGACACATCCCGAAGAAAAAAGGGGGGGGGGATGCAGCCACTCCAAGAGCAGTGGACGCGGGTTAATCACCTCTACATGTGATGGTCTAACCCAGGAGGGAACGGTTTTGGGTGTCCAAGTCTAGTAAGGAAGGACAGACCGAGAGACAGTTAAAGGAAAAGGGGAGTAGGCTCTGAGTAGAGGAGTCCCATCTCTTGACCCATAGGTATTCACTGGAAAGGAAGCTCCAATATGGAACCCGTCTATGAGCTGAGGCATGACCCAGAGGATCTTCGGACCTCTGAAGGGCTAACAATCATGGTTACATTGAGAGGAAGAGGGTGGGGGGGTGACCTTCAGGAGGGGCCCCACGCCAGGGAGATCAGTTTCCCTACAAGCCATCCCTTTCTGGGTGAAGGTCCTATCTGAGGGAACTCCTGGCCTAATTCCAAGACTATTCTAGCTTCTTAGGGGGAAGAAGCAGGAATTGAAAGAAAGGATGACCTGTTACGGGAAAACTGAAGGGAGGGAGTGGGGAATGGAATGGATCCCCCTTAAAAATGTCCCCTGTGGTCGAGAGTGAGGGCAGGCAAATGATGAGTGGGAGACTGGGGAGTCCTGATCCCAAGTTCTCGCCAATTCACACATGAAGTGGGTAGACAGGTGCACACTTCCCACACTCCTTTCCTGTTCTGTTCCTTAAAGACAGAAGCAGGAAGTAAAGAACAAAAGGGGCCTCTTTGCAGCCACTGTACTGGAAGAGTCTGGCTTGCAATCAGTATGAGTCCACCTTCCTCAATAGAAGGATATTGGTAGCCATGTGGCTCCCGTTTGACTGAATCTTGGCACCCTACCCCAAGCTACGGGTGATACGTGTCAAGCCCCCCAAGGATCAGGGGATGTGTCCTGTGTCAGAGGCAGCTAATCAGGGTTGTTGGCTGCTTGAGGTGGGCTGGGATTGTCAGTGTGGCACCCACATTTGCCCTTTAGTATCATATGGATTTTCCCAGGAATATTTGAGGGTGCATGAATCTCTTTCCGCTGATAGGAGGTGGTCTCTCTAGACCGGGGTCTCAAACATGTGGCCCGTGAGCAGCATGCGGCCCCTAAAGCTATTTCCTGTGGCCCGCAACAACACTATTATTACCAATATTTGCAATATTGTTGTATGGAAAGGTTTCAGTGGTGCGGCCCTTGGGCTAATGTACTAGTCCTCATGCGGCCCTCTACTAGTCCTCTTGCGGCCCTCATGGTGATTTGAGTTTGAGACACCTGCTCTAGATGAAGTCCTCTATATCTCAGTAGATGGAGAATCATGTAATCTTAGGTTAGGATTATGAATAGTAGGAGGGAAGGCAGAGATACAGAAGCCTCTCCAAAGAGATGGGGGGGAGCCTTCCCCCATAGGCGTGGAGGGTTAGGGGGACTCCTGCAGGGTGCTATTCCCAGATGACTAGGCCTGTGGCTAGTCGGGGCCTTGGACCACTTCACGAAGGCTGGGAGGACCCTGCCAAGGAAGGAGGAAGAGGGTGGTGCCCTTAAGGTGGATCACAAGTAATCCAGCCTGTTCTACTCAACCAAAGCTTGAGCAGAAAAACTTCTCCATGTGAGTGAGTAACAGACCACTTAGATGTGAGTCTGCTAGGTTTAGGGACCCCCGGGGAAAGGCAATTTGTCCCCTGTGTGGAACAACAGTAAGAGTTATCTCTGGCCCTAGGGGGTCTGTGGAGAACTTTCCTCATAGGGCCATGGTACCTGCTGGATCTTCTGCAGGGGGCCAGAGTCCTGAGCAGGTGCTGGTGGTAGGTTAGGGTAACAGGCAGCCAGGTCACTGGGAAGGAAGTGGGGGGAAAAAGGGACTTCTCTGTCTAATACCCAGCACAGCAAGGGTGAGACATCCCATAGGAAGTAGCTATTGACGTGTGGAGGGGCAAGCCATCTGTAGGTTGTACTGCTCCTGTTTGGGGGACGGACAGCCCTGGGGAAAAGAAGGGGAAGCAGGGGAAGTCATGCCCCTTTTCTATGTCTTAGCAGGGGTCTACGAAGCCCTCAAGGGTTACTGGGGGCCCTAGGGGTGTAGTAAACCGGAGGGGGCTGGGTAGCATGACTGCTCCCTGTTCCTTCCACCCCAAAGTTCCTCAAGGAGCAGCAGCCTCGTGGACGAAGGGATGGGGCTGTTCTCCCACCATCCCAATAAGGTGTGGCCTTCATGAGCACGTGCTTACTTAGGGTCGGCGCATGGGTGGCACATCTAACCCTGCCACTGGGATTCAGGTGGTTGGAGAAAAGAGGGAGTTGGGACTGACCTGCCATTCCTCCTGCCTTATACATCCCAGTTGACCCATTGCCTGGGAGGGATCCCTGGGCCCATCATAAGAGGTTTAGGGAGGGTAACAGTGAGCCTCCTCCTTCACTCCATCCCTACGGGGGTGTCCCACTAGGGTCCTGGAGTAAGTCTGTGTGAGTGTAGAATGAGCACTGTGTTAAGGGTTGAAAAACCCCTTAGGATGGTACCCCAACAAGGGTACGGAGATTGATAATCTAAGGAATAGGGGAGTCCTAAAGCTGAGTGCGAGGGGGTGGTTTGAGGGGACCCGGTCCCTGTGAACCAGTCCTGAGTTGGCGAAAGTGAAGAAGCGAAAGAACCTGGATGCATGGATATGAGTATAGGTGAATAAATAAAGGGGGGGGAATCTCCCTACCCTAGTAGGGGGCCCCAGAAGATGTAGGGGTTCTAGAACCCTGTGTGGGGTGTTCCCCGGTCTCGCCCTGTGAAGGGGCTCCCTGATGAGGGCTGGGGGGGGGGTTCGACTGGACAGCTGTGGTGTATGCATGCCCAGGGACCTAAGGGCGATTCTAGGGTTCCTTGCACCATGCAGCAAAGCATCGGTGGCCCCATGAAAAAGTGACTGACTCTCAAAAGGGAGGTCCTGGATAGGCTGCTGCCAGTCTTGGGGCAGGCCCATGTCGTGTAGCCACACTGCATGTCGCATGACCACCGCGGAGGCAATCCCACAGCTCGCTGTGTCTGATGCATTGCAGGCCACCATGAGGGCATCATGGGAGGTCAGCATTCCCTCCTCTATGACAGAGTCACAGTCCTCCAGGTGTTCCTGGGGATGGAGGTCAAGGAACTGCCTCATAGACTCCCAGAGGTCCAGGGTGTATCTACACACCAATGCCTGGTGGTTTGCTATATGGAGCTGGCAGGTGGAGGTTGAATATGCCTTCCACCCCATGAAGTCAAGCCTCCCTAGACCTTGAAGAGGAGTCTGGTCAATTTTGTCCCTCCCATCCATAAATGGCCTCTACTACCTGGAGGCTTGGTCCCAGGTGATTTACTAGGAACAGGAAGCTCCATTGGGGGGGGGGGGCTGATATTTATGGCCAGCTACCTCGGAGACCAGCAGAGTGGAGGCTGAGGTTTGCCAATGGGCCCTGGCAAGTTCATGAACACTCTGATGCAAAGGCACCAAAATTGCAGCTGGAGGGGGGTTGCAAACCCCAAATCAAAGCAGGGGGGTCTTGGTTCCCTTCAATGGGCTCAACTTCTAAGCCCACATGCGCTGTCTCCTGATGGCGTAGGTCATAGTGGGCACTAGGGTCCTCCCTATGTGACTACGGTCGGGGGTTCACAGTCTTGTCTGGGGATGACGGCAATTGTGAACCCAAGCTACCCTCCAGGGCATTGATGCCACATGCGGTCTCCTCCTCGGAGGCCCAGGGTGAAGGGGACTGTCTTGGAGGTTGGTACTGCAGAGGGCCCAGTGCTGGGAATCCCTCACGTGTTGAGTGGTCCTGTGTGTGGCTAAAAAGGTAGGTGCATGAGGCGCCGTTTCCCTTGGTCTAAGGGAGTAGCTTCTTTCTCGCCGCTGGACAGGGGAGGCTGGCGCCACACCTGCGGACCTTGGAGTCACCAGTGCCAGGGTGGATGGCACTGGCGAAGTACTACAGCTCCGAGGCAGTGATGGAGAGTGTTTACGAGAGCTTTTCTGCTTGTGACCTGGTTCGGTGCAAGGGAGAGTAGAGGCTTCTGGGGAAGAAGTCTCTTGCTCTGGTGCTGAATGTGAGGAAACTTCCAGTGCCGGTGCAGTTGGAGAACGGTGCCATGTCGGAGCAGCCCAGGCCCTCGAGTGGAAGGCTGGCTTTCCTATTGTCTTTGGAGATTTAGGCAGCTTGGGAGTAGGTAAGAGGGCCTTTGCTGTCTCAAAGGCCTCCGGCGTAGTGGGGGGTGGAATGGGCTCCAGTCCTTGACCCTGGAGGTGGTTGGCCAGGGAGAGCTGGAGTGGCGCGGGTGCTTCGGCGCCAAGGTAGACACTGAGCATGTCATCTTGTGCTCCTGTGGGGAGCAGCACCAAGAGGGCTCCGGTACTGATCTGGCACATGGTGCCGGAGGCTCAACGGAAGTCCCCGATATTCCAAGAGTAGGCTGCCATACTTGCTCCAGGGCCAACGCACGGCGCCTTTGTTCTCTGTCCTTTAGGGTCCTTGGTTTGAAGGACTGACAGATAGAGCAGTGGTTTGCCTAGTGGGATTCACCCAGGCATTTCAGGCACTTCTTGGGGGGGGGGGTCATCCCTCAGGAAGGCCTTGCCACAACTTGCACAGGGTTTGAACCCCAGCATGGCAGATGGTGGTTGGGAGTGGTGCTCTGGCTGTTGAGACTCAGTAGGAGTGCTGGATCACAGTGGGACTATGTCCGCAAATTGATCTTCAAACACAATTGGGCAGCTCATAAACAGGCATGTGTGGTATTGCAAGGAGCAGGCTGTTCCAAATCATTGCTGAGGGCAGAAAAAGGAACTGGGGAGGGTCAGGGTCGGGGGCCATATATAGTGGCGGGAGTGGCCAGGGGCGGGGGGTGGGTTGCCGCTGACCCTGCTCTGACAGGCTACGGCAAGAAGTTTCCGCTCAGTCGTGCACTGCAGCACATAGACACCTAGAACTGAATGATGCAAGCAGCACTTGAAGAAGAACAGCTTATTCCAGGACTGGGCTCTGAGCTGAGTAGTTGCAGCCAGCAACAGGGGATACTAGACAGAGTAGCTGCACGACATGAGTGTGTGCAGGGACCCCAAGACTGGGGAAATGTCTGGCCTCTGTTCGATTCCAGAGGCTTAAGACACCTGGGGATCCAAAGCAATCTGGTGAGTGACCAAGAGAGGACACTCAACTAGAGCAGTGACACTGGAACAATGTAGCCCCAATCTCTCTGGGCAGTGCCTGGCCCTGGAGCAAAGGAGCCATAATCCTGATGGGGGCTTCTAGACAACAGGGCTGCAGCCTGAAGCACTGAGGCTGCAGCCAGTGTTAATGTCAGGGCTCCAGCTGACTCAAGGCATTTAATGGCTGTGGGGATACCAGGAGGGTTGCCCTGTGGCCGTGCTCGGATGACAAGAAGTGACATTTTCAAAAGCACTGATATCCCATTGACCATCAATAGGATGAAGGCTCATAATTCACTTAGGTGTTTTTGAAAATTTGACCCTAGGTTAGTTAGGGGCAGGTAAGCCAAAGGCCAGATTCCTCCCCACTTCCTCCCTCAGAGCTTGGCCTCTGCACCTAGACCTGAGATCCTCCCTATCCAAACTCCAGGGCTCAGCCCCACAACCAGACCCGGGATTCCCTCCCCACCTTGCCCCCACCAGCTCACCCCAGACTCTGCCCCTGGATGCAGGATTCCCTCACCACTCCCTCCCTCTATGATATTTTGGTGAATTACAATCTTGATAATGAAAGGCAGCATATTCAGAGCTCCATATGAATTGAAACCTTTATTGAAGAGAAACTGAAAACCAGTCAGATAGGTTTTCCTAGTACCTAAGCAACCCTCCCAGTAGCACCCTTGTCAACCCCAATGACTTAAGGTAACCCAGAACACTCCGCCCACCACGCTAGGGTTCAATGGCTCATGAAGCAACCAACATCTTCCAAGGTGTACTGTCCCAAGTAGCTGCTGCTGTGACCCAGCTGGACAGAGATTTGCCCCCTTCTAGAGGGCAAATTAAAATTTGCGCCCCCCCCCCCCCCCCCCCCCCCAGCAAACCTATCCCACCTTGGTTGAATCCACCACACACACACTCCCAAACAGGCTATGAGCCAGGTGACTCTGTACCAATCTCTCGGTTTTATTCTTGTGCTGGTGCCAGCCAAGGGGGTGGGAATGGTGTTCAGCTCTGAGTGGGACAGAGCAACACATAGCAAGCTCCCAACGCACACACCCCCCCCACAAATGGATGCAAAGTCTCTTCTGCATGGATCAGATAAAACCCAAACACCCCCCACCCACTCCTGCTCTGCTCAAGTCCGTTACTGGTTCTGGCGTCTTCTCCTTTGGACTGCGGCCCCAAGGAAGCCCAGAGCAGCCAGTCCCAGTCCAGCAACGCTCACCCCCAGCAGGACATCCCGCACCTGCAAGACAAGAGAGGAAGATCTGGAACAGGGGACAGACAGCCTGAAGAAACATCTGGCTTTTGGCCCCTCGCTCCCAAGTGCCCCCCATCCTGAGGCTCTTTTCCTCTTACCCCTCCCCAACCCCAAAGTTAGGGGCATGCTATTTCCCCTATTTTGCAAATGGGGAAACAGGCAGAGAGAGGGGAGCAGTGACAGGCCCAGAAATACACCAAGAGTCAGTGACTTGAGTTGATTGGAGAATCCAAAAGGCCAGACTCACAGATCCTCCTGCTTTAACCCACTATCCCCCACCATCCTCCCAGTGCTGGGCACAGAACCCAGGCATCCGACCAGGACTATTGAGAGCTGGGCCCCGCACCTGGTCACTCCTGGCCACACCATATCGCAGCTCTGTGACGAAGTGCTCGCAGTTCTCACTAGTGACTTTGTAGGGCATCTCTTGGCCCACCAGCTGCTCAGCACTGCGCACAATCTTTGCTGCTGGCAGTGGGGGGAGCTTCCTGTCATGCTTGTTGTTGATCCGATAGCGGTGCCTCCCCACCACATCCTGGAGACGCTCCTTCTTCACTAGGGCCTTGTTAGTCAGCGTAGACATCAGGCTGGCAAGGCCTGCCTCAGCTAGCTCACCTTAAGATGAACAATGTGTTAAAAGTAGTTGTGAATAGAACCCAGGAATCCTGAGTCCCAGCTCCCCTTTCTAACCACTAGACTCTACTCCCCTCCCACAGCTGAGGACAACACCCAGGCATTCAAAATCCCCCCTCACTCTAACCATTAGACCCCACTCCTCTCCCAAAGGTGACTATAGAGCTGAGCTATTCTGACTCCTAGCCCTCTGCTTTAACCACTATATCCCACTGCCTTTTCCCCCGCCTCCAGATTCTATTCCTGTTTATTGTTAAGGGCAACAGTGTTATGGGAGCAAAGTGGTAGAACTTTTCACTGGTGTAAACAGTGGCTTAAAGGGCTTGGTAATGGTGAAATCAGGCCTGTCCGATGCCTTACTGGGGGGAGCCAGGTGAATGATGTAGCCGTCTCCCACATAGATGGCCCAATGCTGATATCCAAAGCGGAAGATCTCAATCAAGTCCCCCAGCTCCAGCTCCGCCTGCAGCAAGGGAAGTGGGGGAGGGATGTTATAGTCATGCATGGCACAAGTGCAAATGTGGAGGGATGTCCTGCATGATTCATATTGAGGTTAAAAGCCCCTCATTGCAAGGCCAGAGTGTATTATAATGGCAGCAAACAATGTGGCAGTCTGTGCAAAAAGCAATACCACCATACAGGGGCCAGGGGGAAATTAGAACACAGGGCTTCCCGACACTGTAAAGGGAAACCACCCATTTCTCAACCAAATTCTGGTTCTCTTCAGACCAGTATGGCCTAATGGATAGAGCACTGGACTGGGACCAGGAGACCTTAAGTCTGTTCCCAGTTTGGCTGCTGGGCTGCTTTGTGACCCTTGGAAAGTCACTTCCCTGCTTTATGCCAGTTTTGCCATCTGTGAAAGGGGCTGATGATACTGGCCTCCTCTGTAAAGCACTTTAGAGCTATGTATGAAGAGCTAGGTGATGTTACAGTATTATTATTACATCAGCCTCGTTGGACAGAAATATTATGCCTTATTTCTTTTTCCAGCATGTTGGAAAGGAACAAAGCTTCCAGGCTGGAGTGGGTGAGATTTCCTGCCAATGGAGCTGAGTTCCCCAGCCCCGGCCTCCCAGCAGTGGGAGAGAGACACAATGGCCTAAAGTGCTGAGGCTGGAGAAATGCCAGAAAGCTGAGGACAAAGGGATAAAAATGCACCAGTGCAGCAAAATGGGAGTCAGCAGTCCACAGGCTGCATGACCCATGGCAAGGCTGTTCCTGATCCAGGTTGAATTACAGGGCCGGAGTTGGGCCAAGTTAGCAGCTATCTAACCTTTCTCAAACATACTGCATCTTTCCTGTTCCATGCTTGGATGCGTCTAGGCTCAGGGACCTGCTAGTCACTTTCCACAGGAAGCTGAATGGTCTGTTGTGTAGTGAGCTGGCTCAGAGACTCAAGGCACCTGGTTTCTTCCCCCACCTTTTTCATGAACAAATCTCTGACTTTGTATCCCCTCCTTTCTGTTTTGACTGTAAACTATTTGGGGAAGAGGCTGGCTGTTAGTTAGGGGTCTATGTAGAGCCTGGGACAACAGGAATCCTAATCTCAGTCCTTCCTAAACAAGATTGAGGCCAGGCGCTGCACAGATCAGGGCCCTCACTGAGTGCTGAGTGCTGAGTGGCACGCCTACCCAGAGCCTTAATGTTCTGTTTTGGCACCCAAGGCATGTTCCGATTGGACCACTCCCCTTGCATTTAGCATTTGGGGCCGGTAGCATGAAATGCACCCTTTAATAGAGCAGCTCTATTGAGCCGCTCTGGGACACCTGGGGCAAAGACCTGTTCACCCCGCCATAGTTACAGCCCTGTGCATAGCTCAGCAGAAATCAGGTTTCTGTTGTGCTGGGTGCTGTACAGACCCTGGACTGAGGTGCAGGGTCTGGAGGGGAAGGTAAAAGGGAATAGCAAAAGGACCCTTCTTGCCATTGATTTTACAGGGTGAGCACCCAGATGCTACAGTGATGGGTGGCAGGATAAAATCCTAAGCTCAACAGACAACTAGGGCCCAATTAATTATAAATTATAAGTAGGGCTGATTGTTTCTACTGCGGTGGCAGTCAGGATCTTCAGGCACAGGGCTGGACGCAGGCACTGCCCTGGCACAGTGAGCACGTGGCAGGCATTGCACATTCTTGCTTGGGCCCCATTTGAACCTATGATGCTCACAGTGGCAGGGAATGTTTTCAAGGAGCGGGGGGCCTCTGTTTTCAGGCTTCTTTTCATTTTGTTGTCTCCAGGCCCCAGGATCTCAAAGGCAGACTGCGCAGAGCCACAGCTTTCTGCAGATGCATCTACAAGGACAAAGAGGTGGGTATTGAGGCTGCGGACCATAGGTGTAGTGAGCTGGGTTGGGATTCAGCCTGCTTCCTAGCTCCAACGATTGAGCGCATCACAATGGGGTCACCTTGGCAGCAGGTCATGAGGCTGAATGGTTCACACAGGCTGCTCCCCTGCCCCAGATCTCACTGCTGTAGAAGAGACCAGGGCAAGAGCTAAGTCCAGGAACCTTGAGCCCTAGGGGAGTGCCCCTAGCACTAGAGTTAGGACAGTCCAGCCAGATCCCTGAATCATCCCATGGTAAGGGGAGCTGGGATGAAATTTACACAGGGGGACTTTCCTGTACCCTCCCTCCTTTAGCTGGTTGTGGCAGCTGATCCCTGAAGCCTGAGATATGGCCTTACCTTGGATGATGGGCATCTCTCCTGTGGTCTATAATGTACATACATGGTCTGAATCTCAGCTGTGGGGCAGGGATGGGGGGACAGACAAGACCTTAAGTGCCCTGGGTACTCCCCATATTCTTACCCCCCACTTCCTAGTATAAGGTAGAGCGGCCTTGAGGCTTCTTCAGTATGCACCTGACCTCCTAGAATTTGGAGATAGCCACACCCCTAAGCTACCCCTATGCCAGGCAGGCAGGGGCTGGGCCAGAGTCCAGGCAGCAGTCACATATTAGCTGAGGGTTTTACTTGGAGGGGGGAGTCATTTCCCTCCCTTCCAGAACAGTTGATGGGAGCCTCCTGAGCTCTCATTATGCATCTCTTTGAGCCCCTTGGGGACACTCTTGACTGGTTCCCCCCAGACTATAGGTGCCTCACATCGCCAGCCACGTGAGAGTGTAACACACAGGTCCAGCAGAATTGCACACTTGCATTGCACAATGATGGAGCATGGCATCAGCCTACACTCCTCCCACACGCCTGCCACTTACCCAAGGGTGCTGGTCTGACGCACACTCTTGGCAGTGCTTCACACTCACTTTGCTCCAGTGGGTGTGGGGGACTGGGTGCAGTTGGTCTCTCTGTCAACTCCATGAATCCCAGATGCCTTTCCCTGCATGGTGTGAAAGAACAGAGTAGAATCGAATCCTAGGGTTGGAAGGGACCTCATGAGATCATCTAGTTCAACCCCCTGGGGTTTGAACCCAGGACTATCTGCACCTAAGACAGATGTGCTAGGGCAGAGAAGAGTGGCCCTAATAACCAATTTCCAGAGGGATAGCCGTGTTAGTCTAGTCCAGCAAAAAAACCAAAGAGTCCTGTGGCACTTTAAGACTAACAGATTTATTTTTCACATGAGCTTTCGCGGGAGAAAAGCCCACTTGGCCCCACCAAAGCTCATGCGAAAAATAAATCTGTTAGTCTTAAAGTGCCACACGACCTAATAACCAGCTAGGGCCCCAGCTCTGGCACCACGCCCAGAGAGGCGACTCTTTCCCGGCTGCGGCCAGTGTCCCCGCAGGGGCATCCCTGGTGCCCGGCTTACGGGACCCGAGCCCCGACTGTCAGCGCCAGAGCCCGGCTCTGCTGCAGCAGCGAGTGCCGCGGCGGCCCGCTGGAAGCGCCTGAGCCCTGGATCTTTTCCCGGCCAGGGGCGCGCCTGCCCCCCGGCCCATTCCCGGCACGGATGGAGGATTCCCGACTGCAGCCCCGTGCAGGGGAGAGAAATGAGCCTTGCCCAGGCGGTGAGTTCACAGGTGGGTGCAGGGGGCAGAGATCCAGGACGGGAGGGAGGAGATGGGGGCGGCCAGCCCCCGACAAACCTCTGCTCCAGCGGGGCGGCGGCAGCGGCTGGACGGCGCGGCGGGGACGCGAGTCACGGGCCGCTGGGCGAGGCCGGAGCCTGGCTCGTGGCGCGGCGCCGCCCAGGCAGCCTGCAAAGGCCGGGGGCACCCGCAGCCCCCCCGCCTCGGCGGGGCTTAGCAGTGGGCAGCCTGGGGGGTCAGGACAGGCAGCCGTAAGAGCCGCCCCACATTGGGGGGCAGATGACCTGGGGCAGGGATTTCCCTAACACCCCCTGAAGTAGCTGTCAGCTTGTGTTACACCAAATTAGTGAGCACTCCCCTGCACCCCCACTGCACCCCCCTCCATTTCAAGTCCTGGGGAGAATACTGCCTGGGACCGCTGGACACCGGTTTCGTGTCAGACCCCAGGGGTCAGTTCCCTGCTTCGCCACAGCTTCCCCGCACGGCGGTGGGCAAGTCACTTCTGGGCCTGTTTCCCCAGCTGTATGACAGAATAACCCACTGTCCAGGCAGGGGTCTCAAACTCAAACCAGCACGAGGGCCAAATAAGGACTGGTACGTTAGCCTGAGGGCCACACCCCCAAAAGCTTTTCATACGATATTGCAAATATCGGGAACAATAATGTGGTTGTGGGCCACAGGAAATAGCTTTAGGAGCTGTTGTTTGAGACCTCTGGTCTAGGGGATCAGGAGCTCTTCAGGCAGAGACGCTCTCTCACTATCTGTGCAATGCCCAGCACAACAGGAGCTCTCATCTCAGTCAGGGTGCATGCAGACTTATGGGACCCTGGGCAAATGGGGGAGAGGACAACACCCCCCCCCCCACCTTACACTGAGCAGACTGCCCAGCTGTGCCTGCACAATGAGCAACCAGCAATGCCTGGGCTCTGAGACCAGCCCCTTTCAATGTTTTGATGGCAGTGGGTGGGGCAGCTGCTGCCCATTGGTTTGTGTCCAAGGTTGATGGGGAGCCCAGCCTGGGAGTCAGGTCAAGGCCTCAGGTGAGCATGGGACAGTGACCCTGCCACAACTGCCCAGATTCCCCTTGCAGGCTGCAGAATCTATCTGCCTTCCTTACATCTGTCCCCCCACAACCATCATTATACCTTCCCCAACCTGCCCCCCCTTCTCCCAAAACAGGCAAGGAGCCACCTCCACATCTGCCCTGCACCCCCACCACACCAGCATGGTAGCCTCTGCATACACACTGCACCACCACCACCTAGCAGAAGGAGACCAGGTGCATGGGGGGACCCAGGGACTGGCCTGCCAGCAACTCTGCACCAAGCTGGCAGCTCTGGACAGCATAGCACCCTGCCCTGCTCCATCAAGTTAGCCCAGGACTCAACCCTAAGCTTGCCAACCCTAACCCCTGCGCTGACAGCCCAGGACCACCAGTTTATAGCACTCGTATGTGCAGCGCATCCCTGACCACAGCACCCACCCATAAGGCTCACGCTGTGTCTACTGCCCAGCCCAGCAGGGCCCTAATCTCAGTCTGTGCAGCACCTGGCACCATCTCCTCCCTGTGAAGGCCTGGAAGCTACTCCCCAAGTCACCTAGCAGTACACCTTGTCCCAACTGGATAGGACCATGGGCTCTCCTCCTTCTGTAGTTTCAGGGGGTCATAGCCTCCCAACCCCATCCACACTGCAAGGGTACAAGTCTGCTTCTGCCCTCTTGGTGAAGAAGAGTGGTAGAGGAGTTGTCATTCTGAGGGGTGGATGGACTAGGAGAACAGGAAGGCTTTGGTGGACCTGGAAACGTCACAAAGAAGGAGTCACAGTGATGGGGGGGGGGGGGCGCAGAACTGGGATCATTGGAAGAGGTCAGAGGGGCAGCTGCGTGCTCCAGGGAGTGATTCACAGGGGAGAGGGAGTCCTTGTTGGGGCAGGTTAGGTACCCCTCACACTCTCCATTATGGAACTAGAGTCAGGCTGGCCCTGCCCCTCTGTTTATGATTGTGTGCAGGAACCTGAGGAGACCCAGGGAACATAGGGGTAGGCCAGGAGGGGGAAAGCAGATGTGGGGCCTCATAGGAGGGAGCAGGCTGAGGGGTATGCTGGGAAAAATGTACACTGCCTAGTGAGATAGATTGGGCCATCACGGGGTGCCTGGCAGTGCTGCAGCTCAGACGATGACTAAAAATCAAACCATTTTGGAGGAATGTAACAATTTCACTGAACTTCCTTAGACTGTTCTTGAACTGAACCATCTAGACTTCTCTCTCATCTCATTGCTGGCTGGACAGTCACATGGATAAATTTCAGCCTGAACAGTTTGGACTATTTCCTTTTGTATTAAATTTAGATATTTCAGCTTTGATTAGAGATGAGATTTTTAAATCCTGAGGCTAGTTTTTGGCCAATGCTCACTGCAATTCATAGCAGTAGTTTGGGGAAAAACACTTATTCTAAACATTCCCTCTTCCTCATCCTACCACACGCAACAGGGGCTTTTGGCATTGAGGGGAATGAATGATACCAATTTTGCTGGATTTGTGGATTTTTCAGGCCAGATCATCCTAGTTTGACTTCAGGTCGCAGAACCAGACCCAGGGATTTCTATATCAGTGCCTAACTGTAGATCTACAGCAGTCTTGATTCAAACACTGTACATGATGGAAAAACCACCATGTCCCAAAAGACACCCATGGTTAATTACAGCCAATCATAAAAAAAGGAAAAGAAAAAACTTTTGTCTAGCCAGAATTTGCTCGCTTAAGCTTTCACTCGCTGAATCTGCTTGTTAACACCCACCCCTACATTATTTCTAGCACCTTTCATCCATAGATCTCAAAACACTTTACTCAGATCAGTCTCATTATACCCATTTCCCAGTCTGTGAAATGGGGAAACAGTGACTTAACCTAGCTCACACAGCAGGCCACAGGGAAAATCTGCAGCAGAAAGCAGACTTGTGCATCCCAGTCCAGTACTCTATCCACTAAGCCACATGATCCCCCTGCCTCAGAATGGCCATCTGTAAAATGGGCCTAGGGCATTCTGCCTCGTGGAGTGCAATAGCATAAAATCATCTGTTTAGGAGATACCCAGCTACACTGTCTGGATAGATGCAAGCATTAGACTGACAGAGCAGGCTTAACATGCTATTCGCCTGCCGAAGGAAGTAACATGGAGTTGATTATACAGTGGCCTAATAAGGTGAATGGAAGCCATTTGAAAGACACTGCAGAGCTGAGATATTAAGGGACCTGGGTTTATTGGTAGTCTCAGAGCAGAGCTGATTTTCTTTTAACATCCAGAGAAGGCTCTCCCCCTCACATGACGAGTTTGAAGCCACAGAGACTTCTTACACTTAAGAGAGGAATTTTCCAAAGTTAGCACACTGGGGGGAAATCTGACCTCCCCCATGCCCCAACAAATTTCAATGCCAGCGTTGGTCCCTGTTAGCTAAGTTTCACTTCCAACTCATTTCAAAACACCCCACTACATAACTGCCCCCTCTTTTAAGTCACAAAATCCAGGCACCAGCAGCTCACCATGGCAGGCTGGAAGGGCATCTTCAGAGAAACGACCAGCCAGAACCAGCCTGAAGCACCAAGTAGGGACTGGAGAGGGGAGGAAGCGACAGACAATGGGCTGGAAATGGGCAACATTAACTTGAAGCATAGAGGCCTACAGGGCTGGAGGATTTCCAAGGAGGCCATGGCCATCCTACATCCTCACAAATGGATGCCTGGAACACCAATTCAAACCCACTGATGAAAGCAGGACATTAGTGAGAATTTTGATGAACCAAAGAAACTTCCAGAAGAACAAGGTTATCTGGGGCAGGCCAGGAGAGTTAGCTAGGGTGGGAGCCATTCAGCTTCTCAAGGTTGTACCCCCACTCCCATAATGAGGTACTGCAATCACAAAATGGAATGAGCTTTATTCTTGTGCTTTATATGAGCAGGAATGTGCGAGTTCTTCAGGGTTGGAGTGGGTGATAGGGCTGGAGTCAGACTCAGCAAGGAATGGGTAGTATTGGTCCCCTGGTTCGGATTACAGCTCCTGGGGCTGCCTGAATGACCCCAGCCAGAGGGCAGTGGCGAGAGGAGGCTGCAACGCACCTGGCTGATGAATGGTGCTGGACATCCCCATGATGGGAAGCCAAACAATCCAACACAAGACTGAGGATTTTTCTGTGTGATGCCCCAGTGGCAAAAGCTCCCTATGCAAAAGGACTAAGGTGATTGGCTGCTCACCAAAGGAGCTCCCACGTGGTGCTAAGTGGGGCATCCAGCCCCATGCAGGCATGACTGCGTTTTAACTGGTCCCCCATGCGGGACCATACACATGACTGCTGGTTAAGACTAGGCTGTCGGCACAAAGGAGCCCCTGGGTACACCTCCTGCCAGCAGAGAAATCCTGTTGTACCCCAAAGCAGAAAGCAGTGGGGGAAAAAGGAGGCATGGCTGGAAACTGATTAGGTCACGTTGGTCCGTGCCAGAGACACAGGTCAGGAGTCTCTCTTAATGCAGGCAGGGGCCCAAGGGTGGGTTGCACTTCTAGAAGCACTGTTGTCAATGCCTAAGGAGACCAGGCTGGCTGCCAGTCCAGTGCCTGATTCGCACCACAGCTCACTGATCCTCGGCCAACATTACCTAGGGCTGGGCTGGGCAGCAGGCTGTGGCTGAAGACTGTCTCTGGAACGGGGAAGGGTAGGGATTTCTGTGTATTTTTGGTACCATCCCCTCACTGTAAGGCAGCTGCTGGTCTAGGGAGTTTTCCTGTAGCTTCCAAGAGACACAGCAGCATGGTTCAGTTCTACCAAGGCACAAGGGGAAAGGAGAAGGAAATGAGGAACAGCAGCAGTTACTCTTCTCAGGCCTTGAGGACCCATGCCTTCCTGTAGGTGGGAGGGAAGACACCAAAGTGGTTGCCCTCCCTGGTCAGAGCAGATACAAGAGCACTTGCCTGCGCCCCC
The DNA here is from genome assembly GCA_007922195.1 of Podocnemis expansa. NCBI lineage: Eukaryota > Metazoa > Chordata > Testudines > Podocnemididae > Podocnemis > Podocnemis expansa. The sequence goes on along the minus strand of ML681973.1, from coordinate 30,289,586 downwards.
TGCTGGAGGAGACAATCCCATGTGATAAGTAACCATTAAGGAACCAAGATCTTGATATGGTCTCCAGTCCAGGGGCCATCACATGAGCAGGAATGTGAATCCGGTGGGGTCAGGATGCCCCATCCCGGTGAGAAGGCACTGGCTGGCATGGGTAGGACGTTAAAGCTGCAGTTGGTCTCTCTCTTTTTTTTTTTTTTAAAGTGCTAAAAAAAAAAGGGGGCAAGAGTGAAGGAAAGATTGCAGGGAAAAGAAACAGGTAGAATGAAAGAAGAGAGGGGTCTTGATTTGCAGGCCTAGAGCCGCTCCCAGCCAGCGACAGCTGCAGCAGGAACACAAGCCTTTACAAAGCCCCAGCTCGGCCTTGGCGTGAAGATTTCACTGGGTTTTCTTGTCAGGTGGAGCCCTCGTACCCGATGTGTCGGCTACAGCGGGCCGAGTGACGTTGCCCATGCGGGACGTGGCCTGGAGAAAGGGTGCAGGAGAGAGCAGTTGGTTGATGGGAGTGGCAGAAGCCTCCCAATACCTACCATAGGGCCTTAGCTAATGGGAAAAAACAGCTGCTGCACATGTAACCCAAATTCCTGTTCCACCCTTGGAAAGTTCATATTGTCTACGGAGCTCAGAGGGGAAGGGTGGCCAAGTTTCCAGAACTAAAAAGGTCTCTGCAGGGATCTCCAAATCTGGCCCAGGGCAGCAGGCACCAATGCACCCAGCAGTACCTCAGCATCACATTACCAGAGGGGCTGCACCTTATTAGCTCCTAAAGAGCAGCCAGGTCCCTGCCTCACCCACTCTGCCTTACCTTAAACAGGAGCCTCCCCTCTTCCACGCTCCACAACATCCATGACAAGAGGGCCTAGTCTACCTCATTCCAAGAATCCTCTGCCACAACCCGCACCCACAGACCAACACAGCCCCCTCCCATGCCCACTCTGTACCACCTGCCCACAGTGCTGCCCACCTGCTCCAAGACGAAGTCAGCAGTGGTGTCAATGACCACGCCCAAGTCGCGGTACTGGCCTGAGTAACGGATGTAGCCCCAAGCCAGCAAGGCAATCAGCAGCAGCCCCACCACACAGTTGCAGAGCTGAGCAGCCACATCCAGCCCCATAAAGCCAGTGAGGCCCGAGCCCATGTAGAGAGCCACAATAGCACTGAAGATGACGGCTGGTGTGCGGAAGGTGCTGAAGATGTTCTTGCTCTTGTTGTGCTTGGTGAAGTTCTCAAAGAGCTCAGCCATCTCCTTTTCCAGCTCTGCCTCGTAGCGCTGGCTGAATTCCTTCCCCCCCATTTTCTTAATCTTCTGGAAGTGCTCCAGGGCTGATGCACGGTACTGCTGGTGCTTCTCCTCCAGGATCTCCGGGGAGACGTAGGGCTTATCACCCCCACACGTCTGGGGGGAAAGAAGCATCATATGAAAGGCAACCTTAGCTCACAAACAACTGCAGGGAGCAGTTGTCTGGACTCTGGACAACCAAGTTTTCTCCCTAGCTCTACAATGGAAGTGCAGTCTCATGTATTAGAACAAGAAGCTGGGGAGTCAGGACTCCAGGGTTTTTTCCCAGCATCTAACATCTTTAAAAACCTTGCTGAGAACAAGCAAAATGAGCTGACCCACCAAGGGGCTCAGCTGGGAATTGACATCCAGCATGCAGGGGAAGCAGAACACATGCATGGCTCAACCAAGTAGACACTGAGCTTGGCTACCAAAGAGACACCAGCCCCCCACAACCTCACACACCTGCTCCATCTTGTTGTAGTACATGTCCTTGGCAGAGGCCACAGCTGCTAAGTTATTGGCTTCCGCGGTGGCCTGCAGAAAGAGGGGGGAAAGCAAGCTGCTGATCATCACTACTATGAGCACCACTGCAGACTTCGTGAGTGCAATACCTCCTGTTGCCTCTGGGGCTGCTGAAGCTGCTGCAGCACTGCTGGGGACAGTACCACCTGCTCATAGACTATAACAGACGCGGCCAAACTGTGGCTCGGGAGCCACACGTGGCTCTTGAATGAAAAAGTGTGGCTCACAGAAGAACGTCAGCAAATCAATTTAGTAGGCAAAAGTATACGGCTATATGCCTCAGTGCAGCTCTTGAAGGTTTAATAATCAATGTATGTGGGTCTTGAGTTCCATAAGTTTGGCCTCCCCTGGACTATAAGGTCAGAAGGGACCAGTCTGACCTCCTGCACAATGCAGGCCTCGAAACCTCACCCACCCACTCCAGCAATAAGCCTCTAACCTATGACTGAGTTATTTACCTCCTCAAATCAAGATTTAAGGACTTCAAGATACAGAGAATTCACCAGTAGGTGAGCCATGCCCCATGCTAGAGGAAAGCGAAAAACCCACAAAGCCCTAGCCAATCAGCCCTGTGGGAAAATTCCTTCCCGACCCCAATTATTGTGATTAGTTAAACTGCTGCCTCTGGGAAGCACTGGAGCCCGTACAGACCTGGCAGGGTTCATTGCCAGCTGCTATCACTAGGAAGTTGAACTGTATTAGCAACCATACTTAACCCTCTCCACTTTGCTCTCCACCAAGACCACCCTCTGGCATGGGCAGCCAGGGGTTAGTTTTGATGCACAGCATGAGCTGATAAGCAGGATCTATCTTTTGGCTGAGGACTGGCACCAGGGGAAAGCAGGGCTGGATTTTCCCTGCCTGCCTTCAGCAAGGCTAGACATGCTCACAGTCTCTAAGGGAATCACTTCCAGCCCTTTGGGACACAGTTCCCAGAGCCTTCTGAGACAGGGGAAGGCAGCTGATCTTCAAGGCATGCTGTTCAGCTTCTCCCAGAGAAACATTCACCGTAGTGCCCAATGGCCAGAGTAAAAAGAGGCTTCAGGGTCCCATCACTGCCACTTCCCCATGGTGCTAATTAGCCCCAATTAACCAAACTCACCTGAAGCATGGATTTAGGGTGAGGCAGATCCTCTCCTTGGTAGATCTTGATGTAAGCCTGGCAGGGGATAGAGTGACAGCAGTGAAAGCAAGTTACAGAGCTAAGAGATTCAGGCCGTGATTTTTGACTAAGGTACTTATATAGCTCCAATCACAATCTTTAACATTTTTATTCCCAGTACATTCCCATGAGGCAGGGCACTGCTATTCTCATTTTACAGATGGGGAAAAACAAGGCATGGAGGGAGAAAGTGACTTGCCTAAAGTCACCTGGGAAATCAGTGATGGAGCGGGTTTTTCCTCAGTCCCCAGTCCAAGGAAAATGCTCCAACCAATGGGTAATCCTGCCTCACACACCTCACAACAGGAACTCACAGGCCAGTGCCCAATGATCTTAATCACTGCTCCTGCAATCTTAATCAGAGGCCCAGAGCCAGCCTGCATCAGACCACTGGCAGATCTGAACTGGGACCCTATCTTTGACAGGGGCAGCACCAGAAGCTTGCCAGGATCCCTGCAGTGATGGAATAATTTGTCCCCCAGGGAGAAACTTCCCCCAACTTCCACTGCTAGAAGGCAGCTTGTCCAGAATCAGGAAAGGTTTGTAACCAGAGCTGATGCAGATTTTGCAACAAAATAGTCTTCCATTGGGGGAAAAAAAAAAAATGTAGTTGAAATAAAATATGTTTTGCAAGAGGGTGGTGTTTGACAAGAAGTCAAAACTTAACTATTTCATTGCTCATTTTGTCACAATAAAATACATACATTTCATTTCTATTTGATCATTTTGTTTTGACTTTTAAGTATAAAATTTGTATATTGAATTTTTATATATTACATATTTTAATTTACTGTAACATGTATATTACACATAATGCATAATTGCATATGTAAATATTTAATATATGTCATTTAATATAATGCAAAAGATATATTTTAAATAATATACAATGCTAAGATATTATATCAAAATATTATATTACCTGTAAAAGTCCAAATGAAAAGAATCAAAATGATCACATAAAAAGGAAAGCCTTTATCTCATCAAAAAGCTTCCATGGTCCCCAATCAAAATGTGTCAGAATTTTTATTTTGCCAGAAATTTTGGCTTTTTGGTCCAATTTCCAGAAGAAAATAAAACAATTCCAAAACATTGGCATTCCCTGCAAAATGGAAATCCTGGTTTCCAACAAGCTACAGCTTTAGTGTTGCTGCCACCTGCTGACTCAAGAAAGGCAATGCATCAGAGAAGCTATCTTTTTCACAAATTTCCAAAGGGATAGGTCTAGTCCAGCAAAAAAGAGTCATGTGGCACTTAAAGACTAACAGATTTATTTTTTGCATGAGTTTCGTGGGAGAAAATCCCACTTTGTCAGATGCTTCGAAGATCAGCATCTGATGAAGTGGGACTTTCTCCCACGAAACTCATGTGAAAAATAAATCTTTAAGTGCCACACAACTCCTTATCTTTTCACGTTCATCCTGGATCCTGCCCACCTTGAAATACTCCAGCAGGCCCCGGCAGGTGACCTTGGAACCGTTGATCTCCTTCTCCAACAGTTGCCCAGGGTCTAGCACAAAGGGGATGAGCTGCTGGAGATGCTCCTTGAACTCAGCAGCAATGTCTGCATTTGGGCAGGAAGGAATGAGAGACATGTCAAGAAACCAAGGTACATATTCTTGTATCAGAGCAACAGGCTGCTCGGTTTCTCCTCTGACATCCCCTGTGAAATAACCCTGTTTCCCAGATGGGGGAACTAAGGTGCAGAGAGGAAATGTGACTCACCTCGAAATCACACAGAAGCTGTGGAAGAGCTGGGACTTGAACCCCAGGCTCCCAAGCTGGTTGCAAGATCCAGCGGAGTGCTGAACCATGCCTGACCACTAATACACAGGACAGAAATTAAAAGACTCCCCACGAATTAAAGGGAACACCTTGATACCAAAACCTAGTCTGAGTGTATTTCTCTCTGAGGTCATCATCTGGTCCCCATCGCTGTTTGTTACGTTTTCAGAGAAGTCCACTGGTGCTTTCTCCCATGCTGCCTGTCACAACAGTGAGACTCACTGTAAACATCTCATTCTACATCTTCAGAACCCTCCTCAAAACACTCCTCTGATGTGAGGCCAACACCACCCTTGGCAACACTTAGGCCACTGCTGCACTAAGACCACCACCCACCATGCTGCCTGGGGCTGTCTCACAGTTTCCTCGTGCTCGCCCATCTGTCTGTCGTCCTGGGTTTTATCCTTAGATTGTAAAATGTTTGGGGCAGGGACCAGCTTTTTGTTCTGCTTGCACAGCACCTGGCACTACGCAATACTTGCCCATGACTAGCACTCTGTCCCAGGCACTATCACAATTTATTGTCATAGTTATTTATAATGAGAGGTGGGCAACATTTTTTGACCCATCTTTTTTCAGTGAAAAAAGCAGATAGGAAAAGGCAGACACATTTGATCAATTTGCACCAATTTTGGCAAATTATTTAAGACAAAAAAACCCTAAAAACCCTAAATTATTTAAGACAAAAAAACTAAAATCAATTTAAAAACAAAGAGCTATTTTCATTTCAAAATTACTTTTACTTTTATATTTAGCATTTTTAAGAAGAGGGGAAAAGGCACAAAAATGGAAACGATTATTTTGGGTAGATTCTTTTCCTATTTTTTTTTCAGAACAGCCAATGAAAAATCCATTATTTGTACACTTCTGCTCGTAACCAGAGCAGAGCATATTTTTTGCAGACAGAGAGGAGAATTGCACGCTGATGAAACCCCTTTAAAAACCAGTCTCCAAGTGCTTATAAAAAAGCAAACACAGACACCCCAGTGTTCCAAGTCTACAGATCCTGGAGGCTGGGCTCTAGCTCTCAGTGGTTGTGTCACATCAACAATTTCAGTGCCTTGGTTAGGAAGAAACCACCATGAGTCCATGCAAACAGTGCTGTATTACCCATTCTGGATTTTGGTAGCAGCAGAATCAGTTCTGAACAGCCTACCTTTTAAACGCCCATCAAAGCCAGGGCTAGTGGCCACCTTGAGTCCTGGGTGCGGGAGGAGGAAGCAGTTGACGTTGGTGAAACAGGAATGGATGTGTCTGCGGACATTCTGGATCTCCTCGTGCTGATGGGTCTTCACCTACCAGCAGACCAACATCCCACACATGCCATCAGTCATCCCAGCTAGCCCCACCTTCATGCTAGAGTCGTCCCCCTGTGTTGCCAGTGAGGGCTGCCCACGGGCCAGACCCAAAGATCCTTCCCTGCCCCACTGGACAGCCTGGATCAATGCCACAGTTGAGGTGAGCTGAAGAACATCCCTTCTGACTCAGCCACTAATAACAGCTTCCCAAGGAGGTGCTGCTGAATCTCTCTGCTGGGAAAATGGAAGCCTGAGGGATGGGGGCTCAGTCCATACACTAGGAATAAAGAGCTACGGCTGGCACAGATTTATATCGTGCCCCCCTCCCCCATGCAACTCTGCTGACTTCAGCTATCTGCCATTCTGCAGGGCTCACAAGCGAGACACCAAGGCCCAAAAGCTGAAGGATAAAGCAGGAGCAGCATCCAAAAGAATGGAGCTTCAGGTACAACACAGTCAAGAACCCAGGAGAGCGTGATTTCAGACAGGCCCATGGAACACGCCTGTCTCGGGGCTGCAGGCAGATACAGGGCAGGTGAGTTCAGTGCTGGATTTAGGTATTTTGGAACCCACGGCAGCATCCGGAGCAAGGAGCGTGAAACACACCCAATGGAGCCACTTGACATGGAACCTGGGGCTCCACCCTACTTATGGCCTTGCATAAGTTGTTACACCACATGCTCAAGTTCTGGGCTACAAATGACCCTCAACCGAGCGGTGCACCAAATGTGCTTACCCACTCAGATCAAGCCCGTGTGGCTGCTCTGGCCAGCCCTTACCTCCAGCCGCTTTTCCAGGAAGTTCATTCCCCCCTCCAGGCCATAGGGATACTCGTAAGGGAAGCTCCAGTCCCGGATCAGGAACATCAGGGTCTGTGAGAGATGGGAAGGCAAGTCATGGCAGGTTTAGCCATAGGCTGTGGGAATGCGCTTGCTCTGTCTCACCTGGCTGGAACTGACTGGGAGCAGTGATGACAGCAGGGGGTAAGAGCACGGGGTGCCAACTCCTGGCCCCATAGGAAGCAGAACTGGTTCCACAGAGATGGACACAGATAGCCCATGGGGCTTTGCTCCAAAGAGGGGCTGAGGGTGTGGGGCCACAGAGCTGGGGAGAATGGGATTCATTTGTGTGCTAACTGGTGAGGAAGCCTAAGTCACAGATACAGCTTCCCCATCCCTGCCACAGCACTACCCCCCTAGGGGGAGAAGGGAATTTAATCTCCAGGCTCCATCAGCTTTTTCTGATGGAAAATGGGCTGAGACCAGTCAAATTCATTTCACAGGCACCTGCCAGGAGACATTTTGGCTCTGAGGCTGGTTAGTGCCACCAACTCTCTGTAATAGGGTGCCCTGCCCCTTTAAGGCTCAAGGCCTAGAGCTAGCCAGCCCTGTCCACTAATCCGCTATAGCTGAAACTACAGAGAGCTGCAGGGAAGAAGGCGCAGCCAGAAGGCAGAGCAGAAAGAAGGCGAGTCCAGTCTTGTGTTTGCTCCAGCTGCTCAGGCCAAGACTGGGGTGAAGGAGGCTCCTCCCCTGATACAGAAAGCCATGTGAATTTCTGCTGCCTGGGAGAGAAGGAATGTGACACTTCACAGGGAGAGGAGACCATGGAGAATACAGACAAGAAATCCTCAGATAGGAGGAGCTGGGCCCAGCTGGAGTCTAGATGAAAGAGCCTTTATTTTGAGTTGATTTGGACTTAAAAGTCCAAACCCCACCAGAGACTTTTAGACCCATGGAATTCTTAACAGGCCCTGAGAGATGAGGAAACTGAGGCAGGGTGGTGCAGTGATGGCCCGAACAGTTAGACATTTGCACTGAGTAAGGACCACAGTGAAACATGAGGACAGTTTGTGACCCTCTAGTGGTCAATCCCCATTTTCTTAGTTGCTCTGCAGACACCCTTGTGCCTGCTAAAATAGGCAGAGTAATGGACAGTGACCACCATGCCCCTCCAGAGCCACAGTCTGTTGCTGCAGCTGTTCAGAGAGCAGAAATCATGTTTAAATCCAGAAGTCAAGCATCCAAGTCCCAATGACCAACAGATCCATAACACAACCAACAGGCAAACACAATCACACTCCAGTTCAACTGCCCTGTTGGCTTATGGGTAATGATGAAAAACCTCCACCCAAGGAGCAAAACCCCTGGATACTTGCATTCCTGGCCTAGCCCAATTTCCCCCCTGCAGTCCTGTGTAGCAAGGAGCTTCCCAACCCTCCCTGTGTGCTCATTTCCCTCTGGACTGCAGAGCATGGGGACAGGCCCGGATGCAGGGCATACCTGGAACGGCTTGAGGAAGATCTCATCCATGGCTAGCCGCCCATACTCTGTGAAGAGCTGAGGAAGCAGAGAGATCAGTGGTTAAGTGACAAAACAAGGGACTGTGACAGCTGGAATGGCCAGGGAAGGGTATTGCTGAGGGCCGGTCAGAGATACAAAGCCACACACACAGATTGACACCTTAGGTCATCATAAGCCAGCAGAGATGTATAGATTTTATGGCCAGAAGAAAGCATTAGATCATCTAGTCTGACCTTCTAGACAACATGGGTCACATAATGTCATCCAGTCCCCCAGCACTAAGCCCAGTAACTTAAATTTGACCAAAGCATCTTCCAGAAAAGCTCCAGTCTGAATTTGGAAACATCACCACTTCTTTTGGGGGTTTGCTCCAAAGGACAAGCACCCCCACTATGAAACACCAGTGCCATATTTCCAATGTGAATGTGTCCAGCCATCAGTTCTCATTCTGCCTTTCCCCACCAGGTTAAAGAGCCATTTAGTACCTGGGATTTTCTCCCTGTGAAGTTACTTGAACACCGTGATCAAGTCAGCTCTTTATCTTCTTTTTGAGAACCTAAACAGATTGAGCTCCTTAGGTCTCTCACTGTCAGGCATTTTCTCCAGTTCTCTGATCCCTTCTCTGGCCCTTTTCTGTACCTCCTCCAATTTTTCAGCATGCTTTTTCAGAAGTGCACGCCAGAACTGGACACACTACTCCAGTGTTGCTTTCACCATTGACATATTCAGAGGTAAAATCCTCTCCCTGCACCAACTCATAACTCCCCTGTTTTGACATCATCACTGGCTGTTTTGGCCATAGCATCCAACCACTGGAAGGATCAATCTTATCATGCTGACCCAGCCACCCATCTCAGAGCTGGCATTAACCCTCTTGGAGCTCCAGGTGGAGATACAGCCAGTGCCAGTCACCATCTACCCAGCAACTCCAGGCCAGATAAGAGCCCTGCCTTGCTTGCACCCCAGCCAGGCCTACCAAAGCTACTTAAGGGCTGCAGCTCCAAAAGGCATTCAAAGAGCTGTTTCAGGGTTGCCTCAGCTGTCTGAGGATGCTCCCCTTGCCCTCAGGTCTGAGTTTAACCTCCTCATGTTACAAGACCCTCAGTCCACTCCCCAGTACCTGCAGTTGCTGTAGGTCATCCTCCTGGATGTTCTGGGACAGGTTATAGATCTGCAACAAAAGAAGGTATTGTTACTTTCAAGCACCCTCCAGGGAAGCCACAGAGCTGATTCAAACCTCCCTTGCCATCACCTCCCGGGCAACCAGATGGGGATGGTGCCACCAAGCTCTCCAGTCATGGTGCTGGTACCCTAACATTGTGTCCACATATCTCCCTTTCCCAGCCCCTCCCTGGCACTTTCTTTGGCCTCTTCTCGCAAGCAGGGTACCCCACTCCCAAAGTTATTCCTGCACCAGCCAGCCAAGCACATTATAGAATAACAGATTCATAGGAACTGGAAGGGACCATAAGAGGTCCTCAAATCCAGTCCCCTGCACTCATGGCAGGAGCAAGTATCAACTAGACCACCCCTGACAGGTGTCTGTCTAACCTGCTCTTAAAAATTTCCAGTGATGTAGTCCACCACCTCCCTAGGCAACTTATTCCAGTGGTTAATCACCCTGACTGTTAGGAATCTTTTCCTGATGTCCAAATTAAACGTCCCTTGCTGTAATTTAAGCCCATTAGTTCTTTTCCTATTATCAGCAGTTAATAATTTTTCTTCCTCCTCCTTGTAAGAACCTTTGAGGTACTTGAAAATGGTTATCGTGCCCCCCCTCAGTCCCCTCTTTCCTAAGCTAAACAAGCCTCATTCTTTCAACCTTTCCCTTATAAGTAAAGTGTTCTAGACCTTTAATCATTTTTGTTGCTCCTCTCTGGACTTCCTCCAATTTGTTCACATCTTTCCTGAAAGGAGGTGCCCAGAACTGGACACAATACTCCACTTGAGGCCTAATCAGCATGGCGTAGAGTGGAAGAATTACTTCTTGTGTCTGGGTAAAGTTCATGGCTCCCAAACACCCACACTGAAATCTCAGCAAGTTCATAGTGGAGCCCTCCAACTTGGAGTGAGTCTGTGGGATAGTGGGACATCACCCCCGCAATTCGTAGTGGGGACAGAGATCTCCCAGCCACAAACTGCTCACAGACCCTCATGGCACAGCTTAAGGTCCAAAGACATGAAGTGACCATCTGCATAGTTCCCTAGCAGGCTGGAGAGACGGCAAGCCTTGAGCTACGCCGACCAGCCCTGACAGCCTCAAGACACATTCCCTACCAGCAGGGCCACACACCAGGCATCTCCAGGCTAGGGATGGTTTCCCTTGTCTAATCCTAGGGCACTACCCTCTGCATGGCTCACCTGGACGGAGCTGGTCATGGTGCTGAGTGCAAAGATGGTGGCACAGTCCTTGACGGTAGACTGGCTGTCAAAGGCACCCTGGGTGTCCATCAGAACCACTGCCACCTGGGAAAGAGGGGCACAGATTGGGGTGTAAAAAGGAGGGCCAGATACGATTAGAGAAAGCACACAGCTCTGCCCCATGCTAAAACCCAGGGAATCCCCAGCTACAGCTCATTATGAGAGGGATAATGCTCCCCTCCTGAGTGGGAAGACCTCATCCAAGAAAAACGTGTTGTGCATTGTCAGCATGGCCTGGGGGAAGGTTTCCCAGCTTACCACTGAGAAAGAAGGGATCACTCAAACTGTCATCCCAACAGCCACTAACTCTATCCCTCCCCCAGCATGGCACACGGATCTGCTCACTGACCTGATACCATCTCAGCCCAAGTTGCAGCCTCCAGCAGATTCCATGGGGTAGATGCACCAGCTTGAGCAAATGGCAGGAGCCAAAGCTCAGCAGCTGGAGGAGAGGTCTCGCCACAGATCAGAGGCTGGCTGAGCCACAAGATCTGTGACCCTCTTCCATAATACTGCAAGCCTGGGGGGCTGCCCCATCTGTGCTTCAAAGTCAAAGGTGCAGCACCCCCACCACACATGGTCCCTACACCTTATACCTCCACTCAACCAGACACACATCACCCCAACCCAATTCCCCCTTCCCCCGCCATGCACATTCCCCTGCCCCATTCCCCACCCCTACCTTTTTCCCATCTGGCTTTTCCACGGTGAACACTTCACTCCAGATCTGGATCCCAGTGGTCTCGGGGTCTGAGCCCCCACGCCATGAAAAGCCAAGCAGGGGCTCATCCTCTTGCCCCAACCAACTGGGTGTGCTGCCTTCCTTCTGTGAAACAAGCAAGAGGGGGGATTCTCAGCCCAAGAGCCAGGGTGGGTTGGCTAGAGGATGCACTCTCTGTGGCAACAGGGCAATGTCTCACCCAGGCATACATGGAACACAGCAACAGCACACTACAGGAAGGGGCTTACCTGAGTGTACAAGTAACGCAGCATGAAGTCTAGAAGGAAAGATTTCCCCTTCCGGAAGGCCCCAGCTACTGATACCACCACCACGTCCATGTCCCGGATGGATTCCTGCAGCAGCACCCGGCTCAGTGCCTTTTCATCCAGCTCAAAGGAGTGGGCTTCTTTGTGCACCAGGACGATCTGCACTGGCCCAGGCTTCCCTCGCCCCATGGTGTCCTCACCTGTGGGCACACACACTGCTCAGGGGGCTGCCTGGGAAATGCTGAAGGGGAGGTGCAGCTTGAAAGACTCTTCCAGGAAGGGGGTTAAATTAGTCTACATCTGGCTGCTGGGGGGGGAGGACGGGGTGTTGCACCTTTCTCTGAAGCATTTCATGCTGCCCAGAGGTGGGATACCAGGCTAGCTAGACCCATGGGACTGATCAGATATGGCTCTTCCTATTGTCCTCTGCATACAGAGGAGGAACCATAGCCCTGGGCTTACCTATACACCAGCCATCCCCCAAGCACAGATATGGGGTTAGGGATAAAGCTTCTTGTTTTCTTTTTGTGAACACAGCCCTGGGGGGCTAAGTTCCACCCTCTACTCAGGGGAATGATTCCTTTGTGAATCACACCAAAGCCCAAGGCCTGGGAGAGTCTGAAGAGATGCTACAGGGCCCCACACTCCTGAACTGGGGCTTGTGCCTTCCACATCAAGCTGATCAGAGAGAGCAGGGCTGGTCAGCTATATGCAACTTGCTGAGCTGGATGCTAAAAACCAAGCCCAGCAGGATCTGGTCATGAGTTGGGTGAGCCCAGGGATGGCATATAAAGCTCCAAGTACCAGGGCTGCCGCTGCAAGCCTGCCAGCTCCCCAACCTCATCCCCACATGCTAGTTGCTCATGAGAGCTGAGGTTACAATACTCCATGTCATCACTGCACAAGATATTACAGCCCATCCAGCCTTTGCAGCAAGCCACAGCACAAAGGCGCAGGACACAGCCAAGGATGGGATGTTCCATGGTGTCCAGCTGGTGAGAAAGAGCTCAGAGCTGCTCTTTTCTCAGGACAGGAAACCTCTGGAACCAGAAAGATTTGGAGAGCAGGGTGAGGCTGGATTACTTTCACTGCAGTCTTCTTTACAGAGCAGCACCCTGCTGCCAGTTACAGCCATGAATCCAGTGGGGCTAAAAGAACAGGGTAAATTCAGGGAGAGGCCTGCTCACCAGTTAGGGACTTAAATACCCACCCCTACAGCCCAATGTCTACGTGCCAGTCTGGGAGGACTTCTGTCAGAGTGATTGGCTCCCTTGCTGGGGCTGCACCTGCTCCTCAGAGTATGTCTTCAGAGCCAGGTTTTTTCCCTTGGTGTTACCCCACCTCTGTCCCATTCACACACAAAAACCCTCTCCATGGAGCTTAGTAGCCTGGCTAGGGCTGGGTTAAAGTCCAGGTTCTGCTTCCACTCCAGCTAGTAACCCATCCACTTTGACTGTGAGTGCTGCCAGTCCCGCCATGCCTTCTCACCACCCCCACAGAGACCCCCACAGGCCAGACAAGTTCCCCTACATTTCACTGGGGAAGAATCACAGAGCAGCTCTTCATGCTGAAGCACAAAGAACCATGGGGTATGCCCCCCAAACTCCCACACCAGCAAGGGCAGCAGTGAGGAGAGAGTAACACAGATAAAACACTGCAGTGTCTCCTCGCACCCGAGCCAGGCTGTCCCGGGTGCCCATCATCCAGCCAAGTGCAGTGACCGGATAGCCTGACCCTGGGTTCAACGGTGGGCTAGAAACTAAGGCCCACGTGGCTCACTCAGCAGGTCTGGGTTCTACCCCTGGTTTTGCGCCTGACTCCCCATGTGACCTAGGGCAAGTCACTTTCACACTCTATAGCAGGGGTCTCAAACTCAAATCATCACGACGGCCACATGAGAACTAGTATGTTAGCCTGAGGGCCACACCACTAAAACCTTTCCATACAGCAATATTGCAAATATCGGTAACGATAGTGTCATTGCAGACCACAGGCAATAGCTTTAAGGGCTGCATGCAGCCTTCAGGCTGGGTGTTTGAGACCACTGCTCTATACCTCCAATTCTGCACCTGCAAAATGGGCATAATAATGAAAAAATGCAGGGGCATAGTGGAAGGAGTGTTGATTTTAGGCTGCTGCTTTGTGCCATGGTGGCTCTCTGACGGTCTTAAGAGGGTCTCTTAGCTACAGCCACAGGGAGGCAGTTACTGTAAGGCAGCCTCATTCAGCACATTCCCAAGAGGAGGATTTGAGGCATGAATGACAACGTGCTGCAGTTGCACTAGCTCATCTCTCTCACCAGCAGAAGTTGGTCCGATCAAAGAAATTACCTCACCTGCACAGTCCTTCTAATATCCTGGGACCAATAGGCTACACCACCATTTCCCAGCTAGGTACTGTACTTCCAGACAGTGATTAAGTTACCCCTTCATCTCCTCTTTAAGATAAACAGATAGAGCTCCTCAAGCCTGTCACCGTAACCCTGTTTTTCTGATCCTTTAATCATTCTCATGGGTGGCTCTTCACTAACCCAGCTTTATCAACAACCTTCTTGAATTATGAGCACCAAAACTGGATGCAGCATTCCAGGAGTGGTTGCACCAGTGCCAGATACAGACAGAACAAAACCTCCCTTCTCCTGTGGATTCCCCTCTTTATATGTTCAGGTTCTCCTTAGCCTTTCTTGCCACATCACCACACTGGAAGCTTGTGTTCAGATGATTAGCCAAGGGTTAGGATTGGACTGTAAAGAGATCACAGGTGGATGGGGTATGGAGTAAGCATCTTGGAGGAAGGAAGTGGGGAGCCTGTGCTGCATGAGTGACTAACATCACAATCTATGCCCCTGGATAAAAGTCCCCACAGCACTTTGCAGGCATCCATCTCTCCCAACTTCCATTCCCCAGATGACAGAGATGTGGAAATAGAGGGGAATGGCTTGCCCTGAGGCATGAGCACCCAGCTACCCCCTGCTTTGATGACAATGATGCTTGTTAGTCCCATAATTTAGAAAATGAAATTTGATGAGCAATTAGCCAGTTCAAGATCTCAGCAGGGGATCAGGGCAGTGTGGAGATGCTGGTTAGCAAGAGGAGCTTCTGTGTGGGGGATGGTCCCTTCTCCCCAGTAGGCTCCATCCTCCACTGCTTTTTTATTCGCTACTTTGCCCTCCCCCTCTAGTCTGTACTATCTCTTAATTAAGCCACATGTGACTGACATCTGTCATATGTGGTTTGTCCTCTCTCTGGGGGCAGAGTGACTTGTGCAGTGGAGTGGTTTATTTGGGTAGATTCAAAGGGGTGGCCGTGTTAGTATAGTTCAGTAAAACAAACAAACAAGGAGTCCTGTGGCACTTAAAAACTAACAAATTTATTTTTTTCATGAGTTTTTGTGGGCAAAAATCCCACTTGGTCAGATGCTTTGAAGATGGGTGAACTTACAGAATTTATTTACAGAATTATTTGGGTAGGGTTTTGCTTATTAATGGCCCACCCTTTGTGTTCTTCCCTTGAGAACAGAAAGGAGAAGATCTGCAAGAGATCATCTGAGAATCAGCTGGAATCCTGTAACCTGAAATCCTGCTAGCAGGAAGGACCA
Organism: Podocnemis expansa; assembly: GCA_007922195.1. Lineage (NCBI taxonomy): Eukaryota > Metazoa > Chordata > Testudines > Podocnemididae > Podocnemis > Podocnemis expansa. Next base: position 30,274,232 of record ML681973.1, on the reverse strand, counting down.
GTTCTGCCCAGATCAAGTCTCTCCTAGGCTTTCCAATGCGTCAATAGTTAAGGTCAGTGAAAGACCAAGAAAGACATCATGGTGGGATCCACAGATGTCTGGGGGAAGCCAAATCACAGGCTACAACCTAAAGTTTCTGGATTCCAGGCTGGGTTCTTTTCAAGGATGGGAATGACTAGGAAACAGTCACAAACCATATTTTGGAGATGGTGCCTCAATATGTCCTCGCTGCTCCTTTGAATTCAATGGGTCCTGACCGGACAGCCAAACATCAGCGTCCAAGCTCTTATGAGCAGAGCCCATCTCTGGCAGTACCTCTCTGTGCAGCCCATAGACCTGTGGTGCCCCTCCTTCTTAGTCGGAGGTGTCTGCACAGCACCTGCCCAACAGGGCCCCCTTCATCTTAGGGTCCCACAATCTCAGCTGGGGAGACTGTACAGTGCCCAGCCCAATGGGGACCTTCCAATCTCAGCTGCAGCCCCTAGGCGCTACCATAATTCTGCTAATAACACACACACCTTAATAGGTCCCAGTCGCAGGCCAGGAATCTGCTGTAATACACAAAGTAAACAACAATACACTAGCTCCTTTTTATCTACTTACCCAGTGCAGTAAATGAGCAATTAGCATCCCTTTTATGACACCGTTTAACACACAAGCTTACAGCACGTGGGTTTATGCAGGATTCAGGCAGCAAGCAAAGTGAGTGCAAAAGTCCCAGAGCCATTGGCAGCATGACTGAATCTCTAGTGAGCATGCAGCCCAGAACAGAGGGGCACCGACACAGCTGTCTGTGGGGAGCCTGGTACTGGGACAGAAGGCAGCTGTGGGCCAGGATTGAGGGTATCACCAGAGCTGTCTGTGTGAAGCCTGGGGCTGCAGGTCAGGATTATGGGCTACTGGCTGAGCTCGGAGGGGCAAGGCACCTAGGCCTAGGATAGCAGGGGGCTGTGGGTCCACACTGAGGGCCACTGGCAGACCTGGGTGAACAGAAAGCTTATCCTGGCCCTGCATTATGCCTCACTCTCTCAAGCACCACCCTCACATCCTCCTCTGTGGTAAACAAATAATGCTAACACAACATGAACACAAGCAAATGTTTCAAACCAGAGCTCTAAGAGGCTTCACCCAGTGTCAGCAAGTGAGAAGAGATGGAGAAAAAACAAAAACAGCCCTTCTGAGGCTTAGCAAAGTCCTGATACTCCAACACTGGCACCATCCTTCAGTCGATACAGCGGGCAACAGGTCTGGTATCAAATTTCTGGAGTGCTGGTGCACATGTCACTGGGGCAAGAAACCTCAGGGCCTCAGAGCTAGGAGAGACCATGATGGTTACATAAACATGGTTAGAAGCTCAGGACCCTGTGAGCAGAGAGCCCAGAACTGAGGAGTGTCAAGAAGGTGACATGGGGGTTCATTGCACGGGGCCCCAGCTACTCAGTTAGCAGGGGGCAGCTTGAGCCCCAAAGAAGCAATTCAAGGTGTTAGCAAGAAAATCTGATTGCAAACCAGCATTATGCATTTGCAAGAAAAAGGATTTGCAAAACATTTGTCATGCTAACCATTTGCAACACAGTAAACATCCACAAAGCCACCTCATTACCCTCCTTCTAACTCTCCTTTGCTACTGAGATAACAGCCTATCATACTGACTTGGACCATCTCATGTTTTCCCTTGGCCTCTCCGTTTGTTAGCATTCACCTGTTGTCTCTTGCCTTCTACTTAGATTGAAGGTCTTTGGGGCAGACAACAGCTTTTTGTTTTGCTTTTATACTGTGCCTAGCAGAATGGAGTCCTGCTTTTGACTGGAACTCTTAGCATGACCACAGTATAAATAACTCACCATCAAGCATTCACAACACAACACAGCATTCATCACACTTTAACACAATACAATTGGGATTGCACAGCAAGCTCACTCAGCATGCCTGAAGCACATCACAAAAGGTTTGCCAACCTGTCAACATTTCCCACATCACACCTTGGCCCTGCAAAGCAATACAACACTTGCACAGTCCAACATATAGCAACATTTCCCTATTCAATAGTCACCAGGCCATACATTTGCAAATGCAAGAGGGTCGCAATGTAACCCAGCACAGGTCAGCTGGAAGTTAACCAGGGCACCGAAACGGCTGCACACACAGAGTTTTGCGCCAGGCTTCCCTGCAAATGCTTCAGCTAAGATGAAATTCACTAAAAAGTAGTCAAAAAAGCCCTGCCTGCACTGATGACTAAGTGTTAAACTATGGCTCGTGTTTCCTCCCCTCCTCCCATCTCCTCTTGAAATACGAACTTCCGTGAAAGGGAAAAGGCAGCACCACACACACCCAAAATTACTTGCATGTTATTTCCACTGCCTGGGAGTCAAAAATCACAGAGCTACTGAGTCTGCCCAGCCCACCCTGCACCAAGTCAGGAAATCAGCAGGCCTGCTTTGCATTAACTAAGCAGGGGATCCAGAGGGCTCCTTGCGCCATCCAGCACAATTTGCCAGTTTCCAATGCCGTGCTAGGAAAACAGCCCCTTGTTTCATAAGCAACAAATTACGCCCCATCTCAGCCGCTCTTCAAGTCAGTATAGGAGTAGGCCTCTATGCTAGAGAGGTGCACATAAAGACAGCCAGCCATGGAGATGGAACTGGCTATAAACTATCACCGCACACAGCGGTACTGTCTGTCAAGGTGAAAGATGCCCAGTCCCTGCATGCATCATACTTGCCTCTGCCATCGCCTCAAAGAGAGATCTATCTCCAGTACATACACGGTCCTTATTACCATAGGCACCTCATAATCTTCACACCTGCCCTGTGAGGCAGGGCAGCACTATTATGTCCATTTTACAGGTCAGGAAACTGAGGCACAGAACAGCTACACAACTCACTTCACCCAGGCAGACTGTGGCAGAGCAGAGATTTGAACCCATGTTTCCCTGGCAACATACTCTTCAGATTATCCTTCCCTCCACAGTCTTTCATCCTCACTGGAGTTGGCTGCAGGGCCACCTAACCTCCAGAAGCTGATTCAGCAGAAGGTGCAGGAAGACCCCGCAGTGATAAGGTATCTTGATCACCAGATGCTGAGTGGCCATGCAGGAGTATAATTTAGAGCCTTGAATCCAAATATTCAGTCCATCCTAAACGTGCCAGTGGAAGAAAACACTTTCAGTGCCACCACAGCCCTTTGCCAGGTCTCAGAATGGCTTTCTCCCATCAGAGCTATACAAACCACTTTCAGCATCACTTATACAGCCATTGACAGCCAGAGGTCATCATGCTCCTTGGGCAAATGAGGGTCAAACCTATAACTTCACATGGCATCCTCCTCATCCCCCTCTAGCCTTTTTACACTTCTTTCTCCTCAGGACTGGGGATCTTCTCCTCCAGTCTATGGTATGTGATGGGAAAGAGGCTGCAGGGAGCAATCCTGCCTTATTGGAGTGAGGGAAAAAGTGAAGCGTTCTTCCCATTTCACAGTTAGGAAAACTGAGGCACAGACTGCCGATGTGTTTTGGCTACAGTCACCCAGCAGGACAGTGACAGAGCCAAGAAACAACCCCAGGCGTCCTAATCCACCCGCCGGGGCGCATCCAACAGGCCCCATGACTCGCGAGGCCCCCAGTTCCACACCTACACACATCTAAGTGCTCCAGGGACTCCGGCTGCACAGGTATAAAGAGGATCTTCATTCGGGGATGGGACACAGCCCTCGCCCAACTCACCCATCCCCACATCCAGATGTAGGATGGTCACAGGGACACCGCAGCAACCAGCTCCCCAGTTTCCTCTCTGTGCACTGGGCTGTTCACCTCCCCGGGCTGCACAATCGCCTTATGGTCTCCTCCAGGGGGACACTGCCACGGCCCCCACTCTCCACGTGTGGGGATCCTACAGCCCCCCCTTTCTCTCTGGGGACCCCAGACTTCCTGTCTCTAGAAGGGGCCACGTGGCCCCATCCCCCTCTCTATATGGGGTCCCCCCCCCGGGGATCCCAACCCCCCAGGGGGACCCACTGCCCCTCCTCCCCAGGGAGACCCCACAGCCCCTCCCTCTTCTCCAGGGGGGCCCGGCGACCCCCCTCTCCATAGGGGCCCCAGGCTACCCCCGCCCATTACCGGCCGCCTCCAGCGTGACACCGTTTGCTGCCGCCGCCACCGCGCAAGGATCAACATGGAGCAGAGCGGCGCGCCTACCCCCCCCGGGCCAAGAGGAGATGGGCGCGGCCACCGCCCGACAGGAGAAGAGGACTGGCCCCAGGGGCATGCCGGGAGTGTAGTCCTTCCGAACGCGCCTCCCGTCGATTTCAATGCGCGGTGGGAGCCATGGACTACGCGTCCCGGCAAGCACCGCGGTGGGCGCGCTCACCAGATGGGGGAGGTAGAAAGCCTCTGAAGGAGTGGGACTTTCTCCCACGAAAGCTCATGCTATAAATACATTTGGTAGTTTCCAAGTACCGCAGGAGTTTTGTCTTCTTTTTGCAAGCGGGTGTGTGATTCGACTCCTCTTCTGGGGAAGCTCTAGGAGTTTATGGACTATGATTCCCCGCAGGCCAGCTGAGCCTCAGGTTCCCAGAGCACGAGAGGGTGCTCGGCGGGGCACAGATTTGCACCAGACACTGGAGCGAGTTTTGCATGAAGGGCTTTTAATGAAAGGAGTATCATCCACAGAGATAGGGGAGCTGAGCCCTGCCCTGCCGCCCACGCATGGCCTATTCTTGTAACCTGTGCTCCACCTTTGCTCCACAGCCCTTCCCTAGCTTTTCTCCTCGAGCTGGACTTTGCGTCTTCCCTCTACGTGCATTGTCCTTGCCTTGTAGCTATACATGGCTCCTTCCCTCAGCTCATGCATTGCAGCTCCCTTGCAGCTGTTCTGAACAGCTCTTTCAGGTGCTGTAGGTAACTTTGCATCCCAGCTTCTGGGAAAGAATCTGCTTCCTCAGGGTTGAGATTCAGGCTGATTGCAGTAGGGAAGGAGCAGCATGGGCTGCCTGCCGAAGAAGATTTATGCAGCTGTAGAGCAAGGTCCCTACACATTTACATTTACTATCCTTATTCATGTATTCCAGTAGTACCTGGAGGCCTGAGGATAAATCAGGCTTCCACCACCTTACTTCTGTATGACATATTGCATGTTGACCAACAAAAAATGTCCCTGCAATTCCCAGGGCCAAAAATATGAGCACCCACTGCTGTTATTGACAGAGGTGAGGAAGGGAGAATGTGCAACACTGAGAGCTTTTTGAATGTGGGAATGGAGGCCACAGAGCCCTTAGCATAGGTGGGAGGGAGAATGAGGGACACTAGCATGCAGAGAGAGAAGAATGGAGGACATGGAGACTGCCTGGTATGTGAGGAATTAGGACCACATGAAGTCCCCAATAGTCCTTTACTGGTATGGTGAGATGGGATGGGGGGAGCAGAGCATAAAGGAGAGAATGGGAAGGTTACAAAGATTCATTGAACTAGAGAGGAATGGGAGGATGGCATGCAGGTGACTTGTGGACAAGGGAGGGATGCAAGAAGCAAGCATCTGCAGTGAGCACAGCTGACGGAACCTACCATCAGTGGGATCCCCTTGTGTATATGCACGTTTTTTAGAGATGGCACGGTCAAAGAAATAAGCCTGGCTTTTGAAGCAGGAGTTTGGAATGGCCTGTAGTTCCTGGGAAAGTTCATTCCACAGCCTGACACCAGCCCCTGAGAAAGCTCCATTCCTTGGACAGACAAGCTTTACCTTGGTTTCAGAGAGCTCCACTGAGCTACCTAGCAAGGCTAGGTTGTTAAGCTTGGGGAAAAAGACTGTCATTTAGGTGCTTTGAAGTGCCCTGGACCTAGGCCAAGGAACACTTTGAAGATAAGCTTTAGTTTAGCATGATGGTATTTGGAAAGCCGGTGTAGGACCTGAGGGCTATAAGAGAGAGACATGTCCTGCAGACCGAGCATAGATGGGATGCATAAAACATGCCAAACCAGTGGGTCCCAATCAGCACAGGATAATTACATCCTTGATCTGTCCTCTTGGGACTCCTGGATCATTGAGTCCAGACCTCTGGTATTGCAGGCATTCCTGTTTTATAATCAGACATCTTCATACAAGGTAAAACAAAGAGTCCTGTGGCACTACCAGCTCCCACCAAAGTTAGCGTAACAAAGAGTCCTGTAGCACTTCTAAAGACTATTTATCACTGTGAGATTTTGTGGGAGAAAATCCCTCTTCATCAGATGTTATGAAGATGAAATTTTGTGTGATAAATAAATTTGTTAGTCTTTAAAAGTGCCACAGCACTCCTTGTTTGTTTTGTTGAACCTAGGCTAACGCAACTGCCCCTTTGGAACTTCTCAAAGTTAGTGTGTTTCTCAAAGTCATGGTTTTATGAGTCCTATCATTAGAAATACTCTGTTCAATTTTATTAAAAAAACAGTCCTTAAAGTTATGCTGAAAGTGTGACACTTGGAGGCTAAAAATTACCAAAAATACAATCCAAAACCACAATTTTTTTTTAATCCTCTTGATTTGTAGACTGATCTCTTGATTTTTTTCCTTTTAAGGGCCCAGTGTATGATTTCTGAATGCTTCGCTTTAGTTAAGATACTGGCAGCCTGGGTTCTCTTCCCAGCTTTGGCTCTGCTTTGGGGGGTGACATGCAGTAAGCCATGGAAGCGGCTTTAGTGTGCCTCAGTTTTCCCATCTAGAAAATGGGGATAATGGTGTGGCCATCTGTAAAATACTTTTTCTACTGATGAAAAGGGCTATAGAAAAGCCAGGTATTATCATCACCTAAGATATTTATCTGACTCCCATCACCAAAGTATTTGAGCACCTCATAATCTAGAAAGGATTTATGTGCACAACTCACTCTTATTCCCATTTTACAGATAGAGAAGCTGAGATACTATGTGGCTTGCTCAGGGTCTCACGGCAATTCTGTGGCAGAATGGGGAATTGCACATGGATCTCTCAACACCATGCTATCTTTTCTCATGTTTGGGTAGAAAGGGTGGCAGTTCTTGTGTTCAAAAAGGATTATGAATTTGGAACAGATGGAAAATGTTTGTACAACTTTTTGAAACTTTCATGTCCTTAAACAGCAATTTTCCTTTCATCCTTTAAATAAAGATTTTAACTTATTTATCACAAAATGCCTAAAAGGGTCTCAGGTGAAAATATTAATTCCCAGACAATTTTACTCATGGCTTCTGTGCTGCCTGTAGGATTCACTCAGCTGTTAGAGTCAATACTGAATAAATAAATGTTAGTCTTTAGAAGCGCCATGAGACTCCTTTTTGGTAATGCTGACTCTAGTTTCCCAGGGCACTACTATGGAGCAGTGTGCTGCAAGTCGAGTGACTCGGTAGGAGGTGCTCTTTCCTCACAGTCTGAGCTGGCCCCATGCCCCAGCGCAATTATACTGACGCATTGTGTTGCATAGAAGGAGCTCAGTATGCAATGCAGTTGTTCCCTAATGCAGTGCAGGAAAGAGAAGCTGGTTGAGGAGCCCACAGGCCTTATACAGTTATCCTAGAACTGGGGATAGAACCCAGGAGTCCTGACTCCATTTCTGCTGCTCTAAACCACTGGACACTATTCCCTTTCTTAAACTGGAAATATAATTCAGGATTCCAGACTGCTGATTATTCCCAAGCCCACTAGAAGCCACTCCGTTCTCTGATGCTACTTCATAGGCAATGCTGCAGCAGGATGATGTAGTATTTCTCTCTGAAAAGCCAAGATCCCTCCTGTAAGCTTTCAGGAATAGAAATAGCCCTAATGGGAATAGGCTTAAAAGCAAGTATTCATCAGCAACTGTTAGGGATTTCTGTCCTATCAGCAGAACCTGGAGTGGATGAAGTTAACACTGCCACATTTCATGTACCTGAAATGCAGTCCCTCCCACTCTGCCCCAAATGGCACTGATAACCTTGTCCTTTGGCGCATGCAGTGATTTAATTCCTGAACCAGAGAATGGCAATGTCAAATAGCTGTGTGATAAAGAAACAAAAGACATTATCTAAACAAGACCAATAAGCAGCAAAGTGCAGGTAAAACCAGACAGATGTGAAGCAAGCAATCGTCCTAACTTATGTAGGGAGCCATGCTGGAATTGTTGCTGCACTTGGGCAACCATGCAGAGCTGCTGTCACTCTCAGGGCCTGGGAGCCCAGCTTCTGGGAACATAGGATCCAGCAAAAGCTCAATTTCCATGGATAAAATGAAGGTGGTTCCTAGCTTCTATGGTTGTGGAGAGAAGTTTGAAAAGATGATGCAGCTATAACTAAGGGCATGGCATCAGCCTGTGTCTGCAGAAAGCCTGAGGCAGTATCTTAGATGAGGAAGGTGCCCTGAGTGGGAGGTGGTAAGTCCCTGCCCTGCTTCTCTGGGGAGAGGCTGTGTTTGAAATAAAATGTATTTAAAAAAAATGCCTTTTATTGCAGAGAGAAGGGAAGGGTGAAAAAAAAAAAAAAAGAGAAAAGGGAGAATGGGAAAATAGAGAAAAATGAAAGGGACAAAAGGTGGAAGGGGGAAAATAGAGAAAAGGGGGAATGGGAAAATAGAGCAAATGAAAGACAAGAGGGGGAATAGGAGAATAGAGGAAATGCACGTGACAAGAGAGGGATGGGAGAAACAAGTGGGGAAAGGAAAGAAACCATGAAAAAGTGGCGACAAGAAAAGGAAAGAAAAATTCTCCCTTCCTACTCAAGCTTAAGCCAAAGAATCAATAATTCAGAGCTGCATGCGCCCGCCCGCCTCAACGCGTCGGGACGCCACCCGCCCTAGTCCGTGGGTTTTGTATTGCCCAGGGCGCATACGCTCAAATTCAGGCTGCCTGCAGAGCCGTTGCGCATGCTCAGAAGGCTGAGGCGCTCCACCCTTGCCCACAACTGGCACATGCGTAATGGGCAGCTTCCACCCCTGAAAACACAGGAGGCGCAAAACCCGCGCAAGCAACACCACTTGTCCGTTGGCGCCTGCGCCTTACAAAGCTTACTGAGCTCTAGCGGCGCATGCGCGGTCTCCAACCGTCCGAAGTCCAGCGAGCGGCGCTTGCGCGGTCCGGTTTTCTCTGAGCCCCGCCCCCTTGCGCATGCGCAGGGAGAGTGCGCTGCACACCCCTCTCACTCTGTCCTAGAGCAGAGAGGCGCGCGGGCTGTCCGCGCGCGCGTGCCAGGCCAGTCGCTGTCTGCTCGCTGCGAGGGCCGGACGCGCAGTGCAGAGGCTCCGGTTGCTGTCGCCAACATGGCCGACCCCGCCACCCAGTCTCCCTATATCTCCTCCTCCGCCGGAGGGGGCCTCTCCGACCCGGGAGCCGCCCCGACCCCTGCGGCCGGCCGCGACTGTAAGGGGGGCATCTCCCAGTCCTGCGCCGGTAAGAGCCTGGGGGGAGGGTCACGGAACAGCCGGGCGGGGCGGGGCGGGGGTGAGTGGTGGGCAGGATTTCCATGCCCCCCGAATTCCTCAGCCCCCCAGCTGTCAGCTAATAACAGTGTTAGGTCAGTTTAGTGAGCACCCCCTGCCCCCCCCCCCATTTCAAGCCCTGGGGAGGCTGCTGGTGGGCGGAATGGGGGGGGAGAAGCCAGGTGACAGCGGGGGGGGGTGGAGAACGTGGGCACAGCGGGGGGAGCCTGCGGGGAGGGCGGAGAGGCACTGGGGGGAACAGCCGGGAGGGAGCAGCTGGGGGGGCTGTGGCACGTGGGGCTGCTGGGGGAGATCAAGGTTTGGTGAGCAAGTGGGGGCGGGTTTTAGTGGTAAGAGGGACCTAGCCAAGAGCTTGCATCGGGGTGCCGGTGCCTTGGGGAGGCTTGAACATGGGGTGTAGGGTTTGGGGGCAGGGAGGTGAGTTCCTGTCAGCAGGGGCTATTTAGGGACCTAGAAGTACAAGGTGCTGGGGCTTGAATTGAGGCTGGGAAAGGGGTGGCTGGAGGTAATAGAGGGATTGAGTTTAGGGGAGTGGTTGCCTTTGGGAGGTGAGACTAGAGGGGGGAAGTGGTGGATTGAGGTGATAGCGGTGGGATGATTTGGGGAGAGGTTTGGATTAGGGCTGGGCAGAAAGTGTGGAATTTGGGAGGTTGAGGATTCGATTTTAGGGTGGGATGAGGTTTGGGTGGGTGAAAGGGAACTGAGGAAGGTGTCTCAGATTGCAATATGGGGGATTATGGAACCTGCTTTGCAATTTCTGATTTTGTTTTGACTGACCACTCTGGTGTCACAGCACTGGCAGAGACAATAGGGACTGGAGTTGGGTTTTGAATGAGGAGAAGGAATAGGGCAAATTCCTTTTGCCTTTGGTGGTGTTCACCTCTCTCCCAGGGATTACTGACCCTCCCGAACTTGGGATGGATCTTGCCATCTCTGGTTCTTAAAGACACTTCTGCAGAGCAACACATTTCTGCCTTTGGAGTGGACCAAAACATCATGCAGTGCCTAAAATTTTGGCAGATGGGGGGAGAAGGGCACAATACCTGCAGGACCCACCCTCTGCAAAGGGAGAGTGGCTGATGATGCAAGATAAACATGCACTCACACACTCCATCCTCCTACATTGTTTGGTTCCAGACTTGCACAATGGGGAAGTACCTTAATTTGTAGAAAAATCCCTTTCTCTGTCACAAACATTTCTCAAGGGAGGAGGAGAGGGGGTGGGGGACTGGATGGGAAGCTTGCTGTGATCTCCGTTTTTAAGGGGGTGGTAACAGTTGCAAATGCTCCTTTTTGTTGCTTCAGCTCAGTAAATGGAGGGAGGGTATGTCCAACAAAGCAGTGCTTAAATCCCCCCTTCAGTTATGGGGAGCTGTCCAAAACAGGAGGAGGAGGCTGTGCTTCAGTTCCCTTTGTATCTGTCAGAGCCTCTGTGTTGGGAGCTGGCACTAGCTTTCCTTGCAAAGATCTGCAGTGCAGATGCCTTCTTGGAGGGAGGGGAAAAAGAAAACCCAGGCAGGTGACAGTTCTTAAAGAGGCAGAGTCTCTTATAACAGCCATAACAATAACAGACACATTTTCATCTTTTGCCACTAACATCCAGAGCAAAAAGGATTGGTTAGTTTTAACAGTTAATGGTATGGGTCTTCCTTTTTAACTTGCTTACCATATTCTTTAGCTTCTGTGTGGGAATATGGAAGCCTGGAATGTTTTTCTCACTAAATAAAATTGAGTTGGTTGAGAAGCTATTTTTCCTCAGTGGCTGTAGACACGCGTCACTTCAGTGTATGAGCTGTACAGCAGCTTTTTCCTCTGTCCTTGTAAAGCCCCAACACCCCATTGAAATGCCAAGCAAGTCTTATCCAACAAGAGATGAAATGGCTTTCCCACTTTGGAGCAGAGCAGATCTGTAGTGTTACGGGGAAGCAAGGGAATAGGAGGCAACATGTACTTCCATGCTGTGGGGCTGAAGTGTGAACATATGCCTTCCTGGCAGCTTGCTGCAAGCCGCTTTTCCACTCCCCTGCTTCCAGATGCTCTATGCTGGGCCTGAACTGGATTGGGAAGGGAAGCTATTATTCAGCAATTTAGAGCTCTGACTGTATGGGCGGAGGTTAATTCGTCACCAGGTCTGCTCTGAAATGCAGCCCTTTCACCCATTATTTGAGGACTGTTCATTCTCTGGTTGTTTGTGAACCACCCCCTCTATCCTAGGAATCAAACCTTTGTCCTCAAATCCTTCAGATAAGCTGGTACTCTAAATGCTGCGCTATCTTGATAGCCATAGATACGTGGTTTAACAGATAGTTGGAATCAGGCAGAGTGGCTTCAAGGTCATATTGCTTCTGGAATCAAGTATGGACTGTGTCCTCCAAGAAGATGAATTCTGCACAGTCTCTGCCTTATGCAGGACAATATACCAAAATGGTGTGGTGTAACTCTCATGCATCTTCCATGGCTTCTGTTATTGGGGAGGCAGTGTTGTCTAGTGATTATAATATGGGACTGGGCTGGGTAGGTGTCAGATCTTGGGTTCTTATCTGGGTGTGACATGCTTTGTGACCTTGGGGCAAATCAGTGCCTTCTTTTCAGTCCTATTTACCCATCTGTACCAAGGGTGTTAAGTTAATTCAATGCTTATTAATGTATCAATACTAAAAGCACAGCTAGCCTACCAGCTGCATTTTAAAAACTGTTAGCTGAATCTAGCCAGCTCTTTTTCCACTTTCCAAAATCAAATGTTTATTACAGGCATTTGTATATCTTATCAAAACAGTGGTCTCTCGATTCTTGTTTTTATTCTAAATGTTTGCACTGAGTTTTTGGTTTTAAACCCCACTTTGTACAGCATTTTAGAAAGAACCGTTGCATGATATTAGTCCATGTTTTGGACTATCTCCTTCATTTGAAACAGCATCGCTTGTGTAAATTTAAAACCATATGTTGGCCTGGGAAGCTGTTGGTGCCTGAGTTTCAGAGATGCTGCACAGTCATATTTCCAGCTGGAGTCAATGAGAGCTGTTAATTCTTAGCACTTCTGAAAAGTCAGACTCCATTGCGCATGCTTAGTAAGATAACATAACACTATGAATATACTACAAAAACTCTTTAAATATGTAGACTTCTGCTGACTTAATCATAGAAAGACATTAATTAAGGTTTTATTACTGGTTACAAACCACTCATGCATCTCAGGTCATCTGAGAGTTCTTACACAGACAACAATTTTTTTCAAGTCCTCTTAGTTACCATAGCAAAATGCCTTTTTACTTTCTGGCCTTGCTTGATCCCTGTCACTCAGACTATAAGATAACTTTAATACACTATTTTAAATGATGTGGCATGAAATGAATTTTGAGGCTACTCTGCCCTCATGTTTAGCATTTCATTTCAAGGTGCAGTATTGTTCTCCCTAAAAATTACCAGCATTTCTCCCCACCCCAATATGTCCCATGTAGCCCAAAGAGGATACCAGAGGGTATTCAGTGCTCCAGAGAGATCCTTATATGTAGTTTGAAGGGAGCATAGGCTTTCTGTTGATTAGTGTGTTGAACCTTGGACTTGGAAATCCAATGTCTTCTTTCAAGCTCTGCCAGTTACTTGCTCTTGAGCAAAGTATGTTTTATTCTGTGCCTTAGTTTCCTCCTTACATTTTGTCTGTCTAGGTATAGCTCTCTGTGGCAGATGTGGGTTTTTTTTGTTTGGTTGGATTTTGTATATAGCGTTGTACATGGGACCCTGATCTTATCTGGAACCTCTCCATTACTGGAATGCAAATCATAACTCAGTTAAAGCAAATCACTGTCCCTGTTTATAGATATTTTACTTTTTGCCATTAGGAAAGCATTTTTGTAATTCTGTGGGAGCTATAGGTTTGTCTGATCTGTGGTGCAGGGGCTTAAATATAGAAAATCCTGGTTTCTGAGCTTTGTCCCTGAGTCACTATGATAAGACACTTGACCTGCTGTGTCTTAATTTCCCCCATTATATTTTTGTGTCTTGCACAGAGGACAGTTTTGAACTTCAACACATAAATCATTATGAATTCTTGCTTGAACAGTGATACAGAATATTTACTGCAAACATTAATAGTTTCTTTTTCTGTGGTTTTGTGGGAGAACAATCCTGAGATTGAGAAGTGTGTGGACTTTGACCATAGACTTCTCAGCAACTTTTAACTCTGTTACTGTCCTTAATTGTGGAATAGTTGACAGAAGACAGAAATGGGGGGTGGGGAGGTAAGGGGTATTTTGCTTATCATACCGAACAGGCTGCAGGGAGGCTCCATGTATCATCAGAGCTGTTGTGGGGGTTGTTTAGAAAGAAACGTACATGGCTTATAGTTGGCATTACTTCTTGCTGCATCACTGAAATGTTTCAGAGCCTGAGTCTTGAATAGATGTGTTGCATTACAAAGTTATTGCAATATTACCAATGTAGAAACACCGGAGGAGCATTTGTGATGCTACAGTGTGTGTCTGCAGTCCTTCAGTGCTGGCTGCAGACTTGTTACTCTTGAGCCTTCATTTTCTCTTTAACAATAGGAAAAACACAGCTGCTGTCTGTGTGAGACTAATTACACTTATCAGGCGGACACAAATCAGTCCTGTTTTGCAGCTAGAAAAATCAAACTGATGCATGATGCTTGTAAGGAGACAGCATCTTGCCTTTACTTGAGGGTGTTTTCATGGTGTGGAGTGGAAATTGGCCTGCTCTAAGTAATGTGGAAAGTTTATAAATGTGCTTAAGCCACTTTGTTGGCTTCAAGTGGAAATACCAGTGATATGAAGGTAGCTGGAAGGATAAGTCAGAGTGGCTGAAATGAGAGGATGAAGAGAGACAGTTGTTTTTAAGAACAGCCTCACTACTTCATTTGTGAACTGAAATAGTTTTTCAATGGTGCATCTTTTGTAGATGACCCTCATAGGAATTGCTGAGGCTTGGTGGCTTTGTTACACTACAATATCAAGGGCAACAACAGAAGTCAAGAACTTAATTCTTTTGGCATGAAATCCACAGGGTGTGTTAGTAATGCCGTTGTATGGGAAGTCTAGACTTGATTTCTGGTAGCTTGGAAAGATAGGTAGGAGCACTTTGTTTAGCACTCCCTTCTGGGAGTTTATGAAGCAGCATAAAGGGGATATGAAAAGAGTCCCATTAAGTCACTGCTCTCGAAATTGGCAGTTATAATGATCCAAGCAATCCTTAAAACTTTATCGGAGGGAAGGAGGAAGCTGGTTCTGACTTTAGTTGGTAAAACAAGTCAATCCAGTTTAATATTTTCCATTGGGACGTGCATGAGAGGTCAGGTTAAGAAACATTGAAACCCTTAATTATAGCAATGCTTCTGTAGGAAAACTGCCCCCATCTAACACCATGTTTCCACTAAGCAGTAAGGACAAATGCATCAAAAAACTTCATCCACATGCTAGTACTTAGTGCTGAATTCTTCAGCTACTCTTTCACAACAGCTATTAACTGTAGGAATCTGCATTTGTCCTGCCAGCATAATCAGGCCCTTAATTAACAGAAAATCCCAGGGATGGCTACCACAAAAGTGATCCAGGCTCTGTGGTTAAGATTGTAACCATCCTTTTGGTCTGTCAAGCATACTGTTTTAGAAGCACACACCAAACGGTCTGGAGTTATCAAACACCCCTGCAAACCCACTGATAAAATGTGAGTTCAAGACTTAAGTAAATGAGCAGAAAGCAGTCATCTCCTGGCCTGCAGATTCTTCCTCTAATCAATTTCCAAAGGGATAGCTGTGTTAGTCTAGTCCAGAAAAAAAAAAAAAAGTCATGTGGCACTTAAAGACTAACAGATTTATTTTTCGCATGAGCTTTTGTGGGAGAAAATCCCACTTTGTCAGAGGATCTCTATCAAGCATTCTTGAAACTACAGTACCCACCTGAGGAAGTAAGAAAACAAACTGACAGAGCTAGATGGGTTCCCCAAAGTCGTCTACTACAGGAGAGGCCCAAGAAAGAAAACAACAGAACACTAGTCACCACATACAACCGTCAAGTCAGACCTCTGCAACAGATCATTAAGGACCTACATCCTATTCTAAAAGATGATCCCTCTCTCTTTCTCAAGCGTTGGGAGACAGACCTCTCCTTGCCTACAGACAGCCACCCAATCTTAAACAGATACTCACCAGCAACTACAGATCTAACAACAGAAGCATTGAAGCAGGCACACACCTCTGCAACAAACCACGCTGCCAAGTCTGTCCACATATCTGCACAATAGATACCATCATAGGTCCTAATCAAGCCTGCTGCTCTATCAAAGGCTCATTTACCTGCTCATCTACTAATGTGATCCATGCCATCATGTGCCAGAAATGCCCCAACACCTTATACATTGGACAAACAGGACAATCCCTGCGCAAAAGAATAAATGAGCACAGAGCTGATATCAGAAATCACAGAACAAAAAAACTAGTTGCTGAGCACTTCCATCTTTCTAATCACTCAGTAAATGATTTGTTAACAACCATCCTCAGAGATGTGACTGGGACATCAAGACTTCAAAGAGAAACAGCTGAACTTGAATTAATATGCAAATTAAATTCTGTGACAGCAGGATTGAATCGAGATTATGGGTTCTTTTCCCATTATAAAAAGGTAATTTGACTTCAGACTTCCCAGGGTTTGAACCTAACAACTGCTCTGATTTGCTATACTGTATGACCTGATCCTATGTTTTACACCCCCCTGCATTTATTTTCATTCCATTCTGTAAGTTCATCCATCTTCGAAGCATCTGACGAAACAGGATTTTCTCCCACGAAAGCTCATGAGAAAAATAAATCTGTTAGTGTTTACGTGCCACATGACTCCTTGTGTTTTTTTTTCCTTCCTCTAATGCCACCTTAACAGTGGTGTTTGATTCCAAGAGCTGGTTATGGTGGATAAAATTGCTGCATCAATGACTAGATGTTGGATAGACAATTGGGGTAAAAATCTCCACTTGATTTGATAGAAATGTAAGGTTTGAAAAGCTTGAGCTGCCTGAAAACAAGCCTGTTTATCTGTATTTGAACTTGTATGGGAAAGGTAGAGTAAGTTCTTCAAGCAGTATCCTTCTGTTTAAAATGCACTTTAGATGAGACTCAGGTGCTAGTCTGTTGAATGAGCAACCAACATATTCTGTAACCTCGTAAGCTTCTCTGAGCCCCAGAAGCTTTATTTTAAATAGCTGGTGGTGCATGTATCTGACTACAACAAAAGAGAAGACTTCAGAGGTGTAGGTACTGGTCATGCTCCTCTTCCACTTCTTGTTAGTGGTTTGAACATTGGGGAGCATCAACATGTGGAGTTAATGACAAGGTGTGTATTTGTTATTGCTAACCTCTAGTTGTTAATACTGCAAGGCTTTGTAACTCTTCACTGAAATATGTTTAATTTGAATTATTTTTACATGCACACAGTTCGGCACTTGATGGGATGCAGTGGAGCAGATGCAGTTGTGACACAAACCAGTTCCATCCCCTGGAAGAACTTCTCATATAGCTCAGATCATTTAATAATAGCTTCTTCTCAAATGCCTTCCAAGTGTGAGGTTAGCAAAGAGGCTGTCAGCAGACAAGTCCACTTTTCTGACCTCCCTTCTTATGTAAGTTGTGCTAATTTTGCTCCCTTAGCACAGAAAGGCAACATTGACAAATAGGCTACATTGTGGTGTTGGGTATACATTGTATTCAGAAGTACGGAAATGCTAGACAGAATTCCTAGCTTCATGTGCTAACTGATGGAAGGAATGCTGGCAGTGTGCTGATGACTGGTTGCCACTGAAACTAGCAGCTCTCTGATCCTTGATTAATTAAAGAGAGTACTAGTTCAGGGCTCAACAAAATTGGCTCCCAGCTAGGCACCGGCAATTTTATTTTTGGTCACCAGAGGGCACTATTCTGCTGCATTTCTGCAGCAGAGCTAGGAGCAAGGCTGTGAACTCCGGTTGTCATGGCGACCTGGCTCTTGGGTTTTGTCAAGCACTGTACTAGTTAAAACATTCTTACGCTAGTTAACAAAGGCTACTAATTTTGACACTGCTTAGAAGTATTCATCTGCCCCCTTCAGTCTCTGCAGATGGTCTTCTCATCAAAGTCAGCAGATCAGTGATCGAATAGTCTTTTGGAGAGGGTTGGACAGTGCTGTGCTGCTGTTAGCTATGCTGTACTTTCTGTGATAAATACAGGCCTTGACAAATGCATGTTTCTGGTCACCATGGTGACCAGTTTTAGTAGCCTGGTTCCACTGCTGAAATGTAATGGAACTGTGCTCTCTGGTGACCAAAAGTAAAATTGCTGCTGCCTAGCTGGGGGCCAATTTTGTCGCCCCCTTTATAAATATATAGGAATCTGCAGCTGAATCTTGAAACACGTAAAAGACCAGTGGGTGCCTATGTGACAAATGAAGTTCTGAAGTTAGTGTCACTGTAACCTGTTTTTAAATAGTAAAACCCACCTGATATGACATCCAAAGCTGCATGTTGTGAATCAGAAGCCCTTTCCCACTCAGCTAGCCAAAATGGCTTTATATGATTGGTAAGCTACCCCTTTGCTTAAAGAGCCCAACAGGCTGTTGCCTAGCTAGAAGTTTTAAAGTAATTGGTTTGGTTTTGTAGCAGCTAAGGTCACAGGCTTATCAGTGTCCACTTAAAAATTATCAACTTGATGAGGGAGAGGAAATGAAGTAGTAATATTACACCCAGAATAATTGAGTCATGTCACAGCTAGTATAAAAAGCCAGTTCTTTCAATCCAGAAAGTCAGATCTTTGAGTTTGGTTTAGAAGGACCAAAAGATAACACACACATTGTAAGTTCTTCATGGAAAGCCATAGCACCATTTATGACTTGATGGATAATGACTGTGTTACATAGTTGTATTATGCCATGCTGTGGTTATACAATAAACACTTATGTCTTTAATATAATACATTCCTGTTAGATAAAAGGGAACATTTGTCTCGTGGGGACTCAGCTGTACAGGCTGTAGTGTTTTGCACTCAGCACCTGATGCCCAAAGACCTGACAGTACTTTACGATGAGCATAAGTACTGTGGGTAAGGGACCTGAGTCACATACATTGTGACTTGCTCTGATGGCTGGTAACAAGTTTCTGAGAAGCAGTATGAGGTTGTGGGTCTCCCTATGTAACAGTGCTTTATTTTATTGGACCCTGCTAAGGCTCAGCATAACCACACCATTCATGGCTAATTTGCTATGCTCCACCTGTTAGAGATTTCTTTGTGTATTTTAAGAATACTGCTATATCTCCAATGTTAAAGCACCAGGTCTAAATATACAGGCCTCTCATAATACCCGTGGAACACATGGTCCATGGGTCATGTAATCTGTCTGAATGTGAGTGTAACTCCCAGCATTATATGCTCTCTAAACCAGATTTATTGCTGTGCCAGCAGCTTGCCCTTATGGCCTCCATACTTAATCCGCACTGTCTTTGCAAGTGTCCTGGTGAAGAGAGCTTTCGTGCTCCATCCATCCAATCACAGCTCCTATACAAGAAGCTTTGGCCTTAGCACAGACCCTTCTCCAGCACCACAGGGCTCATATCTCTTCAGTTTTCTAGATAGCATTTACTAGTTGTTACGCTGATATTGCACCTAAAACCTTTCCTCAGTTAGAACTAAAATTTCAGTGGAGTAGAGAGATCACTAACTGAACTGGAGCGTCTCATGATAAAACCTGACTTAAAAGCAGGGCAGGACAGAAATAAGTAGAAGCAGCCCAAGCCAACACTTTCACAGGTAACCACTGATTTTGAGTGACTCAGCTTTTCTTGGGTGCCCACCTTGAAAGACTAGTAATGCGTCTCAGTCTAAGGAAGGTGGGTGTTCCTTAGTGAATAAGGCTTCATTAAAACATGGCAAGCTGGCTAACCAAAAACTGAGGTGCCTACAATCACTAGTGACTTGAAAATCTTAGACCACAGTAGAGCTGTGCGTGGGTACAGTATGTGGATCTGTATCTGATCTGCATCTGCAAGAACTGGTCCATGGATAACCATGTTGTATCCGTGGATGCAGATGTAATGTGGATAGCTGCATATTTGCAGTATGCTAGCTCAGCGCAGGTACAAATACGTGGACTTGTATCCAGTCTGCACCCACAAGTCTCCAGGTATCTGCAGATATAATGCTCCAAGTAAAGGGCTCGTTCAGGGATCAATAAACCGAGGTCTCTCTCTTCTAGGTGGAGCTAATTGTTTTGGATGCTTGTTGGCATTTTTGAGAGAGAATACAGCGAGGTGAAGAACACCTGCAGTCCTTTGAAACTATAAAATCTTGTAACCATTGAATGAATCCAGGGTCTGTTGTAAAACAACGTGAGTTTCAAACCACTAAATATGTCAGGCTTGCAGTTTCAGAGAACTCTTTGCAAGCTTGTTAGAAAATTGGAGATATCAAAATAAATATTTATTTGAAGACTAATCCTATGGTTACAGACATTAAATAGCTCCATTGGTGGGGCATCTGGGGGTTTGAAAAGCATGATGAATCCAGACAGGTGACTGAAGATGAAAAAGCTTTCCTAAAGTTTCCATTGGATCTCTGAACAGCTACACCAGAGGCAGGAATGAAGAATAGAATATGAAGCCATACAGTAACTTTTGTCAGTAGGAGACCCCATGTGGATCCCTCATGCCAATCATGACTGATTATTTGTGCTTAGTATAAACAAAAGTGACTGTTCATAGTTGTTAAATAGTTCCTATGTTAAAATCTTCAGTTAACAAGGGGGCTTTTGAGTGTGGAAAAAAATGAGGCAGCTGGCAATTTAAAGTAGATGCAGTGAAATTCTTGACAAAACATTTGTAGCCTGGTTCCTGAAGTTCCAGAATTTGCTGTCCTTCTGTTTCCACAGGACTATAGCTGAAGGTAAATGAGTCCCTGCAGATATCTGAAGAGTTGGATAAACTGGTTCTGAGCAAACCAAAAAAAACCAAAAAGAGGAACATGATCTAGTTGTGCTTCAAGCAAGAGACAAGGAATAAGGACTTCATGGTTCTGTTCTCATCTGCCCTACTGCCCTGTAATTGGGCATCAGGATTAATGCTTTAGAGGTGGGGCAACTGAGCCTATGACATTTCTTGAAATCACATAGGATGTTGATCATAACAAGTAAAAAGTTGGTTCCTGGTCCCATCTTCAGTCCACTCATGTTGCCTTTAGTACATGATGTGTGTTGTGCTTGACATGTGGCAAATAACCTTTTGAAATGGCATGTGCAGAGACTGATTAATTCATCTGTTATCTGGTAAGATCAAGTTAAGGCCACATTTTCACATCCATGAAAGAGACAAAAATCCAAGAGAACTGGCTCTGTCTATATTTAAAAAAAAAGTCCAACAACTTCCTTTCTGCTGTAGCGGGTGTAATCAGCATAAATCCCCCTGTTTCTAGATCATCTTATTTAGATATCTTCTAAAATAGGAACAGGTGGATTGTGGGACAGTGGTGTAATGCTGGATGTTTGGTTTGAAGATGATGTGCCCACATTAAGTGAAGTAACAGAACTTCTGCATTTCGTTTCTAGGAAACACAGAATTAAAATGTCCTTTGCTTTTCCTCATGTAATTTGTCTGGTTTTAATGAAGGCTGATTTAGATACCTGTTAGGAGAGGCTCTGAGGATAGAGAGCCCTGTCTAAAGAAACAGATCATGTTTTTGCCAGAGGTAATTGTGTCTTTGAATTTGGATGTTGAGAATGGAATTGTAGTTCCCTTCCCGTTTAGATTCAATTAAAGTAAACTTAATTTTATTGTAGTGGGTGGGGGAAGAAGTGTGATGTATAGCTAAGACCGAAAGTGGGGGATTACTCTTTTGTCAAGTGAAGCATCTTTCATATATATATAAAGCTTCTTTGTACTAGTGTCACTTCCATTAATAGTCTGTAGTGGCATGGTTACACTGACCATTCCACATTTCCTGCATAAAGTAGTGATGGAATTGTATGTTACGGTGACAGGATGTGCTTTCTAAGCAGGCATGAAACTGACTGTTTGACTTAATATTCATAAGTGCTTCATAATTTTTATTTAAAAAATAAACAAAACGTAAAGAACAGTTGCAGCAAGGTGAGTGAATGGATTGAGAAGCCCTTCCCCAGGGGCTATTCTGCAGCTATTGAGGTTCACTGAAAAGCAGTGTGTTTAACTGTCAAATTCTCATCGTATATATTTTCTTTCAGATTCCTTTGTTTCTTCCTCTCAGCCTGTCTCTCTCTTTACGACTTCACAAGGCAAGTCTGTCATTTTCTTGTACACTAATAAAAGAAAAATGTTGAGAAAGAGGCTGTAACTGGGGCGTAAGGTTTTTTTCTTGTCCACAAGTACCCCTTACAAATATGCAAGTCACTTCAAAACAGTTCACTGTGTGAACCACTGTTGGCTAATGATCTACTGCAGCCAGGCTGCTCCTTTAGCGTGACCCAGTTGCTAGTGGACAGTACATTCTTCTTGGTCGCTGCTGTAAGAATAAAGATCTGCTCTTCCCTCCTCTTTCAGCAGTTAACCAGTACCATCAACAGCAATCTGGCAGAAGGGAGCTATGAGCTAAAGAACGTGCAGGATTTCCAAATGCACATAAAAATCCTGAAGAAATAAAGATTTGGGAGAATAGTATGGGTTTGCTGTTGTTTGTGTGGAAAGCAATGGCTGATAGTCTTGTCTCTTGCTGAAATATTCATGAGTTAGTACCATGCTCCAGGGATGCTGTAGGGAGTCAGTCACCTGACAAGTAGACGTAATATGTTGTGAATTTTTCTTTTATCCAGCTGGTGACTGAAATTGGCATTGTAGTACTGCAAATTTCTGGGGTGCAGTCCTGCCAAGCAGTGCAGAGAAAGTTGATGGGAAACACGGTGTGCTTTACTTCCCCTGCTAGAAGCCCCACTTTAACTTCTAGACCATTCTTCCTCCCCACAGAATAGAGATGGCACCTGGGAGCCAAGTCTTCTGGGTTCTACCTCTAGCTCTACTTCTGTGCCACGTGGACCTGGGGCAGATCTCTTAGCCAGTCAGTAGAAAAACTGTTCTTAATATCCCTTCAGACCCCAGTTCAAATACAGAGTGGTTTCTTTCTGAATAATTGTGGTTATGCTGGAGCGGACAAAGTTGGCTCACAGCTAGATGCCAACAATTTTACTTTTGGTCATCAGCGGGTGCTCCTCTGTACATTTCGGCAGTGGAGCTGGGCAACAGGCTCCTAAAACTGGTCGCCATGGTGACCAGAAACATAGCTTTGTTGAGGCCTGGTTTATGCTTGGGTAGCATAGAGGTTTTTAAGAGCCTGTCTGTGCTGGAGATTGGGTTCTTTTGATTAAATTGGTTACCAACAGTGGGCCCCACCTGAACTGGTATTGGGAAACCAGTTTGGCCACTAGTTTATGCAGCCTCTTAGAGGCATTGAGCGGGCAACTGTAGAGACAATAGCAAGCCCTTCCCTGTATATTCCATAGTAGCTACAGCAGCTTGCTGTTGGTATGAAATTCTGATCTACCGTATAGTGATGCATTTAACAGTAAGTACAGAAATACAAATGAATCTGTGCTTTAGCTGATGCTGTGGATTCCCTGGAGGACACCTGGGGTAATACAGGCAGTGGCAGGAGTTGGGAATGCTGTGTTCTCTCTCCATTTCACATTTCATCTCAAGTCTTGTCATGAATATAAACAATACCATCCTTTTCCTGTAATGCAAACACATATGCCTCTAAATCACCTATTAGTAGGATGCTAAAGAGCAGTTGAAGAGAATAGAAGTGGCTAAAAAGCGGGTATGTTAACATGCCGCCTTTTTTTTAACCTGAAGTTGGGAGATAAACTACTGGCGTATGGGATTTAAACTAGGAAAACTGTTTGAGGTCTGAAATGACTTCAATCTCCATTCTTTACAGGAGCAAAACCATTCACTGAACTCATGGCTTGGTCTACACACAGGATTTTTTATCAGTATTATTACTTTGTTTAGGGAAACGCAAGGAGTTTGGTTTGTGATACAATTGTGCTGATAAAACCTGTGGTATTGACACAGTTACACTAGCATAAAGCTGCCTAATACCAGTAAAGCTTATTCCCCATCCAGGGTGGAAATGGGTAGACCAGCTGATATAAATGCATCCACACTGGGGTGGGAGAGGGGCTGTTGTAATGCTCTGAATATATCAGCATGGGTCAAGTGGTACACATTTTTCATAAAGTCAAGGCCTTAAGGTAGCTATAGGCAAATTCCACTAGATCTAATCCTTTATCAGTATAATTTCTCAAAAACGAAATGAAGCAAAAGAGTCTGTAATCTAGTGATGTTCTCATACATGCATTTTACTTGCATCCACCCATTCTAATTTTTCAGCACAGACTTTTTGAAATTTAGAAAATGTCAGATGCTGGAAACACAAGAAATATTCAGAAGAGTGCATATAAACTAAGCCAGCTCAGCCCTTGCACCAGCCAAGGTGGTGGTCATTTAACTTAATAAACACAAGGTTGGGTCTGTTGGAGCCACCAGAGTTACTAGTTTAACCCTGATTTCACATGCACGAGTGAACTGGAATAATTTGTGATGCCTGCTCATAGAAGACAGCCAGAACTCTAGGATGGAGTGAAAGATTATGTTTTTGCTAAACAGAAGTTTAGGAAATGCCAATGCTGGTCATCCTTCAGAAACGGCTAAGGAAAAGCACTGATTCCAAACATACGTGAATAGAATACGCTAAGGAAAAGCCTGCCACGCAGTATCAGAAATACATATTCTTTATTTGGCTGTCTAGCCAATCCACCCAACTGACACAGTACGCTCTAGGAATCTGGAATGGGAAGTTAGAGTACTGAAGAACTTTGGGGCAAGCAGTGGGAACAAAGTTGTTAGCCAGTTACAGCCTTTGAAAAACATTTTTCTTTCTACTCTGTCCCTGTTACTGAAGTCCTTTGTGACCTAGCTTGACTGCAAAGTGTCTGCTGGCTAACTTCCTATATCGGTGCTGTGGCTGTCAGGTGCTGATACTGCTTTGCACGTTTTTAGCTTTGTTTTTAATGTTTGTATTTGCTTGGATTAAAAATAGCACAAATTAGTTCAATAGCAAAAAAGCCTGACTCTTTCACTTGGTGCATGTGTGTGTGTTGTACGCACAGACGTGCTAATAAGGATACTGAATCAAGTGCCTATCACCCTATTAAAGTGATTAACTATGTAGTGGTTGCAACACCACTTTGTTGTAAGCTTGCTGCAAGTCTCTGATGGAAGCCTACATTTTTCCATTGGTTAGCACACTGTGTGACTTTAAAGTAGCAAATTCTGCTTACAAGTTTATGAAAACAAACTAAGCAACTGGGATAAACAGCAAGATGCACAACACTTTGGAAGGAA
Organism: Podocnemis expansa; assembly: GCA_007922195.1. NCBI lineage: Eukaryota > Metazoa > Chordata > Testudines > Podocnemididae > Podocnemis > Podocnemis expansa. The sequence goes on along the minus strand of ML681973.1, from coordinate 30,249,423 downwards.
ACGCAAATGTAAGCCAGGTATCAAATCTGAATGAGAAATGACCTCAGCACTGAACTCTGGTGTGGAAGAGTGTTTAGCAGGTTGGATTAACTTACACAAGTACCTGCTTGCACCTGTAAATTTGGCAAACCTTCCGTTCTAAGGGTAACTTCTATAGGATTTCTTGAAATGGCTTTGAACCCAGAGAAAGAGTGGCCCAGTTAGGGATCTTGTCAGGAACTCAGGGAATCCACATTAATTTCCTGCTCTGCCAGACTTCCTGTGTGACTGTGGGCAAATCATTTACGTCTGGGCTACACTAGAAAGCTAAGTTGACCTAGCTACTTCTCTCAGGGATGTGGAAAAATTGAAACTGCCACGATGGATACTTAGTTTGACCTGAGCCCCAGTTTTGACAATGTTAAATTGAAGAGGAATTCTTCTATTGACCATGCTACCCTCTTTCAGAGAGAGGGGTGGACTTACCACAGAATTGAAACAACCTCTTCCATAGCTGTAGTTGTGTATCTGATGACAGCACTGTAGCTGTGTGCTCTGCACATTTCTGATGTAGATTTACCCTTAATCTTTCTAGACTTCAGTTTCCCATCTGTACAATGAAGATAAAAACACAAAGGGATGTAAAGATAAATACAATTACAGTTGTGAAGTACTCATACTAAAGTGATAGGCAGGGAGCAATTTAGTACCTGAGAGCTGTTCTTTGACTGTATAAACGAGGAAGATAGTTGTGAGATTCTTACATCTTCCTCTGAAACATCTGGACACTTGGAGCTGGAATGTTCATCTAGATGCACACCAGACCTGGTCCTTTCTGGCAATCCTATGAATACAATAACACCAATATTTACAAGTATGTGCTTGCCATTGCAGTTAAACAGCTACTAACATTTTCATATTGCAATAGAGAAACAAATTAGAGAAGGCTTGATCCTCCAGTCTTTTAAAAAAAAAAAAAAAAAAAAAGCTTTTCATGACACTTGCATACATTAAAATTAACAGGGACAGAGTCTCATTTGGGCTCAGTGCAAAATGGATGAAATTCTATGGCCTGTAATACAGAGGAGGTCACACAAGATAATCTAATGTTCCCTTTCGGCCTTATTCTGTGTATTTTTTTCCTTTAATGTCTTATCCCTCGAGGCATAAGAGAGATGCGTGTTTTTTCCACCTAGAAGAGAAGTAGGCAAATGATGGTCTGCTGGCTGGATCCAGACTGCTTAAGCCTTTCTTTTGGCTTGCTAGCTGGCTGGGCTGGCAGCCTGCCGTAGCCACTCCCCCATTCAGCCCCAGCCCCAGCCCCTCTCCCACTACATGGACCCAGGGTCTTGGTTGAAGCATGGCCGCATTTCCCTCCCAGCTCCACTCATCCCTCCAGTGTGCTGTCCCAGACTCCCAGTGGCACTTTAGCTGGAGCACAGTCACTCGCCCCTCCTCAGCTCTTCCTCTTGCAGCCAGTCCCTGCAGCACTCTGAGTGGAATGTAGTGGCTGCTCCCTCCAAGAGCTGAGCAGCATCATGGCCAGAACACAGTAGCCGCTCTTTCCCAGGAGCCAGCCTGTCCAGCTACTGTCTCTACCCCTTCCCCCATGGTACTCAAAATAATGGAAAATACCTCTAACTACCCGAATGGGGGTGGGGAGTTATAAAAATAAAATAGCCCTCTTTCCCTCCCAAGGTATCAAAGAAAAATAAACATTTAAATTAAAAAAACACACTTCAAACAGTGCAAAAACAGATTGGGGAGAAAAAAAGTTAAAAAAAAACCCCCCCCCTCCCCCCCTCCCCCCCCCCCCTTCCCCCCCCTCCCCCCCAAAAAACGGGGGGGGGGGGATAGTGCAAAATTGAAACAAAAATCAGTCTCTCCAAGATGCCTGAGGATTTTATAGTGTGCTACTAGCATTTTTCTTTATGCATATTTTGATGTGGAGAATACAGGTCAACCACCAATAGGACACCAGTGTTTCAGATGACCTCTGTAACTGCAGAGTTTTGTTTTCAGTGAGATGTACCTTTATAGACCCTTTAGAACCGTGGTTCCAGGGTCTGTAGACTATGACTAAGATTTCCAAAGTGGTCTGCCCTTCCACTTGAATTTTTTTAAGGATCCACAAATGAAAAGTTTGTAAATTATTGTATTAGCATATACTAGATCTATGTAATAGCGCAAGTTATTGCCTTGGAAAATACTATGTTCTAGTCCCATATCTCCTAAAGCAGTTATGTCTTGGCCAAGACTTGCAGTTACAAGGCTGATTACTGCACACTCTTAATCCAGAAAAGTCCTGATGCACCCTTAACTTGATAGTTGAATTCTGTTATCTGCCCCTTGTTTACCTTGTTAGTTGAAGTCCCGATAGCTTAATTTGTCTCCACATGGGAACATGCAGACATAGCTTTGTTTTGCTTTAGAAGGTGGTTGTAGATTCATTTGGGAAGAACTTGTTACTCAACAGTATGAGAAACATGCTGGATATTTTACTAGTGCTCTCCAGCAGAGTAGGGCCATTAAAGAGCTACAAATGGTTTTGTTATCCAGTTAGTAAACTTAGACATCCTTTCATTTAAACCATAATTTTTCTATAAGAGAAGCACAGTTTTCCTCCAGCTGACTCCAGAAAACACCTGGCTACAGCGTTGTGTAGTAATGGTCACTTTTCTAGCTTTCATATCACATTTTACTATCCTAAAGGAGTGGCGTCCAAGAATGGGAAAGACTTTTCATGAATATTGGTATTGAGTTTAGTGTTTCTGAGGAAGATGCCAATGGAGGACTGCCAGCTGATGTAGTAGAAAGATAATTTCAAGGTTGGGCTATTAACACTTAAGGTGTTTCTCAGATGTTGAAGGGTCTTGAGGCACCTCCTGGAAATGGATAGAAATTATGAACACCAAAGAAAATGTACAGTCAGTCTCTTCTGTCAGGTGAGAATCCCTCATTTGGACTTTGAAGAGCACTGGACCCTGAAAATCAGGCACACAAGAAAATAGTTTCTACTCCTTGACCTTTACTGATGCGAGTTTGGTTTAGACAGAGCTGTCACGTACAAGCAGTTTAAAGATCAGGTCTTCTACTATTAAATCCTCTCACATTCTGTCCAACCTCCTCCTCATTGACCAGACTTGAATACTTTCAACATGCACAAGTGCCATGCTGAACAAACTGGTGCTACAGATTCATAGAAGCACAGGATTGGAAGGGACTTTTAGAGTTGCCTAGTTCAGCCCCTGGTGCTGAGGGAGGACCAAGTAAACCTAGACTATTTGACAGGTGTTTCTCTAACCCAGTGGTTTGCAATCTGTTTACCACTGTGGGGCCTCATATGCAGCATTCTGTGCATTATGTGGGCCAGATCCACACAACATGTATACTTCCTGCTTAGCCCTGAGGACAGCACATGGGCCACAGCTGTGTGCTGTTTGGACTTCAAGTAGGATACCAGTTCTTACAACTCGCCATTGTTTGGGATCCCACATCCTCCCTTTGAAACCATGGGTGGTTGTGCTTCCTATTGGCTGTTTAGGGAGGGCTAAAAAGTTAACTCCATATGAAAGAGTTCTCTTTTAGGGTGCTAGCAATGTTCTCCTACAGTTGCAGCAAACTTTGTCAGTACCTGCTGTTGCACGGACCTGCACAGCAAGGAGATTATAATCAAATACTTTTCTTCATTTGTGATCATGCTGGCAACTGGAACCCTGTACTGGAGACTAACTTCCATGTATGGAGTTGAATATTAGCTGAATTGTGATTGTGGAGCAATGTAAAGAATTCTATGACATGCATAACTTCCTGATAGACGTTACTGGATGAGCTAGAAATATATGTCATGCACTTAAAAAAATAAAAAAACATTTTGTGCCTTTCAGCGGAGCGGGAAATAGCTATAAGTTTCCAAACTCGAGATCATACCACAGATAAGTAGAAATGGATGTTATCTAGCTGTAAGCTAAACTATTAAAATAAATTGGCGTCTTTTTTTATAACCCTCTCTTTGAGGTATTGTGTTGGCAAGCCTGCTGGGGTGGTGGTTGGAAGATGGTCAGTTTCGTTGCAGATGTCCTCCTAGCATATCGGTTAAAACAAATATCAAGGGCATGTTCAGTGTGAAATGGCAGCATGTTTTAATGTAGGTAACTTCATTAGGAAGTAGATAGTGTTCAGTGTGAAATCTTAATGGTTCTACATTGAGCAGCCTTCTTCTGTGATGTGCTTTTCAAAGCTCAACTTAGCATACAGTACACATTTTCCCAGGCACTTGTTCTAATTCCTCTTGTACAGAGTTGTTTAGAAGCTGATCAACATGGCTGAATCACTAAGGAACTGCAGCCATATAGATGCAAATCATGCCAGAGGCATGCTCTCTCCCACCTGCAAAGGGGTTGGCCCCACCTCTGCTCCTTTCACAACTCTAATTCCATTTGGAGAGAGTGTTTCCCAAATGACTGCACAGCATGTAGTCCAAACTAGTTCCCTTGGCAGTGCAGTCATAAAGCCAAGAGAGAAACTGCTCTGAGCTCTTCTGCAGTAACTGAGGGAAGCTTTTAGCAAAGCTAAAGGAGATTTGAGTGGTGATGATGGGACGCACAAACCCTACAGCCACGCACACTCCTGACTGGAGTCATTGCCTTATAATGGAATAATCAGAATGAGTTTCCAGACACGATGGGGAGGGGACTCTGCCATCTCAGCCCTGCAGAGTATGTTGCCACTAACATTCTTGCCCTTTGCTGCAAGAAATGGTCCATATCTCACCCCATGCTTGAGCAAAGCAAGGGAGTACTAGCTACCTTCCATTCCACATGAAAGCAAACTAAAAGGCGCTCATTCTGTACACTGATGTAGGCAGTGGCTGCAATATTGATCGTGGTGTGCAGGTATCCTGATGCTCTCAGGTTTTTTCAGGAGTCACTTTAATCTGGGTGATGGTGAGTTTAGGCTCTCTTATTGGAACCGTGCTATTCGTTTAGCAGTCCCAGCAGTGCCTTGAGTAGCACACAGCCAGAAGTTCAAAACACAATTTGTATTGCTTTTGTTAACCCTCTCAGCGTGTCTAAGTTCCTCTATGGCTGCTTTGCCTACTTAATTTTGCAGGCCTTATCACCGTCTTCAAGTGCTATGAAATCACAGCTATAAATCAGGCTGCTTGGAAAGTATTTGTGTAGATTGCAACCTTCTATGTAAAGTGGCTTTACTGTCCTGTGGCTGGCAGTTCCATGCATGTTTGCCAGGGCTGGTGTCTTGGACTATTTATTTTTTCCTCTAGATCCCAAGAGAGCATGTTGCTTGCTAACTATTAACTTGTAACTGCACTCTGTGAATCTCTCACTCTCTGAAATCTTGGCCTGGGGGGCAGCTTCTTTTGTCTCTGATAAGACAGTTTCAGGGATTCTGACAGCTGAAAATCAAGCCTCTGGCTTAACAGAGCAGGCGGACAGCAGCAGAGAAATGGGCAACAAGCCCCCACCCTCAAAGGAAGTGAAAGAATTGGTGGTTGCTGTAGACAACAACAAAATGGAAAGCATCCGTGGGCCAAGTGCAGATTCTGGAATAGAAGCAATGTCCATTGGGTCCCCTGGGTCAGAAGGCTCCCCATTTTCTGTTGGAGCAGAGTCTCATTCTCATTCTTGCAGCCCTGTAATTTTGACTAGTTCTCCTGACCAAACATATGTGAAGGGCACCAGTGTCAGCCTCTCAGAAGAGGGTAAGGCTGAGCAAAACAGACAGAAGGACCAAGATTCTGTGGACCAGAACAAGAGAGCCACTGCAGGCAGTGAGTCTAGGTTTACTTTCTTGACTGACCAGAAACAAGACATTAAACAACCTCTGATCAAAACTGTCTATCTGCATTCTTCTGCTCCATCTGGTGGGGAGGCCGCCGTGGAAAAAGACTCTCCTGAATCCCCATTCGAGGTGATTATTGACAGAGCAGCATTTGATAAAGAGTACAAGGATTCGTTAATTGGTAGCTCCAGTGAGCTCAGTAGCAACTGGGTGATGCACAGTGAGAGAGAGCTACTTACAGATATCCCAGAAGACAGCGTCTGTGAGTTCCGGGTGAAAACTCGCAGTGGGAGCAGCATTACAACAGGAGCTGGGCTGTCCCGCCAGTCTTCAGGTACAACAGCTGCATTAGAAGAAGTGTCCAAATGTGTGCGTGAGATGCACAGCTTCACAAATGAGCTATTGAACTGGGACTTGATTCCTAAGGTGGGGCATGGTGAGAAGGTTGCTGAAACCTCAGGATTAGACCTTCCTGAAATGCCCTCCAGAAATGCTGGTGGCATTCCTACGCAGCCAGCAGGCAACAGGACAGAAGCATGCAAAGTGCCCTCCCCTCATCCTGTCACTGTCAATGTCCAGCAGAGAGACAGAGGAGCATATACAGACTTAGCAGTGCATCCTTTTGAGAAGCACACGCCTGTGGACCAAGAAGCTGTGAAACTGAAGACTGCTTCACCAACTGCAGTTGAACTGAAAGCTGATGGGAGCTGGCCAAGTTCTGGCTTAGCTGAAATCGCAGATGCGGACAGTTCTGGTGAATCTGATGACACAGTGATCGAGGATGTGCCAATTGATCTGGCCTTTGAAAAGGAGAAGCTTGTCCTTCACCCCACAGGTAGCGGCAAGGTCTTGGCGCCAGTTGTTGCTGGCAAAACAAAAGACTGGATAATTGCAGATCATGAGGAGGCACCTAATGAGCAGGACAAACATGGCAGAGAGAGTTGTTCACCCTCTAAGACACCAGAAGACAATCAGGAATTCATTGATGACTTTGAAGCAATACAAGCTCATCCAAACATTGTTGGATGGAGTCCAGCTGCTGAAGCAAAACATCCCAAGTCATCCAGTCTGGACTTGACGTCTGTAAACATGCAGCAGTCAGGTGGCTGTGATCCAGCTCTCCTTGGGAAACCACTCAGGGCTGGTGAAATTCCCGGCATTTCTCCAACAGGAGCTCCACAGAAGGATCTTAGAAATGAGCCAAATGAGAGAGTCCACCTGTCTCTGCCCTTGGGTGTCTTGGAAGAACAAGAATGTCCAGATGCCTTAAGTGGGGAGAACTTAGTGGATTTCATGCGGGAGTGCTTAAAGTCCAAGGGTGATGACTCTCTGGAGGACCTCACGGAAACCTTCTCGGAGGCTGAAACTGGAGCTCTAAAAACCACACCTCCAGGAACAGCTGGTCGTAAAGATGAGGCAAATAAGCCAGAGGTGAAAGAGGATGGTGACTATGCTGTGCGAAGCATAACAGGTGACAAGGACAATTCCCAGAAACCTTTGTTCGGTCAAAGATCCCCCATAGCAGCTCAAGACTTTGAGCAGGAACAGCTGACAATTAAGGCACTCAAAGAAGTAGGTGGAAAACTGGACGAGAAAGAGACTCCAGCACAGAACAAAACTTCACCTGCAGAGGGAAGACCACCACAGGACCATGACACGTCAGCACCTGCTCAGAAATCAGCATTGGAGAAGAGACCTCTCTGCATTGAGCAACAGACAAACATGAAGCCTACCCCTGCTCAGGGTAGTGCTGATGGTGCAATCTCCAGAGAAGCTGTCTGGGATAATGTGGCTGGATCTCCAGTAGAACATGCCCTAGAGAGGCTACTGACTGGGATTTCAGGTAACAATTTATATTGGAAATACAGTACCAGTCTCTTTGTTCTTATTTGCTTGTCAGACACTCATGTCGTTAATATCCTTAGAAATCTAGATTTATGAAGAAAAGCAGCTAATTTGTATTGTAGCTCAAGGTCGCATATTGTTTTTGATGTAGTTCTAGTAATCTTTTCTTCATTCATGTCCATGTGCTATCTTTCATTCTCCGAAGACGGCCGCTTGCTTGCTGGAGCCTGTCTTGTAGTTTTAAATGATTGGAAAAGATGCCTGATAGTGATAGACTGTAGCAGCTCAATCAGTTTAATTTAACAAAGCAAAGGTTAAGCAGTAACTTGATCGGTCTACACAAGCAATGGAAATTTGGTGCTAGAGGTTCGTTTAGTTGTGCAGACTGATATGACCAGGTCTGATGTCTGAAAGCTGATGTTACACAAATTCTGCCTGGAAATAAGGTACAAATTATGAACTGTAAGGCTTTAACCATTAGAACAATGTACCAAGGGCAATAGTGGATTCTCCATTACTGGCAATTGTATATTTTTATAAAAGGTTTGGACCAGAATACATAGGAGTTAAATCAGGGCAATCCTGTTGGCACAGTGCTTCCTTCCAGCTTTATAATCTGAACGTACTTCCACCATTTTTGTTGTGTATGAATTTCTTCCATGTAAAATCACTAGCAGCAGCGTCCCTAGTGAGGGGGGAGACATGGAGTCTTGGGGTCAGAGCTCTGCTTGGAGAATAATTTAGGGCCTGGGGAGTTAAAAATAAAAGAACCCCTTATGTCCATTCCAGTGACACATCTCTGTTAATCCAGATGACACAAAATCAGCTGGCCAGTTAGAATAGCAAATATTCAGGGCTACAAACAGTTCCTTTAATAATTTAAAGGCCCTGAGGCTTTTGCATCATGTGGTTCATTTTTAAAATGACTGCAAACACAAGCACTGAGTATTTTGTAAGAGGTTATTGTGAAAATTTCTTTACAGAAGATAGAGTTGACTTGGCTGGGCAGGGAAGTGTGTATTGAAAAGAGGCCTGAACAGAAACTCTGTTCACGCTTCCAGTGTGCTTTATGCTGGGGTGATGAATCTCAGTCTGGTTTTCACAGCTCCCTATCTATTGTGTGGACATAAAATAACAGGCTGTTGGGAAGTTTCAAAGAGGTGGCCGTGTTAGTCTAGTTCAGCAAAACAAACAAGGAGTCTGGTGGCACTTTTAAAGATTAAAAATTTATCTATCACATGAGATGGGTTCAGTGAGTGTCTGTTCGAGTGAACAGATTGGCAGTGATGACCCAAGTAACGTTTCAGTTAATGCAAGGAAGCAGAATCTGTTCTGAACAGTTGTTGAAATGCCCTCAGTGTAATAGGTTCGATCTTTGGGGCGTCAGTGTGACCAGCCCCTATTTCAATGATAAGATGCTGACTGAATGACGGGGACAATTAAATGCTGGCAAGCCAAGAGCATGGTGGCTGAGTCGGTTGGAGGTTGGGCCTGAGATGTGTAATCTTTTAGAGTCATGCGTACAGAGCTTTAAGATCTCATGTGTTCCTCTTTGTGGGAGCAACCCTGGGAGGGGATACTAGGAGTTGTCATTGGTGTTTACACCCTTTCCCAGTGCAGTTATTTGGGGGATAACTGGGGAAATAAGATGATCTGTGGGTTCCAAAGGAAGCAGTAGAAGACACATTGCTTGCACTTGGCATTAGAGAGTATGTCAGAAGGAGCAATACAACATCCTGCGCTGACAGAGAGATGAGATAGACCTGATAAAATCCCTTCCGTATCCAGTTACTGTGAATCTCTTATATAGTCTCCAAAGGGACATGCTTCCTAGAGAGTCTCTATTCTACAGGAACTGGAGATAAGACTCCCAGTGCAGGTGTGTTCATACAAGAATATCTTTCAGTGTAGTTTTAAATGACCTGTGTGATTGACATCCCATCACTGATTGTGCATTCAAAAATGCAAGGTCAGAAACACTACAGTTCTCTGAGTCTAGGGAAGTGACAAAAGCTTAAGAGAAATATTAAAGCTAAGTGAAAGTTAAGTTTAGCTTGACAACTTACTCACCTGAGGCATGGACAGCAAGCAAAATGTCAATACTAGATCACCCTTCACCCACAGGCATTGCTTTAAATAGAAATTTAAACAAATTAAAAGGTATGGTGCCAAAGTGAAGTCTCTGCAAACTGCCTGGAAACTTTTTAAAGACATTGTAATAGAGACTCAGTTTAAATGTGTACCCCCCAAATTAAAAAACAAAGTTAGAGAACCAGAAAAGGTCCACTCCGGTTAAACTGCAAAGTTAAAGAAATAGAGGCAATAAAGAATCTTTAAAAAATGGAAGTTAAATCCTATTCTGGAAAATAGAAAGGAACATAAACCCTGGCAAGTGTTAAAATATAATTAGATAGGCCAAAAAATAATTTGAAGAACAACTAGCCAAAGACTCAAAAATAACAACAAAAAGTTTAAGTAGACCATTAGCAGGAAGCCAGGTAAACAACCAGTGTGGCCACTGGATGATTGAGATGGAGCACTCAAGGAAGATAAAAGGCTATTGTGGCAAAAATGAATGGATTTTTAGCATCAGTCTTCACGGCTAAGGCAATGAAGAAGATTCCCAAACCTCAGCCATTCTTCATAGGTAACACATCTGAAGAACTGTCCCAGCATGTGGGGTCATTAAAGAGGTTTTGGAACACGTTGATAAATTAAACAGTAATAAGTCCCAAGGGTCAGATGATATTCACCCAAATGTGAAACTTCAGACTTACTAACTATGGTATGTAACCTGTCATTTAAGTCGTCTGTACCTGCTGACTGGAGAATAGCTAAGGTGATGCCAATTTTCAAAAAAGGTTCCAGAGGCAATCCTGGCAGTTACAGGCTGGTAAGGCTAATTTTGGTACTAGGCAAATCGGTTGAAATTATACTAAACAACAGAATTATCAGATACTTAGATGAATTTTATTTACTGGGGAAGAATTAACATGGTTTTCAAAAGGGGAAGAACTCTTTGAAGGGGGGGTCAACACATGTGGACAAGGGTGATCCAATAGATACAGTGTTCTTAGATTTTCAGAAAGCCTTTGACAAGGTCCCTCACCAAAGGCTCTTAAGCAAAATAAGCTGTCATAAGATAAGAGGGAAGGTCCTCTCCTGGATCAGTAATTAGCTAAACAACAGGCAACAAAGAGTAGGAATAAATAGTCTATTTTCAGATTGGGAACACTACTGTTCAACATATTCATAAATGATCTGAAAAAGAGAGTATAAATAATGTGGTCGCAAAACTTGCAAATGATAAAGAAGTATTCAAGATAGTTAAGTCCACAGCAGACTGTGAAGAATTACAGAGGACTCTCCTAAAACTGAGCAACAAAATGGCAGATAAATTCAATGCTGATAAATGCAAAGTAATGCAAACTGGAAAACATAATCCTAACCATGATATAAAATGATGGGGTCTAAATTAGCTGCTACCACCCAAAAAAAAAAAAATATCATGGAGTCATTGTGGATAGTTCTCTGAGAACATCCACTCAATGTGCAGTGGCAGTCAAAAACTAACACTACTGGGAATCATGAGGAAAGGTATAGATAAGAAGACAGAAAATATGTTGCTTCTTTGTAAATCCATGATATGCCCAAATCTTGAATAGTGCATGAAGATCTGATCACCCTCTCTCAATCAATCAATAGATAAATTGGAATTGGAAATGATTCAGAAGAGGGGAACAAAGTTAAATCAGCTTCCATACAAGGAGAGGTTAATAAGACATGCTCTTTTCAGCTTGGAAAAGAGATGAATTGATGGGGGGAATGGTTATGATAGATGTCTATGAAATCATGACAGATGCGAAGTAAATACTTATTTACTCCTCATCACACAGGAACTAGAGGTCACCAAATTAAATTAATAGGCAGAAGTTTTAACACAGAGACAAAAGGAAGTATTTCTTCACACAGTGCATAGTCAACCTGTGGAACTCCTTGTAAGAGGATGTTGTGAAAGCCAAGATCATAATAGTGTTCAAAAGGATCTAGATACATTCATGGAGGATAGGTCCATTAATGGCTATTAGCCAGGATGGGCCAGGCTCCAATACCATGCCCTGAAGTGTCTCCAGCCTCTGTTTGCCAGAAACTAGGGATGCAGGATGGGTAGGTCCCTTGATTATCTAGTCTGTTCCTTCCCTCAGAGGTCAGTGTGAGGTGCCTTAGTCAGGATACTATGCTAGATGGGCCATTGGTCTGATCCAATATGACCTTTCTTGTGTTCTTAATCAGGTGCAGCCAGCCTTCATAGAAGTGAGAGGTGTGATGCAGTGTGGTGAGGCATAAGGGATCCAAGCACCTGATAGGGCTGTGGTGCTGAGAGCTTTGGGTACTGAGCTAAAAGCAGGGGTTTGATTGATTGACCAACAGGTGTTCTAATGCCAGCCTAGGAATCCTGTGTGGTGAGAATGTGATCCAAAGTATTTACACCCTTGGCGTGTTTCCTCGATGGCTTTTCTGTGGCAGGCTGGCTCTGCTCTCCTTTGTTCTCGTTTGGTCTGATATGGTACAGACAAACTGTGGTTCTTGGCATTCACTCTCCAGCAATTTCACTAGCAGAAGAGATTCCCTTCTGCATTGTTACATATGAGATTGACAGTCAGGCATCTCTTGATGGAAAAACTATTTTTCTGCAGGTCAGCAGAGAGCAGCCCATTTGAAAAGAGCTTTTTATAAATTTATTTTTGGCCAGTTGCCAGGCTCCGTCGCTCAGAGAGAGCGCTTCTCCCGTCTCTCACAGAAACAGCCTTGTGCTGTTTTGTAAATGCCTCCTCTGTCTTCTTCTGATGTTGCTGGATCTGGCTGGGGACAAATTGTAAAGACCAAAGCAGACACCATTAACCTGTTTTGGTTCCTGAGCAGTGCTGGGGTTTGGTCTGAGTGGAGGTGGCTTTGTTTTGAACCAAAGGGGGTTAAGCATTTGCCTTCATAACCTGAGCGATTGATGCTGAGCTCAGGGTACATAGAGGCTCCTTTCTGCACACACAAGCATTACAGGCTCCTAGTATGGCTCCTCCCTTCCAAGCCCTCAGCTTTTGTATTTTGCCTGGCTGCAAGAATCCAGTCCCAAATACTGTATGCACATGGAGGGAGGGGCAGCTGATTCCAGCCTATGATCCTCTAACTGGCAGGAGCCTGAGAACTCTTAACAGGCAGGCAAAGAGAGAGCAATTAAATGGACTCAAAGTCTGGTAGAGATTCTGCAATGTTTCCTTAACCTCTGATCTGAGTTATTGCATTTCCCCTATTCATTGTAATTCATCCATCAGCTGTGGCTTTTTCCTTAATGCTTGCATAAGGTAAAAAAGAAAATCACTAATGCTCCAGCCGCCTGTAATCTGCACCTTCAGCAGCATTATGATTCAAGCCTAGAGGTCTTTAGATTGTTCTCACTCTCCTGCAGTTTCTGAAAACCAATTATGCTGAGCTGCTGGTGCAGAAATTGCCTGGGAGAGGAATTTGAGAAAGTGGGTAACCTGTATGCTCTTGCAAAACAGCTAGAGGCCCAGTGATCTGCTCCTTTTCAGTCTGAAAACAGCTAGAGGAGGGACTTTAAAAACAACCTGTGCCACACTGCCAGGTCATTTTAAACAACTTATCACATTAGTAGGGTTTGTCTCTATTTGGGTTTTCTAAGAAAAGCTCCCTCTCAAAGATCAGGCTTCACTGGACCCTTAAATGCACCTAAGGCAGCTAAGAAAAATGTAGGGTAAGCCCTGGAAATTTCACCTTTTTCTTTTTGTTCTGCCTGGAGCAGATGTGAATGGCTTTCTTGCAGAGTTTGAACTAGAATTAGCCCCAAGCGTGCTGGGAGTGGTGCTGGCTGGCTGCCTGGTTTTCCTCGCCCTGCAGCGCTGGTCACTAGTAGAATAAACAGTCTGGGGAAACTGGTTGGGGACAGCTGCAAACCCTTCTTCATCTTAGCTTTTTCCAGTCCTTGTGAGGACGGTGCCCTCTTGTAGCAGGAGCCAAATACTGCAGGCAAAGCAATACCCAGAGCTTGCACCTTCTCCTACCAGGTGACTTGATTTATGAGGGCTGGAATTACAAAGCCCTTCAAATCTAGGGTGTGCACAAAGGAATCTACCTTTATTCTGGACTGAGATTAAACCCTAGGCCCCAAGCAGGTTCCCTAATAGCAACTGTAAACAGCTATTAAGCTAGAACTAGGCCACATCACCCCTGTTCTCAGGACTTCAATACCACAGCAGTGGACACTGTGTAAATGCCATAGATTAAGCAGTGGACTTGGTGCAGGTGGGGTCTGATACTTGAGACACTAGCCTGTGGTAGCTGGGCACTATTAGAAGGCTGAGGTGTGGGGTTTTTTTGTTTTTGTTTTTGTTTTTGTTTTTTAAACCTGACATATCAGCTCTGAGAGGTCATATAGTGGGCAGGGACAGACAAATGTCACACATCCCCAGTCCCCTCAGGTAAACATACAATGAGTCACACTCACAATGCGAGGCGGGGCAGGGGGAGCTGTAGTGAGTGGACTGTGGCGCCTCCGTAGCCAGCGGGCATTTTGAAGCTATGCTGTGTTTCCAGTCTCTCTTGAACTTGGCTCAGTCAACTCTGCTGCGTGTCGCTTTTGCTAAGACTTGTTCAGCATCAAACAGGCTCCTCTCGTTTTATTCAGTGTCCTTGACAACCAGCCTTCCACTGTTACTGGAGCTCCTCTGATGTGGCCTTGCTCTTTAAACCTCCAGCAAATTATAACAATATCCCACTCCTAGGGCCTCAGGGACAGATGACTGAGTTCTTGGCACATTCAGGCTTTGAGGGAAGAAACTGGGCATAATGGAAGGATGGGGCCCTCACTCAAACAAAAATTTGTAGTGATAACGGCAAACTCCTGTACACAGTGCATTTAAAGACTTGAGTTTCAGCTGTTACTGTGCTGACAAGCAGATATATCCTTGCTCAGACTGTCCAATGACAGCTTGGTCTGGATAGTCCCACTTCTCTGAGAAGGGGACATAGCTTGGCAGGAGCAGAGGCTGGGAGTGACTTCACCCAGACTGTTTAACACAGGGGTTCTCAGAGGGGCAGGGGGGTCTGTGACTCCTCAGGATCTTGTGCAGTTATTCAGGCGGGTGGCGGGGGCATTGGGAGTTGTCAGCTCTATGCCTGACATGGCAGGGGGCTGGGGAAAGTCATCAATTTTGGGGAGTCATCGCAGCCTAAAATATTTTTAAGTGGGGCCCAGCAGCCCCTGTTCTTTGCTTCCCATGTGTAAAGCTGGACTCGTACCTACCTCCCTCCAATGGTGCTGAGTGTTGGAAAGCTAAGGTTATTCTGCCTGGGCTTTATTTACACTTGTCTGGCCTTGAGTCCATTTCCTGGGTGCTGAGAGATAAGCTGTGTGGAGATTTCGACTACCTGGTGCCAGGGAAACTGGTTAGGAAGGCTTTCCCCTTTGATTTCATGAAAGATGGGTACAGTATCTGCAAATGTGTTCTTGATTGCTTCGGTTTCCAGATCTGTTGTGTGTAGTGCAAGGGAAATGATGCTATAGGCCAGTAAAGCTAATTCTCAGCAAGGATTACTCAACGGGACTGATGCTCCACTGCTTGGTTCCCCCTATGTCCCTAACATCCCCTTGTTCTGTCCCTTTCCTTGGCAGTGCACGATCTGATCTTCTGGCGGGATGTGAAGAAGACAGGCTTTGTCTTTGGCACATCACTAATCATGCTGCTCTCTCTGGCTGCCTTCAGCATCATCAGCGTGGTTTCTTACCTCATCCTGGCTCTGCTATCAGTCACCATCAGCTTTAGAGTCTACAAGTCTGTCATCCAGGCCATACAGAAGTCTGAAGAGGGGCACCCATTTAAGTGAGCCAATTGTTTGTTCTTAGCATGCGGCCACTCTAGTTAGTGACTAGAATGACATCTGTAAGCTCTTCTGCATGCAGCAGTGCTGATATAGTGGAAGTAGAAGCAAGATGGGCCACCAAATCTCATGTCCCTTTCTGCTCTTTTGGTTAACCTGTATCCTGTGCCAGAGAAAAACTGCCCTATGGTTCATGGGCAAGATGCTGTCCCACCATGACCATTGCACAAAGTGGAGTGGCTTTGTTCCAGTGATACTCTGCACCCCCAACTGGAGTAAGGGCTTCTGGCAATATCCTGTTAGCTATACGCCTAGCAAGCCTTGAGGGGCAACAAAACTGCTTAAATGTAAACTCATTGGGGAAGGGATGGCCTCATAATGTGCCGCAATCCTGTCACTACCATAATGAGGCAAATGCCTTGGGGCTTGGCTAAATATGAAAGTTAATCTGAACTAAAGTAAGGTGTGAATGTGGAGCAGATGAACTATTCCTGATTTTGGAGGTTGGTGAGGATAATTTGGAATGAAGCGGTCATATCCCAGAATAAGAGCATCCAGGTAGGGGGTCAGATCCCAGAGAACCTTCCTCTCCTCCTGGCCATGGTGCAGGCCCAGTATTTGTTCTCCACTCCTAGGAAAAGCCATTAGAAGGAGCTGGTCCGTTGGGCTTCTTGCCTCATTAGACTGCTCTCCATAACTGTGCCCCTGGATGCAGATCATCTGAGGGCTTGAACTTGGGACATCTGAGTCTGAAAGGATGAAGGTGTACTCTCTGAGCCAATGAATTCATCTTATCATAAACAACAGCACTTTCTTCTTGCCGAGGGGTCTCAAACACATGGCTCATGGGCTGCATGCAGCCTCTGAAGTTATTTCCTGTGGCCCGCAGTGGCCCTGTCATTACCAATATTTGCAATATTGTTGTATGGAAAGGTTTCAGTGGTGCAGTCCTTGGGCTAACATACTACTCTTCATGTGGCCCTCTACTAGCCCTCATGTGGCCCTTGTGATGATTTGAGTTTGAGACCCCTGGCTTGCCACTGTGGAGGAGGGGACACGATCATACTATTAGTAGAGGGCTGACATCTCTCATTGGCAGCATCTCTCATGTTCTTCCAGAGCCTACCTGGATATGGAGATCACGCTGTCCTCAGAGGCCTTCCATAACTATGTGAACGCTGCAATGGTGCATGTGAACCGAGCTCTCAAACTCATCATCCGCCTCTTCCTGGTGGAGGATCTGGTGGATTCCCTGAAGGTCGGTGGAGGAATTCCCTGGGAGGGCTTGGGAATGTGGCATTGTTGAGGAGTGACTCTTTGGGAAGGAAGCCTGGCTTTGCTGACACCTGCCTTGGGGAGGCTTCCTTAAGGCTCAGCAGCCCAAACTAAATTCTGGGTTACTCTGAAGTGGAGCAGTAGCCCCAGAAACAGCTGAACCAGAGGTCAGTGGGATGGGCCATTGTCTGAGGAAGGCACCTGGGGAAATAATGTTACAAATTTCTGTTTGCTATCCAAGAAGCCCCCATCATAGAATAGGCTTTGTGCCAGGTGCTGTACACGTTCCTTGGCTCAAAGACTTTAGACCTGGGTGGCCAAGCTTATGGAACTCAAGAGCCACACAAGTTGATTATTAAACCTTCAAGAGCCGCACTGAGGCATATAGTCATATACTTTTACCTGCTAAATTGATTCGCTGACATTCTTCCATGAGCCACACTTTTTCATTCAAGAGCCACATGTGCCTGCCAGGCCAGTTTGGCCATGCCTGCTTTAGACCCTAAGAGTTGCTGTTCCCTTAGCAATAAACCCCAGCTGTGTTCCATGGGGTTCAGATCGGTTTACAGGGACGAGCATGGCACCGAGTTAGGCAGGGCCCTGTTAACAGAACTGCTCTCTTCCCTCTGCAGCTGGCTGTCGTGATGTGGCTGATGACTTACGTCGGGGCTGTGTTCAATGGAATCACTCTCCTCATTCTTGGTAAGAAAGTGGCTGTGCTTCAAGGCAGCCGGGCCATGCCTGTTCTGTCTAGCAACTCATCCATTTCCTTGTCAGTCAGGGGCTCAGCCAGTTACACCGAGTAACGTGGGCTCAAAGATGAGGCTTTTGGAGCCATTGTTGCAGCTTCTAGTTTGCCCATCCCTAACCAATAAACTTCTGTTTAATCCCTCATTTCTCTTGTGGGCAGGGACTAGTGGTTAGGAGACCTGGTTTCTACTCTGCACCAAATTCTGAGCACCCCTCAGCACCTGGTATTAAAGAGCCAGAAAGGTGGCCCAGTGGTTAGGACCTAGGAGACCTGGGTTCAATTTGCTGCTCTGCCACAGGTATCGTGTGTGACCATAGGCAAGTCACTTAGTCTTTCTGTACCAGTTACAGTTGTAAAATGGTGATAACAGCAGTGCCTTGCCTCAGGGCTGCTGGGAGGATGAATCCATTAGAGACCTGGAAGTGCTGAAGCAAGGAGGGGCACAAACTCCTTAAAGATGGCTGCCATGACATTGACTATATTGCAATAATGCTCTGAAAGCAACAGTGCTTCTGCACCTCACCCAGGTGGGATGGCTCTGTGGGGCAGCCACAGGACAGAGTGGCTGGCTTTCCATGTCCACCTTGTGATCAGTGACCAGTCTGTCTCTTGCAGGGGAATTGCTGATTTTCAGTGTTCCAGTTGTCTATGAGAAATACAAGGTGAGTCGTCATAATCACCTAGTGCACACATTGTTCAGCGGCTTGTTTATCAATTCCAGCAGATGTCTGAGGCACTGGGTCCTCCTTCAGACAGTTGCAAAAGCCATGCACTGGGCTGTCAGAACTGTGGCTTACATGGCTGAATTAAAGGCAGTAGCTTCCTAAGAGGAGTGAGGCTGATATTGGGAGCCTCGCTGGAGGGGATCCTGTGGTAGCTCCACTGCAGATCTAGTCAGACTAATCATGATGGCCCATGTGGCCTTAAACAGTGAATTGAGGCAGCCATTCAGAGAACCATGAGGGGAAGTGCTCCTGCTCTCTCTTGGCCACACTTCCCCATCCAGCTAGTCTGACCTGTTTGTTCTTCCTTAGACGCAGATTGATCACTACGTTGGAATCGCCCGGGACCAGACCAAGTCAATTATTGCAAAGTGAGTCCACTTGGTGCTTTTCTAAGCAGCACACCTGTCATAATAGTGCCTCCTCTGTCACCTGAGAGTAGGCAGGCCCATGCGGAGGCTGGGGAAGGGTTGGGCCTTCTGTCTCTACAGCAGCTGGCATAGTGGGTGCAGCAATACAGGCCCCATCTGAACTGCACGTAACTGATGTGGGTGGGCCTGGAGTGAGTGGCATTGCTGGGAGGGATCCTTGTGCATGTGATCTGCTCACTTCACATGGAACATGTACGTTCATTG
The DNA here is from genome assembly GCA_007922195.1 of Podocnemis expansa. Lineage (NCBI taxonomy): Eukaryota > Metazoa > Chordata > Testudines > Podocnemididae > Podocnemis > Podocnemis expansa. The sequence continues at coordinate 30,230,521 of ML681973.1, read as the reverse complement.
TCTGTTAAAGCTGCTTTTGGCTCATAAGGCTTCCTTGAAGGCAAGTAAATGCAGGAGTCAGTGTGCTAGAGGCCTGGGCTTGAGAGCTGGGTTTAGATTAAGTCTGAAAGGGAAGGTTTGGCCTCCCAGCTAGTCCCTGCTGACTTCTGCTTCCAACTGCAGAAGCAAAGCATTTTGGTAGGGTGCATTGGTGGCTGGCAGGGCAGTTCCAGCTCCCAAGCCTGTTTCTAGCAAACACCCTAGCTGCCTGACTGTCTTTGACTTGGGGGGGAGTTTGACACTTTGAAAATCCCTCCCTTAGTTTCATGCCAGTATTACCCAGCATAAGGCCCCTCTGTGGACACACCCTGGATGGTCCCTGCCCCAAGAACTTAGTCTAATTTAATTCCCCCACAAGCCCTCAGAGTGTTTGGGGCACCAGGTGCACTCTTCAGCACAGGAAGAGCCACATGGATGGCCTGGAGTCAGTCACTGCAGTGAGACCAAGAGGCATGTCTGCGGGGAGAACCTGCTACCCCAGAGCCTGAGCCTCTGCTGCATAAGCTAAAGCCTCGTTTCTGGTCACCTGGAATCTGTGTTCCTTCTAAGCTGTATGTGTGTGCGTGTGCACACAGGTCATGAAACCTGTGCACACAACAAAATAAAGCATGCCCAAAAAATTCAACAATGCTAATATTTTTATGCTACTTTAAGGCAGTTTCAAGTAGCATGTTTCAATTAAGGTTTTGTAATTTATGAAATCCATTTTCATCACCATATCAATAAATTTGGATATTATTTGCATCATACACACTTGCTTCATTATACTCACAAGTTTGACCACACTCACCGTGAAAATTTGTACAAAATAAATGTTTTGCACACACAGCCTATGGAAAGTTAGAGGGAACATTGCTTGGAATATGGTCCAGCTGCTGAACTAAGGCTTTAATCTGTGAGCATCCAGCTGACTAGTTGGCCCTCAAAACTCTCTCTCCCATTTCTCTTCCTGTAGGATCCAAGCAAAACTTCCAGCAGTGGTGAAGAAAAAGCCGGAATAAGCTGGGAGTGGGCAGCCCCAGGACCCATTACTAAACCCCACCTGCTAGTTCTAACCATTGTTACTTGTACCTATGAAGGAACATGCTGAGTCAACTTGAGCTGCCATTCCAACCATATCTTCTTCTCACTTGGTATTTGCTTTTTGAAGCCTAAAACACTGGGCTCAGAAGGTGCACCAGACTAAAGGAGACCTGGCGTCAAATCCATTGTGGGAGGCTTCAGCACACCCCAGCGATTGCAGGGGCCTTCCCCAATCACAGAGAACCAAGCGCTTCTGGGAACCTGGCTCTTTTTTGGTTCCCAGCCTCATGTTGGGCAGGGAAGCTCTCTGCATGACTAAAGGCTTTCCAGCCTGCCAAGGCAATTTGCTGCAAGGAGACACGCCTCTCTCCCTCTTCCTGGCTCCCCACGCCTCCACAGAGCCACAGTCTGCATTCCCTGCCCACAGCTCTCCCTGTTGCCCCCTTAAGGGGCAGGGACTCACTGGGAAGACCAGGAAACTACTCCTTCAACCTTGCTTGGTCGGAAGTGGGGTTTCTTCCCCTCTGTGACATCAGTTCTGTGCTTTAGTCTGGTTCATCCCCCTCCTTGCCAGTTCCTGCAATGTGCTCCCTACCCCCTTCCAAGGTTGTATCTTTTATTTCGTACTATGAGATGAAAAATGTCTGCATCTGCTGTACACTGCTATAAACTTGTGTAGAGAAAAGCCAACATCCACCACCCCCACTTTCCCGGTCCCTATGAACTCCTCTGCTGTCAGAGCCCCAACCTCAGCCCCCAAAGGGCAGGTGACCCCTGAGAGCTGATGCTGCCTTACCCTTGCCATCCTGGCAGCAGGGAGAGCAAAGGCAAGCAGGACAGCTCCACAGATGAGGTTCAGAGAAAGGGTACTGAAAAACCTACGGTGCAGAATAGCCTTCAAGTAGCATGTTTTGCGATTTGTAGTTTTGTCCAGAGTCTTAACTCACTGATTTTATCTGACGGGAGCTTTGCGCTTCCTCTTATGGGAAGGAGTCAGTCTTTACCCAGCCTGCTCTGCTCCAGCGAAGGAGCCGCACTCGAGACCAAAAGCCCATCCCTGTTGCTTTGTGCGGAGAGAGAGAACTTAGCTGGAGTGGAAGGAAAATCCCAGTGGAAGATGCTGTTCAGCATTTTGGCTCAAGAGGGTGAGGAGGCTTCTGCCCTTCCTCGTGTGTCACTTTGGCTTGGCAGGGAGGCTTTGGCGGCTGTGGAGAAGATCAGGCTCCCTTTTGGCCAGTGTCCACTAATGGAGACGATTCTGAGGCTTGCTAGGTGGAGCTTTTAAAAAAAAAGACAGCTTTTGCTTTTGAACTGAGCCCCACTGACTCAAAGCCTGGGTGCAGTTAGTCTATTACAGGGAATACGCACGCACTGATGGTGTAGCTGTAGAACTGAAGAGACGATCTTCCTCTCCAGTAAGGCTGGTAGGGAGGGGGTGCAGTGAGTTCAACACCTCTTTTGCCCCTCCATGGTCTTTTCTCAGCAGCACCCCCCATGGAAAAAAAAATTCTCTGCTTTCCCGAGGAAACTGCACTGATGGTCCTCCCCTGATGTTTTTCCACCCCTGCCCAGGACCTCTTCTGCACTGGAAGCTGTTAGCTCAGTTCTTATGTCTGTTCTGTTACTGCGGTTGTGAGATACGTTGAACAGATTTTTGTGCCAGGCAACTTGTTTCGTTTTGTTTTTTAAAGAGAACATGTAGACAAAAACCAAACTAATGAAGCTGTGTGTGTGTGTGCGTGTGCGCATGTGCGCACATCTGCGTGCGTGCAGCATAAATTACAGTAGTGCCCCGGGAGCTGATCAGCCCGGTTCTTGTCAAACTGCAAATGATGTGGTATTAATAAAAAGAACAGAATGGACAGGTCCCCATTGGCTTCGTTTCCTGGGTGTCAGTCGTCCCAAGAGGCTGTCAAGGGATAGATGGTAGGGGGAGATGGAGTTAGTTTCAGCAGCTGGGATACACACACCTTCTGCCTTCCCCACAGATCCACTGCCATTGTCTCTCTTCCCACCGTCTCTGATGGAGTCGAGTTGTTGGGCCCTTCTCTTCAAGGCACTCAGCACCCAATTTCTCTTAGAAGCTCTGGGTTGAGGATTGTGATTGACACGTACTCCTCAGGCCTGATGGAACATTCTGCCATCTAGGTAAAGCTCCACTATGCAAGACATGACTTTATCAGTGGTCAGTCTGAGAATGCCATGTGGAAAGATGGCAGCACTGACGGATCAACCCGAGCAGTAGTCGTATGGTGTTTTAACACTGCCATGAGCTATAAACACATGCTTGCCTCATCCCCCAATTTAACTGAACGTGTTTCTACTCCTGTTTCGTTAGCTCAAGGCACCAGCACAAATCAGGTTAGGAGGAATCCAAATGAATTTGACATCTGAATCTGTTCTACATTGAGGGATGTAGCATTGAATGATTAAATCTGTTTCATCTAGTTTAGTAAAAACCAAACCCATTTTTAAGGCAGTTAAATTGACTAAAAGTGTCCACATCAGACCAGTTGTTAATTTAGTGCACAAAACCTCTCTACTTGAGCTATTTAGTCATTCTTCTGAATGCTCTGCTTTACACTAAAGAGAATTCTAATTGACTTCAACTCCTAAAGCAAAGTCTTGTAGACTTAAGTGATGGAGAAGCACAGACAGTGGGATTTTTTGGTTTCTTTAAGATTAACCCCTCCCTTCCTCCCCAAATTAATGCACTTTGAAAGTGCATCATTTGAAAAGATTTATTTAACATGTTTACAAAACATAATGCATATAAAAAAACCATACTGATGCAAAACACCTTTTCACAAGGACCACATACAAATATTCCAATACTGTCACTAAATTATAACATAGGTATATAAATATAATTCATAGTAACATTTACATGGTAGCTACAAGGAGCAAGTCGCTCTCTGGAGGGAAGGAAAGGATGGTGTATAAAAACGTTTCAGTTGAAACCACTGAGGCTTCAGGAAAGTCTTAACTGAGATGATGGTAGCATCTAGTCAAGATGGGTACAGCTATGTTCGTAACACAAATTACACCATCTTGCCATTTCTGGTTTTTGCTATGTCATTCTTGGTAGATTTGACTCAAGTTTTTATTCTTCCTAAATCTGGACAGCATGAGGGCTCACAGCTGGGCTCCTTTGCTGACCACGCTGGCAAGCAGAACTGCTCCCATACTTGCACTAGGGTTTAAGAGGATCATTTGGGAGGGTACAGAAACCTAAACTTAGGCACTACCAAGCACTGTAGACTTCATGGAAGAGGCTGAAACTTGCTTACTGCAAGTGGAAATGGGTCAGATGCCTGAACTTTGCACATCTTTGTATGTTGAGAATCCACCTGCCTGCTCTCTGAGCAGCGTATTTGCAGAGCTGAAATGGAAAAGGGGAAGCCCAAGATAATGCCTCTGAACACCACCTGTGCAAATGTCTCAGGAACCACAAACACAACATCCCTGCTTGGATAACCCATTCAGCATAGCAGACATGGACACTAGAGTGTGTCTGAGATGCTGGAACTAGCATTAAAACCAAGGTAAGAATCTACAAGCAAAATGCCTCAAATGCAGGCATTGTCTGTGTCCTGAGGTGATCTAGCGGCTCCTGTGAGACAGCAGGGCCATGCCATGGAGAAGGGACTTGTCATTTGGGGTGTTGCTCTTGAAAGCCTAGAATGGTCTAATGGGATCCTTAATGCACACCATGGTATCCAGCCACCTGGCAAGCTAGCTGTGCTGGATAAGGGATTCTTGGGCTCATCTGGTGCTTTGTGCTACCTCTGGCTTCGGGACCAAGAGCTGCTTGATAGCTGTTTGTGGCTGTGGGAGGCCTACAGCAATGTTCTCTACTCTGGCTGGTGTCTGCACACACAAAGGGTGTACAGACCCCCAACCTAGTGTGCACTGGAAGCACAAAAGCACAGCAAGAGCTCTTTAGCTACCTGGTGAGGAACCTTTTCTGGGGCTGGCACCTGCCAAGGCTGGCAAGAAAGAACCTGTCCAACTAACCTGCTCAGTGGCTCATGAAAGACACCAGTGGATATTTCTGTCCACAGCCCAATGCCTGGCTGTTAAGATCTGAGACAGGAGCAACAGGGCTGCCTGGACTCTAAAGCTGGCCTTGAAAAGGAAGGTTGGCTGGAGGGAGTAAGTCCTGGCCCTGCTCACTCATGCTGGCACAGTGGGTGCCTTTGCACTGGGTGGGAACAGGAGCATTCCACTATAGCACCACCCTTCTACTGGTCACACCTACATGAGGGTGCCTGCAATAGGGGCATGTTCCTCGCAGAGGGGAGAATGGTTAGCAGCAGATCCAGGTCTGCATGCTGTGCTCTAGCTAGTACCACACTAGAGCTGCCCCCTTCAAAAACCCTCCCTTTGCTAGGGAGGGTGGATTCTCTGTGGCACTGAGCTCTTCCCCAGGCAATGCACGTGGCCTGTAACAAGGGCTGTGCTAGTCCAGCCTTTGTTAAGAGCATGCAGGCCCTGGGCACACAGCCTGGGTCCTACAGTGGCTGCCTGTGCTGCCCCCCTATTTGCATGGCTGTTTCCATTCAGCCTTTGTCAGGCCAGAGCACATTGAACTCCAGCCTTCCTGGCCCATGCCGGAGCCCCCATCCACACTAGGTCTGGGTGAGTGCAACCTGCTGCACAGTGGGGGCATGCACAAACCTGCAGCACTGGTATAACAACATGGGCATCACAAGGGCTGAGACCCTGTACAACTTGTGCAAGCAGTACTGCCTGGCATTAGGTATGGGAGCAGGTTACTTGTCAGGGCATCTGCGTGCAGGCCTGGGAGGGTAATTTCATGTCCACCCAAGAAGTTTCTTAGGTGGTTGCATCCAGCTGAGGTGTTGAGATACCAATTACTAATTAAGCTAATAAAGATTGCAAAGGCCAGTGTAGGTGCTCTATAGAGCACAGCCTCTTTCCTGCCATGCAATGGATGGGAGAAGGTCACTGAATATACAGCCACTTTGCGCCAAGGGACACAGATCCCAGCCAGGAGCTGGACCAGGAAGAGGCAGCTTGGATGAAAAGCTATCACTGGAGGGGCAGGTAGCAATCAGTCTAGTTGAGGCCAAATGTAAGCTGAGAAAGGCTGGGCATTGAACAAAGCAGCTGTAGAGCATTGGCCTTTCAAAGTAGAAATGCTAAAGGCCAAGAAGGATTGCAGGAGGGGCTGGAAATAGAGCAGTTGCCCCCCCTTGTTACGTATTGTCTGCACCAGGGCAGGGAGATGATGCCTTCTGCCCAGCTCTCCCCTCATCTTGCAAACTGCTACCTCCACTGATACCCTGAGCAGCTCATTTCCAGCCCACACGTCCCCCTCCTCAACAACCCCATTGCAGTGCCATCCCATTTGGACTGGGTGGGCAAGAGGAGGGGTGCTGTGTGAGCCCACTTCCCTCACCCCCCAAGCTTAGGTTGAACATCAGTGCATGAGGATCAGATGCATCGCGTCAGGAGGGGGGCAGAGAAGGTGCTGTGTAGTCCAAAGGACAAAGTCTGTAGCATTTAGCATGTTACCTAAACCCCAATCTTGCTCCCCAGTAAGCACCCCCCAGCAAGGGGGGGGAGCTATCCCCAGTCAAGAATCTCCATCCCTGCTCCCAAGAGTCAGCTGGCGTTCTGTCCGTCAACTATGCTCTGCTGGTGGGTGGGGTGCAGGCCACCACTGACTCCTCCCTCTCACCAGGAGTGGTTTGGAGGAAGGAGCAGGGCTTCACCTCTGATGCCTCCACCTGGGCAGGCTCATAGCGCACAGCGGTCTCATCATAGGCCTCCAGAATGGTCTGCCGCTCCTCTGGGGTGAATTCCAAGGAGAAGGGGTGCACCTGCAGGATGTGGCGCTTGATGGTGCTCACCTTGAGGGTGGCGAGTGCCCCTCCACACACCATGCACACCAGCCCGTGGCGCCTGCCATCGTAGTCCATCAGGTACTCCACCCGCCAGTGCAGCTGGTAGTTCCGCCTCTGCTCCCGCCGTGGGGTAGGAGTCACTGGGCCCAGCTGGGGGCCAGCTGTGGGATCAGTGGGACTCTGGGGGGTGGATGGGGGCGTCCCCACCACCACCACCACACTTGCCACTTCCTCATCCCCTTCCTCTGCAGGCCTCTGCATGTCCTCATCCAGCCCTGCAGTGCTTGATAGCTGCAAAGGATTCTGGGACTCTCCTGGAAGGTGAGCATGGAGTGAAATCAAGTCAGGGCAGCTACAGACCTTGCCCTGCCACCCCACACATGCTCTGCCCTCATTCCCACAGCCCTGGGCATGATGGAGTTGCTGACCCTATGGCTCCACACAAGACCTCTAGTGTCCTGCCCCCTGGCTCAGATCACAGTGCAGCTCAGGTACATGGCACATCCCATCTCCCTCCCATGGAAATGGGGAATGAGCCTGGCTGCAATATGGGTGTAGGGAGAGGGATGGGGTCTCAAGAGCCCTCCTTGAGCTAGGCTGGCTATGTGGGGAGGGGACATTCATGGGCTGGATGGTGCTTTTCTGATCCAGCCCTGGTGCAGGAGGACTCAGGGTCTCTTGAGCGCTGGTTCCCATCCAGCTTGTCTGTGTGGCGGGGAGAGGCCTGGCTGCTGCTGGTTCTGGTCCAGTCTTGACAGGCTGGTCTGGGAGAAGCCAGCACTCCCACAGGTCCCAAGTTTTGCTGCTGGTGAGGGATCACTTGTGGAGCTGGTGCCAGCTGCAGTGCCACCCACCACCACTTTAGCTCATGGAGTTAGTGCTATGTTGCCAGCAGTGACTGGGGTGGGACATGGGAGGAGCTGCAGGGTGCCATGCTGCCTGCTGCCACAAGGTGGAGGTCTGGCCCTTGCAGGCCATGCACCACTGAGGGAGGCATACAGGGTGGTTGCAGCTCACAGAACAGAGCTTCTGAGCATGGTGTCTGCTGCCCCCACCTCCTGCAGCCCTGGCCTTTGCTTTGAGGACTGGACATCTTCTGTGAAGGGCAGGTGAGGTCCCCAGCAGCCTGGCCCCCTCTGACCCCGGCCCTGGCTACTCTGACTGAGATACAGACAGACAACATTGGATCCTCCTGGGCTGTCCCCTCTCCCCATAAGCCACTAGCATCAGTTCCCCTGACCCATCTTGGCCCTTGGCTTCTCAAGTACCTGCAGAAAGGCCAGCAGCTGGATGGCCCCAGCCTTTCCCCACACTCACCTGAGGCCTGATCTGGCAGGGGTGCCCCCATCTCTACCAGCTGGGCAACCTTGCGGTTCCACTCCTCCACAATCAGGGCTTTGACTTGCTGGCTGAGCAGAGTGGAGTCTGGGTGTCGCTGGAGGATGTGGCGTTTGATGGTGCTCATCTTGAGCGTGGCCAGCGCCCCTCCACAGACCATGCACACCACTCCACGCTGCTCACCATGGTAGTCCATCAGGTATTCCAGCTTCCAGCGCTCCTGGAAGTTGAGCTGATGGTCCTTACCCTGCAGCGCACCCCCCACACCCTCTGTGTCCAGCTCCCAGGGCGCCTCAGGCTCTTCCTTGGCCCAGCTCCCTAGGGAGCTGCTCTCCTCTGGCTCTGGGGCAGCTGGCATGAGGCACGGCTTGGGGGCCTCAGCACCAAGGTCCTCAGAGGAAGGATTGTCAGGCTCTGGGGAAAGAAATGGGGGGGGGTCAGGACACAGATGCTGGGGGATGTTCACATATGGGCACCCCATGGGCAAGCAGACTGCCTCACCCACCCACCTGCCCCCAACAGTCCCTCTTCACCACAAGCTGGAACTGTCCCCCACAAAATATGCTGCTATTCTCAGCCCACTCCTCAGCAGAGTGAAAAGAGAGTGTATGGTCTCCTCACCCACAGGCTCCCCCTGCTCAAGAACAACGCTGGACCCCCCGTGCCGATTTGGAGCCTGGGTCCAATCCTGCCTAGAGCCCAGACTGGGCTTCTGCAGCGGGTAGCCTGACCCCACACCCCCAACCAGGTATGGGGCCGGGGAAGGCAGCCACCGCTGCGGGCAGCCCAGCCATGGACTCCTGGCCAGAGGCAGGGACAGGCACAGGGAAAGCAGCTGCCACTACAGGTGGCCTGGCGGTGGACCTGAGGCATTGGCACTGGGACTCGGGGCTCAAGCCACCCCCCAGTGGTGCTACCCACACATCCCCAGAGCCCCATTCACAGAGGAGTCTTTTCATCCTGATCCTCCAACTCCCTCACCTGCAGGGGACTCCTCCTGCGGCATACAGTCCTTCCCAGCAGCCAGCACCAGGGCACGGGAGTTCCAGGCCTCCAGGATGGCGCCCTTCTCAGCAGGGCTGAAGGCAAGTGAGGCGGGGTGAGCCTGCAGCACGTGGTGCTTGATGTCGTCCAAGTTGAGGCTGGGCAGCCCACGCCCACACATCATGCAGCGCAGCCGGTTTCCCTGGGCATCATAATCCATGAGGAACTCGGCCTGGAACCAGCTCTGCAGAGACTCGCGTACGTAGCACTCGAGCCGGCCGGTGCTGGGCAGTGCCTTCCTGCCCCCAGCTGTTGGCCGCTCAACAGCCCCCCGCAGGGATGAGCATGGGGCACGACGTCGACGTCGGAACCCGCCTCCCACCACCAGCATCCCTGGAGGAGATGGAAATGGGTCAGTGCCCTGCCCCCCACCAGTCCCAGTTCCTGGGTGAGATGGGCATGAGGGACAGACTGTACCTGCCCCTGCCAAGAGTGCAGCTGGGAAAGTGGAGGCTGGTTAGCACCCCACATACCCCTAACTCTGATGCAAGGTGCCTTTTCTTCCTAACCTGAACCCCAGGTCCCCTGGAAGAGAAGAAATGAGTATTCCCCTGCATATATCCTCCTCTTCCTCCTCACAGCCCCCTTTAGAAACGTACCATCACCCCCCACTTCCCCAGGCCATGCCCTTATCTTTCAATTAACCCCACATCATGTTCTACATACCACGTGGGCTTGGGCTTGCACAAGGGCAGCGTGGAGCCTTCCCCCACACCCTCCCAGGAGAAGGGCATTAGCTGCCCAGCAAGAGTACCTGAGGTGGGGAGTCCCAGGTCCCCGGTGGTAGTGGGGATTTGGGTAAGGGGGACCATGGGAACTGGCAGGCCTTCACTGAGAGCCAGCTGCTCCTAGAGACTTGAGGAGAGGTTTCTGGAGCATGGGTGCAGGCCTGGGGGACAGGCAAGGAAAGGTGGGGAGATGCCTGGGAAAGGTGCCCGGGAAATATGAGCTCTGGGGGCAAGGGGCTGGGGAATGTGTCAGCACATTCAGGATGGGGATGGGTGATCACAGAAAGAACTACCTAGGAGCAGCATGTGCCCAGGGCAGTGGTGCCCAGATGCAAGGGACGGGCATTCAGAGATGAGGGATGTGCAGGAACAGGGCTGCCCAGAGAGGGGGTGGGTGCAGAGAACTGGAGTGCCTGAGGCACAGGGCTTGTCCTCTACCTTGTGCTCCCTGAAGGCTGTCGGGTGCCTGGGCAGGGTCTCCCTGCACCCCAGGCTCCCCCTCTAGCCCAAGGTGGGCATCCCAGCTCTGGATGATGACCTGCTTCTCGCGGGGCCCCCAGCCCCCAGAGTAGGGATGCTTCTGGCGGATGTGACGCTTGATGGTGCTGAGCTTGAGGGTGGCCAGGGCACTGCCACACACCATGCAGATCATGCCGTGCTGTGCCGGGTTGAAGTCCATCAGGTACTCAGCCCGCCAATGCTCGTGATAGTAGCGCCGATGATCCCGCCCAGGGATGCGGCTCTTCCCGGGCCGAGACGCCCGCTCCTCACAGTGATCCGAGTACTTCCGCCCCCCTGGTGCCATGAGGGGGCGCTCCTGGAGGGGGCTCCATGACAGGGACTGTCCTAGCATCAACTCAGGAGTTTCACTGCTGCCGGAGTTGTCCTGGCTGGGGGATTCTCCTGGTGAAACAAGCCACATGGGCAAGATTGTGTGAGACTCCAGCCTGGTCTTTGCACAAGAGTATGTGTGGAGTCAGGGTTGCGGGGGCATCAGCAGACCTGTGGAGTGAACCCAGGGCTGTGGGCTGGGACTGAGGGTTACTGGCAGAGCTGTAGACAGCATCTTGCGTGGGGCATGCTGTCTTTTGATGTCCTGGGAGGAGAAGGGCCTCTTGCCCCTTTAAAACACTAGGGGTGGGGGAAATCACTTGCAGTTGCATGCCCTTGAAGCAGGGGTCTCAAACATGCAGCCGGGGCTGCATGGGGCCCCCTAAAGCTATTTTCTGCAGCTCGCAATGACACCATCGTTACCGATATTGGCGATATCGTTGTATGAAAAGGTTTCAGTGGTGCAGCCCTTGGGCTAAGGGACCAGTCCTCAAGTAGCCCTGGTGGCGATTTGAGTTTGAGACCCTGCTCTAAGGAGAGAAGACAGGTAACCAGAGTGCTCCACACCCTTATGACTCCACCAAAGGGCACTCCTGTCCGGCCCCTTTAAGAACTGGGGGGTGTCTCTCAGAGAAGGGCATGAGGTGACTGTCTCTTTAAGTACCCAGCAAAAAACGTGAGACGCCCCCCTTCCAAAGCCTCAGCCTGGAGACGCCCTGAGGGCACCAGGACAATGGGGGGCTTGCCCCTTTAAGAAGCGAGGGGGCCACAGAGCCTCGTGACCAATAAGATGGAGTGGGGGTCTTAAAGGGCCAGCAGGAATGAACAGCGCGAGGGAGGGGAGCCCCGCTCTGTAAGCCTGCGTCTCCTCGCTTTAAAGGCAGGGGCGTCTTAAAGGGGCGGGGGAAAGTCACGCCTGATAAAAAGGGGGTTCGCTGCTCTAAGGGAGGGGAAGCGAGTCTTAAAGGGACGGGGGGGTTCTGGGGCTTGAAGGGGGCCAGAGGCGGGACTCTTAAAGGGGCCGTCACCCACCGCCCGGGGCCCCGCGGCGCCAGCACAGCCCAGGCCGGCAGGTGGCGCCGGCCGCCCCCTTTGTTCTCACCTGCCTGCGGGTCCAGGGGCTCCCGTTTGACGGGGCCGAGGGGGGGAGGGGAGGGAGGCGGCTCCATCCCTCTGTCCGTCAGCACCCGCCCCCCTCCGGCCGCCTGTCCATCCGCGCCGGGCCCGCGGGGCAGGCTCGGGGCTGCGGCTCGGCCGTGCCCGCGCGGAGAAGGGGGCTCGCGGGCTCCGTGCGACGGCGGCGGCCGAGCCAGGCTGCTCCGGCCGGGGTGGGGATTCCTGCCTGGGGCCCCTGGGGCTCCTTTAAGGGCTCCTGGGTAAATTTAAAGGGGCCGCGCTCTATTTCTGCAGCGCGGGGGAGGTGGAAGGGGGGCGTCCCCGGCCTTGTCCTCCCCCCACGGCTCTGCGCCCCGGGCCTGGAGGGGGAGCCGGGAGAGGGACGGGGCACAGGTGGGACGTGGGGCCGGGGCGGTATTAGCTGACCCACTTCTCGCCCCTCTCCGCGCTGCTGCCCCCGGCCCTCAGTCCCCATCCCGCGCGGGAGCGGGGCAGCTGGGCTCGAAGGGGAGCCTGGGGTGCACTGAGCTGCCCGTCAGTGCTCCGACCCGTGCTGCTGCCAACAGACAGCGCGGTGTGGGTGTGGGTGTGTGTCCGCCGCTTCCCATTACCGTGATGGGGGTGTGGGGAGCGGCTGTACCCCTGCAACACAAGCCCCCCCGCACGGGGGGTACGGCCCCCTGGGCGCCCCTGGTCAGCCAGCAGCCCCAGTGCCCTCCCCACTGCTTCAACACCCCGCTCCCCACGTCTGGGGCTGGGTCCCTCCCATTGACTCGCTTCTCTTTCATTAGCTCTCCCCGGCTTATTCCTGAGGCAGGGCTCAGCCCCTTTAGAAGCCCCCTGCCCTGGCTCGGGGAGCAAAGCCCAGCCACTCCCCGCCTCCAGGGGCTGGGGCCGGTCTCTGTAAAATGCCCACCCCTCCCTTCCCCTATAGAGTCTCCTCTTCCAGGCTCCCCATTACACCATCCGCTCCCCTAGGAAAGCCCTACAATTTCCTCCCTAGAGGTGTGCGAAGGGCTCGCCCCCCTCCCTGCGCGGGCTGGGGCTCTGCCCCTACAGAGGCCGGTCCCCATCCCTGCCCCTCCGCACTCCCCGCCCGCACCACATCCTGCGAGTCCCTTCGTGGCCGCTAGGGGGCGGGCGGCTGCAGAAGGGGCGGAGCTTAGGGCCGAGGCTTTCTCGCTATTGGCTGCGGCCAACGGAGGGAGCCCCGAGCTAGGGGAGCCGGGACAATGAGACCATAGAGAGGGAAGGGGGGGGTGGATGGGAAGCGGATGGTTCCGCTCCCTCCGCGAAACTCTATGGTGCCGGGCCCGGGAGCAGCAGCGCGAGCCGGTGAATGGGGAGGGGTCGCCAGGGTGGATCCAGGAAGAGGGGGAGGGGCTGGGACCGGCGGAGAGCTTGGGGGAGGGGCTGGGATCTACTGGGGCGCGCTGGGGGCGGGGATCCAGTGAGGTGCGGGTCACCCTGGGGATCCAGGGGCAGTGTGGGTCACATGGGGCTGGGATCCAGGGGGACATAGGCCACACTTAGGGGGGAGCTGGGTCTGAGGGGGATGTGGGTCACATGGGGCTGGGATCCAGTAGGGGGTGGGCCACACTGAGGGGAGGAACTGGGATCGAAGGGGGTTGT
>ML681973.1:30067884-30216887 GCA_007922195.1 Podocnemis expansa | reverse complement strand
GGGGGGAACTAGGATCTAAGGGGCTTGTGGGTCCCATGGGGTTGAGATCCAGTGGGGGTGGGCCACACTGAGGGGAGGAACTGGGATCGAAGGGGGTTGTGGGTCACGTGGGGCTGGGATCCAGTGGGCTGGGGCCCACACTGAGGAGAAGGAGTGGCTAGGTTGCAATGGGGGATGCTGGTCACATGGGGGAAGGAGGACTGAGATCAGGATCTGGTGGGGTGGGAGTCCAGTATGGGAGGGGTTGCACAGCTCTAGGGTTTAACCTGGGATCAGTGGGATGAGCCTGTGGAAGGAGGACTGGGGGGCTGAATAGATTTATGGGAGGAGTGGAGTGCAGCCAGGGCCTAGGCTACTCTAGAGGGGAGAGTGGCTTCCAGAAGAAGGCTGGGGTGCAGCAGGGGGAGGGGTTGGCATGAATTGGGGGCTGGAGGCCAGACCCATATGCGGATCAGTGAGGTCTACATTCCTGTAAGGTGGGGTGCAGCTTGCTCTGCTGTTCTGAAGGCCCCTCTTCCATAGCAAAGATGTGTGATTATTGAACAGTGCCTTTGAAAACCCCTCACCCTGCCCCCAGGTAGCTGAATAATATTTTGGTGCCCTGTGAATTGACTGTTAGCCTCTTTTTCTATCTGGGTTGGCCATCTTGGAATCTTTAAGTCCATGGGTCAGGCCTCCTGGGTTCCTTCGCTGGCTCTACCTCTTTAATCACCCTCTACCTAGTGCCTTAAAGCCCTCACACAGGCTCCAGTAGGCTCCCTTTTTATGATGCCTCATGGCCCTGCAGTCATGTGGACTCCATGCAGGGGAGGAACCCATACCTATGGGGCTACCAGCAAGGAAAGGAGGGGGAGGAACAACAGAGCAACTGCACTCCCAGGTCACTGGGGAATCTGGGAGAGAGGAGATCCAGGGGGTGATCCCAGATTCAAGATAGGGGGCACCCTTGGCAAGGGAGGGCTCCAATGATCAATAAGAGTTATTTTCTAGAGTCAGTGGCAAAAGACGACGGGAAGGAAGGGGGTGGAGGCCAGTAAGCAGACATGAGGTTTCTGGGCAGGGTTTCGCTGTGATGGGGGAACCAAGGGACATGTTCCCCATGGTAGAAGGAGAGTGGATGAGAGATGTGAGACACGGGGATCTTACTGGGGGTTCCTTGCTGTAGCAGCCTGACTGGAGGTGTCCATGAGCCCCAGTCTAGATCATAGTCGAGACTCTGCTTCCTCCGGGATAGCACAAAGGATTCTTGCAACTTCCTAGGCCTGAGTGGCTGGGCTGGAAATAAGGAAGAGGTGGAGGACGACCTTGAGTTGGAAGAAGGGAGGCTGTGAGAGAGAGAGCAGCAATGTGGGGGTGGGAGAGCTCTGCCCAAGGCCAGCCAGGGCCTGAGGGAGGGGCTCAATGCTCCTGGGTTCTCTCCCTAGACCCAGAAGGGGAGTAGGGTCTAGTGGTTAGAGCAGTGGGGGGGGGCAGGGCCAAGGCTCCAGGATTCTCAGAGTGAGGGATAGCGGCATGTGGCCAAGTTGGCTCCTGTGAAAGGGCTAGGAGTCTCTGCATGCTCCTAACTAACTCCACCACCCTCCAGACGTGCCTAGCTCTGTGCAGGCCCAGCGATGGAGGTGAAGACCGAGGTGCCCCGGCTGGAGTTCATCGCAGTCTCGCTGAAGTGTGAGGCAGAGGAACCGGTGCCAATTGCAGCCTGCGCCCGGCTGTGTGCTCCCCTGGGTGACCTGGCCCCTGGGGTCAAGCTGGAGGAGACTGACAAGGAGCCCCTAGATGCAGGTATGGACTGACCAGCTGAGACTCCAGGTTCTGTCTTCTGCTCTGGGGAGTGAGTGGGGTCTAGCAGTTAGAGCAGAGGGGGCTGGACACCAAGGACTCCTCAGCTCTAGCCTCCTGAGCCTATTTTATGTTTCCAACTAGGGGGAGCACCAGCAGAGGCAGGACCTGACAAGTCCTGGCAGCAGGACTACCTAGTGGGAGACTGCCCAGGGCGTGGTGGGTCTGTGTGCATGGTATGTGGCACCTTCCTGGGCACCTGTGGGCCAGGCGCTGCCCGTGAGCATGTTCTGCAGCACCATGCCCACTCGCTGGGTCTTAGCTTGGAAGAGAAGCGCAACATTCTTGAGGCCTGGAGCCAAGGGAACAACCTGCCTGAGGAGACACCCCCAACCGGCACCCCAGGTATGCCCTCCAGCCCCTCTGGCATCAGGGAGGCCAGGCCTGGGCTAGCAGGGTCGGAATTGGGGTACATCAGGGGAGCTATGGTGGGGGGAGGGAGTCCAAGGCTGGCATACCAGTGGGGCTGTGGGTTGGGTGTCAAGGGCACGGGGGGGGGGAGGGCTGAGGGTGATGCAGCCCTCCCAGAGTTTCATTCCCCCTCTAGAGCAGTACCACAGTGCCCAGGAACCAGCTGAGATCGAGGTGCTCATCGACTCAGAAGAACAGACAGTGACCCGGAAACGGGGGCAGCCAAGAGGCCGCCCTGCCCCCCGCCCAGGTGAGTGCCAGACCTAAGCAGGTGCCAGGGTGCAGAAACTATACCCAGCCACATGGGGGACCCATCCCCTTTGTCCCTGGGGCTGCCCCTTTCTGACACCAGGCATCTCATTGCAGAAGCTAAGGCCCTGGAGCCTGGGCAGCGCCCATGGGGCCTGAGGAGACGACAGAGCGTGGGGCCTACAGAGAGTGTGGCGCTACCAGCCAGAGAGCTCAGGAGCAAGCAGCTGAGGGAGGGGCGGGACAGGGGCACCATGAGTCCAGGTGAGTGGCGGGGGCCAGAGGGAACAGGATTCCCGGGTTCAATTCCATGGTTGAGGAAGGGGGTCTTGTGGAATAGAGCAGGTGGGGCCAGGATCTAGGACTCTACATGCTATCCCTGGTGAGGGGGGGCCTAGAGAAAGAGGGGCTGGGTGTGGGGTCCACTCAATCTGGGAGCCTAGATTCTTGGTTCCTTCACAGACCCTACCCCACCATCACTGCCTTGTCTCTCCCCACAGGGACAGCGTCCCCCTCAGAGGAAACTGCCCCCAGCTCAGCACCCCCTGAAATCCGCCTGTTCACTGACGGTACCTTCCCAGCTGGGTTCACGCTCAGGCTGTACTGCAGACCCCAGCCAGGTGAGGGTACTGTAGGAGAGAGGGCATCCCCATCCCCATTTCCCACAGAGCAGAGCTGCAGGCATACCCCATCGGCCCCCATTGTCCTACTGTTACAGGATCCCAGCCCCCCACAGAGCACCCTCTGGGATCTCAACTAGCTGCAAGCCCCCCATGCTTCCCCTTGCTGGTTTTGTTTGGGTGGAGGCCCACCAAGTTCCCACCCACTAGGTGACCCCATTATGAGCTGGGGGGGAGACAAGGGGCAGGAATTCCCTTTGCAACCCACACGATTTGATGGCATGGGGGAGGACCCCCAGGGTGGGTGATGGAGAAGAGGCAAAGCGATCCCCATCCTGCTGACCCCTCTCTGGGTACGTCTACACTATATGTTTAAGTTGACTTAAAGGCCCTTAAGTCGACTTAAACAGAGCCCTGTCTACACTGCAGGGCAATAAAGTCGACTTTAGGGTCCAGTAAAGTCGACTTTATAAGGTCCACTTAGAAAGTCAACTTTACCGTTAAGTCTACTTTATTAAGTCAACTTAAGGCAATGTGGACTTACTGAGTTGACTTAATAAAGTCAACTTAGTGCAAAGGGGCCATTAAGTCGACTTAAGCCAGGGCACCCATTTAAAGTTGACTTTATAAAGTTGACTTAATGTAGTATGGACTCACTAAGTCAACTTAATAAGGTCTACTTAAAGTCGACTTAATAAAGTTGACTTAGTTTTTACAATGTAGACATAGCCTCTCTGCTTGCAGCCTCTGGAGAGAGAGAAATGAAGAAGAATCCAAGCATCCGGGAACAGAAGACCCCAGGGAGTCGGGGCAAAACCCAGCCACCAGGGAAGAGACAGAAGCAGCTGGGCAAAGCAGGGACTGTGCAACGGAGTGCCGGGAGTCTAGGTGAGTGCGGTAAGGTGGCTTACTGAGGGAGGGTACCTTGTGTTCCACTAAGGTCCACCCCAGAAGCAGCTGCATCTTAGTGCTGGATGTGGGATCCCTATATTAACAGCCCCCATATGCCTCACCCCAGAGGCAGCTGCCTCTCAGTGTTGAGTGCTGGTTCTTCATGTTAACCCTATCCAGCGGGCAGCTGCCCTATCTCTGCGCTACCCAGCCAAACTCTGGACCCAGATGTCCACCACCTCCGTCGCAAGAGCTGCTCGCACAACGGCATCACCCAGCACCTTCACTTGAGCTCCAACACCGTCCGCTGCACCGTGCAGAGCTGGCGGGCACGGGGCAAGGCCCCACCAGCACCCTCCATGCCCCAGGCCAAGCCCTTTGACCCAGCATGGCGTGCTGACTTCCTGATGGACTACGATGCTGGTGCTGGCACCATGGTCTGCATGGTCTGCGAGTACTCTCTGGTGCCTATTCGACTAGGTACCGTTATGCGCCACATCCGCCAGTGCCATGCTGAGACCCTGCACCTGCCTCGGGGGGTGCGCCGGGCCATCCGTGAGGTGTGGGAGACTCGGGGACCCACCCCTGCTCCACCCCAGCACGGGGCACTGCAGGGGAAGAAGTAAGGCTGAAGGGGGACTAGAAACCCAGGGACTGCTAGCACAGTGTGCTGCAGAGTAAGGAGTGATACTGAAGGCAGAAGAGGGACCCAGGGACCTGCTCCTGCTCCACCCCAGCACAGGGTGCTGCAGGGGAGACTACCCACATAGTGCCAGGGATGACCTGTGGGGCTAGGAGCATATTGGAGGATAAGGTAGGATGCTCCTGATGGACCCATACAGGGACACTGAGATGCACCCCCAACCCTCCCCATTCTAAGTCTCTCCAGTCCTGTAAATGGCCTTTGATCTCTGCCTTTTGTCCAGCAGTCTCCCTTCACTACATGGGGGGATCTACACCTCATTGCCCCCGGCACTGTTCCCCTCCACATACCTGTTCTTGTGCCCCCTGCCAGTGGGGACGGGAGTGCTGTGCTGCATTCCTGGGCTACAGGAAACAGCAACTCCCCCGCCCCCCCTCCCCGTGGAATGAACGCCCCCTGCAGTTACCCAGAGCAGCCACACGAGGGCACCCCACAGAATGTAAATAGAGCCAGGAGCAATAAATTATTTTTGATGGAGTTGAGTGGCATTAGTTCTTGGGGTGCCCTGACCCCCAGCAGCCTGTGCTTGACCGCAGCCCCTGTCCTGGAGCAGGGTGGAGAATGGAGCCCCCATACCCCTGTGCCCGCTTGGTTGTTGTGGCTCATTTGCTGCCCCCTGAGGGAGCTGGATTTTGGCCTCACTCATGTGTCTTCCCAGCAGCTGTGAACTTCCAGCCATGTCATCACTGGGAAGGCTAAGCAGGACGGTGGGGGGCAGAGGCTGTTTTGGGTGTGGGGAAGTGCTGGGGGCAGGACTCGGGGGTGGGAGGGCAGGGCATGTTGAGAATCACTAGATTGGGGTCAATCATGGGGCTTCGCTGTGTGAGGAATGAGACTCTGGGCCTCAGCCCAGCTTTGAACTCCCACTCTAAAAGGAGGGGTACCCGCCTTGCCCACAGCACATTAGCAGCAGAACCTCTAGGCTCTGTCGTGCAGTGGGAAAGCTGTGACCAGGAGGTGCCTTGCAGCTGCCAAGGCCCCTGGGCTTCCACTGGCTAAGCCAGCCAAGTGTTTCCCATTTACTCTGTGACTACCTCCTGTGAAACAACTTTGCTGGTTCTCAGCCCAGGACCCAGTGACTCTGGCTGGGGCACAGCCCTTGATCTATGTGTGGGTCCACTGCACATCCCCCCCCCCCCCCGATCACTTGCAAGGCCCTCTTTTACTGCCCCATTCCAGGCCTCTCTCTCCTGCCCCCTTCCCAGCTTTCCCCAGCCTCTTGCAGGTTATCCCCTCCCCCCAATACAGGGAGCATATTGCAACCTTGTTACAAAAAAGAATCCACATTTAATAAATTATTCCTGGCCTCAATAAATAACGAAGACAAATTCCAAAGAGAAACAGCAGAACGCTTCCCCCCCCCTCAAGCTCCTAAGCCTGGGATGGGGCGAGCCTCTTTAAATACAAAGCTCTGAGATCCACATGGGAAGGGGAGCCCTGATGTGAGCCCCCCCTAGGGGAGGAGAGGTTGGGATTGTGGCATGCTCCCCTAGCCAGCATCTAGTGCGGGTCAGGAATGGGGCTGCATGGCTGGCTCTGGGGTAGAGGGGGTGTGGTTGTGTCTGGATGTGATGCTGAGTGGGAAGAGTGCTGTCTACACAAAGGTGTCTGAATGTGTGTAAGGTGGCTGGGACGGGGCAGGGCAGGTGTGTTTTTGCACATGTGTGGCTGCCTGCAGGCGTACATGTGTAACCCACACCTGCTCCAGTGGGGATTGGGGGGGGGGGGGGCTGAGCCTTGCTGCAGCCTTAGCAGGCAGACAGGCTCTGGCTTTCTGAGGCAGATCCCTTTTCGGGGGGGGGGGGGGTGAACCCATCTATGTGTCAGCACAGCTGGGAACTGACGAGGCGGGCACAAATGGGCACAGGTGCATGGCTTGAAGGGTGGAGGGTATGTAGGGGGCTTTGTGCCTGTGTGCGCAGGGCTGTGGGGGGGCAGGCTGTGCACGGCTGTGAAGGAGTGTGAATAAGGGTGTCTAGGGCAGGCTGTGCAGTGTTGTTTTCTGCTGGGGGAGGGGGAGTCCTTGTTTGCTGTTACCCTCCCCAACAGAAACAGGCTCAATCCCTTAATGTTTGGTTTTCCAGCTCCTTCCCTCCCACCATATCTGCATTCTCCCTGGGGGAGGGAGCCAAACTTAGCACTGGAAGACATTAAAATAGAGGGAGAGATCCCCCCCTTCCCCAGATTTGAGGGGGTATTAACCTGTACCTCCCCCATATCTGGAAGGGCAAGAAGGGAGATGAAAGAGTTAAAAGCCAAATGCTCCTATTGCATCTCAGATAAGAGCCCCCTATTATTATCAACAGCCCCCCAGAAATCTCACCCTCTTCCCAGAGAGCATCTTAAAGAGACAGTAAACAGCCGCCTCATGAGACAGAGCAACACAGTACAAAAGCAAAGGAGGAGGCCCTCCACCTGGAACCCCTTCCCCTGAAGTCTTTAAAAATAAATATCCCCTAATGGAAGACTATTCTGAGTTGCTAAATTGTATTGCCCTGGTGTGGGGGGGGAGGGGTGTCTTGACTACACCTGGGGGCCAGGGTAGGGAGGAGAGTTCCCCAGTCAGTGTAACTCCCCTCACCTACATGCAGAAAAGTTGCTACTGTCGCTTTAAGACATCACTCAATATAACAGGTTTGACGGTCAGGTATGGAGCAGCACAGTCCAAAGACTTGGGGAGCCCCCTCCCCCCAACTCCATCCAGGCTCCTGTTGGCGCTGTGAATCAGTCTGAAAGAAAGTCTGTGATCAATCGTCCTGAGTTCTCAAAATAATTGGCTCGTTTGGGCAGGGGCTGGCCTGTGTCGCCCCTGAGGCCTGTGGGGCCCCCTTCTCCACAACAGATGGCGCACCAGGCCATGGGACCCCTCGAATACACACGCACACCCTAATAAATAAAAGCAGGGAACAGCCCTCCCTACCTCATTCACACGCAGAGATCAGTCTTGGGGTGAAAACTGTCCCTCTCTTCAGCCCCCTATCAACGGGCACCTGGTGGCATGTGGGGCATGATGGGCACTGGTGACCTGGTATCTGGCTAGGCCCCCAGGCCCGAGCTGTTGAAAGCCCTTGTCCATCTCTACTCCAGTCTACCCGTCATACTATTGCACACGCTTCACACCCTGCCCTGAGATGGGTGGCCAAGCCCAGCCTGGCCCTCCTCACACCTCAGTCTCCACCCCTGTGAGCTTGAGCTTGGGGGTGAGGATGCGGGGTGTGACTCCCGCATTGAGATCTGTCTCAAACTCCAGCAGCTGCCCCATGAAGTTGAGGTTGGGCGAGATGATGGGGCGTTTCCCTTTGACGTACTTGTAGGCATCACTCATGGTCATCAGTGTGTGCTTCATTAGGTAGGCGATGACAATGGTGGCTGAACGCGAAACACCCGCCTGGCAGTGGATCAGCACACCTTTCCCCTGCTGGTGTGCCTCCTCTGGGGGAGGAACGAGAGACAAGGGTGACTGTGAGAAGGTACCTGTGTCTCTTACATAACCTGCTCCCAGTCATGCACCAAAGCTCCTGCACCCCCACCCCTGCTACCCAACTCTGGCATCCCCTACTACCTCCTGCACTGCCCAGCCCTGTTACCCAAACTGTGGCACCCCTCACTCACCCTGTACCCCAGCCCTGCTACCCAACCACTGTCATTCATCCAGCTCTCCTAATCCCCCTACATGCTGACCCATCTCCCCAGGCCCTCTACTTCTGGGGAAAACCCTTCCCAGCCCCACCCCGCTTCCCATAGTACCTCTGCCACACACACCCCGGTGCCCCTCATACCGATGAACTCAAAGGCCTCCTCGAAGTATTGGCGCAGGTCCTGGCGGCTGTTGTCAGTGGCAGGCAAGCGTTTGTAGCGCAGGTGCCCGCTCTGGGCATGGTAGAGGGGCAAGTGAGTGGTGACATTCAGCACATGGCCCACATTGAGGCTCAGCATCTGCTCCAGATCCTGTGCATCACGCTCATTGCCCAGGAAGAGGAAAGGCAGGATGGGGCTCAGCTCGGCGCTCTCCAAGTCAGGGGTGAGGGGTGGCCCTCCGGAGTCCCCATCCAGGCCCTCCCCAGCTTCCTCCAGTGGGTTGGAGGGTGATGCTGCCACACTCCCTGCAGGCAATAGCTCAAAATCATGACGGGCATTTGGACTCCAAACTCTGACCCACCCGGGCTTGAACCCCCAACTTCAGCCTCCTGAGAGCTCCCTAGCCTATGAAAACCCTTCAGACTCAGAAGCCCCCAGCTCATACCCCACATTCAGAGCCCCCAGCCTGTGAACCCCTGAACTCAGGACCCTGCTGACCCAATGCACCAAACTCTGCCTGATTCTCTGATCAGCTGCCCCCATGCTCAGTCTTTCCCAGATGCCAAACTCCGACCTCTGCTCTGCCCTGAGTCTTCACCCCAGACTAGAAACTCACCCAGCACCCTCAAACTCAGAACTGCCCAACCTGAGACCCTCCCCAGTTTATGAATCTCCAGGCCCAGGAGCCCTATTCACATGTGCCCCAAAACTCCAGCCTTGTCCCCAACTCAAGTCATGGCCCTGGAACCTCCAACCCTGACCTCAGATACCCCAACCCTGAAACGTCATGCCAACCAGACAATGCACCCCAACCCCTGACCTTTGACCTCCAAAGACCCCCAACAAGCCCTGCACTACCCAACCCCAAGCTAATTCCTGGTCTGTGCAGGCTAGGGAGAGTTTTGCCATTTCCCTGTTCTATTGACACACACCCACACCCAACTCTGCAGCCTTTGAGTCCTGCTAGGATAGGAGGGTGGGGGCTACAGCTGGATAAAATGTAGTCTTTTTGTGCGCCGTAACTAGGGTGCAGGGAGAGGGAAATTAGAGGGGAAGGGTCAGGGAGGGGGGATGCTAGGGGAAGAGACAAATATGTGGGGGGCTTGAGGCAAGGAGGGGGAGGGTCTGGAAAAGGGATATCTGGGGAGGGGGATCCATGGGGGAAGGCAGGGCCAAAGGAAGTAGGGGTGCTGGATGGTCATAGCCCCCTGGTTTGAAGTAACCACATCAAGCCAGTGCCTCACTCCCATCACAGAGGTTACAGTTTTGTCCAATGGCTTTCAGTGCCCCTGCAGAGAATGGGGGAGGGAGGTCCTTGGGGGAGGGGTAAGGAGAGACGTGATGTCATCTCACCAGCTGGGCTGGGATCAATCCAACTCAAGAGCAGGTGGGAGGGAGCCTGGGCCAGCTGCTGTGACCCCTGCCCCATAACTGCACCATCTGCTACCTATGGATCCTGCTGGGATGAGGTCAGAGGGTCCTGGCTGAAAGGGAGGGAAGGGAAAGGAAAGGACAGCACTAGGGGAAGGTCTGGGGTGTGCTGCAAGGGGTTTGGGGATCAAGGCTGGAGGGTGCCCAGGGAGGGGTGAGCTCTGGGGATGGGGTTTGCTGCAAGGAGTCTTGGTTGCGGGGGGAGACTCTCTCCAGCCTGGGAATCGATGTGACGTGCCCTGCCAGGTCTCAGTCAGGACAGGTGGAAGTGAAAAGGCAGCTTCTCTCTTCTCCCCTTTATGTGCCTGCCTCTTGCCTGTTTTCCGCCCTCCCTGTCCAACCCCCTGTGACCTAGCAGACGGGGCACTATGTCCACTCTAGCCTCCAACCCTGTTGGCAGCACCATCACCACCTGCTTGCCTACCTCTCCTTTCCTGTGCATCCTTATTGAGTGAGTCCAGCACCAGATGGAGGTTCTGGGTGGGCAGGGTTTTGGGGGGTTCAGATGGGACCGGGGGGGCAGTGGTCTCTCCTGCTGGGGCACAGCAGCTGTTCTGCTGCTCCTTGGGCCAGAGGCGCTGCAGGGAATCATGTGAGTCCTTGGAGGCCATGAAATCCAGCACAGCCAACTTGCCCTGCTGGAGGCGCCGCCTGCCAGCTGCATCTGATACACTGAAGTGCATGGCACCCTGCAGCTGGCTCTTGGTGTATTGCACCAGGTTGCGGCAATCCAGGATGAGGGGTGCCCCCTGCTGCTGGGGGTGGGAGAGGCTCATTTTCTTGGCTAGCTCCTCAGGCCAGATGGTGCGCACACTGTAGTCATCCTCATCATAGCTGGAGGAGGGTGAGCCCCGAGCTGGTGGGTCGTAGGCCACAATGGGGTCACTGCTGCAGAAGCTACAGGAGGAGCTGACTGACTTGACAGAGGTGTTGCATGCCAGGCAGGCCAGGGACTTGAGGGCCGATGGGGTGCAGGGCAAGCACCCCAGTTTCTTGACCGAGGGTGGGGAGCAGCTGAGGGAGGCCAGGCTGGAGCGGCAGGACAGGCAGCCCAGGGAGCGCAGTCCCGGCTTGGGGTTGGCGTCATCACAGCGCATCAAACGCCAGCAGCCCCGGCAGCCACCTTTCAAGGGATGCATGGTGCTGGGGCTGGGGCTGGAGAGACGGGAGGAAGCAGGTGATGGGGTGTCCCCCCCGGCTGGCCGGGAGTTCTCCTTGAAGCAGCGCTTCTTGAGTTTGGCTTGAGGCAGCAACACCTTGAGCTCTGGCCCCCCGCAGGTCTTGGTGCTGCCCTGCTGCAGGTCGAGCTGTAAGGAGAGGTTACGCTCACGAGCCCTGCTCTGACCAGCCCCCACTGTCAGCTTGATGTCGATGGTGTGGGAGTGGGGAGGTGGGAGGCAGGCTTCGGACTCCTGGTAAGGTGGGGCAGACCCGCTTTGGTCCTTAGGTGGTGGGTGACTTGGGGGTCTCCGTGGCCGGGGTGGTAGGTGCTGCTTGTCAGCAGGGAAGCTGTGGTTGAGGTGCAAAGCCAAGGTCTTGGGGCGCTGGAGGACAGAGAGGCGATCTTCCAGGGGTGATGGAGGCATTGGGAAGGATGACCTGTGGAGGAGGGGGAGAGACAGTCAGTGGGGTGTGGGATACTAAGGGGGGATCCCCAGATCAGCAATCCTACCCACAAACCAGCCAACTTGTGTCTCCCTGTGTGTGTCCCCCACACATATGGGCACCTGGGCTGTGACCCAGCAAACTCATTTCTTGCCCTCCCCAACAAAGCTTTTTAACCCTCCATGCTCTGGCTTTGATATTTCAGATGAAATACTGGCCCAGATCAGTCAGAAGATGGAACCTCAGATCTTGGCTCTTTACTGTTAAATAGTTTCTCCAGGGGCAGCTATATTTCAGTGCTGGGAGAGGGACCCCTGCATAAACCATAACAACTGGGGAGGAGGAACAGAGCAGAGGGACTGTGGGGTGCTCTGGGAAGTCCCTCCTCAACCAAAGCTCCTGGGTTGAACACTCCCCCCACTCCCATTTTGGTGCCTTATCAGATCCAAACAGCACCTGCTCTCATGAGGCTGAGTCAGATTCAAAGAGGCCAGTTCGCCTTTGTTCTCATCACCAGGAAAGATTAATACCCCCCACTCCCGAGTCTTGGGGAGACTCAGGCTAGCAGCAGCCCCAGGTAGCCCGGGTGCAAGGCTCCAGGTGGGAGCATATCCCACTGCTGCTATGAAGGCCTTTTGTGGGGCTCTGTCCCCAGCTCCCCACCTGGCTGGTCCTGAGTACTCCCTGTCCCCTGGCTCCCCCAAGCTTAGCCCCTTTGCAGCAGCAACGGGCTTGATTCTTCCCATCAGCACCTCTGGCAGTGGGGGGAAGGTGAGGGACAGAACTGCAGGACCAGTGGAACCGGGGGCGGCTCCTCCTCACTTGAGAGGTGTGTCCATGCTCCTTTCGCCCACAGTCTTCCCCCACAGACCTTGGCTGTTGAAAGCTGCATGGCCTGGGCTGAGCTACTGAAGGATGCCCAAATGCATCCATGCAAGGTGAAAGCCATGCACACACCAGTGCATGCTCATTCTGTTGCACACTCACATTTCTACTGACAGACATATGCACATTCCCACAAGGGCACACACACATCAGAACACACTGGTGCATGCTCACCCCAGTGCATGACCATGCATGCACCAGGGCACACTCGTGCTGACTGCACGCTCACCCCAGTGCATGCTCATGTGCTCTGTCCTAAGCTGGCAAACCCAGCGTGTTCAGTCCCTCCATTAAGAGAAAAATCCCTGGCACCTCTAAAAATACTCAGCTGAGCTCAGGGGTTGGCAACACCCAACAGGGACTGGTATGTTCTCAGATTACCACCCTGGGGTGAGCTCACCAGCTGGCCCCAGAACTGTTGTGCTGGATAGGGCAGGGTGGCAGGGCAGGGGACTTTTCAGGCAGCTGTCCTCATCTCTGCCAGAGGGAGGCTCCCCAGCTCTCAGGGTCAGGAGTGTATCCTTGGCCACACCATCTCCTCCTATGTGGCACCTATTGCCTGCCAATAATCAGTCAAGATTCCCAGTGGATTCTGACTAGTTGGGGAGACAGCTGTGATTGGCCAGGGTACAGGGGGGACGATGAGTTGGAGGGACGAGGATGTTACTTCTTGGCTGCTTCTGCCCCATGTCCTCCCAACCCTCTCTGCTGCTACAGCAGGGGTCTCAAACATGCAACCCATGGGCCACGTCTCCCCTAAAGCTATTTCCTGCAGCCTGAAATGACACTGTTGGTACTGATATTTGCAATATTGTCGTATAAAAAGGTTTCAGTGGTGTGGCCCTCGGGCTAACATACTAGTCCTCACATGGCCCTTGTGGTGATTTCAGTTTGAGACCCCTGTGCTACAGGCTCCTCCTGTCTCTAGAGATCCCCCTCTAACTCCTGTCCTGATGACCCCAGCCCTGCTCTCCTTCACTCCCCATCTCCCTGCACTCCCACAGTAAAACTATGGCCTCCATCGCACAGGGCTGGTGTCCCCTCACCCTCATTTTGCCTCATTCCTGTCTGAGAAATAATCATAGTACTGGAAACAAGTGGCTCTTTGGAAGGCAGCTGCCTGCCTCTGATAGAAGTTGGGGTAATTGGACCATGAAGTGGTGGCTGTGTCTGTGCACATCAGGATGTGAATGTGTGCTGTGGGTATGTGTGCAGGGCAGGCTGCATGGGCACGGTATGGTGGGGGTGTATGCACACAATGGGGTATACCTGTGCAAATTTTGGTAAGTTGTGTGCACACTTTGGTGAGTGCACCAATCAGAGTGTACACCTGTGTTCAGGTGCTGTTATGCTGTGCTTTGCAAATCTGTGTCTGTGCACTCCTGCCTGTTGCAATGGATGTGTATTCCGGTGAGTGTGTGCACTGTGCGAGCTTTGTTGTGGTGGGTGAGGAGGCGCATGCAAGCTCTGCATGTTATGGGGGGTGTCTATGTATACCTGTGTGGAAGTGTGTGCATTTGTGTGTGTGTCACAGCATTGACAAGTGTGATCATGCGTTCCTCTAGCAGTCATTTCCACACCCGGGCACACGCACGTGTGTGGGTGTAAAGCCCAGCAGCTCATTGGCCAGCCCAGTAGTGCCCCACTAACTTTCCTCCTGAGCCCCTGAATATAGTATCACAACCCAAAAATAACCCCTTGTGTCACTGCAGCACTGAGAGCAGAGTGGGCAGGAGGGCCCGCAGACCTCCCAGCTCCCTGTAAGGTCACAACCAGCCAGGCTACCAGTGCCCCCACTCCCGCCATGGCTGGGGCTGATCCAGACACCCAGTGATCTGCTCCCACTGACAGGCTCCCACGCAGCCCCCCCGAGGCTGACGTCACCTTCGTCCTGCACCCAAACCTAGCACTGCCCAGTTCTCCCAGCCTGGCATCACTCCCCACCCCATCCAGTCACCACGCCCCCAGCCTGGCATTGCCTTACTGCCCCACATGATCCCCCAAGTCTGACACAGCCCCCAGCTGCCCCTGCAATCTTTCATTATCCCCTAGCATGCCCCTCCTGCAGCATGGATTGTCCCCATCTCCCCAATTTGGCATCACCACCCAGCCTGGCATCTCCTGCCTTGGCATCACAATCGCTCCCCAGCCTGGCCCCCCTCCCAGGAGCAGGACCGTCCCTCACCAGTGCTCGGGGCTCAGCCTTCGCCTCCCATGCGCCCCAGGGCTCCCCCGTCACAAGCTGCGCTGCAGCCACCACGAACAGCTTCCCGCCCCCCCCGGGGCCACAGCAGGGGCCCCCTGGACAGCTCAACCCTTCCCCGCTTCCTTCGGGGGGCGCCCAGCGCCCCCTTCCCAACAGCAGGGCGCCCCGCTGCTCCAGCTGTTTGCAGCACGCCCCCAAGCTGTGCCAGGCTAGGAGCCCTGCAGTGCGGGGTCACCGCTTTCGGGGTGTCTCCTCAGCCTGCGGGGCGCGCAGACACTCACACCCACAGGGGTCTTTGCCCCCCACCTCCACATCCTTGCCCCTGCCCCACATGCCGCTCTTGGGCCAGCCAGATGTTCGCGCCCTGCTGCCCAGCATGTGCCCCCCAAGTCCCTTCGGGAGGAGGCAGCCCCCTTGCCAAGCCTCCCGGCGCCACTGAGTGCCAGGCGCACAGGACAGACGGACGCCCCCCTACCTGCATCAGATCCCTAGGCTGCGGCTCCTGCCCATGTGGGCTGGGGTTAGGAGGGTCCTTGGAAGCCAGCCCCCGGGTCCCCCCAGTGCCCGGGCAGGTTCCGCCCCCCGGCCGGTCTATTTACTCCCCCCACCCCCTCCACTATCTGGGGCTGGAGCGCTGCTTTGATGGGAGGGGGGAGCAGGGAGGGGAGGAGGAGCTTAGAGGGGTGACATCATCTGCAGCCAATGAGAGAGCGCCCGGATCTCCGGGCTAGTTAGGCATGGGGGAGCACGTGACCTAGGTTGAATTCATTGTGAAAGGACGGAGTTGCCCTTCTGTCGTGTGTGTCTGTCTGTCCGGGCGCCGGAGAAACGTACAGGCCGCTCTAGCTAACCCTGGAAAGCCTTGGATCCGTCTGTCCATCCATCTGCCTCCACAGACAGCGACAGATCTACCCCAGTCCATAGGTCCCCCAACCCATTCATCCAAGGAGCAGAAGAACCAAGGAGTCCTGTGGCACTTAATGACTAACCCGTTCATTTTTCGCATGAGCTTTCATGGGAGAACCTGACGAAGTGGAATTTTCCCCCACAGAAGCTCATGCAAAAAATAAATGGGTTAGTCTTTAAGTGCCACAGGACTCCTTGGCTTTTTTGCTGGATTAGACTAATATAGCTGCCCCTTTGGAACTCTCCATTGAGCCCCACACACATGCATCCATCTCAACCCCACGTCTGACTGTTCCCATGCACATCCCATTATCCGGCGAGCTGTCCACCCATTCCTACACACATCCAGAAGTTATCCAGACATCCCTGTGTGTGTCCAACTATCCATTCCCATGCACATCTATCCATGTCCACTCCCAATCTCCCACTTGCCCTTTGCTTTCCGGCAGTGCTCCCCAGCCCAACACATTTTGTTTGAATTTTATAACGATCAGTCTCCCTCCCTTACTCTGATTTACAGTTGGGGAAACGGAGGCAATGTGGGAGGGAAGCTTTTTGTGTTCAGTGTTAGGCTAGGCATCTGCAGCAAAGCTCAGAAAACAGCTCCAGAGTCCTGTGCTCTAAACACTATCTGCATTACAAAATGGGGGCAGGTGGAGTCACAAATTTTGCAAGGCACTTTGAGACCCTAGAAGTTACAAAATTAGCATGTCTATGGCTCCATCTATCTGTCCATCCCCTCTATTCAGCAGTGCAGGTGCTGTGTTTATAGCTGGGGTTCCTAAGGAACCAGATGATCAAGAAATTAACCAGTATCGTGTCCCCTCAAGTCCACCTACCTATGGACCTGCCTCCTGTATCAAACCTTTTTCAGACTTTGGTTCAAAACTGATTTCCCTTGCCACCATGCTGTGTTGATCAGGAAAGTGGGTAACAGTGTGCCAGGTGAGCAAACCCTAGCATGTGTCACACAATACTCACCCCCTCCCCCAACCTGGTGTCATCAGCCAGAAGAGCTCTCTGCGCTTTGCCCATTTCTGAACCTGGTGAGTGCGAGCACGTGTTTGAGGACAGGTAGTATGGGGAGATGGGGGGGGGGCAGTGAATCCAGGTGCAGGAATGGAAGGACCTGTATGTTTGGCCAAGTGGGCCTGTTTAATGCAAACATGTGGGAAGTGTAGAGAAATTTCAAGAGAGTCTGTGTGCAGGTGTTACCATGTGTCAACAGCCAATTAACATGCGGAAGGTCCTGGGTTCAATTCCCAGGGGGTTGGACTCGATGATCTCATGAGGTCCCTTCCAGCCCTATGATATGATAGGAGTATGAATTTTCCTTCATGCATGTATATGTGTGCATGGGGTCATGCATGTGGGGGGGATATATGTGCATATTTGTCTTCAAGTGAGAGGCGTGTAAGAGTGCAGATGTGTAAGTTTATGCATGATTGACGCATGACATCATGTTACTTTTACACACCACCAAATCCCAAATCTATGCAAACCACACCCATTGCACACAAAACAGATTTCAATCCCTGCAGGCCATGCTGCCTCTCATACTTACATTGTACAGGATATCTGCCCCTGAGCGTTGCCTCTTTGTACTTTCTCAGTGTCTTTGCTTTGAAGGCTGTGGGTTCCCTCCCACCAGCATCTTAGGGGGACTTTGGCACGGGTGTAGTCAATGACCATGTGGCTTGTTACTCACTGCATGACGCACACACACGGGTAGGGACACACAGCCAGCCTGGAACTGGCTCAACAAGAAATGTCCTGAATCACAGCCAACAGCTTCAGGTCCCCACCCATTTGAGGGTGAGGTCATGGAGCTGGGGCAACTCATCCACCACAGTGGCAGGCGTGAGATCTCCAGCTGGCGTGAGTCAGTGCTGTTTTGTTAGAGTCACTGAGTCCAGATCTGCAGCAGGTGCAAACTGGCCACAATTCCACTGAAGTCAATAGGAGCTATGAGGTGTTTGTTTCTTTATTGCCTTTTGATTCACAGTTGTATGTGTATTACACTCAAAAAAACCCTTTCTGGACCCATCCAAAAAATCCCCTGGGTAAACCCCCTGCTTGCCACTCTCATCTCTTGGGCGCACCACCCAGCACAGAGCCAGAGTTTCATCCATACTGACCCTGACTGCTGGGCCAAACTGGACTAGCCCTGCAAGCCAGGCAGAGCTGACATTTGGTGGCATTTGTGGGTTCTGGCTCTTCTAATCCTTCTTTCAGGAGCAGTAGTGCTGCAGCAGTGCTCATTTCCTCTTCCCCACTAGTGTGGGAGCCCCTCACACTTCCATGGGACTTTTTCCAAAGTCTGAGTCACCAGGGTTTGGCACAATCCTGTCCATGCCCATGAGGTAAGGGGACTTTCCTCCTAGTTCTGGCTCCTAGGGGATTTCAAGGAGGAAAGCAATGAACCAGGCAGCATATATGCCTGACCTGGCTGGGACGCTTAGCAGGGCTCAAAGGTCCACATGTGCCAAGGCACAATTCTGGAAGCGCTGCAAGCAGTCATGTCCCTGGGTGGAGGGAGAACAGAATGGAGTCTTCTGCTTGGCTGGTAGGGTAGAGAGGTGGGGTCCCTGCCATGGATATTATCCCACCCAGCCACCAGTAAATGAAACCCAGCGTAGGAAGCATATGTGGGGAGAATGGCAGTGAGGATATTTGTGCAGGGTGGGTGCAGGTAAGACTGTGCTCACTGTGTGCGTGAATACATGTGACTGCTTGTGCATGCAGGACAGTGCATGCAGGGGGTGTGTTTGTGTGTATGGTGTATGTGGGAGGGTGCATACCTGTGCATGCAGGATGAATGTGAGTGTGCACAGGCCGGTAGATGTGTGTCCATGCAGTGTGGGTGTGTGTAGGGAACATGGAGTCAGAGCAGTGTTAGGCCGGAAAGGGACCCCAAGCAGTCAATTAGTCCAGCCTCCTGCATTGAAGCAGGACCAATGAACCTCCATGGTCCCTAACAAGTATTTGTCCCGCCTGTTCATAGATTCATACATTTCAAGGTCTGCAGGGCTGGATTATTACAGGGGCTATAAGGGCTGCAGACCCAGGCCCTGACCTGAAGGGTGCCCTGGCTTCCAGCCCCTAAGGTCCCTTCATGATCTGGCCTGGCTCTGGAGGGTTGGGGTGCTGGCATACTGGCCATGGAGTGGTGGGCCCTAGGGCCAAAGAAGCCACAGCCCTAGTGCTTCCTCTTGCCATGCCCCCAGGCTGGCTGGTCAACCCCTGAGGTGGGGCCAGCCAGCACGGGTTAGGGAGGGGGCACAAGGGCCAGCTGGTGTGCTGAGTGGCCTCAGTCAGCAGGCCTGCAGCACTGTTGGGCTGCTAAACAGGGGCGCCTGTGGCTTAGGCTGGCGCAGACCCAGCAGTGCTGCAGGCCAGAGGTGGCTCAACATGCTGACTGGCCCACCCCCCCAGGAGCCAAATAACTGATCTGGGGTAGGAGTGCCACAACTGGCCAGCCATGGCCTTTGGCCTCAGGTCACGGTGGTTGGGGCCAGCCCAGAGCCCCAGTCAGAAGGAGCTGGTGCCTGGTTGGAGGGACTCCCTGGTGGGGCCCCAGGCCAGAGAGCCCACAAAAGTGGGCAGATCACAGACCCAGGGCCTCTTAATCTGACCCTGAAGGTCAGAAGGAACCAATATGAGCATCTAATCTGACCTCCTGCACAATGCAGGCCACAGAACTTCCTATCTACACCTGCAATAGACGCCTAACCTATGACTGAGTCTTAAATCCCTAAATCATGGTATAAAGACATCAAGGTACAGAGAAACCACCAGCAAGTGACCCATGCCCCACACTACAGGGAAAGGCAACCCCCCCCCCCGACAGTACCCCTCGAAGAACAGGAATACCACCACCACCCCGAGAAGCCTGGTCCCAAGTTAACTTCCCTTGGGTCAGAAGATTTCCCTAAGGTGTGTGTCTTTGTGTAGGGGATGTGCACATTTAAGCATGAGGGGTGTGGTTATGGTCGTGCATGTGTGTACAATCAAAGACTTGCAGTTTTGCCTTGATCTTGACTGACCCTCCAACCCAGTGCTAGGGGTGTATGGTCGAGGGTCTGGGGCTGGTGGGCCCAGCCCTGTGTGCATGCACACGTATGTATGTGCGTGTGCGTGCAGGGATGCTTCCTAGTGATGCAGGACCAGACCCACTGCGTGCTACCCAGCTGGGCTCCTCCACAGAGATCCCCCCCTGCATCCTCAGGGTCCCAGGAATGATGTCATCAGCAGCCAATCAAAATGCGCTGCTCGTGCCCTCAGTTGTAAACCTGTTTCATAATTTTTCAGTGGGTTGGTATGGGGGGGTCTCTTGGGACTGTTCCATTGTCACAGCTAAGCAGGAGGGGGCAGCAGGGAAAATGGGACTAACCATTATAACATGTCTGGAGTCTCTGTCTCTGTCTCTGTCTCTCTCAAATCAACTCAACCAGGATTCCTGGTTCTGTTCTCAGCCCTGGGAGGGGAGCAGGATCTAGTGATTAGATGGGGGGCTTGGGGGGATCAGGACTCCCAGCTTCTATCTCCAGCTCTGGGAGGTGCTGGAGTGTATTGGGTTGGGGCTGGGAGTCAGGCTTGCTGAGTTCTCACTTGGGCTGGGGTTGGTCTCTAGAAGACTAGAGCTGGGAGCCAGGGCTCCTGGGTTCTATTCCTGATGTTGGAGTAGAGTTACAGACACATCCCCCTGCTTTAACCATAAGACCCCACTTCCCTAACAGAGCTAAAAACAGAATCCAGGATTCCTGGCTCAGCCCCTTCCCCCTCCCTGCTTATTTTCTCACATGCCCTGTGTAACTTGCTTGTAAGCTGTGCTTTGTTATTGGGGCTGGTATCACAAGCTTATTTCTAATGACTCAACAGTTAACACACGCTATGAACAACTTGTGCTACCACTGATTGGGAGGGAGGGGGGAATCTGGGGTCTTTTTCTTTTGGGGGTTGCACTGCTGGCTGTGATCCAGCCTTATGACAGGGGAGCCTGACTAGTTCAGAGGTCTGGGAATGGACTGGGGGAGGAGAACAAAGGACTCTGCAGAGTTTTCTGGGAGCCCCTGGGGGTGCTGATTAGGGTACTGCAGGCTATGAACTATTTGGGAAGATCCTGCAGGAGAGGACTGGGGAATGGCTGAGCCCTGTAAATAACAGAGCTTCTGCTGGAGCCTCCCTCTCCCCCCCACACCCGCAGCCTCACCCCGCAAGCATGGACAGAGATTGCTGAGATGGGCGACTTGTCCCACCCACGCACCAGCAAGTCGATCTCTGACGCCACAGATCTCCCAGCAGCCAGAAAGGGCCCAGCAGAGAAATCAATACTGTACCCAGCACTAGACGGTGAGCACGAGCATTCTCCCCCCACCGCACATGACAGTGCAGGCCCTCCCCATCACAGTACTGACCCCCCCCCCATTGGCACCACTGCCTCCCAGCCTCTAGTGTGCTGGTTGTTTGCATCTTCCCTTCCCGGTCAGCCTTTCCATTGGCCTAGCCAGCTCCAGCCTTGGAGCAAAGATACAGTATGTTTGTGTCCTGTCTCTTCTGCTCCCCATGGTCAGGGCTATGGGCCCATCCAGCCTGCTATCCCTCCCTTTCCCTGACACCCTGGGACAGACCACTGGCCTATCTAGGTTCCACCATAATGCTCCTGTCTGACAGACCGGTGCTGCAGATGTGCTGGTGGAATGACCCAACTGGCACCGAGTAAACATGGGGGATCTGGAGGGATAGCAGGGTGGCTGCCTGGTGGGAGAGGGGGTCAGGGAGCAGAGCTCTCAGGTGGGTGCTAACACCCCTTCCTTACCTTGCATCTTTGCTTCTCAAGCACGTGGGCAGAGCATGTGTGCACAGGCTGGCACAGGGCAGGTCAGGAGGGTGACAGGAACTGGCATCTGCAAAATTTGCAAAGCAAGAAATAGGATGCTTGCAGCTGGATCGCTCCCCCCACAGTTGCCTTGATTCAGGTGCTGCCATGCAGCTGGGACACAGCGCTACTGCCACCCTGCTCTCTAATGGGTATTGACAGGCACCGTGTGGATGGTGATCAGGCCAGCTGACCTCCCCCCGGGAACCCATCAGCACCACTCCCTAGGAAGGCCCCTTTAGCCATGGGATGCATCATCTGCAGAATTTAAAGCAGGCAGCACTGCAGGGGATGGGATTCAGATTAACAATGCAAGAGGAAGCACTTTGATGCAGCTACCTCTGGGGCAGAGCTTGGGGCTGTTGATGCAGGGAGTTGGTCACAGGGACTGCTTAACACATAAGCATACACAGTGAGGAAAATTGAGGAAGGAGGTGGAAATGGAAATAGCAAAGATGGAATTAGGTCAGGATAGAGGGCTTAACCTGCTCTGAGCATGGCAGGGGTTGGAGAGAAGGGGGTCCAGAGGGATCAGGGGGCCTTAGAGGGCAGGACTCAGCAGGACACAGGACTGGAAGTTTCAAGGGATTGGGGACTATGGAGGAGTCCATGGCGGCCCCAGCAAAGATCCCATAGGGCTGAAACAGGCTCCAGGGCCTCCACAACAAGAAGCCAGACCCCATTTGCTAGGAACTATGTGTGTAGTGCCTACAATGCCCTCTGGAGTCATGAAAGCTGCTAATGGGTGGCATGTCTTGCTCCTGCCTTTGCTTTAGCCATTGATTTGCTCTGGTTGTCCACTGGGAAGGGGGCTCCCCCAACAGAGTCCCTGCAAAGCATTCTACCTCACCTCTGCTGCTGGGGCTCAGGATTTCCCCATGCAGAGGGCAGAGTTGAGTCCCAGGGACCCAACTCAGGCATTCAGTCTGGCAGACAGGGTTGCTGGGTGTTGGTGGGGACCGTGAAGGGTTAATGGCAAAGTGGCTCCCTCCTTTCACCAGAGACTGTGTTCCCACTTAGCATGGCCCTCCTTATTCTCCTCCTATTCTGTAAATTCCCCATCTTCAAAGTGTCTGACAAAGTGGGATTTTCTCCCACAAAAGCTCATGTGATAAATAAATTTATTAGTCTTTAAGTGACACGGGACTCCCTCCTTGTTTTTATGTAGAAACTAGTGCTCTAAAGCAGAGCTGAGAGGGGTGGGGTGGGAGTGGGGAATCCTGGTCCACTATTCCCTGCCAGAGCTGGGAAGAGGAGCCAGGAGCCCCCTTTGCTCACATCATCCTTTCCCCTAGATGTCCAGCAGACCCAGTTCTACATCCAACCTCCTCCTCCTCCCAATGTCAAACACTGGAAGAACTTGAGATGTGGATCCTGGCTGAGCTAGTCAGCATGGAGCCTGGCATGGGCTGCCTTCCACTGCTGCCCACTCCTCTCCCAGCCTCTGGTATTAGAGCCACTAGAGCACGCTGTGTCCTGCTCTCCCACACTGCTATGGACCCAGAACACCAGTGTACCTATCAATCAATCAATCAAATCATAGGGCTGGAAGGGACCTCGTGAGATCATCGAGTCCAACCCCCTGGGAATTGAACCCAGGACCGTCTGCATGTTAAGCAGAGGTGCTCCCCACAGGGAACCAGGGTCTTTAACTCCCCTAACTTCTCCTTTGTACCCCACCCTGCAATCGCTAGTATGAGCTGCTATTGTGGGAAATGGTGTCCCCAGATTTTGTGAGGCACGTGGGCAGGGATGGCAGGAGGCCACATGCTCCAGGACCTGCAGCAGCCATGGGGCATAGATCAGAGCACGGCGGTATCTCTGGATGGAGACAGTTCTTTCTGCGACCCCACAATAAATCACTCACTCCAGTCACTCGTGTGCCCTGCCCCTTGCTCCTGAGCAAGCCCGGACATGTTTGGTAAGCATTGAGCCAGCATGAACTGCTAGCCACAGGTTGGTCATGCTGCAACTGATCATCCGGTAGATAGGGGCAGGTGGTGCCTTTGTGACACCTGCATTTCCACAGGTCTGTTCAAATCCTGACCCATGTTTCTAACAGAGGACAACCCAGCTCCTTGCTGGCAGCCAGGCTGAGTGGAGTGATCTCCTATCCCCATGTTGCATATTCCCTTTGGAAGCTGCAGATGGATGGGAGGACAAAATTTTCTGCACCACCCTATGCACCCAACTGTGCGCTATCAAGCATTCCTTGTCTCTGTTACCAGCCTCAAGACTCAGGAGTTTGGGACTGGAGCAGAAGGCCAACATAACCCCCTTTCAAGCAGGTCACTCGGGCTCAATGAGCCTTATCTGCAATTAAACATAGGCCGCTGGGAACCAGGACTCTTGGGTCTGAGTCCTGATTTTGCCCCTGGCCCATGTCTCTAGGCTTGCAGACACTGAGAACAGTGTGGCCCAGGGGATAGAGCACTGGGCTGGGACTGAGGATGCTGGAAAGTCATCCTCAGCTTTGCCAATGACCTTGGGCAAGGGCTTTCCCCTCTCTGGGCTTACATATCTCCTCCTAGCCTTTGTCTGTTTGGATCTGAAACTCTTTAGTACGCAGGGCTGACTTTACTGTGAAGCTGTGAGTGGTTGCAGTTGGGTCTGTGCAGCACCTAGCACAATGAGGTCAGGATGATCCTGGAATATGTATAACAATAAATCTGCATTGAATAATTCCCCACTCTGTGTGATTCTGGACTGACATTTAGGTATGGCATGAAGCTTGCTCATGCCTGGGTCCCTCAAGTGGCAGGCTGAAAACTTTGGTGTGTTATCCATTGAATCTGGGTAGGGATCCTGGGGGAGCTGGTCCCCTCACAGCAGTTTCTCATTACTGATTAGGTGCTGTGTGCCAAGCTGCTAAGCAAAGAGGCAGTTTGGAATGTCAAGGACATGTTTTGAACACAAGTTTCAATAATCTCCCTCATGTTGCACTGTGCACCCCATTAGGAGGACCAGCTTAGTTCCTTGTTAGATCCTTATGTGCTAGCCCTGTGGTTGGATTCTCTACCCCCCCTTCACAGGGTCTTTAGTTCTGGGATGGGATGTGGGGAGGGAACCAAAGGAGACACAAATTTTTGAATGATCCACAAAGGCACAAATGCAAGCATCATCCAATCCATATTGGTTATACTAATGTTGGTCCCATGGTATAAAGAATCCACGGGTGTGGGCACTGGTGAAGGGGGAGGGTATGAGTACCTGAACACAGGTGTAGGTGTGTGCATGGGAAGTCATGTGGTGTGGAGCTGTTTGCATGTCAGGATACACAGATGTGTATAGAGTAGGAGTCCCTAAATGGGTGCACGTGACTACACCAAAAGAGGGGTGTTGTACATGACCATGTGCAAATGAAGCTGTCTGTGTATGTGCGTGCATGCACAGAGTTATGGGTGCATGCAGATGCAGGGGTGGGCATGTGTGCTTGCAGCCAGGGGTTAAAGTGGGCTGGAACAGCCAAGAATGCAATTCTGGGGCCCACTATTTTTAGGGGCTGAGCATTCTGTACCCCCTAAAAATAGAAAATGGTGTGAGCATGCTGCATTCAAGGGCCCACCATTTAGAAATAGCAGGCCCCAGAATGCAGCATTCCGGCACCATTTTCTATTTGTAGGGGCCCAAATGCTGGGCCCCAAAAAGTAGCAGGCCCTGGAATCGCATTCCCCTGTGTTCCAGCAGGCAGGAGAGGGGGTAGGCTCCCCTGTGCATGTGCAGGCTGCACACTTTCCAGGCCCAGCATGCTGCTGGTGAGTACCAGGGCACCTGGCTCATGCTGAGAGGGGGGAATTAGGGGTACCTGAGCTGGGAGTAGATATTGGGGGTGGATATTGGGGGCTGGGGTAGAGTTTGGGGACAGGGGAGTGAATATTAGGTTTGGGTATTGGGGGCTGGGGTGGATTGGGGAGTGGGTGTGGGGGGGCTGGGGAGGATTTGGGGGTGGGATGAGTATTGGTTGTGTATTGGAGGCTGGGGGTGGATTTTGGGGGTAGGTATTGGGGACTGGATTTTGGAGATGGGAATGGATATTGGGGGAAGTAGCTGGGGTGGGGGGGCTAGCCTTTGGGGGGCAGGAGCTGAGGGGCAGGAGGTAGGCCCACCTGTGTGGGGGAAGGGAGCCCACCCAATTATACTTTAACCCCTGCTTGCAGCTGTGGGGATGTACCTATGTGTACATACACCAGAAAGGATGTGCATGTTTGCATATGCTGCAGTGTGGAGTTGTGGCCATGCAACTATCCGCATGTGTGCATGTGGCTGCATGCAGTCAGGAACACCTGTGTGTGTGAATGGATGCAGCTGTGGCCACGTGCAGGCCATTCAAGGTGCTGATTGTGTCCTCCCGTCCCCCCCCGAAAACCCTTGGCGCTGACCCACTACAGATCAGGCTGTCGGGGAGCTGTAGGCAGCAGCCTGCTCCCATCGCGTCTCGAGGACGCTGCAGTTGGGTACAGAGGCCCCCCACGTGCCAGCTGCTTCACGGGGGCATCAGTCAGAGCCATTCCTCTTTCCTGGCCTGCAGGTCTCTCTCTGGCCAGTAGGGGCCGCTACTGGCGCACAGGACCCCAGGCGGCAGCCCTGTCCCAGCCCGTCGGGGCAGCTGGGAAACGGGAGTCCGGCGGCCAGGAGAGGAGCGGGCGGGGCGTGCCCGGCTCCTATGGGAAAAAGAGGCCGACAGGAAATCTCTCGCGCGGCCAGCGATCGCCGTCACCACCCGGGGGCGATGGGGTTGGATTAGTATCAGCAGCCCCGCCTCCCCCATGCACGGAGGCGGTCACTGATTCTGGGAAGGGGGACGCTGGGTTTCCCCCAAATCTGATTGTAGGGGGAGAGGTGGGTGTGCAGGTGAGCCTTGTGTCTCCAGGGGGGTGGTTGCAAAGGCACGAATTGCACGCACATCTACGGCTGGACCCGCGACATTGGAGATCCGTCTGTAGCTTGTGTGCCTATCTGTGGCTGCACTTGCTGGGGTTTAGCATGTCCCCAGCTTTACACGCGCACGTGCACATGTTTTGCACGACCGGGCCAGGTGAAGCTATGCGTACATATTTGCACAATCAAATGCATTCTTGACCGCAAATTTGTAAGCTCAGCTCCCTGGACGGGTGCATATGGGGAGGGGGCTATGTGTGTTAATATCCCATCTCTTCCGCTCTGCTGTTCCGCCCCCCCGGAGAACAGTAGTCCCCCAGATGTGATAACTCATCAATCCTCACACCCTCTTTTCCGGAAAGTGGCGGAAATAGCCGAAGCTGGGCAGCTCCCCATACTCTCCGCACTCACTTTGGTGAGGCGGAAAGAGCCGCTGTTTTCCGAAAACTGCCGAGCGGCCCCGACTAGAGACTTTTCCGGAAACGGCCGATCTCCCGAAGGAACAGTTTTCGGAAATGGCCGATGTCGTGTCTTCGGGAATGCTCGAGCGAGCGTTCGGAAACGTCCGATCGCTGCTCCGAAGCTGAAGTTCGGGTGTCTCCGGAATAAGGCAGACCTGCCCAAGCGCGACAGGGGTGGTGCCCGCAAGTTCGGCTGTTTCCGGAAGCGTCCGGAAGCTGCCGAGGGCGAAGAGTCGGCTGTTTCCGTGAGACGGCGGAAGCCGCGGAGTGGAGGCGGTCTGGGGTTTCCGGAACCGGCGGAAACTGACTATGACGGGGACTCGGGTGTTTCCGGAAGGGGGCGGAAATGGCCGAAGGCCGGTGGCGGCGGCCATGTTGGGAGCTGCTGCTGCTGCTGTGCGGGTGTGAGAGGCGCTGAGAGGCGCCGGATCTTTCTCCCGCCGGGCGGCGACGGCGGTTGGCCCGGGGGCGCTCGGCCCGCGCCTCTCCTCAGCCCCGGCTCGGCGCAGCTTCGCGTACGCGCGCGCGGCTGGCTCCTGGGGGCGCGGCCTGCTCCCGGAGCCTCGTCCGCGGCTTCGCCTGAGCCGCCGGGCCGGGCATCGCTCACCGCGGCCCGGCGCAGCCCCATGTCCGGGTCCCGGCGCCCTCCGGCTCCCTGAGTTCCCGCGGGGCTCCCCCATGCTGGTGGCCTGGCCGGCCCCCCCCCGGTGTGAGGAGAGCCCGGGCCTGAGCCCCAGGAAGCGCCGGAGCCCAAGGAGCCGCTGGCCAAGGGGGGGGCCGAGATGTCGAGCAGCGGCCGGAGCCCCCTCCCCACCGTGAATGAGAGAGACACCGAGCAGGTAGGGCCGGGCCGCGGGTGCCTGCGCCGTGGGAGGGCGCTGGGGGCCTCCCAGCCGCGGTTTGCTGCGGGGAGCGGGGCTGGAGACGCCAGAGGGGTCCCTGCTCGGGATCAGACCGTGGTTGTGGGCGGGGATTTCCCTGTCACCCCCCAGAATTTCCCGACACCCCCCAGTTGTCAGCTAGTAACAGCGTTATACCAATGGAGTGAGCACCCCCAGTACCCCCCCACCCACCTAACCCACATCTCCCTTAATTTCAAGGCCTGGGGAAGAGACTGGTTGTAGGGCTGTAGGGTGGATAAGACCCATACAGATCCCTGCTTCCTGTTTGCAGTGATCAAATGAGGGGCATGAAGCCTGTCTCTTCACTACACATCCATGGCTCCCCACTGTGCGGGGAGATGTGGAGCCTGCTGCAGAGTCCCCTCCATGTGGGGCCGTATCACCTGTAGGTGATCCTTATGGGCCTCCCAGGCTAGCCTGTCGGGGTGGATGGGAGGGAGGTGGTGGCCGGGGTGCAGGCCAGGGAGGAGATGACTAGAGCCCTGCAAATCCGCAGATATCTGCATTATATCCACGGATATCCGCACCCGCGGATACAGTGCGAACATCCACAGACCATGCCTTGTGGGTGCAGATCAGATACAAGGCCATGCGGTGTTACTTGCACAGAACTAGGGCCCTGCAAATATGTTGGATATCTGTGGATATGTGCGCCCACACATACAACATGGATATCCGTGGATCATTTCTTGCGGATGCAGCTTGGATGTGGATCCAGGCATCTGTATCCATTCAGGGCTCTAGAGATGACCCCTGTGCGTATACCCTGTCCCTAGTGCTTCACTGCTGTCCATGGTGAATGAGATATGGAGAGATGCAAGGGAGAGGCTACTAGGGCAGATCTGTGCACAGATCTATAGTCTCCCTTGCCTGAGTGCAGTTATGTTTGCAGAACTCTGTAATGCCCCAAGGTGATGCAATGGCATGCTGCACGATTAAAATAAGCTCAGTCTCCCCCAGGTTTTATGTTCCAAGGCCAGTGGGTGATGAGTTTATAACCCACTCCCGTGCCCCCCAGATGTCCCAACTACCACCCAATCTCCTTGAAATGGGAAGGAGAGGGCTGTGGCTCTGTCTGTTCCCTGTAGTGTGCATAGGTTGTTTGGAACAAGAAGCATTTATCTCTCTGCCCTGCCCCCCACATATGCATTGTCTAATCAACCCATGATGAATAATGTGGGCTTTGATGGGCAAGGGAAATGTCTTCCTTC
This sequence comes from Podocnemis expansa, assembly GCA_007922195.1. Lineage (NCBI taxonomy): Eukaryota > Metazoa > Chordata > Testudines > Podocnemididae > Podocnemis > Podocnemis expansa. Next base: position 30,188,013 of record ML681973.1, on the reverse strand, counting down.
TCTGCATCTCCCTCCTTTCCCTGCTGCTCTGTATCACATCTACTTCTTCCTTGTGTTTTTTTTTTAGGGATGGAAGATCTGACTTCCATGCTCACTCATTATTGCTGTATTTCTTATTGGGTGTCAGACCAAGGGTTATGTCTGTCTTAAGCATCTCATTCATATGAGAGAGCTCAAGATCCTTTGTGACATTTGCTTTTTTAGGGATGTGTTTGTGAGAGGTGACAGCTGATGAGCAGATTTCCTCCCCAAGCTGAATTTAGGAAAGAATTCATGAGAACGCACCAAAGTAACCTCTCTTTTTTGCTGCTGGTCCCTTTTGAATTGAGAGTTGCTGCGGAGAGGGCTTTCCTATGATCAATAATTTCGGGAGGTGATCTGTAGAGAAAAGATGGGGCTGGCTTTGCATAAGGGAAATCAAAAGGTGATATTAGACTGTATTTTTAAAAAGTATTTTTGCACAGAGTGAGCTTTCTTTCAAGAGGACAGTTGAGGCAGGTTATTTAATAGCAGGGTAATTTTTTTTTTTTTTTTTGTTGCCGTGTGCTATACCCGCTGCTGTTTACGCCAAGAAGAGGGTCTGTTTGAAAGTGATCCATTAAGGCAGAGGTGAGGTGCTGCTGTTAACCATTACAGGACAAGAACCTGTGTGACTTGCTATCTGTTCAAGTAGGTAGGGCAACTACCTGCATATACATGCTGCTTTAAATAGGCCTGGGAGCGGGCTGGAATGGGTAGTTTGAAAGTCTTGAACATCTGACCTAATAACAGCCTCTGTTCTGTAAAAGTCTGATTCATTCTTGGTGGCAGATGGACTATAGCAGCTATGTGCTACTTAAACTCCCCCTTACCCTCAGTCTGAAGAAGAGGTATTCCAAAAATGAGCTTCTTTTCCAATCACTTTGTGGTCTTGTTCACCCTGATAATGAAGCTCAGGAAGATGTATTCATATGCTTGTGCACTGAGTGGCTTAGAGGGCCCTTACTGGACACTTTGACCAGTAATCCAAGCCTTTCAGTGAGGGAGTTACAACAGAGATGAGGTTTGATCTGGTCTTGCTGCATGTCTTGCAGCACCTTAGAAGTAATAGACTTTTCTTGGGTGCTTTTAAATGAGCAGGGATGTGACTTCAAAATGGGGAGAGCCCCCTCCATTTTATGAACTAATCTCAAAACATTAATTTCATATCACATTCTTAACAATTTCTTCAAAATAACAAAATTTGTCTGACATTAAAGTGCATCTGATCTAAAGCTGTTTCCATGATCTCTCTTCAGCTGCCTCAACTTTAAATTGCAGAAGCATAAATATAAAGCTTCTGTTTCCCTTATCCCTCTGTGTATGGTCAGATAATGAGAGTCCAGGTCTTTGATTGACACTTTAGTCTGACCTCAATTAGTTAGGCTTCTTTAGCTGTATCCTTCCCTGTTTTCTTTGGGTCTTTTGCGAGTACACTGTTGTGATGCATAATAAAGGCAAAACCAGAACATAAATTCAGAGCCAAGATTTCAGTCATCTGTTTCTGTTAAAGCTGGAGGACTGCAGAATTGGCAGGAATCTGAATTGTCAATAACATGAGAATTTATCTGTGGGGCAGTGTTAAGAGGGAGCTGTGGAGATGTGTCAGAGAAGTGAAACCAAGGAAGGCAAACTATAGTGCATCTCTCTCTCGATCATTTTTCACTTTGGAGTTACCATGTGCTTTTAAGAAGATAGCATGAGAGGCAGGGTTGGGGGCTTGTGTAGAATCCTTTTCCATGCAGCTCTGCAACCTCAGCTAAATCCTGACCTGCAAGACTCAAACCATTGCCACACTTGATTTCTCTTGAGTGGAGAACTGCCAGCCCCCCTAAACTGATCCTCTAAACTAGTGGTTCCCGACCTTTTCAAGGTTGGGGACCTATTTTTAAGTTGAGTTTTTAAGCTGTAGGTGGGATGCTGTGGCAGTGGAGTGCAGAATCCTGCCCAAGCCACTCTAGTACCACTGCTGGGACCGGCTGGCGAGTGGAGCTGACACAGCCATGGCCCCAGGGAGTGGGACCACTATGGCCCCCATCCAGCCCCTGCAGGGGAGCAGAGCTGAGCTGCCATCAGTACCGGCAAGTGGCAGCACCATGCACCCCCCCCCCTCCCCGCTGGGATCCAGCCCCTGTGCGGAGCATTGGGCCACAGCTGGGTTCCGGCACTGGCAGGGAACAGTGCCATGGACCCCCTGGAACAAGTCTGCAGACCCCAGGTTGGGAACCACTGATCTAAACTAAAGAACAAGACTTTGCTAAAGTTCACTTTGTTGTGTGGTGGTGACTTTTCATGATCAAAACTGAGGTGGGCCGTCTCTGAAAATGTGGAATGTGCAGCTTGAACACCTCTTGCTTTCAAGGTAGAGTCAACTATTTTGAGGTTAAAAACAGGAAATGTAATTTATCTAATCTAGAATGTTGTGGATGAATAACTCAGTTGTGTGGACCATCAAAACTGATGTGTCTCATCTCTGAATTAAGAACTTCTTTCAGTACAGCTCATTATTACACTGTCTTACACACCACTCCCTTTTCTCATGGTCTCTGCTTTCACTCAGCTCCAGGTGAGTCGGCTAACTCTCTCAGTTATCCAAATGTGTTGACTGTCCCCGAAACACTTCAGAGAAACAGAGGCTGTTCTCTATTACCTGTGCATTGTTTGAGCAGTCTGTTTTCACATCACACTTGGTGAAATCATATGCATCTCTGAGCCTGTCATTATGCACTCACGGGCAGAGGAAGCACATCTTACATGTATACGTACGTTGGTTGGAAATAGTGATATTTTAAAATAAATAGCTTCATAGTACAGTATGGTACATGTACAAAATTGTGAAATCTTTGGCTTTTATTGCCTGTTACTTGAATGGGGACCTCTGTTCTTATCGGTGGTGTATTACAGCTTAAACATGTTCCTTCTGGACCTTCTGACTCATGTTAATGGAGCAGAATGATACAGTATAGCTGAGAGCTGGGATCTTAGCCGGAGTGGACAGATCAACCTTTCTATGTGATGTATTTCTCACTTCTATTTGCCTTAAGTATTTTTATTCTTCAGGTTGGCTTCCCAGCTTTGGAGATCCACTTCTCAGGATTATATTAGCTGTAAGGAGGTATTAAAGCTCAGCAAACCAAAATGCCACTGTGAGGCAATACTGTGATTGGTACTGCCTGGTTCCCATGAGTGGGAAGTGCCTAACTCACTGTTTCTCAGCCTTTTTGTGCTGAGAGCCCCCTTTGGATTTTCACAAGCTTTTTTTTTTAAAAAAAACTCTTCCCTGCCTGTTAGAGAAAATTGTAATCCCTCCACATCTTAAGTTTCAGAGAGGTAGCTGTGTTATTCTATTTCAGCAAAACAAACAAGGAGTCCTGTAGCACTTTTAAAGAAAAGTTTTTTTTTCTCACATGAGATTTTGTGGGCATAATTCCACTTCCTCAGATGTGAGAAATAAGCTTAAAAGTGCCACAGGACTCCATGTTTGTTTCACCCTAAATTCAGGGCTTTGGAGGTGTGGCTGAAAGATGTAAATTAACTTTGTGAGGCCTCAGACAATTGCCCTGTTTGAGATCCTCCAACCTCAGCTCTGTTTATGACCCCTGCCCAACATGTCCTGTGAAATCCTTCTCCACCCCTAGGCTGAGAAACACTAGCCTATCTGTTTCTTCCCTGCAAGGTTCTTCAAAGTGTCTGACAAAGTGGGATTTCCTCTCACAAAAGCTCATGCAAACAGATAAATCTGTTAGTATTTAAGTGCCACAGGTCTCTATTCTAAAACATGCTGATTCCTGATGGTGTGTGTACGTAGCTGTTTTTATTTTGGTAGGCGATTGAAGCTGTGATGATTTCCCATGGTGTGAGATGAGGGTAAATTGTTAAGTTAGCTGCATCTAACCTCCTGTTGATGTATGGCCTTGAGGCATGCAAGATGTTTCACAGTAAAGGAAGACAGACTCTTGCCCCAAAGCTCATGGGCTTAAATACATTTGTTAGCCTTTAAAAGTGCCACAGGATTCCTTGTTTATTTTGCTGAATTAGACCAGGGGTTTGCAACCTGTGGCTCTGCAGCATCGTTCAGCTCTTTGGCTTCCCCCTTGTGGCTCTGGACTCCCCCCTGCCGCCAGCAGACCCTGCAGGTGGCCCATGCCAGGCTTCCCCACCACCACTGGAGGGCCCTGCAGAGGGCCTCTTCCTGGGTTTAGGTCCTGCTCCCCACCCCTCCCCCAGGCAGGGCACGTTGCTAGCTCCCCCCACCAGGAGGCTACATCCATTGTGGTTTTCAAAATACTCAGTTATTGAAGGAATTTTAAAAAAGCTCCTCTTATCTTTTGGGTTGCTGACCCCTGAACTAGACTAATGCAGCTACCCCTTTGGACTGAATACAGCTGTTTGAAGTGGAAATCCATCAACTTAATGAAACAATTCACACAGATTCAGACAGACATTGTCTTTCTTTCCAGGTCTGATGAAGTGGGATTTTCTCCCACAAAAGTTCATATGATAGATAAATTTGTGAGTCTTTCCCAGCTACCCCTTTGGAACTTGTCAACAGGATTCCTTGTTTGTTTTTTTCCTCAAAGAGTGTACCATCTAAATGTAACTTTCAGATTCAGGGTTGGGTGTGACTTTAGCTTTGGTCTGACTCCATGCTGAACTGTCACCTACCATTTCCTAACCCCTTTTCTGTTTTCTTTCATTTTCACTCAGGAGGTTTCAGTATCAGAAAATTTGAAAGACAAAAATGTCTAGGAATGTGTATTCAGTACCTTGTTCATTTGTACACCTTTCCTTCAGGGATCTCACAGCACTTTACAGATGTTAATCCTTGCAGAGAGCGAATCAGTGTTGCCTCCATTTTTCTTGCAGAGAAATTGAGATACCAGAGACTTGGGCTGGGTTGACACTTGAAAATTATAGCTGTGTTAGTTGGGGATGTAACTTTTTTGCTGATTGTCAGACTGGTAGAAATGGTGGTAATACTGGCTAGACTGGTATAAAAATACAACTCTTTCTGCACTGGAAGGGGAAACAGAGGTGTCTTTATGAAGATGTAACTGTACCAACTATAAACTGTACCAGTATTTTACTTCAGACACAGCCTAGGAGATAGCCAAAGAGTTAGCAACAGCGTAAACCCAGGAGTCTTGTGCTAAGTACTAGACGCATAATCTCCCATGTGTCCAGCAAGACTGATAATTTTTCTTACAGTCTCTTCCAGTCCTGAGTGTCTCAATTCCCTCTGGTTGCTGTATTTGCAGATGTCTGTCTTCTGGCATTTTTCTAATATTGCTTTTTTTTCTCTCCCCTTATCATCCCTGACATTTATGTGTTAAATTTCCGGGGGCAGAAACAAATGGAGCTTCCTCATGAACCCCAACTGACTGTTCTGTTTCCTTGCTTTATAAAGAAGTGTAAAGTATGAGGGGTAAAATATCAGCTTGTTGATGAACTGACGTGATGGGGGAGTCCCAGCTGCAGAGCTTTATTGCATTCTAGTAGGAGACAGAATAGGGCAGTGCTTGCTGAACTGGTTAGGCTGGTTTTGGTAAGGGTTGGTGTGCCTGGGTGCTCAATGGTGGTTTATGTGTAGTGGATGGGAACTTCTTGTACCTTCACTGACTACAATGCAAGCTGATGGTGAAGAACCTGGGCACACCCCAGAAAAAAACCCTGCCTCTCCTTTACAGGAATTAGTTCAATAAGCAATATGACCTGCCTGTCAAAGAATGGGATGTGTCACCTTACGGCTTTTTCAGAGGGCTGAACTGAAGCAGGGAGAGGGTTGCCTTGCGGGCTGGAATTCTGGAGATCCAGTTTTGATTGCTACTTCTGCCTACGTAAGGTACTCATTGTCCCCATTCCCAAAGTAGCTGAGCATCTCAGTCTTGTGAGGAGGTATTATCCCATCCCATTTGACAGATGGAGAACTGAGCTACTGAGACTCCTTGTTCAATGTTAGGCAGGTATGTGACAGAGCAGGGAACTGAACTCAGGTCTCTTTAAGTCCAAGGCTAACACCCTGATCACTGGACTATCCTTCCTTCCTCCCACCTGTCTGACATTGGGCAAGTCACAGCATTTCTGTGCCTCAGTTTCCCACTGTGTTTGCACAACACAGGACAATAGGCCTCTGATCTCAGCGGTAGCCTCTGGGTGCTGTTATAATGCAAGCAGGAAAGCACAATGACATTATCTGGCTTGTACAGTATTCTGACAAGCATTTATAAGATGCTTATCTCTAATATCAAGTTCCATTTGACTTGGCTCAGCACATTGGTCCCTCAGCCGAGATCCATGGCATGCCCGCTAGCAGTACAGAGTCAGGGGCTTCATGGAGATTCCTCTGCCCTCTGAAAGAAGATAAGAGCATGTTAAATACTTCCTAATATGACTCTTCCATGTCAGGAGATACCAGAAAGTTGAAGGGATATTTGTGCCTTGGAAGGAGGTCTGTGTGATGGAGTGCTCACAAGACCAAAAAAAAAAAATCAGTTGATTTCCCTTCACGTTTGTAATTAAATTTGAGACCATTTGATTTAGATTAAGAACAGTGAAATATTCCCACTATAGGGAGCAAAATATACCAATTATACTACCCACTCCTTCCAGTTACCACAGCTTTGCACTCAAAACCGATCATGTAGCAAGTGAGTGGAAAAGCTGGGAATAGAACCAGGAGTCCCGAGTTCCAACTCTCAGCCCTTTCTGCTAACCTTAAAAAAAATTGCACTGTCTCTCCTGTTCTGATGTCAGATATGCACATTGTTGGTCCATGTTTATTTCCCAGTATAAAATGAAACTCACTATCCAGATTCATTTGTTAGGTGGGAGCGATGGTTTATGCATGTTTGGCTGGATGGAAGCTAAAAAAGACCATAGTTGTTTCTTATCTGGAAAACAAATAAGGAATCTAGTGGCATTTTAAAAGACTAACAAATGTATGAGCTTTCTTGGGAGAAAATCCTACTTCATCAGATGCTTGAAGACAGGGAACTTGCAGAATGGGAGCAAAATAAATGCAGGGGACTGTAAGTCATAGGATCAGGTCAGACCGTTGCATCCAATCAAAACCGTTGTTCAGACTCCATCACAGGACCTAATCAAGCTAGCTACTCCACCAAGGGCTCATCCACCAATGTGATTTATGCCATCATGTGCCAGAAATGCCCCCCTCACCCCACCTTATACATTGGACAAACAGGGGAGTCTCTGCACAAAAGAATAAATGGACACAAATCTGACATCAGAAGTAACATTCAAAAACCAAGAGGGGAATATGTCAGTCTTTCTGATCACTCCATTAATGATCTGTTAATAGCCATAATCAGGCAAATGGATAACAAAATCAAAGATTCAGAGAGAAACTGCAGAGTTGGAATTCACGTGCAGGTTTGACACCATCAGCTTAGGGCTGAACAGAGACCATGTTCTTTTAACTTGTTACAACAGGTAATTTTGCCTTTTTCCCTCCATCTCCCTTCTATATGCTGTTGTCCACTGTTTGTATCTAAACAACTGCTTCGATTTGCTGTAACAGTCTGACCTGATCCTATTACTTCACACTCCACTGCATTCATTTTGCTCCCATTCTGTAAGTTCCCTATCTTCTGGCATCTGATGAAGTGGGATTTTCTCCCACAAAAGCTCATGCGATAAATAAATTTGTTAGTCTTTAAAAGTGCCACAAACTCCTTGGTTGTTTTGCTGAACTAGACTAACACTTTGGATCTTATCTGGAAGGGTCTTGAATTGCAAAGCAAGCTAGTCACTCAGATGTTCCCATGGAAATCATCTCTCTAAGGGCATTGTGTTTTCATGAAGTTCTTCAATGTTTGATGCTTTTTTAACAGTTGAGAGAGAGAGAAAAGTACTGGCTTGATGTGACCAGACTTTTATTATTGCTTGTGCTAATGCTGGGCTTCCAAGCACTAGTGACAGCATTTTTGGAGTGCTGCATTTCATATTTATCTGGAAGCCTAAATGCTTGCAAACCACACCAGCCTGTTCAATAGCCGAATTGTGTCAAGACAAGGAATTGTTGTGTCTGAATGTACTTTGAATTGATGTACCTGGATGGGCTGGCTGGCTGGCTATTCTGTTTACATGTGCCCTTTTTGTTCCGTAAGCCTCTCCTGTACATTATCCAGCTTGTTTCCTTTGTTTTGAGAATTGGGCTGTCATTCATATGGGACATTCTGTTACTTGTTTTGCAATGAATGTTTCTTGACCACCTCTGTGCGCGCGTGTCTCTCTGCAGTGTTTCTAAGACAAAGATCAAACATACAGTAGTTTCTGAAATTATGAAATGAAATAACCAGAACACTAGCAAACTGGGTGTAAGCTTCCGTCAGCACCTGCTTCCTCTGGCTTTACTATTAGTTTAAGCCTTGGTCTCTGCTGTCACAGGAAGTCATTGAAGCCAGTTCCAAAAGAGATTAGATATTTACACTGGTATCAAGAATATCCAGTGCTACAGTTGGGGGTGGGGGTGAGGAAGCTGGTTTAAGATATTAAACCTCATGCTTCAATCTTTAATGACCAAGATGAAACCAATGGAGGGGCAGATTACTTCACATCTGCCCACTGTGGTGTTCTCATACCTTCCTCTGAAGCATCTGGTACTAACTGCTGTAGGAGATGGGCTACTGGTTTAGATCAGTGGTTTTCAAACAATAGGTTGGGATGCAGTACTGGGTTGCAGCACCCCTTGCTGCAGCCACCACAAGAGTGGAGTGCATTGCTCAAAGATGTAGTTCTTGGGTCACAGGCCTAACTGACTTTTTTTCAACTGGGTCCTGAGGAAGAAAGTTTGAAAACCACTGCTCTAGCTGGATCTTGGATCTGATCCTGTTTGGCAATTTCTTTGAACTTTATCCAAACACAGGCACAGCTTCAGTTCATAGCCTGCTTGAGTGCAAGCATGGGAATGCAAACAAGGAGTACTGTTTCTGGCATAGCTCTGCCTTAGGAGGCAGAGTGGGTACAGCACTGGACTGGGACTAAGACGACCTGGCTTCTATTCCTGGCTCTGCCCCTGGCTGGCAGGGTGACCTTGGGCAAGTCCCATCCCTGCTTTGTGCATCAGTTTCCCCATCTTTAAAACGAGGATAACAACATGGCTCTGCCTTTTTGAAGTGCTCATTAGATAAAAGCTATGTATTATTATCTGTGTCATAAGGCTACTCTGGGAAGATGCAATAAAAGGTTCCCTTTTAAATGGCTGGAACAATTGAAGTTTACTGAAGTTCCCATTGGACTAAGAGCCTGGGTTTCTACCTTGAGTAATAGACAATTGGGCTGGTGTGGTGTGCCTTATATTGTGGTACCATTATGATGGTTTCTGTTAGGTTTTTGTCTCGTAGGCTTCAGAGCTCTGCAGACAATGTCTGGCTGTGTCTAAAAGAGACTGCACTATAAAAAATTCACAAACTAAGGCAACTTGCTTTACAAACTGTAGTTAAACTGAGAATCTCCAAAAGTTACTCTACTTACCTGGCTTCCATTGCTGTAATATGTGAGCACTTCAAAATCTTCATGTGTTTATCTTCACAATACCAGGGCATTGCTATTATTCCTACTGTAAAAATGAGGAAACAGGCACAAATATGAGTGGATTTGCTCAAAGTCATACAGGAAATCTAAGGTAGAGCAGAGCACTTACATCAGCCTAGAAATTGCGAGACTTCAGTTCCTCGGTTCCTGGCCCATATTTCCCCCTCATGCTGGTTCATCCTGTGAGAGGCCATTGTACTCGTACCTGCTGGTGCCTCATCCTTGTGGCCGTGGAGTTCTGGCTGATCATTTCTGTGAAGCTTTGCGCTGAGTAAGAAGGCTTTGTTCCGAAGATTGTTAGCAATAAAAAGCCAGATCCACGGAGTTTGAAGTGTACATCCATTCAGTTTTGGAATCCTAATTGGGTGAGACAGAAAAGCCCCATTAAACTTCATAGCCCATTTCCCTCCTGCATTACCCTGCGAAACCAGTGATGGGATTGTCTTTGAAAAATATTCTGCAGTACTCTGTCCTGTCCCAGTTCACAGTCATTGGAGTTTCAGTGGCTTCCCTTGTGTGCCCATTCCACAGTTTTGCACTTGCTGTGGGGTGGAGTGAATCCTGGCAACCTCCATTTATACAAGAGCTGATTCAGCCCAGTTAGTCAGCTGTGCATCAATGTCCTTAAAGCAGTAATCTTTGAAGCTGCCTGTTAAACCAGCCTGGCTAAAGGCTTGTTCTGATGGCAGCACTCCTTCCTGTCTCTGAAACAACTGCTGCTCTGAGCAGCTACTCTGTAGATCCCAAAGGTAGTCTGAGAATGAAAGCTGTTCCTGTTTTAAAGTCTAAACACACCTTGCTTGCTGTATCCAGGTAAGCTTGTTTGCAAATGTTTTCTGTAACTCCCTTCCCTTCTTAGGAACTGCTCTTATGGGCAGAAATTATCTCAACAGCTTCTCTGTAACCTGTCTCTCTTCCTCACCTCGCCCCTGCTGGACATCTGAAGAGGAATAGAAGGCTCTAAAGACAGCTGAGTGACCAGATCAGAGTTCCAAATCAACCTTTAAAGATCCAGAGTCTTGCAAATATGTGCGTCCCTGGGAAGCCATGGATTTCAAAGCTGGAAGGGACCACTGTGATAAACTAATATAACTCTGCATAGCATAGGCCATGAAACCTCACCCAGTGATTTCTGCATCCAGCCCAGAACTTTTGTCAGAGCTAGAGCATAACTTTTAGAAAGATGCCCAGTCCTTATTTTAAGCCTTCAAATGATGGAGACCCCTCCACATCCTTACGTAAATTAACTTAGCTGTTTAAAAACTTGCTGCTGGGAATGTTTGACAGGAAGCTCTGCATCCAGACATGGTTCTGTCTTTTCTGGCCTTTTGGGAGTTATCTAGTGGTCTAGACTGGGAACTGGGAGTCAGGATTTCTGAATCACATTCCTGACTCAGCTGAGGTTGACTGATCATTGGTTTGAGAAGAACAAGGAGTAAACCTATGTTAATTTCAGTCCACTGCTCTGTAAAATAATGGTAAACTAACCTCAAGAGGGAGGAACACTGAAGTTCCACTTCGGAAGTATTATAGACTTACAAGTGTAGTTGCTGCCTTGTATTTTTATTCATTACCTGCCTGCATGATTTATCTTCAGTGGCTTGAATTCTAATCCCAGCTCCATCAGAGATTCATTCGATGTCCTTGAGCAAGTCGACCCCCCCCATCTGTAAAAGGGTGATTTTATTTACCTGTCTTGCTGTAGTCTCACATTCTTAATTAGTTAATGATTGTAAAGCACTTTAAAGATTAGACTGGTACCTAAGGCTCTCACTGTTCTTTCCTGTGGGGAAATGTACTGTCTTGTATGACCCTAGTTTGAATGGGACTCATGTGTTTCTGTCTGTAGAACCAATTAAATCTTTGTTCAGTAATACTTTAATATTAGTGTGTATAATTTGGCTAAATGATTGGTGAGAATATAAAATTTTAATTCTTGTGATACTGTCCACAGTCTAAGTACTTTCAGACATACAAGGGTGGCCAGGCCCTGTTAGTCACTCACAGTCAAAGGGCAGATGGAGGTCTGGGAAGGGGAATGAGGGAAGGGAATTTATATATGCAAAAACAAAATCCACTGTAGTTAGCATAGTGGACTTAGATTTTTTTTTAAGAGGCGCTCAAAAGGGGAGGAAGTATAGTTCTTGTGGATATGTTTGGGAACGTGAGCCTTGTTCAGGGTGCACAGCAATGACTCTGGGGGAAGCATAAAGGTAGAAATGTTGGCAGGCAGAGAGGGATGTGAATCTAGACTAGGGAAGTGCTAAGTTACGTAAACCTTAAAGGAGATGACCAAGTACTGAGGGATGCAGTGTGGTCTAGTGGATAGAGTAAGTGCTGTACTGTGACTCAGGAAACATGACTTCTGTTCCTGTCTCTGCCACTAGCCTGCTTAGTGACCCTGAACGAGTTATTTCCTCTAGCAGTCCATGCTTGGTCCCCTGCTTACTCTTCCAGCCCTCAGCTTCCACAGACTTCATCCAAACTACACGTGGACCTCACCCATGCACTTTATTTATAGTGGGTTGCCCACCACCATCTATGTATACAGAAGTCCCCAGTCAGTGGGATCTTTCAGATGCTGCCCAGAAGTAGCAGGGTGCTTTGTTTTCTCTCCTTGGAGCTTCCCTTGTTCCTCTTCCCAGCTTTCTCTTCTGGTGAGCTTTATCCTAGTTCCTAGCTTGTTAGCCAGCCTCTCAGCTGGCTCCTTTTCCCCCTAATTAAGGCTCAATAGCAGGGGCTAACCCAGCCTAGTTCACTGCATCCTTGTACGCTTCCCCTCTTGGTGTCTGTTTCCCATCTGTAAAATGGGGATAATGATTCTTGCCTCCTTTGTAAAGTGCTTTAAGATGTGGTGGTGGAAATAGTGGTCTGAGCTAAGTGCTGATGTTACTGTAACAAAAGCTGGGTTGGGGTTCAGCAGGGTGTAGGGTGGCCAAATTGACAGTCATGAGAGATGACTTTAGCAGCTGGTAAGGGTAGTGAATGTGTTGGAGACTGCAGAGATGTAGCTGTGGGAATGCAAGGATGGATCTTGGAGTTGATGAAGAATACGTTTATTAGCTGTAAATGCCAAAAAGGAGGGAGGAGTTGCTCGAGATCCATAGATGGGGGCATATATCACTGCAATTAGCCTGGGTGATTGGCATCTGACTCTGATGCCAATCTAACCTGTGTTAGCCTAGCTGGGGGTTCAGCAACCTAAAAGATAAGAGGACCCATTTAAAAAAATTCCTTCAATAACCATGTTTTTTGTGAGCCACAATTGGTTTAGCCTCCTGGTAGGGGTGGGGGTGGGTGGGTCAGAGTTCCTGCTGCAGGAGCCCTTCGTGGGAGGGAGGGGAGCCAAGAGCCAGAAGTGGGCCCCTCACAGGGTCCCTTGGTGGTGATGGGGAGCCCGGAACCTCACATGGGCCATCTTCAGGTCCCACTGATGGTGGTGGTGGGGCCTGGAGCCAGAACCTGGCTGCCCATAGGGTCCCCCAAAAGCAGGGATCAGGGCAGGGGGGCCTGGAGCCAGGAGCTGCAAGGAGGCAACTAAAGAGTTGCATGCCGCAGGTTGCAGAACCCTGGCCTAACCTGAGTGTGAGCAGCCTCTTCAAAGTCTAGTGCTAGTCATGATATTCTCACTGGTCCTGCTTCTCTCTGGTATTTGTCACTAGGACTTCTGGGGAGCATATCTCATGTGTCTTTGTGCTGCAGTGATGAGCTGAGTAGCTCTTTAAATCTTTCCCAGTGAACTGTGGGAGAACTTGCCTGTCCTCCTGGGCACATGGGGGAGCTGCGGAAAAGCATTGGACTACCAGTGACTTAGTACATGTCTTTGCTCTAAAGTGGGCAGGTTACCACTTACCACCCTGAATGAAAAAGTAATCTGTACTGTCACTGTCATCCCAAACTGGGTCAGCTAGCCCAGGCTGAAAACACCGCTGACTTGGAGAAAGGGTTCAGTATATGTGGGATGGAAGCGAGGTTAGGGCCACACTCAAATAAGGGTTGTGCTGAATCTCAAGACATACCCTTAAGGGCTAGGAGGGATTGGGTAGACCAGAAGTCTGCAACCTATGGCTCTTTGGCTGCCCCCTCTCCTCCCTCCCCCCCCCCAGCTCCAGGCTCCAGTTTCCCCACTTACACCAGGATACCTGTCAGGCAGCTTGTTCTGGGTTCTGGTCACGCTCCTTCCCCACCATGAGGGGACCTTGCAGGGGACCTGTTCCTGGTTCTGGGGTTCCCCCCCACCATGGGATCCTGTGGCAGGCACTGTGGCCCAGCTCCTCCCACATACCCTCCCGCAGGTGGCTACATCCATTGGGGCTCTCAAAACACTGGGTTATTGAAGGAATTTTTTTTTAAATGGCTCTTATCTTTTGGGTTGCAAACTCTGAGGTAGGCTGACCTTCCACATGGCATACATAGGTCAGAGAAGCTCATTCAGTTACTACTGTATTGGACTGAATAAGCTGTTTGACCAAAGCATCACAGGTGGTACAGGGAGTGTTACTTGTAAGAGTAAATGAGATGGATTTTAGGCAGAATCTCGGGGATGGGGAGAGACATCTCTCTAGTCCCCATCTCCTTGGAAAAGTTACACTGGACACAATGGTAATCTTTTCTTTTCCCCTTGTTGTGGTGTCAGAGCAGCTTTTTTTCAGCAAAAAGCCAAGGAAGAGTCCTGTGGCACTTTTAAAGACTAACAAATGTATTTATTGTATGAGCTTTCGATGTCTTCCTTTTTATTTGGCCAGGTCTTCCCATGTACTATCATGGTTCAGCTGAGATCTTTCTGCTGGGGAGTCCCTAAGTAAGCGTTTTTTGACCTTCTTGGCTGTGGCATTATTTTACTAAGCCTTAGTCTACACTTGCCGCACTTTTTGGCAACAGTCAATGGGAGATATGCAAGGTAAGTAAAATATCTTGTATATCTCCTGGTGACTTACTAACTAGCCCTTACACACTTCGGTAAGGCAACCGGAAGTACCATCTGGTCAGTTGCACTCGGAAGAGCACACTGACAGTGGTGGTTTAATTTTGCCCTATCAGTATAGACATAGTCTCAGATCCCAGATTTGTTAGGTTGCAGAGCTTCGTGTGAAGCCAGACCTTTGTGAGGTGGTCTAAACTAAAGCACCATCTTCTAGACAGGGAACCTGGCACTATGATTGGTGCATGGCAGTGGGATCTAGGTTCAGTTCCTGCCTCTGTTCAAAGACCCCAGCATTACTTTGAGTGCACCCATGTATGGGTTTCTCCATTTCCCATCTGTAAATTGTGAGTAATTATTCTTTTGTCTGGTTGGTTTAAATATGATCTTACATTAGGCCCTGCCCCACATCATGTGTGCTTGCATCACCATTCTGGAGTTTTAATCTAGACCAGAATTGCTAGATGCAATTTCAATAAAAATAATTAACTTCTCTGATTCCTTTCCTGGTTGGTATGTGGAGGATTCATATCATTGTGTACTGCTGGCTATTAGAGATTGTAAGCAGTTTGGGGGCAGAGGGCATCTCTGTTTTGTGTTTGCACAGCACTTAGCACAAGAGGTGGTCCATAATTCGGACCCTTAGGCCATGGGTTCTCACATCAGGTTTTTGGTGACTGCTGTCACAAACTTTGTCCTTGCCTCCTGCAATCCTTTAGTGAGAGCCCATCCCAAAGGAGATGGATCGGGAACTTGATGGCTGCCTGCAGAGTTCCAAGCTCCACTATGTCCTGGGTGCTCGGGTCAGGGGAATGGCATAAGAAGGCACCCTGGCAAATGAATGCCTCAGCCTCTTCTGCTGGCAAGAGCTGCTTCCAGTGCCATACACGAGCCCCACATGTCTCCAGAGGTGCTGCCTGAAGCCCTAGTGGTGCAGGGTGCCAATCCTTGCTGGTGTCTTGCTGCCCTGGGAACAGGGATTCAGGAGTAACAATTAGGCATTGCAGGAGGTTTGCTGCCCCTTCTGGTCCCAAAATCTCTGTTCATGTGATAGAGGCTGTTGTGACTGCAAAAATATCCACTGGTGGCTGCTTTTGGGGAATGCTGCCTTAAGCCATACCACAATGCTAATCATAGGTGAATGTTCACACCTGGGATAGGAGTATTTTTTTTAAATTGCTGTTTAATAACCTATTTCTGCACCACAATCTAATCTGTTCACAGTAGCAGCACCCTTACACCTCTTACAGAATAGTTCACTGCTATTGTTGATCTGGTCTTAAATACTGTTACAGTGCATTGTGGGGCATCCTCTGGGTTCTAAGTATCTGTTGTCTTAAACAATCTGCTGCTGGGAAATGGAGGGGGAAGCGTGAGGCACAGTTACACCAAATACTGATGTTGGATCCCCGTACAAGTAATGTTTTGTGTTCATTCTTTAATATGGTGGTTCCTAACCATTGTGTCAGGACACATTATTGTGTCACCACACAATGGTAAGTGTGTTGCAGAGACCTGGGGAAATGGCTGGATTTGGCCTGGGGTGGGTGGGCTGGTGTGTCCTGCAGGGTCACCATATGCCACCAAGTATGTCACAACCTGCGAAAGGTTGAAAATCACTGCTTTAATAGTTTGCTTACAAAGTTCATTCTTAGAGTTGTTTTGTGTTGACCTTGTTTCCGGTGCACAAGCAATGAAGGAAGGAGCTGAGGGGTGGGCCATGTGCACTTCAAGCTTGATGTATGAAATTCAGGGTGGACGTAATCGAATGCTCGCTATCTGAGAATTGAAAAGCAGCCTCAGATTTCCTGCTCTTGATGGAGTAGTGTTAATCCTACTTCACAAATGGGGGCACAGAGCAAATGACTTGCACTGTAATTATGGGCAAGTCATTGACCAAGCTGGGAATAGTCTTTTGCTCTAATCACTGTATGAAGAAAGAGCAGGAGCACAGAGATCCCAACCAGGGCTGAAGCCTCAGGTACTCAGCATGGAAGGCCATGTGACTTAGTGGACAGAGCACCGGACTGGATTCTGGAGGTTTGCATTCTGTTCACAGGTCTGCCATTAGCCTGTGGGTTGACATGAGCAATTCAAATCAAATCAAATCATAGGGCTGGAAGGGACCTCGTGAGATCATCGAGTCCAACCCTCCTGGGAATTGAACCCAGGACCTTCATTTCCTTCTGTTTTCCCATCTGTGAAGTGGTAATACTTTTCTTTGTGAAGCTTGTTAAGATTTGCTGATGAGTAGTGCTGTATAAGAACAAGATGATAATGTATATGACATGGGACTGACTCAGGAGAGCTTGAGTTCTTTACCTAGCTCTGTCGTTAACTTGCAGGGTGATGCTGGGTAAGACACTTCTTTTTCTGTGCCTCCATTCCTCTTATTCATTGTTTATTTGGATTGTAATCTCTTTTGGGTGGGGAATCTCTCTCTCCATATGTATGGTACCTGGCACAATTGGGAAGGCATCCTCCTGATTTTGATTAGGGTTTCTAGGTTCCACTGTAATAGGAAAAAAATAGTCCAAACTCTGCTTTGTCAGCAGTATTCTGGACTGAGATAGTTTTGAATGTTTGCCCTTTGATGTTTTACACACTGTTCCTTAACCCTTTCAGAGAATGAGTGTTTTCCCAAGGCTAGGAGAAGGGATGGAGCCAGGATGCCTAGATTGTTTCCATTTTGCTGTCTGACCTTGGAAGTTGCTTCACCACCTCACAATTCCCTGTCCTTAAAGTGGAACTGATCCTTGACTTCCTTTTGGTGCAGTTGAGAATTGGTTAATGTTTGTAAAGCACTTGTAATTCTCAGATAAAGGATTCTATAGAAATGCCAAATATTCTTTTAACATGGAGGCAGTGAAGAGAATTATGACATACACATTGCACCCACCCCCTCCATGGAAGTGTATTACATACTAGGAATCAGGAAGGATTTTTCCTATCACCATCTAGTGCTGAAAATGTCCATGGCACACAAAACTTCTCCTTGGCACTCTGTATACTTGAGATAAATGGTGACTGGGGCCCAAGTTAGAAATATCTGTTAGCCCTCTAGCTGTTTTTTTCTGCATGACAAATCCCGTATGTACCCTGACTCTGTCTGCTCTGTGCTTGGTCGCACATGACATGGTTATCTGGATTCCAGAGGCCTCCTTTGGAAGCTGCCCATTTTTATTCTCCTCTGTCTTTTGTTCTCTTTAAAAACTCCAAGCGCTTGCATTTCATTCTGCTCTGAATGACAAACAGCCACTGAAGTTCAGGTTTATAGAACTCCAGGTGTTTTGGCTTGCGGCTTTTGTCAAGTGGGCTTGGGGCTATGTTTATTAAGGGCTCCTGTGTACACAAGTTGAACTGCCTTAGCTGCAGCAGGATAGTTAAATCCAGTACAACCCCTGTGGTCCTTGCAGTATGGAGACCCTTCCCGTGTAGCTGTTCCCTTGCTGGAAGAGGACTAAGCTGTAACTGGAGCCAGACTAGAGGTTTTACTGGTATAATTAGAGGGGGGTAAAAATCATACCCTAGAGGGGTATCATAAACTGTGTAGAGACTATGCCAAATTAGACCAGAGAGGTTTGAGGAGAGTAACTGTTATTCACTAGCACCTGACTAGATGCCATCTAGCTTATCTTTCTTAGCTTTCTTCAAGGTTCAGTAAATTCAACAGTTTCCTGTTTGTCCTAGTTCTGTCATTAGTGCAGGCTTCTTCAATGAAAACCATATCAGTGATACCAGTTCTTTGGGGGGGGCTATGTACCACAGATTTGATTGTAGGATCAGAATACTGTTTTGTGACAGAAACTTTAGCAGGTCTAAACACACACACTCTGAGTTGATCTGTTTTTAATCAAAACAGATGTTTTAAAAATTCTTTCCCACTCTACTTAAATGTAAAAAAAAAAAAAAAAAAAAAATCTTTCACTGTTAAGCTAAGTTAGTTATTATTTTTGTCAACCACACTGTTTACTTTTTGCACTTAGCTCAGATTGGACAATTAAAACAGATGAGTCATTTTCACTTCTTGCTGCAAGTTTTCACTTTCTGGCTCTGGTACAGCATGAGGGTATCGTGACAGGGTTTGAGGCTGCTAGCAAGGCACCTATGTTAAATGAATTGTTTTGTTGTTTTAAAAACTTGGTTTAAAAATAAAAGCCTAAATTCTTTGTATAACCTAAACTAAGTTCCCCTTTAGAATGCATCTTTATTAGCAAACCAAAGGATTTGTCCTTAACTCATGTAAGCTAACATGAGGTAAAATTTTAGTGACAACAGACAGTTTGTGGTTTGTAATATGAGTGAGCAATTTGGGGTAAACCTAGAGGCCCACATCTCTTTAGCTTAACCAATTCACTCGTGTTAAAACTACAGACTGCCTTGTCTTCAGATGTATTTGTATTAGCTACATGAATTAAGGAAAAATCCTCTTATACAGTGAAGACAAAACCCTAATAGAGGAGAAATGAGGTATGTCAGTGCAATGTGACTGTTTGGCCACTTTAGATGAAATGTCAATGTAAGAGTGTGAGATGACATCTTATCTTTTAATCCAGTTTTGTTTAGTGAGGTGACCTTATGAAGTATCAGCTCTGGTAAAAAGGTTGTGTTGGCTGCTTTCAGAAAGCTGAAGGAAAGGCATTTGTGGTTTTTACTGTAGTTTCATATGGTCAACACACTGGATTTGTCAAGCTTCTGTGTGTGGAAAAAGAAATAAGATGTTGAAAGAGAAGGTTTCTTAGCTTCCGCTCCAAATTACATATTGTATTGTACACATTGATTAAAAGATAATGTCCTTGCAGTTTAGGGCTTGTTTACATCAGTGCCACTGTAGTGCTTCAGTGAAGACATCATTTATGCTCCTGTCTACTTGGTATGTCTACGCTGGGGATTAGGTCAGTTTAACTGTGTCGCTTAGATGTGTGACTTTTTCACACCCCTGAGTGACTTTAGGCCATGTCTACATGTACAGCACTGCATTGCTGCAGCATGTCAGGTGAAGATGCTCTTCTGATGGAAGAGAGCTCTCCCACTGGCATAAAAACCCAACCCTGTTAGCACCATCCTCCATGTCAAGTGGGAGAGCGTCTCTTGCTGACGTAGCGCAGTACACAGTAGCACTTACCTGTGTAACTTAACTCATTGGGAGTGGAAAAGTCACACCCCTGAGTGACATAAGTTACATTGACATAAGTGGTAGTGTAGGTGTAACCTGTTTTATACTGATCTAATTTCTTAATGTAGATTAGGCCTTTAGCTGTGAGTGCAAGCACCAGTAGCCTTTAGCTCTCTGAAGTTTTTTTTTGTGTGCCAAATTTTTGGCTTCTTGCCTTCTAGCTCAAGTAAGCACTTAGGCTTTCTAAAATATTGGTGGGTCTTGTATGTTAACCTGAAAGGGTAGTTAACACTGAGGTATACACACTGAAATACTTCTTGTCTTAAAGAGCTTAGCTACATGTTTGTACTGCTCCTAGCACAGTAGGGTCCTGAGAGAGGCCTCTGGGTATTACCATACTAATGATTTCAGTTGTGGGGCTTGCTTCTGGCACAGCTGAAGTTCACACTGAAGACAGGGCTTCATCTGTCTCTTAGATTTTAGCCCAATTACAGAGCATGGTTCAGTTTACAATTGTGATAGGATGCCCTGCCTTAGTTCTTTTGTAGTATGGCCAGGCCTTTAGAAATCAACCTCGAACAGAGCCAGGTCTCTGGCTGAGTTCAGAATTTAGCAATCAGCCAATCCTTGAGAATTACTTCAGCATAAGTTTTGTCTAAAGATGAAGAAAAGTGGATTTTCTAATTGCTAAGGTGCCCCTTAAGATACCAGTGAAGGAACCAGCTGCTGAATACAGGTGGTTCTCTAAGGTAAGCTAGTTCTTAGGAAATACTAGCTCATTTTGCTGTATTACCTGTAGAATGCAGGTTCTGGGGCTGGTCTGTCTTTGGTGGTTTAGTATTTCAGACCTGCATGAATTTTTTTTTTTTGAAGGAAGATCTTTACCTTCATTATTCAGATCTTACCCTTGAAGAGGGTTGCATGTTAAATGAGTAGGTGACAGCCCTTTGTGTTGGTCTGTCCTGGTGTTTGACAAACAGATTAGGGTAAGACTGTGTTTTGAACGCATGCATCAGTGAACTAGTGTCCCAATAACTCATATTTCAGTCATTATTTTCTCTTTTTTGCAGAAAGGAATTTAATTCTGAATTAAATTCAGTCCCATGGAGTTTAAACCATATGGTAAGCAGAACCTTTGCCTAGTTACCACAGTAGTTTTTTGGCATAAAAGACACTTTTTTCACCTCTTTGAATAATCCTGACAAAATACTCTTAAACATGTTTTTAAACCCACCCCTGTTTGAAACATTGAAAAAACTGCATGTGAGCTACAGCAGATAAGGCATTCTGCCAATAGCCAACTGAATACAAGCTGTAAACCCAATCCCTGAATGATGAAGTGTCAAATACTAGATATTAAATTTTCATTAGGCATTTTTTTTAATAAACCATTTAGGCCCTGAATAGCTACCTCTGTTTTTTTTTGTAGATACTTGAATTATGGAATGCCCGCCTTTGCCTGTAATTTTGTCCAGCTAATATTTGTCAGCTTTTTGTGTTGTCAGCCTAATAAAGAAAACAATGCTTGTGCGGTTTAAACTCTGCATGCCTCATTTAAAAAAAACAGGCCCCAGTCATGGCCTACTTGCTTGGGTCATCACATTGAAGTAACTTACTGGTGTTCTTCATGGGACACTTTGAAAATGTGAGGTCAGGAGCACTTGTGCTCTCAAATTTTTGATGTGTTTTTGCTGACCAACCCTGTGTCACCTTGATTTTAATTCAGGATGTTTCTATGAATATGTTCCATGTGTAGAGAGCCTGGAGAGGCACACCTAATGGCTTTTGGCTTTCTCCCAAAGCAGGGGCAATTAGTTCCAATGATTTGGCAAATGGCTGGTTAACTATAATTTGTCACCTTATATGGAGAGAACTTTAAGATGTTCAGATACTGTAGTAATGGGAGGGGGCAATATAAAAACCCAAAGAAAGATTGATTCCCCTTATGATTGGTGTGGTTATCCTCCTTTCCAGGCCTAAGTGGTTGGTAACATTGCTGCAAACCGCTGCAGCAAAGCAAAGCACACCAGAGGTGGGTGCATTCAATTGACAGCTCTTTTATGTAAATTTGTAGTATGGTAGCACCTCGGAGCCCCACAAGGCCTGTGCTAGGCACTGTTCAGAGACTCAGTGAGTGACAATCTTTTCTCTGGGAATAACGCCTTTCATGTGCCTGCGTATGTACCTTGGCATTGTTTCTTAAAAAGTTGTCAAGTGCTTTGGGGATTTTTGGAAGAAAGGCAGAATATAAAATTCAGTCCTCACTGTATCTCTTGTTTCTTGGAAAATGAGCTGCCAAAAACCTCCATCAGTTAGGGCTACATTCTCAAGATCCAGAAAGCCTTATAGCGAAACTAGACACATTCCCAGAACTGGCTGTTGGTTTGAGAATGACAGTTACAGGATTAGAACAAGTCACTTGTTCAGAAAGCACCTGGGAACAGAGTTGCTGCTGAAGAGAATGAGGATTTATTATGACTTAGTGTACATGGAAGACTACCTGATTGTGTGTGTGTGTGTGGTGCAAAACTTAGCAAGCATGTGTTGTTCACAGAGAAATCACGGTGAAGGAAACATAACCAGGGCATAATAATCCATATTAGGGCTGGTTAGAAAACTTTGTGTCCTGTTCTCTCCCCACCCCCTTCAAGATTTTGGTAAGGGGAAAAAAATGCACATTTTTATTCTGTAATGTCACCTTGTTGCCTTGTAGGAGTTGTGGTTTGGATGCCTCAAGCTCTGTTTTTCCTCTGTAGACCAAGCTGACTGGTTGGAATAGCTCTCCCATGATGGTACATTATTCTCCCTTTTTGGTGAGGGGAGGCAGTGATCATGGCAGTCACATGGCCATGGGGCACCATGGAGGTGTAGCCCATATAGGGAGCCTGGCCCATAAAGGAGACTGCATGTATGAGGCACCTGAACTATGACTCTTAGAAGGCATCATGGTGGCATTTTGGAATAAAATAATTTTGATTTGTAGGAGGTTCAGTTTTTTGACCAAAAATTTTTTTTAAATTTTCCCTCTAAAACGTGTGTGTTGCAGAGAACTTTTTTGGTCAAATATCTTAAAACATTACCAATAGATCAGCCCTGTGCCATGCACTGAGCTTTTCAACATGCTCCTCCTCCTTGTAATGTTGTAGGTAGGCACCCCATTTTGCAGATGGGGAAACTGAGGCTTAGGGGTGGCATGATTTTCTTAGCCCACTGTTGGAGGTTGTTTCAGAATTGGAATTAAATAGAGGTATTCCGGACCTCTGGTCCAGTCTTCATCCTGTTCTGATAATATGATTTGAGATGCTTGGATTAAAAGGGATCTGGCTAATATTGACTTAGGCCATGTTTGCATTGCCACTTACATCAGCAAGTCACTCTCCTGAGTGACATAAGTTTCACAAGCTGAATTAGTAGTGCACACAGCACTGTTTCAGCGAGAGAACTGCTCCTGCTGACACAGCTACACTCACGCATGGGGGGTGGATTATTATTTATCATGAGAGCTTTCTATATGAACAGTGTTACAGCCATGCATCTGTATAGGTAAAGCTGTACCACTGTAAGTTCGCTAGGGTGTATGTGACCTAAACGTCACCACAGCCATGTGAGGGGGTGGCATAGAGGGTGTGTGTGTGTGTGTTTACGTATGTGGGATATGTCACTTCACAATCCTTCCCACTAACCCCATGCAAAGCAGCCACTTTTAGAGCACGATGCTGGTGGAACAGCACACAGAAACAATGTAGAGTGGTTTAGGCAGAAGCAAAGTAGAGTGATCAGTTCCAGAGGGGCAGCTGTGTTACTCTAGTTCAGCAAAAAAAAAAAAAAAAAAAAGAGAGAGGAGCAAGTTCTGTGGCACTTATTTTCATCAAAAAAAGAGTTGTGTGGCGCTTAAACACTAACAGATTTATTTTTTGCATGAGCTTTCATGGGAGAAAAATCCCACTTTGTCAGATGCTTCAAAGATGAGTTTCTTCGAAGCATCTGACGAAGTGGGATTTTTCTCCCACGAAAGCTCATGCGAAAAATAAATTTTAGTGTTTAAGTGCCACACAACTCTTTGGGTTTTTTTGTGTTTTTGCTGGACTAGACTAACACAGCTGTCCCTTTGGAAATTGACTTATTTTCATCCTATTCAGTAAGTTCTCCCATCTTCAAAGTGTCTGATGAAGTTAGATTTTCTCCCACAAAAGCTCATGTGATAAATAAATTTGTTAGTCTTTAAGTGCCCTAGGACTCCTTGCTTTTTTAGAGTGATCAGGTATCCTGATTTTACAGACACTCTTGATTTTTGGGGCTTTGTCTTATGTAGCTGCCTATTACATCTTGCTCACCCATCCTGATTTTTCACACACTTTGTCACCTTAAAGCAAACACTCTAGCAATTTGAGATTACAGGAGAATCTACTTTCAGCATTTAAGTAATTTAATATTTTTGGGTCCCCCCACTCATCCAAATTTCCTGATGGAGATATTCTCAGTTACCAGAGCTCATTTCAATGATGTGTCAGTTGCTTAGCTGCTACACTGGACGTAATCAATTGTTTGCTAGGACAATGGGACATTGCGATGGAATTGATTGGCCAGCAACGAAAAGGCAGATGCCTGAAAGATGTGTAGGGCCAAAAGCAAATGAAGAGAATATTTATTTACAAAGGGATTGTGTAGCATGTGGGAGCCAGGGAGAGGGTGAAAGGTGAAGGAAGAGACTCACGGAAGTTACATACAAGGGTGTTTTAGAAGGTTTGATGTCTTGGGAGAGGCAAAACAAGCAAGGTGTCCTGTGGCACGGAATCAAGTGGGATTTTCTCCCTCAAAAGCTCATGCAATAAATAAATTAGTTAATCTTTAAGCCCCGCAGGACTCCTTTTTTGTTTTACTGAACTAAACTAACACGGCTGCCCCTTTGGACCTTGAGAGAGGCAGGAATCTGTCCTTCCTTCCCCAGCTCCTTGTAACATTGCTTAGTTGGCCAGGTGCCTTATGGGAAGTGTGAAGCTGGAAGGGGAAGGAAGGGTTTTCAGTCTTCCACTGAGTCAGCTGATGAATGAGAGACTTGATAAACTCGCATTAGAATGATCATCTGGAAATCTCAGTTTGCTCCTCAGGCTTTCTTTTAAGTATTGTTTTAAAGGGGAGGAGATGAAGGGCCCATCTTATTTTTGGCTTTATTTGGATTGGGGGTGGATGAATGTTGGAGCCACCATGGGCATGGTTAAACACACTGAGCACAAGTCTTTTGAGAGGGATGCATCCTGAGGCTAGCATCCCATAGGGAATTCTGATAACCCTGGAGGAATAACTTTTCAAATCCTTAAATAAGTGCTAAAGAGACTAGAGAAGAGCAAGTCCCTTGTGAGTATAAAACCGGAAGTGGTTGAGACAAAGCAAAAAAAAAGTGATGAAGGAAATGGCAAAGCTGGGGTTACAGAATTACTGTGTCAAGGCCTTGTCTCAACAAACAAGTTATATTGCTTAACTGTGCTGGTGTGGTTATACTGGTACATCCCCCCATTGTGAGTGCGCTTTATCCCAGTACAAAGACGGTTGCTTCTGTTCCCATGTGGGATGGGGAATAAGCTATACCAGTAGATCTTCATCTGTACTAGACCTCATACTGGTGTAACTGTATTGATTTAAAAAAAAAACCAAAAACAACTCTTAGAGAGAGCCCCTTAATAGTATGGGTAGTGTGGTCTGGTGGATTGAGCACAGGGTTGGGCTCAGAAGACTGGGCCCAACTCTGTGCCTCAATTTCTCCTCTGTGTAGTGGGGTTGCTGTTCACCTCCTCTGAAAAATGTTTTGGGCTTTATGGATGAAAAGTGCTACAGAAGAGCCGTAAAAACCATCAGTAACCTCTTGTAGCGAAGGTGAGTAGCAGAAGTGACTTGCTTGACGTAACAGGAGCAGTCCGGTGGCAGAGCAGGTAACATAATCCATGTTTCCTGACTTTAAGGAAGTGTCTGATTCACTGGACCACAGAAGTTTTGCAGGTAGCCATTGTTGTTGATGCTGCGACTTGATGACCCCAGTCACTTAGACTTCATTTAAGAATGCTGCCTTGTTGCAGCAAGGATTACTGAGATGCACAGTCCCCCTAGCCCATCTGTCATTAGATATGCTCCCAAGATCACTTCTGAGTTGGGTCTTCCTCCCTGCATGTCTTGGAGAGAGCCTATACTACAGCAGAATGTAGGATGGAGGAGGACCACAGGAAAATGATAGGTAGAGTGCTCCAGCCTAGACTTCCTGTGTGACTTTCGGCAACATTATGTATCCTCTCTGTGCCCTATGTTTGGTCTACATTACAGAGTCAGGCTGATGTAAGGCTGCTCATGTCAACCTATTATGTCAGTGGACACACTACTTTCTTGCCGCTGCCAGTGTAAGTGCCCTGCCACACCAATGTAAGAGTTCCACCTCCACAAGCGGGGCTTGTGTCAGTATAGTTAGGGAAAGCACAGCATCTCTGTAGACAGCGTGGGTTACTTCCATTGTCTGGTGGTGATCATTCAAGAAAACCAGGCTGTCACCCTGGGGCAGGTGGTTTTTCCAGCTAGAGCTCTGCTGCTTCCCAGGCTCCCTGCTTCCAGCCAGCCTCCTGCCTGGGCTTCCCTTTCCATGCTGAGAGCTTGGCTGCTGCCTAGAGGTTCCCCACTGGGCACACAGCCGCTGCACTGAGGCTCCCCACTCCCTGCTGGGAAATTGCAGCTGCCTATGCCCCCTGTAGGGAGTGAGGAGCTGAGGCCCTGTGAGGGGCCTAACTGGCCCTTGGGGGGCCTGCATATGCAGGGTCTCAGCCTTCCCCCTTCCCCTTTTAAGTCAGTGGAAGTGCTCTTGGAGAGGATGCGTATGCATCATCAGCCAGAACAAGGGTAGTGTGGACACAAATCAGCTCAGTTGTAAATTAACCTAACATGAACATTTGTAGTGTAGAAGTGTCCTTAGCTCCCCATATTTAAAATGGGGATTATAACACTGCTTTGCTTTGGTGGGGTTGAAAACGATGAATGAATAAATATTGAGAGGCTCTCAGTTACTATGGTGATGAGTGCCAATAAGTATCTTTGAGAAGAATGACTGCCCATTTCTTGTAATTCAGTGAGACCCTCAGACACATGCAGAGATGTACTAGGATTTTAGAGAACTTGCCTTTTGAACATCTTGACAATTTGGTTACTCAGTCACAATAATGAAACCAAAATGATCTTGTGAGTTTCCAGAAACCACCTGCATAGTGGATGTCTGTCAGGGGTGAAAAGAATTGTTCAGAAATCAAATACCCTATTGCAGTGTTGCCACGTCCCACTTGTTTCCAGCAAGGATTTTGTTTTCCTTGTCAACTGAATTTGTTCTGACTGCCTGCATTTAAAAAACAAACAAGGAGTCCTATGGCGCTTAAGACTAAAAAAATTATTTTTTGCATGAGCTTTCGTGGGAGAAGTCTCACTTTGTCAGAAGCTTAGAAGATGAGGGAACTTACAGAATGGGAGGTAAATACACCAAGTGTAAGTCATTGGATGAGGTTACACTGTAACAGCAAATCAAAGCAGTTGCATTTTGAAAGTACCTGTTGGGCTGGTCTGCTCACGTTTTCTGCCTGATCTCATGTAGCGCCTTGGGCAAGTAGGCTGAAATTTCCCACGCCACTGAATGCTTAGTTCCTTCCTTTCTATGTGGTCTTCAGCTGCAGCAGTTAAACTTTTACTGTCTGTTTTGTGGGGAGGGGCATCCAGGTTGTTAATGGTGTGCTTGAGCTGGGCTGTAAAGTGCTGTGTGGATGGAAATGTAGACTCCTGGTTACTTAACGGCTCTCTCAAACAATTCCCTAGGTAAACTCAGAAGAACAGACAGATTCAGTGGGAAAGAATCAGCAGGTCAGTTTACTGCAGCACAGAGAACCATGATATGTCCCCAGAAATCCTAGCAATGCATACGGGGAATACAAAAGCAGAGGACAGAGTAGCTTGGCTGTGATGCTGCTCATATCCAGTCTAGGCTGTCCTAGGGCTGGTCACCTGGTCTAAGTCCACAATGTGGGCAGGCCACCTAAAGCAGGGGTCTCAAAACACATGGCCTGCGGACCGCATGCGGCCCCTAAAGCAATTTCCAGTGGCCTGCAGTGACACTATTTTTACTGATATTTGCAATATTGTTGTATGAAAAGGTTTTAGTGGTGTGGCCCTCGGGCTAATGTACTAGTCCTCATGCTGCCCTCCTGGTGATTTTGAGTTTAAGACCCCTGACCTAAAGAGAGCAGATATAGGAGTTGACACTGAAATCAGTTTGAAAGGTAACCTACAAGGAGGGCTGGGATGATTTGTCCTTTACTTGTTGCTTCATGATTTACAAAAATAGTCTGAAATCTCTAATTTCCATTTGCTTCTGTTATTGAAAAATCTGTCCTGAAAGACTCTGTGGCTGGCTAGAGAACTTGTGTTATGAGGCTGTAATCCTGGGGAGGTGTCAACCCCACTACCATAGTGAAGGAAGGACTTTTTCTTTAATTTTTAGAACTTGTGTTTATGTTGAGTTTTTGTGGGTGCATTGTTAAAACATAGGGAAGAAAAGATCCAAGAATTCTGAGCCTCTACCCTTGAATGTAAACTAGCATGTGAGCATCTCAGTCTTTACTATATTTATCCTGATAGCTGCCACTGTCAGGTGGGGGCACTGCACTGTTATTCCCATTATACAGGTGGAGAATTAAGGCAGGCACAGACTATATGACAGGGCTGGCCAAACTCATGGAACTCAAGAGCCACACAAGTTGATTATTAAACCTTCAAGAGCTGCACTGAGGCACATAGCCATATACTTTTACCTACTCGATTGATTTGCTCACGTTCTTCCGCAGAACACACTTTTTCATTCAAGAGCCACATGTGCCTCCTGAGCCGAAGTTTGGCCATGTCTGCTATATGACTTGCTGACAGTCACACATAGTCTCTGGCATTCCAGGGCCTCCTAAGGCCAGTGCCGGATTTCCCATTAGGCACGGTAGGCACAGTGCCTGGGGCCTACGAAGGAGGGAAAAAATTAAAAAAGCAGAAAAAGTAAGGAAAATCATGTGGTTTAGCATTAGAATAAAGTGCATCATGTCAATCAACATAATTCAATTGGCGTTTACCTCTCTTTTTGCACATTTCAGAGTGAAAGTGGCTAGGGCCTACATATACCAGACTCTGGCCCTGCCTAAGGCCTAGACTAAGGCCCTCATCATAAGACCATTTTTTCTTTCTTTTTTTTTAACCTCTTCAGGATGGAGAGCTCCCCACATGAATGAGACAGCCCCTTCTCCCACACTGAATCATGAATTGAAAACATCAGACTTGATATTTCCTGAGAGGAAGGATGGCTTTGTGGCTAAGGCACTAGGGCATAGCACAATTGTATGGCAGGGACTGCCCAATGTTAGTAAGAACAGCACTTGAGATCTGGGGTTAGTTCCTTGCTCTACCACAGGCTCCCTATGTCATCTTGAGCAAATCACATCACTCTGAGCCTCAGTTTCCTTATCTGTCAAATGGGAATAATAATTCTTCCTTTGCTTAGATTATAAACTGGAGGCATGGGCACAACAGGATCTGTCTCTTACAGTACATCTGTGCAGTGCCCAACAATATGGGGGCAGGGCATTCTCATTTGTGGATCTGTGTCATGCCCAGAATGATGGGGAAGGACCCCCAGTCTTGCTTGGAGCCTCTTGACACTACCACAATGCTGATAGTTTTACAGGCTTTCCTTTTTTAGGCAGGGATGAAACCATCTAGGGCTTCTTTATAAAGAGAGGCAGAAGCCCAAAGTTTCTTGTGACAGTTCCATTTAAAACCTATTTTTAAAATACTGACTGTCCTTTAGCTCCCTATTCCTGCTCCCAGGCTGCAGGAGAGGAAAGGAACAGTTGATTCAGGGTCCCATCATTGGAAGAGGGGAGGTGTGGCATTGTCCTAAAGGTGTCAGATGTTCAGCCCTTCTGAACCTCTTTTAAAATTGCCATTCCCTGCTGAGAGGCTGAAATAGAATAGGAAGGCTAAGCTCTCTGCAAAAGTGTCCTCAGCATGTTTTTGTAAAGCAGATGAAGAGGGTAGGAGAACACAAAGTTCAGTTTCAGATTACATGGTAGCTTTGAAAACCAGCCAGTAAAATTAAGCCTTTATGGCTCAGTGCGCATGTGCCAATGCAGTGTCCAAGAGGATTTTCATTTGAATTGTGCTGCACCCGGTTTGCCTTTCCAAGGGGCAGGGACTGAGGCATGTTCCTAGGGGCTTTTCCTGTAGCTCAAACCTTGTAGTTGGAGCAGACAATGGATGAATCAGGATTCCTGGGTCCAATTCCCCTCCTGCCACCAGCAGTTATATATTTCATTCTATTTTAGATCTTTATGTGGCATCCATTGTTGTAATATTTCAGCACTTCACAAAATTTAGTGTATTTATCCTCACAGGCTATGTCCACTTCTACAAATTTAGTTCGGAGTTACTAGTCTGAACTAAATAAGTCCAAGGTTAGTCTGAACTAACCTTAGGCCAGTTTGAATTAGCCACACGTTCTAGTTCAAACTAACTGGCTAATTCAAACTTCTTTAGTCCAAACTAACCATTACTTCGAGTCTTGCCCATGCTTAGTTTGAATTAAAATCTGAACTAACCACCAGATCTTACGAGTTTGGACTAAGCTTTGCCTAATTCAAACTAAGAAATCTCTTAGTTTGGACTAGGCAAAGCCTAGTGTGGCCATGGGCCAAATTAGTCCGGACTAAGCTTCCTTAGTCCAGACTAATTTGGCAGTGTAGATATGGCCACAAACTTCCGGGGAGGCAAGACAATGCTACTATCTCCATTGTACAAATGGGGAAATCGAGGTGCAGAGACTTACCTGCTGACAGTCCCATGGGGAGTCTGTGGTACAGCATCAAATTGAAGCTGGGTCTCAAGTCCTTAAACACTGCACCATCCTTTTGTGTAACACAGGAACAAGCAATTTGACCTATTCAAGAATCAGTTTAACCCTCTGTTAAAAATGGGACTGATTCCTATGTCTTGAGATGTAGGTGAGCTTTGCTTAAGGACTTAAAGGAGACTTGAGAACTTCCAGTGAAAGTCAGTTTAGAAGCATAAAGTGTTATGAGACATGACAGCAATCAAAGGGGTTGGCAAGCTTCTCTAGTATTAATGGGCTATGTGGTGAGTTGGCTGTGTATAAAGGAGGCTACCAGAGACTGTTAATAGTGTTCTTCCCAGCAACTCCCTTAGAGGTATGATGACTCTCTCTAGAGATGGGAAAGACCTATCTAGAAATTTCCTCATCCCAGCATGTGCAAAGAAGCTGTACTGGCCCAGCCCAAGACTCTGTGACCGTAGGGTTGATGGAATAGTTTACTGCTTTCCAACAAGCTGAGCAAACTCAATGGAGCACCATGAGTCAATGTAGCTTTTGAGCTTAGTGCCTCATCATAAAGAAGTGTAATATCCTGTATAGAGCACCAGCGTCATGGCCTTCAGGCAGGGTGGATTTGGAGCCACTCACAAATGTTTGGCTTTTAACTGCAGTTTGTGGAATTAAATTGGGAAGTCAAATGAGCAGGATTTTAGTTTGTGACCAGCTGTTTTGGCAGATCTGTGGGGAACCCTGTTTAGAACCAGACAAGATAATCTCTGTTCAGATTATTGCCTTTGGCCCAGCTAAGGGATGGGGTTGGGGAGTGAAAGCAGACACGGCACACACATCCTTTTTGGGCGATGCATTTGCCAGACAGGCATGTTGCAAGGACACGTATTTGGGAGCCATTCCGGAGGCCATTGTGGATGGGTTGGAGGAGATGAGTAATGAAACCATCTGCACCCTTTTTGAAATTTCCTGTGTCTGAAAACAAAGCCTAGAACTTCCGGTGGCTGTTTTAGAAGTCTTAAAATGGTTGTTCTAGATTGGGCTTTGCTATCATAAAAGCCACCTCCTGTGATGTCTGCCATATAATCTACCACCCTCAAAATCCTTCAGAGGTTGAAACTAAAAGCAGAAGTGGGGGAAGCAGTTTAGGCATAGGCAGAATTCTCAGCTGAGGGGAAGAATAAAATGGGAAGAAATTGTGCTGATGGCATTGCTGAAGATGAGACCTTTAGATTGTGTGAAGGGATGATGTGGGGGGCTGGTGTTAGCTAACAGGGCATGGAGGGGCCATCAAGAATTTGAGATCATAAATTCTTTGTGGCTCAGACTGCTGTATAGTGCTGGCGTTGCTGCCGGCTCTTACCAAACAATCATTCCAATTGTGACCTTGTTTGATTTTTACCTGTTGGAATTGGTTGGCTGACATTTTGCCCAAGCACCTAGTGATTTTTGGGTGTCCAACTTAAGTTTTAGAGCAGTCTGATTTTCAGAGAAGTGCTGAGTATCCACCCTTTTTGAATCATCTCTTCTAGAAAGCAAGGCCATTAAGCTGCTCAGGGATAGATGGGATATTTTCTCACACCACCTGAATTGAATTGCTTCCTCAACCCATCTTTGAGTCCCACTCTTATAATCCGAGCTAGTGGTTTTCCAGCCACAGATCAAGACCCAGTACTGGGTTGCAGCACCACCTGGTGCCGCCACTGAAAGACACTAGTGCATTGCTGAAAGATGTGATTGTCGGTTGTGGGCATAAATGGTTTTTTGTTTTTTTTTTTTTTTCAATTGGGTCCAGAGGAAAAAAGTTTAAAACTCATAGATCCAAGCCCTCCTTTTCTTCATGTTCTGCCCCAGCCCTGAGCACAGCGCGTGTCTCCTTGATCATTTGTGCTTAGATATTGGTACCGTGAGTTCCTGGAAGGAGGCCAGCCCTCTACTGGTGGAAAGAAAGCACCATCATGGGGTGTGCTTTTTTTTTTTTCCCCTCTGTGTTTAATTTTCACAACTTCCAGATTTCTCACAGTGCAGCTGTTCTGCTCTGTGCTGCCCAGCTGCAGGAAGTTTTTCTTTTAAAAAATAAATAAATAAAAATAAAGGCAAAGCAAACCTGCCTCCCTTCCCTGTCATGGGGGGTAGAGGGAAGGGGGAGAAAGGGGCGGTGCTTCGGCTCAGAGAAGTAACTTTCAATTTTCATATGGAGCTGGGACAGACCGGAGTTGCCAGCCATGAGAATCGGGAGCTATCCTGTCTAACAGCTTCCAATGACTGCCTTGATATGGAAGAAGATTAATGGGCTAGTGAGTATGTGGGACTAATAAATTGCTGTCTCAGGGTTGTGCTTTTTTGCATCTAGCTGGAATGTTCTCAGAGTGCAGTAGTCACACCGTATGCTAGCTCCTCTTGAAAAGTGATGGGAGAAGCCTGTTGTGTTGTCTGAAATAAACTGGGATTTCTTGGTGACGACTGTAAATAATAACCTAGCTATCATGTAGGCTGGGTGTATCGGAATTATTCTTAGTACCCCTGATGGGGCACCCAGTTGCTTTAAATCAGATATTTCTTTCCTAGTGTAAGCATTTTTCAGTTGTCTTTGTTCATTCCACCCTCCTGTGCTTTGGGACCTAACTGACCAGTGTGACATTAAGGCTTCTAATTAGCCCAATGCAAACAGTACACCCTCAATCTCTCCCTTTGTTCTTTGGAGCCAATGAATCTGCAAATCAAGATGTCATAAAAGGAGCTGCTGGGGAAAAGCTTCAGTGGAATTGAAATTAGGGTGCCAAATGGGAATTTCTGAGCAAGGAGTGTGTGCATTCTCACCAGTAACGGCACTTTTTACATCTCCAACTATTTTTATTGATGATGCATATGTTGTAGTCTGATCAGCAGAACTGAGCATGGCCCCGCATTATTTCAGTGCTGTTGAATAATCCATCAGTTCAGTCTTTTCTCACTCACAGCAGTTCAAAACCTGGGGGATAGCTTCATGCTTTGTTATATTTGAAACTTCCTAGAGTCAAAAGCTAGCATCCTGGCAAGACTGGCATGACCCTCCATCTCCTCTTGTATGCTTATTCTGTAGGGTGAAACCAGCTCTTCTCTCACTGATTGGGCATTAAACCCCTTGGTACTGTTCATGTTTTTAGTGGTTTGACAAGGTGTGGTTTGCCTGCTGTTTTGTGTGGTTGGTTAGGTGGTGGCTGCTCTAACTTCCTTGGCATTTGCCCTTGTGCCTTCAACTGAGGCTTTTAGAACTCCTCAGTCTAAACCAAAATATGATCTCTGGCACTTCATTATGTGGGTGACAATAAACAGTTTCATTTGCAAAGCCAAATATAGTACTTGCTGGGGCAGGTAGGCTTGTGCAAGGCTGCATGTGCTGAGTCTCAAACACCCATATGATGTAGGAAATGTCCCCAGTGTGCAGAGAGGAAAAGCGACACATGGAAAGTGACTCTGTTCTGGTTTTGGCTGTAAATCTCTGTTAAAGTAGGGAGCAGGATTTTAGCTTCTGGGCCCAAACTTGGCTCTTAAGGCATGTTACTTCTGAGGGGAGTTTCTGTTAACGTGTTGCAGAGAATTGTGTGTGCTTCTCTCCAAATCTTGGGACCACCACATCTTCAATAACACTGCTTTTTTGTTTTAAATTCATTTCAGTATTGTTCCGGGGCCCCAGCTGAGATCAGAGCCCCCAGTGGTGGTGGCAGAACAAGACATGCTGGCCTAGAGGTCTTAACTTTGATCAACCCCCTATCTTCCCAAGTTGCGTATATTAACACTAGCCCATGCCCTCAGGGCTCCAGCTGAGAGCAGATGTCAGTTTAGGCCTTTAGGTACTTCCATAACACTAAGTAAGTGGGACCCTGATCTCAGTTGAAGCTTGTGGATGCTACCCTGGTACCTAGGATGGACCCACATTTATCAGGTGCCATCCAGACACAGAGCAAGAGACTGTTCCTCTTCTTCAGAGCTTACAGTCTAAGTAACAAGCCCTAATTGCTCGGGGGCCCTTTTCGTCTTGTAGTAGCACCTCTATGCTTCACAGTGATTGGAAATAGTTCCTGATGTTCAGTACACATACTAGCCTGGGTTTACAGAGGTGCTGAGCACCAGCAGTTCTTTCTGCCTTCCCTGCAAGTTGTGGGTGCTCAGCCTTAGTCAGTTTAGCCAGCACAAACATCTGCTTTGTTTCCTTTGACGCTTGGCCAGTGTTGCTTTTTTCAGTCAAGTTATCGCTGAAGAATGTTTTGCTTCCCAGTAACCTTGCTTTGTTAGCACAAAGAGCTGTGAAACTTAGCAATAACTCCAAGGTCACTTGGTCTTAAGCAGCATCTGGCATACTAGTAAAAGCTGGTGATAGGTATCTGCTTTACACTTTGCAAAGATCTCTTGGTAGGGGGCCCTCTTGGTATTTCTTTGCTAAATCTCCCAGTGGCTTGTACGGTGGGATTTGACACCCCCACCCCTTCCCTCAGCGCTCTCCCCTTTCAGGTTTTTAATCCTTTTGGCTGTAAACAAGTTGAGTGTAGTGTTCCTATGCAGGTTCATGTGAGCACTGTTATCTTCCAGCCTGTGGCTGGTGTTGGAGTTAGTGATACAGCAATCAGCTGGCAAGTTATCTTACTAGAAGGGCTGCAGAGTGTAGCTGAAGTGATGAGGCTGTAAGGTGCATTTATGGCTTTTGTGGGAGAGAAGTGAAGGGTTATATGTGGAAAATGCACCAGGAGAGTGTGGAGGGGATCACAGACTCTTCAACAGGGTTGGAGGAGTCTTCGACCAACTCTGTGCTCCCGTTTTTCCTTCTGGACCCCATTTTTTTTTCTAGCACTGCTTGTGCTGTGGCACTACTTCTCCATGAGCAGGTGTGTTCCTCAGCTAACAGGTGATTGGTGCAAGGGAAAATACAGGATGCTTCCCCAAACAGTTGATTATTAGGGCAGCAAGAGAGGAAGGTGGCAAGGCTAGGGGTGTTACACTGCATTGCAAGATGGAAAGCCTTTTCTCCGAGCTGTTGGCAGTGAGGAACTTGAAATGAGAGTTCAGGGGTTTTTAAATTCCAGATTCCTCTGCTGCAACTTCTTGTCCCACTTCAGAGTTGTCCTTGTGTTGTGATGCCACCAGTCTGTATTCTGGCCCTCTACTTGACTTAACGTTTAATGGCAAGCATTATGCTTTAGAAACTGTTAAGAGCCACAATCTAAGGAGAGCAATGCTAGCTCTGTGTTTTTTACTTCAAACATAATTTAATTGGGTTTTAAAATGGATTTATACTTGCATCAGACAGAGGCAGTTTAAGCAGAGCAAGCTGGGAATCTGGGTGCCTGGCTCTGGAAAGGGAGGGAGGGGAAGTCCTAGCGCTTACAAGAAGGTGGGATTGGGAGTCAGGATGCCTGCGATCTAGCCTTAGCTCTTGGATTCTTGTGCTGAATCAACAGCAGAAACTGACTCCCAGCTCTGCCATGCGCTTCTTGTGTGAGTTCAAATGAGTTTCTTCATGTCTCTGCCTTACTTAGCTTACCCACTGGCAATATGGCTCTAGGTTCCCTGAGTGCTGAGAAGTTGAATTAAAGTTTGTAAGATTGTAAGCATGTTAGATAACAGGTCTGAAATGTGTGTGCAGCAGTAGCATGTGCAGTGAAGCATTTTCAGCTGGGGATTAGAGAGAAGGGTTACACTGACTACACATCTCATAAGGCCTCAAAACTTCCTTTCCTCTAGGAGAACAGGTGCCGGATATTTAAGCAGTTCTGGGAAGTTCTATTTCCAGTGGCCATCACCTTGGGTATGTTACAAGCTGCCTCAAGAAGACACTTGTTCACTGGCACAAACAGAGCCTATGCATCAGTACGTGGATTAACTTTGACTCTCTCTACCTGCGGAGGAATGGATCCCTTGAACCAAGGGTATGTGGGATTCTTGCCTGCTGCCCAGCCCAGCCCACTGGGGATCCCATGTTCAGGCAGACATATCTGCTGAGAAGTGATGGGTGACATTTCTCTCCTGCTGCCATGCCTCTGCCTCTTCTGTTGTGAATATCCAAGCATGAGAGCTGCAGGGCTGGCAGGCTGCCTGTTCCCATATTGCTGGCACACAGTCTGCAGCCAACGCAGTGGTGCATACAGAGTTGTCCTCCCATTCCCCATCCTCCTTACTAGTTAGTTCTCAACTATAACTGGTGTCTCCCCAGTTTAACAAAGCAACTGGGCTAGTCCAAGAATACCAATACAGACAGCTCTAATTATCATCATGGCTCTAATTAAAGAGCCTGTCTGTGCCCAAGTCCTCTAATAACTTCCAGCCTTATGCTGATGGTTGCCAAATAACATCCCTTTTAATGAAAGGGTAGAGATCTGTGTCCATAAAGCGCCATGTATACTGAACAGCACTCCATAAAGTCTGATGAAATGGGATTTTCTCCCACAAAAGCTCATGTGATAAATAAATCTGTCAGTTTTTAGGTGCCACAGGACTCCTTGCTTCTTTTGCTGAACTGAGCTAACAGGGTTGATCCTGTGGTACTTAGCACTTCATAAGTAATACTCAGCACAACTGTAGTGCCCTTGAACAAGCAATTTACAGTACACTCTATGGTCCAACACAGCAGCTTCACTGACCTTCCTCTCAGTTTTATAGGCACAGTCGGTGGCAGAGCTGAGGGTGGAACCCAGGTGTCCAGATTCCATTACTGTGGTGTGGTGACCACTAGACCATATCCTTGAATGTCATGAATTGGATCAGTTGGGGATTTACTCAGGGGCTCTTTTCCAGTTAATAGCACTTGGTAGTGAGCTCTCAGTAACCATGTTTGTTGTAGTGGTGCCTAGGGACCAACCAGAGTCCATTGTGCTGAGGTCTGCGCAGTGCAGCTCTGTGTTTTCTTCACCACTCAAATGTGTTTAGATGAATGAGCAAACAGTTGGCTCTGGTGGAGAGGGAAGACATACAGGATTTCTTTCTTCTTTTACTTCAATTTTCCTATCTGTTAACTGAGCACCATCCTAATTCTCTGGGTGAAATAAAGCTAAATCTTACAAGAAGGGGGGCATAGGTAGTTCCAAGGATGGTGTTTTTTACATATAAAAGTGCTATGGTTCTAATAGTTGCAGCTTCAGTCTTGTCAATTCATTCTTGACAATATTGGGTGAGAAAGTATCATGGAAATACTATAATGTAATCATCTTCAAATCCTTCATTTCCCTTTTGGGCAGAGTGGGAGGGAAAGTTAAATCAGCCAAAGGTTGCCAAGAGGGTGTTGCATAAATGGGGATTTTTCACTTTGCCTGCACAGGGTGCAGAAGACAAATGCAACCAAAGCCTTACAGAAAGGAGCTGATTGTGCAGGATGAGTCAACGAAGATTCCAGACGTTTGTCTTCACTTAATCTGTCCATCCTACATGTAAACACTCCCCGAGGAGCATTCTGTACCCAGTAGCTGGATCAGGAGCAGGTGCCAGTCTCATTTCGCTTGTTTTAGAGCAGGAACCATTGACTGTCTAAAGCTAGACTTCACTGATGGCGTTTCACCACCATCAGATCAACCTTTCCAGTCAGTTGACAGGGAAGTTGATCGCTGAAGACCATCCAGCACCTGGAGTAGCACTGAGCTGAAGGAAGGACCCTCCCTTCGACTCAGTGCAGTGAACTTTTGGGACATAGGGAAGTCGAAGGCAGATACTTTAAATAACATGTGCATCTTCCTTCAACTGCCACCAAAAATGGCAGGCAGTTTAGACCTGTCATAGAGACTATGTGCTAGAGCATCTAAACATGGATTGCTAGATTTTTAAGGCTAGAAGGGACCATGAGATCATCTTATCTGATCTTCTTTATAGCAGGCCTGATACCATCTAGTTACTCCTCGAGAGAGCCCAGTAACAGAGTATTGAGAAGCTTGGTTTAAGATGGGGTGCATCAGACAAGTGTCTCCGCACTCAGAGTTCATGATATACAGTGAGGAGGCAGTTGTGGTCCAAAGGGAAGGGCACTAGGCTAGGAGATGGGACCTATCTTCTATTCCCAGTTCTGCCACTGGCTTTCCATGTGACCGTGGGCAAGTTACTTTTCTTCTTTGTGCCTCTATTTCCTTCCCCACACCCTTGACTGCATTGTCTGTTTGAATAGTTAGTACTTTGGGGCAGGGGCATGAACTCTTTCTTTGGATCTGCACAGTGCTTGGGGCAGTACTAGTAGAGGAGTCTATAAGAATTCTGATTGCCATACACTATCTAGTGCAGATAAGACATGCACCTTGGGGATGATACAAATAGGGTGAGATCTGAAATGAGGTGCTGGAAGGTGTTTTGGGTTTAGAATCTGCCCTGGGTGTATAGTTCTGGATTGGCTCAGCCTTGTTTTCTAATGGCTGGAGGCATCCATTGTGCGGCAGTACTGCTCCCTAGCCAAATAATAGCAACCATGGAATAGCTCCCTCCAATTCTGCAGCTTGCCTCCAGTGAAATACCTTGTTTAGGTGTTGATGTGTTTACTAGCTGTGCTGTGTGTGTTCCTCTTTGCAAATGTCACTCGTTTATATCCTGCTCTAAGATTAGTCCCTGCTGTGAAAAATCAGCGAATTAGATACAGTTATCAGTTCCAGTTGAAATAAGTGTAGCTTATACTTAGAGTGGCCAGTTGTTGCTCCATGGGGAGGTTATGCTGTCCCTGGTAGGTATCTGTTCCAGACCAACAGGTGGATTAGGTCTGCACTAAATCACATATCATGAGACATTCCCACCGGGAGTCTGCTTCAGTGGCCTTGTGTTTTCTGCTCTTAACAGCACTGGAAAAATTCTCCCGTAGTCTCCTAAGGCAACATCTACATTGATGGTGGCAAATTCATAGCATCAGATCAATCTTTCCATATTGACTTAGCAGTCAGTTAAGACCCCTTAGATTAGCTTAATAGAACCATCTCCTCAAGTGGTGTAGCAGTGCATTGACAGGAATGTGTTTCCTGTTGGCGTGGCACAGTGAAGATGCTGCAGTGAAGGCAGGTTCAGAAGTCGATGGGAGTTACACAAGCTGCTCTGTGTACCTTGAATAACTCCCATTCCATTGATTGCCATCGAATTTTGCTGCCAGTGTAGGCTTGGCCTCAGGTTCTTTAAAATCTCTTGAGCCTGTGTGAAATTTCTACATGGAAGGAATGTGGCTAAATAGGGAGGACTGTGAATCAAGGCTCCTGGGATCCATTCCCTTCTTAAGAGAAGAGTGGGATCTAGTGGTTAGATTCCTAGACTTTATGATCAGAAGTATTCATTATGTCATCTAATTTGATCTTCTGTGTATCACAGGCCACAAAATTTCATCCAGTTACTCTTGCTTTTAGCCCAGAAACTTCTTTCTGTCTAAAGCATCTTCCAGAGAGGCATCTGATCTGGATTTAAAGACATCAAGAGGTGGAGAATGCAGCAGTTCCATTGGGAGTTTGTTCCAGTGAATGACTCTTATGGCTAAAATCTTCTGCCTTGTTTCTAATTTGAATTTGCCTGACTTTAACTTTCAGCCAGCTAGAAGAAGAGGATTCGACTTGGAACCATGGGTTGAGAGATGAGGACTGAGAATTAGATCTGGATTTTATTCCCAGCTGTGTGTGTGCGGTGTGAAGCCTTGTCTGTCCTGTTCTGAGTGACCCACTTGAAACATTTCTGAAATGACCATAATGTTCTTCTTGGATGTTAAGGCTGAACTAATGTTAATAAAGAGCTTCTTATAGAAATTGTATAGATGTGGAAGGTGCTGTTGTGGCACAGTGTGAGTGGTGAGTATTAAGCAATGATTGGCTGTAAATGTGTTTTAGAAGAAAACAGTGTCAGTAATTAACTCTGCAGCTGGAAGGCCTGTCAGCGGAGCTGCTGAGGGTCAGAGCTGCGTGAGTGCCAAAACAGCCCTTTATTTTCATATTTCTCATTTGTATGGTCTGTGATCATGAAGTGTGAGATATATTACCAATACAACTACAGAGCTGGACCATGGAGAACTTAACTCCAGTTCTAAACTTGTCTGGGCACAACATCCTGAACCAGCACACACGGTAGTGAATGGTTGATTGCTGTTGACAACCCGGGGGTGGGGGAGGGGGATATTTTGGAGATACTGGAAAAAATCCCTTTGAAGCTGTTATTGCAGCAAATACACAAACAGGACTGCAGGAGACGTCCAGAGGCTGCGAATGCAAATTGAAAGCAGGGGTAGCTTTACAGCATCAGGCACCAAATAGGTCTCCAAACTCAGGTTTGCTCATACTTTCCTAGGGAGACTCACCAGTAGATACAAACTGGAACATATGGACTTATAGAACTGGGAGACCAAAGGGAGTGAGGTGGGTCCATTTTCTATTCCCTTTGTTAGACCATGGAGCACTTTACAAACCTTGACAAACAAAATCCCTGAGAGGTGGTTGTATTATTGTATGGAGAAGTAAAATGATGCTCTGAGTTCGTTGTGTTGTCAGTAATGGGATCCAGGAGCTCAGATCTTCGCTCTAACAACCAGGCAGTGCTCCCTCCTGTTACCAGAATGAGTTAATAAACTCCAGCATTACGACTATAAGAAATCTGAGGCCACATCTGTAGTAGGAGCCCATAAAACTTTTTTCTGGTTTAGTTTATTCTACCTCTCCTGTACAAAACCAAGTAGACCAGTAAAACCACAGTTTTGTCAGCATAACACTGTCTACACTAGAGTCGTCTTTTGACACAGCTGTATCTGTCTAGGCTCACACCCTTGACTGACAGCTGTGCTGGCATAGGTCTGTAGTGTAGACATGGCTCCAGGCTACGATTCTGCTTGTCTGTGGTTGCAGAGAAATATTTGAATATCTCAAAGTTAACTGTTCACTGCCCACCTCTGTCTTGTCCCCCAAACTGCGGATCAATGTGGTTATCTCCTTAACCGCTGCCTGGCTGTGATGCCTCCAAAATGGAATTGAGTTTTCCTGGCCCAGTGCACTGATCTGGTTGCCCTTATTTTGGCTTTAAAGGGGGTAGCCGTTAAGGTCCTGTGTGGTGCTTAATTTATAAGGGAAGAGGTGTTGGGGCTCAAGCAGATTTTTTTTTTTTTTTAACTTTTGTAACTGATGAAGCTGCCAAGAGTCCTAGTAAGGCCTGGAGCAAATTAAGTACTGGTCCTTTGATATCTGTATCTGAGTTCATTGCTCTTAGCTTTGCATATCTGGGGACTTGGAACAGACAAGGTAGGTGAGGTAATATCCTTTGTTGGACAAACTTCTGCTGGTGTGAGAGAGAAGCTTTCCGGCTACACAGACCTGAAGAGACCTCTTACTAACCTGAAAGCTTGTCTCTCACACCAGCAAAAGTTGGCCCAATAAAAGGTACTACCTCCCCAACCCCTTTTTTGTCTTTAATGCTCTGGAATGAACATGACTACATCATCATTGCAAAACAACTTGGGGCAAGTTCCAGAGGGGTAGCCCTATTAGTCTAGTTCAGCAAAATAAATGAGGAGTCCTGTGGCACTTTTAAAGACTAACATTTATTTAATGAATGAGTTTCCATGGGAGAAAATCCCACTTTGTTAGATGTTTGAAGATGGAGAATTTACAGAATGAGAATGGAAAAATACAGAGAAGTGTAAGTCATAGGATCAGGTCAGATTATTTCAGCAAATAAAAGTAGTTGTTTTGATTCAAACAGTGTGGAGTAGCATATTAGAAGGTGGGTAGGTAGAGATAGGGGAAAGTCACTTATTGTAATGACAAAGCCCATTCAAATCTCTGTTTAAACTTAAATTCAGGGCAGTGCATTCTCAGTTAAGGTTTCTTCTGCATATTCTCTTTGCTCTGCCCCCTCATGATTTTTAAAGTGTGAGTCTAGGGCACGGTTAAGATTTTTTCATTAACCTTGTATTAGTATAGATTTTATTTTATTTTTTGGCCAATAGAATGTGGGTTTTTTAAATGGAATGCTCAAATACAGAGGAGTTATTTTGCAGGCATGTATATAAATATTTTACCATTTCCAGGCCACTGGAGTCTGCCCTGAACCTTGTTAATCCACTGCTGATGGAATGAGAGGAAGAAATAAAATATATACAAAATCTGATGCAAAGGCTTTAGAGGAGTGCATCTGTTTTGAGGCATAGCCAGCTGTCAGCAATCGAATGACTAGAATCATGTTCTCCGGAGTGCCAGCAGGCAGAGCTCAGTGTTCCCTCATCAGTTTCCCTTCTCTCTGTGTCTCTCTCCCACACCTCCTCATCCCCTGTTGGTCTCTCTCACCTGGTGTGTCTGTCTCTTCCTCTTGGACCCACTGCATGAGACTAGGAGTGAAGCAAAATATACTTGGATTGTAAATGGTCCACGGGCACTGTTGAGAATTGTGACTTAATTTTAATACACAATAAGCCTGGAGTAGGAGGGGGAGAAAAGAACAAGAGAGGTGGCTTTACCGGAGAAAGCTTGAAGCCTTCCTGGGGAAAGAGAGCAAAAGAGGGACATACGTGCTGCAGCAGAACATACTCCAAATTGCTGTGAGGAACGCTGTATAAAATTAATTTTTAGCTTTCTATATTTAGCTGTTTCTGAGATGTATAATGTACCCAGATTGGAAAAGGATGAGCTGTAGCTGGTGTTAACTTCACATTTTTCCTTTGTATTCCCCCTCCTCCAGGCTTCCATTCTTGATGGAGGCCCCCCACCCACCCCCTAGTAGACCCTGTAGATCTGTTGTAGTATTTGAATCTGCCTTCCCACCTAACCCTCTTAAGATTTCCTCACAAACCTGGCTCTAGGGCCTTCTTAGGTTTGTCTCTTTTCTTTGACAGATGATTTGAAAGCAGGCAAGGGTTTGCATTAATGCAGCAGTGTTAACACTTTTGCTGCTTACCTGTCTGCTTGTAGGCAGGGCTGGGCTGAAAAGTCCTTTGATACAGGAGCTGCCCAGTCCGTATAGATGCCGTGGCCAGCTCGGGGGATAAAGGGTTATTCTTGGACACGTCTGTCACAATAAATCAAATCTGCCACAGCACATAGTAAAAATGGGCAGTTTTGTTGCTTGACATGCTCACAAGAGGTTTCCCTGGACAGCCTCTATGGCTCAATGCTGCAGGCATTTTGCTGCAGCTGCCCATTCAAGGTGATAGAAGCAAAGCTCACCATCATGTTTGATTAAATATCCCCAAGCGCTGTTCTTTTTGCTTTGTTGAGTTTCTGGGTTTTTGTGTGGCACGGAGAATGAGCAAGTGTAATAGAAGAAGGTTCTGGGAGTTAGGATGCTTGGGTTCTGTTCCTATGTGAATTCCCTCTCTCTGCTTGTTTCCTTGTCTGTAAAATGGAAAGGATAGCTCTGTTGCTTAGGGGGAGGCCATAAGGCACTGTGTGATCCTCTATGGAGAAGGCCAAAGAGTTGTTAACGTTGTTTTTGCGAGGTTTCATGTGAGAGCTTTTCAGGATGAAATGGAATCACGTACAGTAAGAGCTACAGCCTAGGCTGCTTGCTGCCAACCAGCCCCAGTAATGCTAAACATTGCTAGTT
This sequence comes from Podocnemis expansa, assembly GCA_007922195.1. Classification (NCBI taxonomy): domain Eukaryota; kingdom Metazoa; phylum Chordata; order Testudines; family Podocnemididae; genus Podocnemis; species Podocnemis expansa. The sequence goes on along the minus strand of ML681973.1, from coordinate 30,144,021 downwards.
ACTTTTACCTGAGAAGTCCCATACTGTGCTCTTTCCCCTGGTGAGGGAGTGATAATCTCCCTCCATTTTACAGCTTGGACAACAGAGGCATAAAAGCAGCAGTGGGGTGGGGAATTCCTTGCTCAAGGTCGCACAGGGACCCCTTTCCCCGGCTCCTTGCAGTAACTGTTAGACACTTTCCCTGGTGTTAAGAGCTGAGTTCCTGGGGCTAGGGCACAGTTGGTAAGTATGGCTTGTTTGTTGTCAGCCTGCTAGACTGCAAACGGCCTCCTGGCTAGCTGGGTGAAATGTACTCATCTGGAGGAAGCTCGTTATTTCATTCACCTGAGGCATCTGATGATAAGCCCTTATGGTAAAAATGGAATACAACATGAGAAGAGCCCTGCTCCGTGCAGTAGTACTGTGGTGAGAGCATTTGCATCAAAATGAAAAATGTTGCAGCAACACAGTGCTAAAATACTCTTGAGTAACCTCCTCTGGGGCTTGACTGACTGCCCCCTGCTGCGCAGAGGAGGGCGTCTGTTCATCTCTCTGAGATGTCAAGCTGCATGTTCTGCAGAGGCATGTCACCAGCTATTGGAGTTTTAAAAGGGGAGAATTGGAGCCAGGAGGCTTTCAAAGGCAAGTCTTGTGCTGCTTAGCTTTTACCCAGCATTCCTCCTCTTCCTCCCACACTGTGTGTAAACATGAGCTAGTCTGTGGCATGCCTGCCATTATCCCCATTGTTCAGATGGTAATGTTAAGGCACGCAGTTTTTATGACTCACATGAAGGCCTCAGGAAACAGTTGGTATCTGAACTGGGCCAGGAATTTAGGAATTCCTGTCTTCTAGGCCTAGACCGTCTCTCTCTCTCTCTCTCTCTCTCTCTCTCTCTGTCTCTCTCCCCCTCTCCTTCCAAAGGAACCTAAGAGTTTGCCTGCTTTGAGGCGATGTGGATTTCTTCTCCTGCCTTCAGCGCTATTATTGAACTGGGAACACTTGGATTATAAACTCTTTGACTAAGGGGGCATCTTTTTGTTCCATAAGCAGTGAGCCTAAGGTAGTGGGGCTCCTGCAGTACCAATAATGATAGAGTAGCATGGTGCTTGGAATTTCTCCACTGGCTGCTTCCAGGTTTCTACAACGAGTGTCAGTTCCTAGTCCTGGTAGCGCTGCAAGCTTTCCTTCAGTCTCCATCTGATCTCTCATTTTCCCCTACAGTGCAATGCCCCTTTTTTCTGCCCTCCCCTCTTCATTTGCTTTGTATCCTTGTACTTACCTCTCCAGGCCATCTTCAGTGCTGCACCTGAAACCTGCTCTGTCTTAACAAGGCATCATCCTTTCAAATCAGTCCTTGACACTGCTGGATCAGACAAGCCCTTTTCATAGCAATGGAGACAAAATGAGAGATGCTTCATGACCTCTTCAGACGTGATGGGATCATCATGTCTCACGTAATTGATTCCTTGCCATTGCAGAGTCCTGAGACATTGGTGGTCCCTTGATGTCTCCCGTTCCTGTTTTTGCCATGTGACTGTTTAATCCACTAAAAACTGAAATGCTTTAGTTTAGCCTGCTACTTGGGCTCAATGAAGGAGTAATGGGGTGAAATTCTTTGGGCTATGGTAATGGAAATGAGACTATATGATCTTAATGGTCCCTTGTGGAATTAAACTACATCAAATACTTGCTATCACCAATCAGGTAAGCTTGTGCGAAGATTTTGGAGACATGAGGTGAAGAAAAGCTGGCAGGTTAACTCCCTTTATGTGCTGGCTGCACAGTTGATACTCTGTACTTTGTACAGCATTGGAATGGAAGGATGGTCCAATGGCTAGGGAATTAGGAGCCCTGGGTTTAGTTTCCTGCTTTGCTTAAGACTCATGGGCAGTCATTAAATCTGTGCCTTAGTTTTCCTACTGTACCACTGAATGAATTGTTGTATTGTGGTAGTGCCTAGGGGCCTTAGGAAGCAAGAGCACATCAGGATGAATGCCTTAAAGATTGCAAGGTGCTACAGCAATGGGGGGCCATGCAAATACCATAATAAATATTTGTTCCTTTCTTTTTTTGCAAGTTGGGGTTGACATTTAATCTGGAACACGCATGGCACAAACTGGGACCATAGTGTAGTGGCTAGCACCTCTGCTTAACATGCAGAAGGTCCTGGGTTCAATTCCCAGGGGGTTGGACTTGATGATCTCATGAGGTCCCTTCCAGCCCTATGATTGGATTGGATTGGATTGGATCCTTGACTCTCACACAACTGTGAAAACACTATCCACTTGATTTCACCAGTGATTGTGAATTGTGATCCTGGCTCCCGATTGGCAAAGAGTTATGCACCTCCTGTTTTCATTAATCTCCTCTACCCCAGCTGTTCATTTCTGCCATCCATTTAATATGTTTTGTCTGCTGGATTGTAAACTCTTCCAACAGTGCCTGTCAATTCCTCCCTTTTATGCAGCACCTGGCACAATGGGCCCCCTCCTCTGGCTGAAGTTTTTAGGTGCTACAACAATATACATGCTAATAGCTGAAGGTGGGGTTGTAGAGTCTTATAACAATAGGATATTGGGATTTAGAGTGAGGCTTCTCTTAAAGCTTTGTACCTGCCCTGCTGCTCCCAAACAAATGGAGTTCTACCTAGAACACAAACGGTGCAAAGGACCAGCCAGCTCATGTGTAGCAGTCATGCTGGGGATAGAGACAATTGCAGCTGTCTCAGCTGATGATTTTTCAGGCCATTCTCCTCAAAGTAATTACATTACAATTCCTAGATACTGTCGTACAACAGGCAAGGCTATTCCTCATTTCTGATTATTTCTGCATAGTACAGCTGGTCTGCCCGCATGGTTGCTTGCCCAGCAAAGCTGGCTTGAGGTTTCTTCTAAATTCAGTTACTCTTTGTTCCCAAAGTATTTTCTCTTTTTATTTTAGTAAATGATTTTAAGTGAGGCATAAACTCTATTTGCACCCCTCTCCTGCCAGAATTAATGGCTTTGTCTTTTATTAGCTTTCTTTGGACAAGTGCATGGGGCAAGAGGTGCAAGGGGAAGATGGTGTAATAAGGAGATGCTTAATTGTCATGGTAGCCAGGGAACAGCAGCGCAACAGGGCTGGAGGCTTAATCCTGGGGTTGTTGTTTAGTGGCAGGGTGCTCTAGCTGTGTGACTGATTTCAAACGACTCCCCCTTGTACCCTGAGGTATTGAGAGGTGAATGCATGAGGAGGTGATGGTGTCATGAGGCTTTCTTACATCTGACAAAGTGGGATTTTCTCCTTTGAAAGCTCAAGTGATAAATAAATTTGGTAGCCTTTACAAGTGCCACAGGGCTAGTTGTTGTTTGGGCACTAAGTATGCCAGTGGATTCTCTCTTGCTCTCAAACACGCTCACTTGTAATGGTAGGAACAGACAGACCCTCAGAGCTTTTTCTGCAGGCCACTGAACTAGCCCTCCCTTGTGATTCCTCACCAACAGGATTTGAACTGGTAATGAGGCAGGAAGCCTCTCTTCTAATCTCCCTGAGGGCATGTTTTCACTGCTGAGTCAATAGGGTTGATTGGCACCAGAGTCTGAGCAGCCACGTTTCACAACCCTACCCCAGGGACTCTGTCCTTCTTGGTTCTGAGCTTCTCCATGTGTCACTAGGATTTCTGGTGGCATATCGCATGTTCTGTGTGCTGCAGTCAGTATGAGCCACTCTGATTCTTTCCCAGTGCTTTGGGGAGATGTCTGTCTTGGGCGTGTGGGAAGGCACTGGAGAACTATCAGTGCTTGAGTGATTTAGTCTGCATTCTCACTACAGATTGGACAACATACTAGAATGACTGGAAGCCCCACTTGGGTTTTAGCCTATGGGACAGGGTGGGTTGGCCCAGCCCTGTTTGAAATCACCACTAGAGTCAATGAGGGAACAGTTCTGAGAGCAACCAGTCAAACTGGACAGGAGTTTATTTGATGACCATGAGCTTTGTGCAAATTGCTGTTGTCTTCCCAGGAGTACTGCTCAGGGCTGGTCCCACTGGTCCTGATATGAGGAGCCTGAAGCAGGTGACTGAACCTTGTCGCTTCAGTGCAGGAAGTGGTAACCTAACTCTTGGAAACCTCTTCCATTGAATCAAAATCAAACCCAGGAGGAGGAGTTTTGGCATCATGTCGTCATTCCCTGGCCTGGATCTCTGCCTTGTTCGTTCCTTTTATATATTCTGATAGCATCTATGAGCAGAATCCTGGACCAGGAGCCCATTGTGAAGGGCATCGCACGGATGAGAGAGAACTCCTATCTGAAGAGCTCACCGGGATTTTTCCTTCATCAGTTAGTTAATCATCTCAGTCATCTCAACTAAAAACAGGTTAAACTTTTCCAAGCAGTAACATTGTTGAGTTATTAGTGTTCCTTCAAGCATGATGGTGAAGTCTAAGGGTGAAATATGATGCTTCAATGCAGAATCCTTATCCTGTACCCTGTATGTGCTTCAACTGCTAACAGTTTAGGTAGAATCTATGTGCACCTCAGAAGAAGCCAATCACAGGCATCTGTACTTTTCAACATTCTTACCAAATGCTGCCTCTCACTGTTCCAGATGTCCTCCTTGTCTTGTATATCTATCTTAATTTCCAACCAGGGCTGTGTATTCCTACTTGAGGTTGGGCTTTTAGGTGAAAGTGGGCAAGGCAGGTTTCTGGACAAACTGCATGCGTCATCTTGGACTCTACATCCCCAGGGGAGCTGGAATGGAATGTCTTATAAATTTCTCTGTACTCATTGTTGGCTGATGTGGTGCTCAATCTAAATAGAGACTTAAGTTAACTGTCTGTCAGGATGTGGACCGCATCTTAATAGATGCTTCCACTCCTAATCCTTTCTGGATTTCCATCACGTGTTTCAGACTACCAGTGGTTGATGAACCATGGTTAACTCATGAGGCTAACATCCCCTCAGATATTCTGTGGTAGCCTGGCACTAAAAAGATGGTAGCCCCAGGGATCTTGGCAGTAGACAAAGTCACAGGTAAGCATACCAGATTCATGAGTTCAAAGCCAACAGGGACCATTAAATCATCCAGTCTGGTATGTTTTTCACAGACAGAAGAGTTTTTCCAATAACCCCTGTATTGAGCCTAGTAGCTTGTGTCAGGCTAAAGCATCTTTCAGAAAGACATTGACTGGCTTTGAGATGGACAATCCACCATTTCATTGGGAATCTTTTCAGTGGTTAAAAACAATCCCAAGTAAAAGGTACTTTATTTCTAATTTGAATGTGTCTGGCTTCAGCTTCCAGCAATTGGTTCTTGTTCTGCCTTTTTCTGCCTTTTTGTACCCAGTATTTTCCCCTGTGATGGTATTATACACTGTATCAAGTTACTTTTCAATCTTTTGGCTAAGGAGCTTAGGTGTTAGTTTGGCTCTCTCACTACAAGGCATTTTCTCCTGCCCTCAGAAATATTCTCTTTTTCTGTACCCTCTTCCATTTTTCAACATCAGTTTTAAAATTTGGACACCAGAACTGGATGAACTATTTCAGTATTGATCTCACAAATGACACATACAGAGATAAAATCACCCCTCTGCTCATACTTGCTTCTTCCCACTTCATGCATCCAAGGATTGGACCACCTGGTTTTTCCACAGTGTCACAGTAGGAGCTGTCACTGAGTCTTGCAAGAGGAGATGCTGTTGAGATTTTGACTCCAGAGATTCAGATCTTGGATGAATGAAATCCATTAGTCTGTTTGTCAGTTTGCAGTAAAGTCACATCCAGAGAAATTTGGCATCTGATCTCTTGTTCTGTGCTGACACACGGGTTTTGCCCCCACTTTAAACAACCACCCCTGGGTGCAAAAATCCTTAGTTGTGAAGAATTCTGGAAGCAAAGGGGATCACAAGTGTAGATTGCAACTGTGAAAAAGCTGTTGGGCAGTCTCGTTTATCACCCAGTGAAGAGACTGAAGCTCCATTACTTGGGACATTTAAAACTAGACAGTGTAAAGCCTTGGAGTTGCACTAAAGGGGCAGTTGTGGACTAGATGGGACCTGCTAGCCTCATGCAAGGGCATTAAGTGCCAACCAGCTGATTCACACAAATACTGCAAAACAGCTAATACGACTAAATTTGGTGTATCTCAACCTGCCTGAGATCCAGCCTGCACTTTGGCCTGGGAGAGGGAAAATTTTCTTCTCCAATTGATGGTAATAGCTTCAAATAGAAGAATAAATAAAGTAATGCCATAAATGGTTTCAGCCTCAGTTTTTGGCAGAGATGCAGTGTGGTGTTCCCTCTGACTACAGACTGTTCAGTCAGCTGCCTATTCGTTTTTGGACCCTGGTGAGGATAAGACCATTCAAAGGCCTCTCCTCTCAGGTTGGCTTTTTTAGCAGTGGCTTCTTTTGTATTTCCAACTCCCTCCTCCTTGGCTCAAAAGCCTGCTTCTCTTTAACTCCTATCTGAAATGACCTCTGGATTTCTTTGCTCCCTCAGCTCTCTCCTGTCTCCTCTCAGACTTAGTTGGAACTGTTTGTTCTGTCTTGGCTGGGCCTTGTTTGCTCTCTTTGTGCTATTGATGAAGCTGCTTAGAGTGTTTGCTATAGTTATGGTTGTGTGCAAACTTCCAGTGCATTCGAGGCTGGTGAAAATGGGGAGTTTGTAGTGCATACGTTTTGGATGTCACTTCCAAGGATTGAAGCAGAAAGGATAGCTCAATGTTTAGGGTACCGGCCAGTGACTTGGAAAACCCATGTTCAGGTCTCTGCTCTGCCACAGATTCACTGTGACATCTTGGGCAAGTCACTTAAGCTCCTAAAACACTTGGATGCATTTGAAAATTTTACTAAATACTATTGTCAGAAGTGATTCAGGCACTTAGTAGCCTAGTCTCCTAAATGTTTGTCACTTATGAAAATGGGACTTGGGCTTCTGTGTCACACTTAGGTTGTTTTGAAAATGTTGTCCTTTGGGTTTGTGCCTCAACTGCCCATCTGTAAAATGTGGGTGATGGGGTTTCCAGGCAGGGGTGATGAGAAGATAAGGGCTCAGAGGTGGTGGGAATGGGGTGGGGGTTGGTGTTAGAGGGAAGGAATAGTGCATGTGTAAGTAGGCTTGGCAGGATGAGGTTTTTATCTGTAAATGTTAATTTTGTGGAGCACAAACAAATGATGCAAAAATATTTCTATCTATGATTATAGGAATTTACACCTAGGCAGAGTAAGACAGAGGCTGCTTGAGAATTTACTAGAGTTTGATTTACAAATATTTACTTGTATGTTTTGGCATGTGATCTTGACCATTTGTATTTTAATGCCTATAAAGCTTCACCTTTACGAATCTCAACATCTACTGTCATTCAATAGTTGTGTGATACCTTTCATAATTTTCTGTGACTATGAAACTGTAAATGGATGAAATGTTTTAAATGCTTAAAGCATAAGTGTTATCCATCAAAACTGCATAAAATAAATTTGAATTTTGCCAAGCGTACATACAGCACCTTGTGCAAATACCCATTTGTGTGGAAAGTGGGGTTGTAATGGATACACTTTGGACTTTGCTGAACTGCACTCTAGGTCAAATATCTGAAGTCCTGATATTTGATGGGCTATTCCATAATAATAAGCCTGGCATAAAATCTTGGGATTATCCTTGATAGGTCTCAGAGCTTTGCAGTGGAGATCAATATTGTTACCCTCATTTTACTGAGGGGAAAAAACAGAGGCACAGGACAGGCACTTGCCCAAGGTTGCTCAGCAGGTTAGTGGCAGAGCTGGGAAATGAACTCAGGTCTCCTGGGTCCCAGTCTGTTGCCACTATGATATGCTGCCTCCCTAGCACAAGCCTGCTGTGAGACTGGACTGAATTCAGTTGTAGACTATTAGCTGCTCTGCATGTCTTTTCTTGGGGATCCCAAAAGCAGCAATCAGGCAATTAGCATCTGTGCCAGGAAATCTCAGTGCAGGTCCCCAGAGAGACCCAGCCCAGCTTTGTGGCTGCACCTTCTGAAACCACCCTTGGGAGGTTATGCTTGATATGCTATCTGTGGCTGGGGTAAGATTTAGACAGCTGTCCTCTGTCTGAGCAGATGCCTGAGCTGCTCCTTTGGCTTAAAGAGTGCAGGGATGGTCAGGCGAGCAGCTTCAGCTCTTAAATCCCACCCTAACGTTTGACTCGAAGTGTGTGCAAAAAGAGTTTCTCTGCTTCAGGTGCCAGGTGAAAGTTTGGAGGAGGGGCAGAAAGAAGATGAAAGGTGGCTGTTGAGCAAGTGATGCTTAGAGACTTTTAGTGGTTGCAAATCCTTGGTAACTACCAGTAAAACCCAAGTAGCAACATGTTAGTTTTACTGGCCACATTTGCAAGTCTCACACGTGAATGAAGCACTGATTGAATGAATTAATGGCAGGAGTGTGGCCATGCTGCTATTCCTCAGGGGGACTGCTTACTAGTCATTCTGGAGCCTGCAGGAGGGGCAGAACACATGGCCTTACCTTAGGGAATACTGCTCTTATTTAATTGTGTCTCGGAAGCTATGGGAGGTAATAATGGGCTGGAGCAGAAGGCATGCAAGATGGGGAGGTATAGTGAGCTGGAGCTGGATGCAAGGTGACCATGCAGCCAAGTACTCTTGCTGTAGTGTTCCCAAGTGGGGCTGCTGAGTAATTTAACACCCCGGTGCTATTTCACAGTAGCCCCAGGAAACCTCCTTACAGTGAAGATCTAGGTGCCAGGAGAAGGCAGCCATGCATGCTCCCTGACCCCCGTCCCCACAGCTCCACAAGTTCAAATGCCAACCGTCTGCCCTTCCCAGACAGGAGCTCCAATGTGGGGCTTCTGGGCAGAACTCCTGGCTGGTCTTTGTGGACACCAGATCACTAGGGACTCATCCAAGTGCCTCCTCCTGAGCTACACATGTGCTACCAGAAGTGGCCCATCTTGGCTGGAAGGCACTATAGAACAGGGTGTGTTAGGTCTATACAAGGAGTTTTCCTGTATATGGGGTGCAGGCCTGTGGCCTGTTCTTGGTGCAAGGTGTTCAAAATAAACCAACACAACAGAGGCTGTCGGTGTTTGCCTCTGAATTGCCTTTGGCTCAGAGTCCTCTATCTAGCTTCTCTCTACCCATTTGGCAAAGCTTCTGTTAGTGCTTAAACAACAGCACTTTATCTCCAGCTGCTGATGATTTAGTGGTGGCCTTGGAGGGAAGCAGGAGGTGGCTGTAGCAGGGCAGGGGATGGAAGAGGAAACTCCTCACTCCCACCCTCCATAGTCTTGTCATGGATCAAATTTGTCTGTTTGTCTCTCTAAATAGGTTGGCCTTTTTCTCTCATGGGTCAAGTGAGTGGAAGGCCCCCTTGGAAGGCATTGGCTGGAGGCTTCTGGTGAGCTTTGTGCTTTCATTCTCCTGCTGCCTTTTGCTTCTTGACACATCTGCAGCACAAACTGTCTGTCAGAGATGAATTACCCACCTTACTTAAGAGGACCTGGGAAGCTGATCACTTGAGGAAACTTCAGCCTTGGCATTCAGAGCATGTGTGAATGGAGTATAGAGACGAGCAGAGGTGGGGGGGGACACCTGTGCCTGTATTTCCCAAGTCCCACGTGGGGATGGGCCTTGTCAGCTGGAATCTGTTTCTCCCCAGACTCCATCATCACAGGGTAGGGAGAGGAGGTCTTTACAGGCAACCCTTCCCACTCCCCAGTGCTGCTGCTACAAGCCTGGTGTGTCAGTAGTGGGTGACTGAAGGCCTACATGTATCCTCAGCTGAGGTGCAGGGAGCTGCCTCCAACAGCTGCCAGAATTATGTCAGCCTTGACCTGTCAGGAATGCACTTGGTTTGATGTCGGCCGCCCTACCATGAGGAGAAGCGCCTCAGTGACAGAGTGTGAAGCTGCTCTTGATCTAAGATGGGTGGGAGGGCAGGGGGGATGCTGACCAGTCTCCAAACCTCAGATTATAAAGCATCAGCCTTGGGTGGAGCAATAAAAACAAAATGGTGAAGAGGCTTTCCTAAAGTCTCACAAGCAGTTGAGAAAAGAACCTAGGAGTCCTGGTGCTTCCAGTGCCTAATTGTAACCTCTAGGTCTCTGAGAGACACCACCTCCCTTCCACAGCTGGGATTAGATCCCAGCAGCCCTGATGCTCAGCTGCACCATTAGATTATATTCTTCTCCAGTTACTTCTTCAGGGGAGTGGGAGGGTGACTGAAGGCTCTCTTGTCTACACTGCTGTCTACACCATGGTAGTAAGAGTATGCATATGCATGCAGGTCTCTCAATGCAAGTGCTGCGTATGGATCTGGGACCATACATAGAGCCCTTCCTCTCCTGCTATTCAGCAGCTTTCTCTTGAAAACGCCTATTGGTGAAGCAGAAGGCAACTGAAGGAACACAATATACTTGAAGATGTAAGTAATTCTGACAGTGCCTCTGGCTCCATGACTCCTGCCATCAGTGTCAATACCTTCTCACGTTAGAGCTATGTATAGATGCTGCATCTACTATCTATCCCGTTGAAAGGTTAACTCGATATCAGCTTAGATCAGCTCTGCCATCAAAATCTTTTGTGCATAAATGCAAGGAAGTGAGCAGGCGCTGCTGGAGAAGTCAAGCTGACAGCAGGTGTGAGAGGCAGGTTTCAAGACGGCTTGAGTGTCCACCTGTATGCGGCAAGGGCAGATGAGTCTGCACCACAGGGATTCTGTGCTGCGGTGTGGGCTGAGGGGGCGGGAAGGAACTTTGTTTCCTGTTGTCTCTGAAATTGCCCAGAGTCTTTAACTTTTCTCAGTGTCTAATAGCAGAAAGAACGAACATGAAAATGTTGTGTGTGTTGGGAGTCTAGTTTCAGTGCTCTGTGATGTCTTTCACTCCTGGCTCATATCCAGGGAAAGGGACGGGGTCTACTCTGTGCATTAGTGTTGGCACAATCTGAACTTGGAGCTGTGCATTCAGTGCTGGCTGCTGTAGTTCTCGTTCCCCCACCAAAGTCTGACTGTAACTATTAGAAGCACTTTGGAGCAAGGAACATCTTTTTTTTGTGTAATACAGTGTCTGGCACGTTGTGGTCATGTCCGTGACTGGCCTCTTAGGGGCTCCTGCCATCCTGCTGCTAATACTCAGATGACTGTATTCTTGTTAGGAGGTTTTCCACCAACGTGCTTGTGCTCACAAGTATCTGAGATGCAGACAGGTGAAGTTTCTAGGCCACCTTTTCCATCTGGTCCTCATAAAAATGCTTATGGCTGTAACTATTGAAGTTGAGTGACTTCTAATTGCACCAACATGAGTGAGCAGGGGATGGTCCCGTAGCTTTAGTCTCTTGTCTGTTAAATCATTTCACAGTGAAGTGCTGGAAGGGTAGAGAAATGGTGGTGTGGGGCAAGGGGGGAGTTTATTCTCTGCAATTTTTCAGGGCTTGGTGAGGAGAATGTTGGAGGTGGTCGATGGTGACAGCTATTATTGTAGCAACCCCAGTTACAGATCAGGATCCCTTTGTGCTTGGCACTGTACAAAGAGAACAGAAAAACTTCCCTTGCCCTATTAGGGATAAGCAGCCCCCAGCGCACATGTCAACAGTGGCATGTAACCCCATTTGGAGCAACATGCCACACCTTCTGTGGCACCACTGAAATTGCTGCTTCTGCCATTGAAAGCCACTCCAGGCAGCATCTTTCTGGGATGCAGGGGGGTCCCTGCTATGCCCATGCTCCGCACATACTGCAGGAAAAAAACTGCCTGAAGTGGTTCTTCTTTGGTCGGCATTTCGCCACCAAAAGGAGCCGCTCTGGGCAGCTTCTTTCTGCGGTATTCCTGGGGACTTCAGGAGGCTACTTTCTGTGAGTGGCTCCTTTCAGTGGCATGCTTGGGAAGAGTGTCTTCCCCCCACCCCCACTCCAGCTGTGGCTGCCATCACCAAATTTTCAGGTGGCAGCTATTTTTTTTCAGTAGAGGGGGCTTACCACCACCAGCTGAGGGGAGGAGGGGCTAGCACTGGAGGCTGCAAAGGTAAGCCGGGGTGGCCAAACTTATGGAACTCAAGAGCCACACAAGTTGATTATTAAACCTTCAAGAGCCACACTGAGGCATATAGCCATATACTTTTACCTACTAAGTTGATTTGCTGGCATTCTTCCACGAGCCACGCTTTTTCATTCAAGAGCCACGTGCGGCTCTCGAGCCGCAGTTTGGCCATGTCTGCCCTAAGCTAATGCTTATGATAATAAGAATGCAGGAGTCCTTGGTCCCAGCTCTCCTGACCCACACCGCTAGACTCACTTCCAGGGCCGGAGACAGAACCCAGGAGTCCTGGCCCTTCTGCTGCTCTAACCCACCAGGCCTCGCTTTGCTCCCAGAGTTGGGGAAAGAACCCAGGAGACCTGGTTCCCAGCCTGTTGCTCTAACCAGTAATTGCCCCTCTGAGGCTAGTAAAAGAAGCCAGGAGTTCTGACCCCCCAGCCCTTTGTTCTATCTGTTCTCCAACACCCCTTACGTACTATGTTTCACTAGAAATTAAACCCACCAAGGTAAGGAGTTACCATTTTTCTTACTGATTTTGAGTCCCCTTCCTTGAAGCATCAGGATATTGGTGGGTCTGGGCTGCTGTGCTGAGAGGCTTGGAGCTGTTGGCTGTGAGCACAGTTTTAACTGAGTAATGCTGTAACATAGCTGTTGACTTCTTTATAGACAGTGGAAAAGCTTTCCCCCCTCCCCACCGCCACCAGATGCTGTGACAGTCCTGGTGCTCTGTGTTAATTTAGCCATCTTGCCTCTGTGTTCCCCCGTCTGTGGTTTGGCTGTTGTGCAAGGATTTCTCAAAAAGGGTGTGTGCATATGGATGTGATGGACTAGGAAGCATGCACTGGGGGAGGAGGGGGTGGCACATCACCAAATTCTCCCCTGATTTCCCCCTGAAGCCCCATCGCTCTCATTTGGAAGCATTTGAATCCCCCTTCTGTAGTGGATGGTAATAGCTGCCTGTCCCTGATCTGTTCAGCTTGCTTAGTGTCTTGCAAGCCACCTGGTGCAGGTAGAGAATTTACTTCATACTCTTTTCAGGCTGAGCATTTCCTTCTCACAGTCACTGACTGAAGAGCCCTGCCCATTGCAACAAGGGCGGGGCAGGCAGCTTCCTGTGGGGGAAGATTGGTGAGTTGCTGTAACACCCTCCTTCCTCTAGCCTAAGGACATTTCTCCACCCACTTTGCCCAGTGGCCAAGAAGTGGTAGTCGGTTGTGGTGGAAGTTTACCTTCCTCCCTCGGTGGATAGACTGATCCAGGCAACACCTTGAAGCTTGCAGTAATCCCAGTACTTCTGTGCTACCTGTTGGGCTTTTTAGGGAAGTTGTGGGCTTTGCCTGAAACTGATGAATTGCAAAACAGGCCTGGCTCTGGGTTAGCAATTTGTGAGATTGCGAAAGGTGTCAGCTTGCTCAGGTATCGAAGGCGGAGTCCCATTGCCGGTCTGGTGTGGGGGGAAGTGGCTTGCTTGGGCAGTTCCTGTACTTTGCTCCTTCTGAGTTTCACTTTGGCAGCTGCCGTTCAAACAAACTGTGCTGACATCCTTCACCGCTTCAGAAGAGGGATTGTGGCGGTGCTGCTGACCAGGAGACATGACACAACTTTGTTCTTCAATTTGGTGCCTCTTCCCACAAAGACCTGTGGAATAACTTGGATTTAGTTCCCTTCTTTTCCTGGCTGGTTGAGTTGATATAAATGAGAAGATAGAGAGATTTCCATTTGGGGTCCAGAATGGAGAGCCAATGAGATACAGCCTGCGCCCTTCCAGACTACAGGTGCTGCAGAGACGGCTCTTGCACCAGCGTTGCTGAGATTGTGTGAAGACAGGGAGAGAAGTCAACTTTTGATGAGCAGAGGGAGCTCATACACAGGGCCCATGAAGGTGGCTGGAGTAAGTGTTGGGGGCACGTTGGAGCCTGAGCTGAATGGGAGAGATGTGATCTGAGAGCTGGATTGTGGCTTTCTGGTGGTGGTGGGGTTCAGTTTGTTGTGAGCCATAGAGTTCAGTCACTGGCTTCAGAGACACACTGCTGGAAGGATCATAAATGTCCTCTCACTATAGCCCAGGCGCTATATCGGTAGCTCTAACAGGCTGTACATGCGATGCCTGCCCCTGCTGCCTGCCCTTACGTGTGCTGTCTCAGTCGGGTCTGAGCTTGTTCAGCAGCCGTATCACTGTCTGCCTTCCTCCCTGGCCAATTCAACGCTTAATTAAGTGTGCCCCTTCCTCCCAGGGCCAAGAGTGCTGGGAGTTGCACTTGCTCACCAAAGTCAGAGCACTACTGCTGCAGGCACGGGGAATTCAGCTTCTGGCTTTTGGGAAGTGAGGATATTTCCCAGGCCTCTGTGCATCCAGGAGCAATGAGACTCAAACAAGCTCTTTCTTTACATCCTAGCAAGCACTTGGAGATAGCCCCAAGACCCTTTGGCACCAACATCTGAGATGGTGAATCTGGGCCCTCCTGGCCTTTCCTTTGTTCTGCTTTACCAGCCAGAATAACTGCATGGCTTTTCCAATTCAGTTCCTGGCTGACCCGCCCTGGGGCAGATGGTTGCTGACAGCATGCTGCTCTGGTAGGAAAAGTTGTGCAGAGGCCTGGAAGCTCTGGATTATCGTTTGCATACATTTACCCAACATGCTTTTCCAGTCAGCAACTACTTCCTGACGGCTCTGGTCTCAGACTCCAAGCATGCATAGACCTATTAAGGACATTGATTTTAAAATTTACAGCTCTCACAGAGACAGATGATGAACTCTTCTTTCTGTGAAATGTAGAGTGAGCACCTCTGACTTTGTAGCTCTGACAAACGGGGGTAGGGCAAGGGATTGAAAGCTATAGGGAGATGATAGATGTTTGCTCTCCTTGCTCCCAGTCAGCCACAGCCTAGGAATCACTTTCAACAGTCTAATTCTTGTTGATTCCTGGAGGAAGAGCTCTATAGAATGGCAAGGTGTCCCTTAAACGGCCTTTGCCCCAGTGTGGGAGGTATGGTAGTGGAAAAGCAGCCATAGGAAGATCAAGTGCCCTTGTGCAAATTGTGCTGCAAATTGTTGAGGAAAGCTGGGAATCGGCTGTCTTAGTCCTGGCACCAAGCCAGGCAAGTGCTAATCACTTGACATTCCCTCCCACCCCCCAAATTGAAAACAGAATGCAGATATCCTGCTGGTATGTCCCAGCTTTACCAGTTCAGCGCACACTTTTCCATAGCTGAGGTTGATCTTTAGGGGAAGCACTTCCATACCGTCTGTACCTCTCTGCTTCTCTCCATACATCTGGAGGATAAAGGCTTGCGTGGTTTCTTGCTTTGCGAAGGTGGTGTCATGTCAGGCAACTTGCTTTAGAGCCCGTCATCCCAGATGGGCACTGGCATCAGAAACTCGACCCTGACGATGAGCCACTTAGCAGCGTGTCTGCCACTGGCTCAGCTGCCAGGCTCCCCTCCTCCCAAACACCCTTTTGTGTTCTCCCTGCTCTGTGCTTGCTGACATGCCATGTGGCACCCTAAGAAACTGTTGCTGTGGAAACCAGCTCCCTGCACCACTTCCAAAGAGGTCTGTCTGGTGGGCTTCTGGAAGAATGAAGCTAGCCTGCTGGTTGCTGCCTTCCACTCTATAGTGTAGCGTTTATATGGCGTATTTTTTTATCCATTTATTAAGTTCAGCTCTTAGGGGTTTTTACTTTCCTCAGTATCATGGGCATGGCTCACTTGCTGGTGGATTAGAGGTTTATTACAGGAGTGGGTGGGTGAGGTTCTGTGGTCTGTGCTATGGAGGAGGTCAGACTAGATGATCTTATTGGGCCCTTTTGATCTTCAGAGTCTATTTGTCTATGATCTCCTCAAGTGATCCCATGCGTATTGATTGATGCAACAGCGGAGATTAGGTAGGATAATTGTGTGTGTTGCAGTAGCACTAGGTGCTCCAGTCACATACCATCATGCTAGGCACTGTACAAACACTGGGCAGAGGAATAGTGCCTTCCCCAAAGAGCTTCTAATCTAAGTATCAGAGGAGAGATGACATGAAGACATAGACAGGCCAACGGAGAAGGTCAAGGAAATGGTGAGAGAGTACTTTTTTAGACAGCTAGTAATTGGTAATTAGTAAGGTAAGGAATCTTTGAATCCCCTCCACCTTCCAAAGATGCCCTGTCTGTGCTTCCCCCAGATACCAAGCTTTAACCTGACATTATGTGGAACGTTCTTTAGAAGTTCACAGACTATTGAACTAATGGCTCTTTGTGGCTATCATAGCTTGCTGCTGTTTCTGGGAGGTGTCCAGTGAAGGAACTGGTATTAGTCATCCCATAGAGTCTACTCTCCAATCAAATGAGAATTGAGCCCTGTGCTAGAGAGGGTATGTTGATAGTGATGCCTTTCAGATAAGCAGAGCCCTGCAAATATGTGGATATTCATGGGTATCCGCATTATATCCATGTCTGCGGATACGACACAGATATCTGCGGACCATTTCTTGCAGATGCAGATTGGATATAGATCCATATATTTGTATCTGTGCAGGGCTCTACAGATAAGGTCTACAACTGAAATGTTGACCACAAATATCCATGATCTGGTTAGCAAGATCACTCCAGTGTCCTGGCCCAGCCCAAGTTTGAGTTATTTTAGTCACCATCTCTAATTGTAATTCAATATCTTTTTGCCCAAAACTGTTTAGCAATGTTAACAGCTACCATGTCTCATCCCAGTGGTAGCTGCTTTTCAGTGGTGTACAGTGGTTTTTTGGGGGCTCTGGGTTGAAGCATTATAGAAATCCTAAGATATTCTTTCTAGTAGCTCTCTCTTGTGCAAGCAGCTAGAAGAGTAAATACCAGAGCACTGAGGCACAGGAACATGGGAATTGCCAGACTGGATCAGATTCAATGCCCATCTAGCCTATTATTCTGTCTGATAGCGGCCAACACCAGCTGCTTCCAAGAATGGTGTAAGAAATCCACAGTGGGTTACTGTGGGACAGTCTGCTCCCACGTAAGGCTCACACTGATCTGTGATTGACAGAGATCAGCTCAAGCCCTGAAGCATGAGATTTATTATCCCTCCTCACATTTGTCATTAGGTGGGAGGACTCCTGTTTCCTCTTCTTTCTGTGCTTGTTTCCAGAGCTGAACTTGGGGTGTTTTTACATGCTCTGCAGTTGTTGCACAGCCATCCTGCAGGGTCTCTGTTGCTCCTTGGCATGTGACATTTCAGGGGCTCTGTCCCCAGACAGTGACATAACTGAATATGAGACCTTTCCTGAAAGAGCATCCATCCTCAATCTGGATCACCCCAGTGAACCTTTCACAAGAGGCTGCTGCGAAAGAGCTAACAGGTGGCCTGTACCTGATTGGCTAATGGGAACTACATAAATCCTTTTCAAAGAGAGAAGGGGATCTCAAAGGGAGGGGCATCTCCCCTGAGATCTCTAAAAATAATCATCCCCAGCTCTTCTGTAGTGCTTTTCATCAGTAGACATCAGGGCGCTTTCCAAAGGAGACCAGAATCAGTACCAACAAACAAGAAAACTAAGAGATTGGGGGGTGGGGGTGGGGGCTGACTTCCCCCTGGATCACTCAGCAGGCCAATGGCTGAGCCAGGAGCAGGCCTTTTGAGTCTGTCTTTTGCTCTTTCTATTAGGGAACACTATTTTCCACAACGTCTTCCATGTGGGGCTAAGAAAGAAAAAGCAGCAAAGTTGTGGATAATTCAAGCCCTGTGCAGTAGCTGCAACAGGTTATTGTTCAATTAAAATGTTTGCTCCATGTGATATAATGCAGGGCCTTGATCCTTGTGGGAGGGATTCTGTGTCCCAGAAGCCCCAAGAGAACTGGCTCCACTGTTTGACCCCTCTTTAGAGTGGATTGAATAGGTCCTTTTTGAATGAGGGGGCAGATGGGCCAGGACTTCTTCCTGCCTAAAAGGAAATCAAATAGAGCAGGATCAGTTCAGGTTAAAACATAAACATGCTGAATGGGAGCTTTTCCACAGCCAGTGGTTTAATTGGATTTGTCTGGAGCTGGATCAACAACAGGAGTAGAGAAATCTATCTCGGGGTGTAGCACAGGGTCAGCTCAGCAGTAACATGGAGACAGATGCAGGGAAGGAGTGCTCCTTTGAGCCTGTTTGAAGAAGTAAATGGTGCCGGCCTCCTGCCGAGAGAGACCTGGGAACCAGAGAGAGTCATAGCCAGAATGTTAAGCTGTTCTTGGCAAACAGTTTCCCAGCAAGCTCCCAGAAGAGCCGCTTAGATTTAGACTGTTTGCAGACAGGGGCTGATCCAGGGATCAGTAACGGCTCTCGAGCAACGCCAAACCCAGCATGGTCCCTTACCTAGGCAGTGTTATTTCAGGCATGAAATGAGGGCTGTGACCTAGACACCCAACAGAGAGAACATGATTTCAGCTACTGCCAAGAATTGGGAGCTGGTAGCCTGGGTTTGGGGTGTGTGCTCTCTTTCCTTGGTACCATCTATCTGTCCCAGCTCAGGAAGTGATCCCATATGCCAGGGGGAAAGAATTAGCCCACTGGTGCTCCACATACATAGTGCAGGTGCTGTGTTACCCACCCCAACTCCTCTCCATGGGGAGGGTGATCCCACACCCGTAGCAAAGCTTTCAGGCACTCAGGGATGGACATTGATGCACACCTGAAAGCTTTGATGCAGCAGGGGCATTTTAAATCTCTTATTTCTAGCTTTTTCAAGAACATTTTCATTGTGTTCTGTATAAAGTAATTAATACCTGTAGGTGTTCTCCCATCCATTAAAGGTTGAGAAACGTTGGATTAGACAGAAGAGAGGGAATCTTGCCAGGTTGGGGTGCAGTTCTCCGGGGTGCAGCTGGCAGAAGATGCTTGTCACAGGCCCCCTGTTAAACACAGAGCTGTTTTGCTCTTCAACCCATGTAATGCAAATGGATCAAACCTTGTGCCCAGACCCAGGGGCATGCTGGAAATGGATTATTTTTGCTGTGCCTTGTACTAAACTGGTCTCCTCCCTAGTTCCCAAGCTAAAGGCTCTGATGAGCACGGGGAGGCTTACAAAATGCCCTTGCAGAGCCAGAGGGTAGGCAGACGAGGAGCACTCAGTGCTAAAATGCCTGCTTCACAGAATAGCTAGAGCAGGCTGCTTTGTGGAGTCACCTCTGTGAGGTGTGGGCTCCAGGCATGCTTTGCTGTTAGCTTGTTACCATGAGGCTCTGATGCCAAGGACTCCTGCAGCTCGTCTGACCCTGTGCAGCTGGAATCTGCATGGAGTGGAGAAAGATGGATCCTTTAGTTTGTTGGGCTTGGAGATGGAGGAGATGTGACTCTTGCTTGCACCACAGTTCCCATTGATCCTGGGAATATCCTAGCAACACTGAAGGGCAAAAGGTTTGGGAAGAAAGATGGACCTTCTTGTGCTTCGGGGCTTAAGCTAACTTCTAACTATTGGGAACTTTTCCAGGGTCAGATCTTACCCTAATGCCTACTGCTAGCTTCTTGAAATTGCCAGCCTGGAGTCTGATCTTAGCTGACATCTTCTTGTCTCCATTTCCCTGTGGTGCAGGAGAGCCTGAGTGTCTTAAGCCTCACAAGCTTTGGGGGAAACTGTCTGTATCTGTGTTCATAGACAGGAGTTAGAACATATCTTAAAAAGCCAGGCATGCTCAATTTAGCCAAGATGGGCTGGGCTACCTGCAGGTGCTGGCTGAAAATCTCTGTCCTGAGCTACACAGGAGGTCACACTCAATGATCACAGAGGTACATGCTGGCCTGAAAGAATCTGTAGGAGAGGTGAAAGTCTCTTTGTTGGTTTTTCAGATGGTCAGGCAGTCTTTTCCCTCACGCTTGGCATAACCCTGTTGTATTAGGCTCTGTACAAAATTGCCAGGACAGTCCATGTCCCAAAGGGCATGTGGCCTTAAGACAAGCCAAAAATTTGAGGCAAAGGGGTACAAAATGCGAGCAAAGTGATCCAGTATATCAAATGGGCGCTGTGTGTGTGTGTGCTGAGGCATGAAGGGAGCTAAGAAGACCAGTGAAGAATGACTGACTAGCAGGGAAGAACCTGGGAGGTGGTAGGGATGCTTTCATTGTATTTTAAATTCTGGACACTCTGTTGTTTATCCAGTCGCTTTAACTCTTTCCTGTTTGTACTGGTTCCAAGCTGTGCTGTATGGCAGATTTGTAATGGGGGAGAGGAACACTGTCCTCAACAACCACAGAGGAGTTTGGAAGGCAGAGCTTGTTTGAGGCTGGGTCAACACTTCATCCTCTTAGAAAACAGACTCAGTGGGCTGCCTATCCCATGCCTCTTTGGAAAGACAGCGTCTCAGGCAGTGCTTTGTCCCCACAGGCTGTACCGAGGTACAGTGCTGACTCCCCCTTTCCATGCTCAGCAAAGTTATCCACACCTCCCTGCATTCTTCCATCCAAGTCCTGGCCTGGCCCGGCCCGGCCCAGCTGAGCTAGAGAGCTGCGCACCCTGTGCAGGTTTTGGGCTTTATGCACATGCCAAGCAAAAGCACATCCACACCTGGCACATAGGGGTTAAAGTTCTCTCTGGCTTTCTTTCTGCTTGGCATTCCCTCTCCCTCCTTCTCTGTCAGGGCATGAATTATGGATGAGCAATGCAGCAGCTTCTTGGTGCCGTTAGCATAGTGGCTCACCTGCCAAGGTGGAGCATGGAGAGCTGCGGCCCACAACGTCCTTGAAGAGCCAGACTCAGCAGTGCAGGAACCCAGAGGGAAGGGTGTGTGTGCTATCTCTGAACAAACTTTCTTTGCCTACATTTTCAGCCTGTGGAGTCAGTGTTGCTGGGTCAAATGGGGGCACAGAGCAGTGCTTGGCTTCCAGATATCATGGGGGCAAGGGGCCCCTCATTGAATGTCACATGGACCACTGCATTTCTGCTCTCTCTAAGAACTTGGGAGTGCAAGATTGCCAGCAAGCAGCATTGTGTGTGATCGAAGAGATGTTTAGCAGGCTTGTATCCTGGTCTGATCCAGCTGCCCTAAGCTTGGTGTTGCTGGCTGCTGATTTATTTTGGGTGTGGTGGCTAAGGAGAACATCCCCAGCAGATGCAGAGCTGAGTGAAAACCAACTGCTTTCTGGGCACCTTTTGCAGGAGTCCTAATGGGGAGATAGTTTTTAAGTTCAGAAGCTACTCAGTATCTAAAGCAAACTCCGTTTCAGTTGGCTCTTCTGGATTTGAGAAGAATCTCACTCTTTTCCTCTCCCATCTGAGATAGGAAGAGGAGATGAGGGCTCAGGACAGATGGGTTCCATTCTGGGTTCACCCACAGACGCCTTGTATTTCTTTGCATTACCATATCACCAGCAAGACCTGTTGCAGACCTGGACCCCATTGTGCTGTGTGCTGTACAAACTCACAACAAGAAGATGGTCCCTGCACCAAAGACCAAAGCTGCCTTGTGCCTTAGTTTTCCTCACAGGTAAAATGGGGCTAACTCTTCCCTATCTGATCAGAGGACTGAGTCTGAATGATGGTGAGGCACTCACATGCTATGGAGATTCAGGCCTGATAAGCACATGTGGAATGATGAAATTAAAGTAATTGCCCCTTCTTAGTTTGGAAGCTCTTTGGGACACGGACTGTCTTTATCCTGTGTTTTGCATAGCACCTCACACAGTGGGTGCCTGGTCCATGACTATAGCCTCCAAAGTATGCCTATACTACCAGTAACAGTTGAGACAGTACAGCGAGGTTATTGCTGCAATGTATGCCACCCTTCAGTTTGCAGCTCTGTGGGTGAATCCTCAAGCTCTTAGTTAGTGCTGAGGGCTTCAGCTTTTATTAACAAACCCTTTGGCCTTTCCATGTTGAGAACTTGGAAGAAACAAGCTGTGTTCTTTCCCTATGGCAGGTTCTATTTCCTGCCATTGGAGTGTCAGGGGCAGCCTCTGTTTGCATCTACAGTGGCAGAAAGTTGGAGGGAACTCTGTGGCTTATAGGCCTTCCTATCTGCCTGTTTGTAAACCTCCGCCTAGTAATTAAACAGCAGCTGCCACAGCTGCTTCCTGGGTCAGATGAGTCCTGTGTCTCTTGCAACAGCCTGATTGTGGGGCTGGTGGGGGATTGCCGCTAGCATTACTACTTGTTTGCTATCTCCTCCCTAGGGTTTGGGAGCTGAGCTATTCCAGCAGGAGGAATCCCCTTAGCCCTGTTTGGTTGAGGGAGTTCTGGAGAGTTCACACTGGGCTCATGGCGAGTGATCTTACCGGCAGTACAATGAAACAGCATATCGTGACAGCGTCAGCCAGGGCTTATTGCCCACATACACCTCCCTACCCTTCCCTGCCAAGCTTCTCTGTGCTGCTCCATGCAAAGGCTTCTCTGGTCATTGCCCTTTTTACACAAACACCAGTCTGACAATTCAGACTCTGCTGTGGCTTCTTCCCAGGATCCCATTAGAGGCTCCAGTTCCTTGATGTCTGTAGGTCCTACTGAAATAAAAATAGCACCTTTGCTTGTCCCAACTAGGATGCAAGATCAAGCCAGATCTGGGGAACATGAAGTTGCCAGCAGGTTCCTGTAAGACAGGAGCTCATAGCAACGTGTGTGTGTCTGTTGATGGCACTTGCCTGGACTGCATCACCAGAGTATCTAAGCACCTCCTAACGCCTTTAGTGGGCATGTCGGCAGTCACCCCATTTTAGAGCTGGGGAATTGGCCACAGAGCCTAGAGGTGACATTTTCAGAAGCACTTAATTCCCATTTAAAGAATGGTCTCAATCACATGGACTCCTAAATCTCATTGACTTCCATTGTGATTACAGCTGTCTTCATCCTGCCCTGCTGCGTGAGCTCTGGGAGCGTGAATTATAGAGTGCACCAGAGTGTTGTGCACTAACTGCCCTATGTGGACACTGCCAGCAGGAACTAAAAGGTGCCTAGTTCAGATTAAAGTTGTTCTGTTTGGAAAAAGGCAACATTGACATGAACAGGTTACCATTGAGTATGGGCCCTTTCCACAGAGGGCAGTTAGCATACAACACTGGTGTGCTCTGCAGTTCACACCCCATAGCTTGTGCTGTAGTGTAGGCACAGCCTTAGGCTCTTAATTGTCCTAGTCACTTTTGAATATGGAACTTAGGTGCTTTTGAATCTTTTTACTCAAAGGCCTTGTCTATAGTGGTTGAACTGCTCTGCTCTGCCCTGCTAGTGGAGGTGGTGGATTCACAGGGCCTTGGAGGGTAAGGCAGATTTGAAGATCAATGTTGTGATTCCTTTTGTGACTCTTCAGCATTATGGGAGGCAGGATAGCCCCAGGATTAGGATCCTGGCAGAGGACTTGAGACCTGGGTTCAGTTTCCTGCTCTCCCACACGTTTCCTGTGTGATCTGGGGTGGGTCAATGCATCTCTCTGTGCTCAAGTTCCCCGTCTAAACAGCAGAGATAACAGCACCACTCTGCCTCACAGACAGGTTGGGAGGGACATACAGGTGATCATGAGGTGCCCAGATACTGTAGTGATGGGGGCCATAGAAATACATTACGTAGTGGGAGACAGAGCACTATAAAGGCATTTTATACCGGTGCGGCTGTCTCTGTATGGGAAGAGAAATAGGCTGTTCTGGTATAAGGCGCTTTTATTCCAGTATAACTGCATCCACCCCAAGTCCTGGACTGGTATAGTTGTGTTGATACAAAACTCACTCACAGCCCCAACTCGCAGTGTGTATCAGCACAAACCCTGCATGGGAAATAGGCCTTTGACTCAACACTTAGGGCCAATCTGGAAAATGGGGCTCCAGGTGCTTCTGAAATCTTCATACTAAATGTCACTCGGGAGCTAAAACTGGCTCTTCTGAGGCTGGGATACAATAGGGGCTGCTGCTGGGAGTGAAGAGGTGCAGTCTCCTAGTGCACACTGAGTTGTACTGGCAAACAAGGCTTAAACAGCTCCATTGTTTCATTTTGGGGAGCAGAGGAACTAGAATAGGCTTGATGATAAAAGTGCAACCCTGCTGGTATGAACTGTGTCCACATGAGAAGCACTTTGAGGCTGGGCCTGGGGCTCAGGCTAGAGAAGTGGTTTTCAAACTTAGGGTTGAGATCCAGTACTGGATCGCAGGCATTCAGGTATTGAGTCACGGCACCCTCTGCTGCCACTGCCAGAAGACTGGAAGGCATTGCTTAAAGATGTAATTGTTGGGTTGTGGGCACAAATGACTATTTTTCAACTGGGTCCTGAGGAACAAAGTTTGAAAACCACTGAGCTAAAAGAGCTCAGCACTGGGACATGCGTGGGTAGGGTCTTCCTCTACTGAACTGACCATTCAGAGTCCTGGTGACCTTCCCATTTGTGGCATTACTTCCAGCTTTCTCAAAATGTAGCTTGAAACTCTTGCACCACAGGCAAGGAATCCTGAATCAGAATGGCCCTGCTTAACTTTGCTTGTAACTGGCACTTCAGCAATGACTAAAAAGATGGATTAGAACTGGAAGAGGTACAGAGAAGGGCAGCAAAAGTGATTAGGGGGATGGAACCACTTTGATTTGAGGAGAGATTAAGAACATGGGGGCTGTTTGGAAAATGGATGACTAAGGCGGAGTATGATAAAGGTCTGTTGTTGGAGTGGTGCCGAATTACTGTATAGTCTTGTCATTGACGAGTTTGGTTAAGTCTGAATTTGCTAGAGCATTCTGGGAACAGAATAAATAGCTATGCATTGAAGAAACTGAATGAGTTTTCACTGAAGCTAGTACAGTATGTTTTGCCAAGCTGTGGGTTTATCAGAGGTCTGGCTCATCATCTATAAAATCGTGACTGGTGTGAAGAAAGTGAATAAGGCAGTGTTATTTACCCCTTCCCATAATGCAAGAACCAGGGGTCGCCCAATGAAATTAATAGGCAGCAAAATAAAAACAAAGATAAAGAAATACTTCTCATTGCCACGGGATGTTGTGGAGCCCAACAATGTGCCAAGGTTCAAAAAGAAACAGAGAGATTCATGGAGATTAAGTGCATCAGCCTCTATTATCCGAGATGGTCAGGGATGCAGCCCCATGCTCTAAGTTCCAAAGGGGTAGCCAGCTGTGTTAGTCTAGTTCAGCAACACAAGCAAGGAGTCCTGTGGCACTTAAAGACTAACAAATGTATTTATTGCATGAGCTTTTGTGGGAGAAAATCCCACAAAAGCTCATGAGATAAATAAATTCGTTAGTCTTTAAGTGCCACAAAACCCCATGCTCTGTGTCCTGAGATTCAAACTGCCAGAGACTGATCTGTCCTCTGTTGTCCACTGCCGGTTAATGATTACCCTGTTCTGTTCATTCCCTATGAAGCATCTTATATTGGACACTGTCGTGAGGCAGGACACTAGGCATAGGTGGGCCTGTTGCTCTAATCCAGCATGGCCATTTTATGTTAGGTTCATCACAGTAAAAGGGAGTCCCTGCTCTAAAGAGCTTGCTGTCAAAATAGATAAAGGATGGGATCTGAGGAGCAGAAGGTTTGAGATGTGTAGAGCAGGTAAAGGTTTGAGATGTGTAGAGCAGGTAACTGGTGAAAGCAAGAAATAGAAAACCTAGTGTTCTCAGTTTCCTCCCGAGTGTTTGCAACCCAGTCCTGTATCTGACTTTGTCTGAGCACATTGGGGCGGGGGGAAGCAGGCAGGCAGGCAGTGCCTATGCACAATCCTCAAATAGCCTGGTTTCTGTGAAGGGGGAGCGAATCCAGTACCATGTGGCCCTACAGTTCCAGTGTCACGGAAACCTTTGGTTGGGGGGGGGGGGGCTCACTGGAAGATATTTCATTCTGTAACCCCAGATCATGCTCATTGCTCTCAGAGGCGCTTGTCTGGCTGCCTGGCCTTGAGTAGCTTCCAGGCTGTGTTGGAGAGAACCTATGGAAGTGTCAGGCTTTGCTGCGCCCCTCCTCAGTTGCCTAGCAGGGATCCTATTGCACTGAGTGTGAAGAAAAAATGATCTCTTGAGGCAGCCCTGTAACTGATTTACTGAGATGGAGCGCAGCCGTGCCAGGCAGCACCTGCCTGACCTCCAAAGGGTTAAGTTAGCTTTCAGCAAAGGCGTGCCTTTAACTTTAGCTTTCTTGGCAGCTTCCTCTGATCTCTTCCTCCTTTGTACATTTGTACATAGGTTACATGTGTGCCTGGCTGGACACCCCCAGTAAGGGAACAGGTGTGGCTGTTGGCTTGGAGAGGAGGCTGGGAGCAGTGCCTGAACCTTTTCTCACAATCATCTCCTCAGCTCTGTTTCCTCTTCTGTTTCCCTGGAAACACATAGGGTGTGATTTAATGACTGCTGTGCTTGGGTTACGGAGGGTGAGAGTCAGAGCCTCAGATGAAAGCTGGGCCCTCCTGAGTAGGGTGGGGGGCTGGAAGTCAGGACTCCTGGGTTCCACTCCTAGCTCAGCCACTGACCTGCTAGGTGACTTGGGGCAAGTGACTTGACCCTTCTCTGCCTCAGCTCCCCTCTGGTAGGGTAGAGAGAATGTTTATTCTGACTCTGGTGGTGGTGTTGGAGCTGAAATTTCACTCATAGTGTTGATATTGCACAAATGTATCTGTGCCTCAGTATCCCCATCCTGCAAAATGACAATACCGTTGGGGCTTGGTGGAGGTAGAGGACCATTTGTCTAGAAGAGTAGTGGCAGAATCCATCCCTTGGTATCTCTAGCTCTGTCTGTGGTGAGTCTTCCATGTGCTGGTTTAAGATGTCCCTTCCTCTGGGTTCAGAGCTGAAGGTAGTTCATAGCAGGGGGGATTTGAGTTCCTTTCCTGGATGGAGCATTACCCAGAAATCCCCACTCAGCATTGCACATTACTGGTATGGGGCTGGTGCCACAGTTCCCAATGGACAGTTTGTGGCAGGTCAGAGCTCTTAAACCTGGAAGGACCCATTATCTGAACCGGTCTGATCTCCTGTTACAGACCAGAGAATCCCATCCCACTTTGCATGGTGCTGAGATCTCCTCAAACAGCAAAGCTTTGTCAGTGGGGGGAACTCTTGTGCTTCCCTGATAAGAGGGTAGAGGGCTGCACTGGTCAAGGATTGGGGGTTTTACAGGGTTGTTTTAAGTGGCCAAGGAGATAGCCCCATCTCGTTTATGTCCCATGACTGCAGAGAACTCTGCTCATTCCATCTAGTTCCTGTTCCTCTGTAGAGCAGCATGAAATGCTTTTCAGCAAGGGGCCAAAGGGACAGCTGTGGGACTGGTGCATGCACCATCCCCAACCAGATGGCTCAGTGGGCTCTAATAGCAATTAAAACTATTGATCCCTTTCCTCTCCAGCAAGAGTGGACTGGACTGATGTTCCAGGTCTGTTGGGGCTATTCCCAGCCAAGTGGATTGACTGATGCATTTGCTGTGGGCAAGGGGTTAGTAGAATGTAATTCTTCGTGATCCCTGGTAGTCTTGCACTTGTGTCTGACGCTTACCCTCTCCTGTGCCAATCCCATAGCACATCTGGGTTTAAAAGGGCCAGAATGAATTTGAGGCTGCTTCCTAGTTAACCCATGCTGAGGCAAGACCCTTCCCATCTCAGACTACGGGGCATCATCTGGCTTCCAGTACAGATTAGGAAGGAATTCCTCTTCTCAGTGAAGCATGGCAGAGAACCTGGCATGTGTTTTGTGTTGAGGTGAGGCCTCAGGAATTGGGGTTTAGACCCAATAATGCAGGCTGTGGCAGCTAATCCTCACCCCTGCAGTGAAGAAGAGGCTTGGGCGATGCCTGTTGGAATTTAGGCGGGTCTCACAAAGGTGCAGCCCATTTTCTGAGCACTGAGTGCTCTATCCCACTGGTCTATGTGAGAGGCTGGGTACCAGAGAGGGGCCTGCAGAACACGCTGTGATGGGGACACAGGGCCTCAGTTCTGTGCTAGGACTACTTACAAGGGGCTGATGGTGGGGAGGGCATGACCTTCTGGTGGCTTCCCCAAACCCAAGCTCTGTGTGTGTGTTTTCTCTGCAGCCGGCGCTGGGCCACACGGAGTCCAAGGCCAGCAGCAAATCCAACATGCTGCGGGGCCGCAACTCGGCCACCTCTGCTGATGAACAGCCGCACATTGGGAACTACCGCTTGCTCAAGACCATTGGCAAGGGCAACTTCGCCAAGGTCAAGCTGGCACGCCATGTCCTGACAGGGAAGGAGGTGAGGTCAATTATGCTGGGAGGAGGGGAAGCAATACTTAAACAGGGAGGGTGCAAGCCCTCAGGCTGGCATGTGGGGTAGAGGCCAGACTGATGTTCCTAAGTCATGGCAATGTTGCTGCGGGATGTGTCTGCATGGGGAGGGTGATGTGCAATGTGTCCACCTGACAGTCTGTCTAAGACTTGCTCCTCTCTGCTGACTGTTTTGTTATGACCCTAAAGCCTCATGGTTAGAGGCAAGAGGTAGGAGTCTCAGGATCCAGCCTTGCTGCTGTGTGCCCTGGGTAAGTCCCTTCAGTCTGCTTCCACTTCCTTCTTTGTGAAAGCCTCTGTGGCCTTTCTCCAGCTTTGATGTGCTGCCAGGTAGAGTCTGTGCTACATCCAGGAAGGGGAGGAGGCACCCCTTTTACAAATGGGGAAGCTGAAGCCTGAGGGGGGAGGCAGACCCTAGGTCTTCTGAGTCTCTGGTATGTCCTGCACTCAGGGCTGGCCCAAGGTGTTTTGCACCCTAGGCGACTATGATTTTGGGCCACACAGGCCAGCTGGTGGGCCCTCTCTCCCACTCCTACGAGCCCCCGCCCACAAACCTGGCTGAGAGACACATGCCTGCCCTTCCTCCAACTCCTCCTAGATCCCCACCCCAAGCCTGGCCAAGGGGTGTGAGCCGTGTGGCAGACCAAGCCAGGACAACTGATGGCTGTGCAGGGCAGGTAGTGGGCCAGGCTGTGCGGGGCCAGAATGAGTAGTGAGCCAGCCAGCCCAGGGGCCAGTGCCCATCCTCCCTCCCGCTTCTCCGAGGCATTCCCCCCCGGTGCCTTGCCAAGGGGTGCAGGCCATGCTGCAGGCCGGGTGGTCAGCTGGGCCGGGACGAGCAGTGGGCTGGCCAAGGAGGGCAGGCTGCCAGGCTGAGCGGCGGGCCAGCCAATCATGGGCTGTCCGAGAGGCATAAGTGTCATGGCAGGCTGGGCTGGAATGAGCAGTGGGTTGGCCAAGCAGCAGGCTGGCTGAGGAGCCTGTGTGCACCTTCACTCACACTCCTCCTAGGAACCCCCTGCTCCCCAAGCCTATCTCTGTGATCCCTTCCTCTCCCGCCCCACACTTACCTTTGCTGGAGGAGGGAGCAGAGGATTACCTACCTTGCTCTGCCCTGGGCTAGGTGTCTTTGCACAGCAGGGTGGGAAATTTAAAAAACAACAAGCAGTTGTGTGGCACTTTAAGACTAACAGATTTATTTTTTGCATGAGCTTTCGTGGGAGAAGATCCCACTTCCTCAGATGCCACACAACTGCTTGTTGTTTTTTTACTGGACTAGACTAACACGGCTATCCCTTTGGAAACTGGGAAATTTAACTCACTGGCCCCAGGCACCCCCTAATGTCTGCAGCCCGAGGTGAGTGCTTAGATCACCTCTATGGTGGGACCAGCCCTGCCTATGCTGCAGTTAAAACCCTGCAGCTGACCTCACCAGCTGACTCAGGCTCTCAGGGTTCAGGCCACAGGACTGTTTAATTGCGGTGTAGCCATTCAGACTCAGGCTGGAGCCTGGGCTCTAGGGCCCTGCAAGGTCAGAGCCCAGCCATCTACACCAGTGGTTTTCAAACCACTGGTCAGGACTCAGTGGGTTGCAGACCCTCAGGTACTAGGTCGCAGTGCCCGCTGATGCCACTGCCAAAAGGCTCAAATGTGTTGCTCAAAGATGTAGGTGTTGGGTCGCAAGTGTAAATAATCTTTTACATCTGGGTCCCAAGAAAAAGGTTTGAAAACGGGTGGTCTACACTGCAGTGAAACAGCTTGTTAGCCCTAGCTTCTAGCAGCTGGCACCAGCCAGCCTTGGGTGGTTAGCCTCTCAACCTTGCACTTGAGCCGCCAGGCTGTGCTCCTTGATGCTTGGAGCATTTTGCAAGCCTTCAAGGCCACCAACATTGGCCAAAGGTGCCAAGTGCCATTCGTTGCCAGGCACCCAGCCCAGCTCTTTCCCTCTCTCTCTGTCCCCCCAGCAGATGGCAACAGATGCACCCCAGCATGTAGCTCATTTCTGTTGCAGAGCCTGAATGCTAGCTAGGGATCCAGGTTTATCCCACTGCCCCCAGCCTGATTGCTTTTATCATAAAGCCTTCTGGGAACATGCTAGAATCCTGCTCTGCTCCAAAGGGCTGTAGGTGGGCAAGGAACCCAGCCTTGTGTCTGCCTGGCTTTCTCTCCATGAAAGACCCTGTAAGGCTGCCTGGGTAGTCACTAAGCCCTCAAGGAGCAAAGGGAGCTCAAGAGGCAGCTCAGCCTCAGGAATGACTGTGGAGGGAACAAATGGGGCCAAACTACCAGTCTCCCCTTGGCACCCTGAGCAGCTTTGCCTGGGAGCCAGCGCAGGTGCCGTTGTTTCCTCTTTGGGGAGGGATGTGTTGAGGGTTGAGGAGGCTGCATGCTTTCCATAGCAACAGAGCAGGTCCTGAGCTGCTGGCGTCGTGGTCCTGGGACTGGACGGGGCATGAGCCGCCACGTTTTTCCCAACATAGGGAGCAAACAGAACTCAGCAACTCATGGTGGCAGCTCTGCTTGGCTCCCCTTCCTCAGGACAAGAAGAGAGGACAGCCAGTCAGACATGGGGGAATATCCCTTTTCAGCTCCCAGGAGGGTGGGAAACACCAGAGTGGTGGTGGATCAGCCATACAGGTCTGGATTTGTCAATTTCCAAAGGGATAGCCGTGTTAGTCTAGCCCAGTAAAAAACCAAGGAGTCGTGTGGCACTTTAAGACTAACAGATTTATTTTTCGCATGAGCTTTCGTGGGAGAAAATCGCAGTTTGTCAGATGCTTCGAAGATGGGTGAACTTACAGAATGGAATGAAAGCACCTGTTAGTCTTAAATCTGTTAGTCTTAAAGTGCCACAGGACTCCTTAGTTTTTTGCAGGTCTGGATTCGGCCTCCCATAGGCTTGGAGGTGGCAGGAAGGGCTGGGGCGGGGCGTCGGTTGACTGTCTTTTCCCCACCCCCAGCTCTGTAGGCTGTAAATAAGCCTTGGGGGCCATGTGGAAATACCGGTTTGTTCACATGGTATCCCTGTTGTTTGCACAGGCTGAAGAAGCTGGTTATCTCCAGCCTGAAGCCAGCGCCCCTTTTCCAACTGCTCTTTTAGCCTAGTCACTCCTGAAAGGCCTTGGCTGCACTTCGCAGGCAGCTGTGTTTGCAGCCTCCCCCCCCCCAAGCCCTGCCTATGTTCCAGCTTGGAGCGCTGCATTTGATTAGCTCCACTGACACCCACCTGCCCACTGCACAGGGATTCTGCTCTGGGCAGTCGAGTGGAGGCAGTAAGGGGCTACCATGGAAGATGGGGGGAGTAATAGTTCCTGGAGGGGGGTGCTGCAAGAAAATGGTTTCTTTCCAATCCTGATTGATGGTTTGAAGAGGGGAAGCCAAGAAGGCAACTTCCCTGGAGTAAAGCAGGTGTCTCAAACTCAGATCACCTTGAGGACTGCATGATGACTGGTACAGGGCCACATGACAACTAGTATGTTAGCCCGAGTGCTGCACTGCTAAAACCTCTTCATACCAATATTTGCAATGTTGTTGTAACAATAATGTTCATTGCAGGCCACAGAAAATAGCATGGGGCTGTGTTTGAGACCCCTGCTGTAAAGCATGGGCATCCTCCCTCAGGCTTGCTCCAGCCCTCTCCAGACAGGTGGGGATGGGATCGGTGCTGGCATCCCCTTTGTGAGGGGGTCAGTGCAGAGTCATTCCTAATGGCCTGTCTAAGTGTTCTGACCCTGACCCATGGGTAGGATTACCGGATGTCAGGCAAAAGGAAGACACATCCTCCTTTTTGCCTTCACGCCCTCTGTCTGGCAGGCATTTTAAAATATGAGTTTGTCTGGCTTTTTACTTATGGGATTAAAGTATGCTAGAATGCCACAGAATACCTTCTTTTTAGGGGAAAGTGTTTTAGGGCCCCCTAAAACCAGAAGAATATTACATTAATACTACATTTTCTCCATGTGTCCTCCAAATGTCCTCCTTTTTGTACTTCCCTGTCCTCTTTTCCAGGTTTTGGTATCTGGTAGCCCTACCATGGGGCTTCCCAACCTTCCCTGGGAGGCACTTCTGCAGCCCAGTAAATAAGGAGTCCTGTGGAACTTAGACTAACAAATTTATTTATTGCGTGAGCTTAAGCATCTGATGAAGTAGGATTTTCTCCCATGAAAACTAATGTGATAAATTTGTTAGTCTTTTAAGTGCCACAGGACTCCTTATTTGGTTTACTGAACTAGACTAACATGGCTGCCCCTTTGGAATTCCACACCCCAGCAGATCTGGCTCCCAACAGGCCTTTGCCTCCTTGTTGGCCCATTTTATCCCTGTCATGTCTAGCCATCTTGTCTCCTCTCCGGTTGCTGTAATGCCCTCCAGCACCCGTGGTCAAATAAATGCTGCCACTGTCAAGCCCTAGTTTAGCCTGCTGGCTGCCCACCTAACTCTGTCAATGTCTCTGAACTCTAGCCTCCGGAAGAGTTTAAGGGGCCTGGTAGGGCTGCAGGCTCTGACTGCTGAGCCAGCAAGACTTTTATAGCTGCTATTAGGCTTTGCTGTTGTGTAGACCTCTTGTTTTGAGGCAGGTGGGGAGGGGAGGCAGAAGCTATTCCTCCCAGATGTGCATACAGTGGAAGGTGTAGGATCCAAGAGAGGATCAAGTGATGGGGCAGGCTTGCTGACCTCCCATTGCTGAATGAGCAGCTGTAGGGAAAGGGGGATGGACTTTATCCAGGGTGTCCTGGCGGTCTGTTCCTTCCTTCCCTGGATTGTAGTTTGATAGGGCTCGGGAAGCTCTAGCTCCACTTTGGCAGACCTGTATTTTTCTGACATTGCAGCCCCATGACAAGCCGGTAGCTAGTGACTTGTGCAAGCTGGGTTGCAGGTGTTGGTTTGTTTGCTGTAAAGGCTGTTTAGGCCATGGCCCCTTGTGCCTGTGAGGAAGGGTTTGAGCCACACCTGTCCTCACCTAAGTCCTGATGGACCCTAGGTTAGCGTCATTACCAAGGTGAGACCCATTAAGTGAAGCTCTTCCATGTGTCTCGCCTTTCCTGCTGTCGCAAGGATGTGGGGGTTCTGCCTCAGTGCTTATGTATGCAGCAGGTTGCCTTAGCCTAGCTTCAGCCACTTCGAAACATGCCTGAGGATTCGAGCAGAGGATGAGTGCAAGTTGGGGTGTGTGTATATACACAAAGGCTTGGCATGAGTGACAGGTGTATTAGTATGGGGCTGGCATGAATGAGGCCAAGCTTGGGTACCTCAGGGAAGGTGCAGATGCTTTCCTGAGAGCAGGTAGGGAGCAGACACCCATCTTTCCCTACTGAGTCCTATCCCCCTATTGCAGGTTATTGGGCCAAGCTACTTAATCCCAGCAGAGCCCACTGGTCTCTTTAGGGCACTGCTGAATGCTGCTCTTTGTATCTGCTGCTGTGCTAACTTTTGTCACCTCTCTTGAGATTAGCCAACAGGTCTGAGCTCTCCAGCTGGCCCTCTCCAAGGATCCTAGTTGAACACACTTGCTGCCAGTTCCATGCCTTACTCCAGCAACCTGCCACATGTTTCAGTGCGAGAGAAGAAGTTACTGCTTCCATCTCAGCTCACAGCCAATTGTTCTAAGTCCTCAAGCCAGGATGGAGAGTGGCCTCCAAAGTCTTTCTGACACACACTGCCCTAAGATCAGAGTTTTCCCAAGGCTGTAAATTGCCTACTGGCCTCCTGCCATCCCTGTGCTGGGTCCACTGGAGCACTCAGCAGAGCAGAGACAGTTAACTAGAGCAGCAGAGGCAGCAGCAAACAGTCAGCCGGAGGGTTGTCAGGGCCTCCATTCTTGTTTGCATCTGCCTGGGACTCTCCAGTATGTGCTACTCCACCTTGTCCAACACTATGGGAGAGATAACTCAGCTCCTCTCTCTCCACAACCAGGTGGCTGTGAAGATTATTGACAAGACGCAGCTCAACTCCTCCAGCCTGCAGAAGGTAAGGGCCCTGCCTTTGGATGTTCAGACTGTGGGCGTAACATCTCAACAGCAAGAGGTGCTCTAAATACTGCCTCCCACCTAGCACCTCTGTCACTGTCATGGTGATGCTCTGAAGAGCAGAGTAAAATATCTACCCAGCTGCTCAGGATGTGTTCTGAGCCCTGCAGTTTCCAAGCACCTACCTGTATGGGGGACTGGGACTAGGTGGGCCTGTGCTATACCATAGAATGGAGCAGCAGCAGGTCCCTGCGAGTGCAAAGTCAAGTGCTAAGGGTTTGGTTTGGTGACATCACTGGCAAAAGTGTGTTGTGCTCCTGTGCTAGCTGTTGGACATGGAGGCAGGGATCCTGGGTTGTATCCCCAGCTCTGGGAGGGGAGTGAGGTCTAGTGGGTCAGAGTGGAGTGGCTGGGAGCCAGGACTCCTTGGTTCTTCTCTCTGCTTTGCCTGCGTCTGCCTCAGTGGAATGGAGAGACTCCATGTTGGCTACCGTTGTGCAGTGCTGGGGTCACATCCCTCAGTGCAGTGAAAGCAATGGGAATGGCTGAGTGATGCCACGCAGCTGTGCACAAGGGATCAGTGCTAACCAACGGGATGCCCAATGCTCCATCCTGCGGAGAGCTGGAGGTCAGTCAGTCATGCTGTGGGGCAAAGCAGTCATGGAGCCATTAATCAGCTCCCCTGGGGGGGACGAATGCCCAAGAGCACAGAAAGCCCCATCCTCAGAGCTGGTCCTGCATCTCTTGTTCCACTACCATCAGAGGAATATAGCTTTTCCAGTGGGAAACTGACAGGGCACAGTGAGTGGGGCAGGGCAGGGAGCCCTTGCCAGCTGATTGCTTCAGCCATGCTGTGGGGTGTGACTGCTCTTGTCTGCTCTGTAGATAAGGAGTCAGACTCCAAATGGCTGAGGCTGTCACTAATCCACCATCTGCATAAGGTCACCAGAAGGCCATGTGGGAGGTGACTGTGTGCCCAGACTGGTCCACGTCTTGTTTGATTCCCAGCATGACACCAGCAGCCCTGCATGGTTTGGCAGCCTCTGATGCAGCCTTATCAACAGAGCCTGAGCAAAGCAGCAGAGTTGGCAACTGCTGCAGCTTGCAGGGCTCGTGAGCACCCAGGGAGGGACTGGTGCAGGGCCTAGACCATGAGGCCTCTTGTATCCTCCCCACCCCATGTATCCCTTTCTCCATTTCCCTATACCTCCTCATATTGTTATACCCTCCTCCATCCTGCCCTGGGCTGCGTCCTGCTGGAGTGGAGGATGCAGAGCTACTCACTGCCAGAGAAATGCCAGTCCTGGGCACAGCACCCCCCCCCCCCCGGCATAAAGAGTGGGAGCTAGGAAACATGCTCAGGCTTTGGCCCATCTGATCTGTGGGCTGCCTCATAATGCACCTGACCACCTGTAGAGGAGTAAGACCCTGCCAGCTACTGCGCCTATAGATGCTGATCCCAGTATTCTCCAGCTCAGGGCATAAGCACATGGCACCTTCCCCTAGGAAGCCAGAGCAACTGCAGAGGAATCCCTCCTCCCCATTTTAAAGCCAGTCATAGCAACCAGAGCATCCCCAGCAACCAGCACAGAGCTGCATCCGCCTACAGAGTCAGCTGCTCTGGGTTCTGCTTCAGGCATATCCTGGGCGGGAGTGTTGGGGGGGTGAGGGTGCTAGCTCAGCCCTAAGCCTTCAGGGTGGGTACAAGGGTGGTGTTTACCACTTCCTGCCCAGTGAGCTTCCAGGGCATAAAGCAGTTTGGTGGCTGGGCTGTCATGGGCAGGGCTGAAACTGGAGGTGAGTGATGCTGGAGCTCTTTCCTGAGGGTTGCTCATCAGCCCAGCCAGTCACTGCCTTACCTTTTATTGGGGCATCCCATAGGGGCCTCAGTTGTTGATCAGAGCCCTTCTGCAAAGCATCAGACACATGACAGAGATGGTCCCTGCCCTAGAGAGGTTGCAGTCTAAGCATAAGTCCTCATGGCTGAACCGGGGAACAGCTGTGTATTCAGCAGTAGTTTATGGGACATGCCAAAGGCACAGGGGAGTTTTCCTGTGAGAGGGGCACTGTGGCAGAGTAACCCTTGGCTGCTGGCATGCACGTGTGTGCATGTAGGGGTTATGTAGGGCAACACACCCATGTGTATAGGGGTACATGGAGGTTTTTGGTGTCCCTTAGGACCAAGACTGCTTTTCATTGGAGCCATTGTGTGCTGAAGGCTTGCAGGCCAGCTCAGGGAGGATCCCCCACCACTGACAGCCCTGGAGATATTTGCATCACTGCATCCCCGTAGAGTCTTGGAGGCGCAGGCAGGGGCATCCCTGCAGCCATGAGTGGAGAGCAGGGCTGATCCCCTCTTTTTGGGGGTGGGGGCTGATTAGCAGGGCTGATCTCCTCTGAGCTGTTCGGCTGAAGCTTCTCCCAGTCCTTGGCTGTACTTTAGCCACAGATGGAGGTGGAAATGACAGGCTGTTGCTGGCGGAAAAGCCTTTTGCTGTAGAACATCAATAGAACCCTCCTCTTGAAGCAGGAAGCTGGGAATAATGCCTGAAAAGAAGCTTGCTGCTGTTGCAAATGTTAGGCCAATGAGTGATCAAAGTCTAGTTGAGCACTGGCTTGCTCCATGGCCCAGGCTAGTCAGGAGTGAGTGTGGTTTTCTGTGGTGCAGTGAGCAGCATGTTCTAGCTCATCTGTGTCCCATGCATGCCAGGAACTGGTGCAAATCAGGGTTAAAGTAAGCCAGAACGGTGTTCTGGGCCCCACTATTTTTAGGGGCCCAGCATTCCAGGGCCCCTAAAAATAGAAAATGGAACCGGAATGCTGAGTTCCAGGGCCCACGATTTAAAAATATCGGGCACTGGAATGCAATGCTCTGACTCTGTTTTCTGTTTTAGGGCCCACCAAACACTGAGCCCCTAAAAATAGCAGGCCTCAGAATGCCATTCCAGCATGTTCCAGCAGGGCAGGGAGCCAACTCGGGCTGGGAGATTTTAAATTCCCCACCCTGAGCCTGCTTTCACTGAGCATGCTCAGTGTCTCTCAGCATACTCAGGAAGAGCAGGCTCCGGGCTGGAGCCTCAGCCTGGGGCAGGGCAGTTCCCTACTGGCTGGAAGACTCTGTCTTCTAGCTAGGTAGTGGATGTGGCAGCCGGCTGTCATAGCAACCAGGTAAGAGGACTCTGGGGGCGGGGGGGTTGGAGACAGGTGAGCCAGCCTGGTGAGGATAGGGCATGGAGGAGGGAGTTGGCCAAGGACAAAGGGGGGAAGATAGTGGGGAATGGTGAGGGGTTGGGGGATTAGCAGTGACACAGGGTTCACCAGGGGGTTGGGGAAAGGCTTGGTGGACCAACAGTGAAACAGGGGCCGGGGACAGTAGCTGGGGTGGTGGGGCAGTAGTTGAGGTGGGGGGTAGGTGGGTGAGGGCAGGTGTTTGAGGGGCAGTAGTTGGGGTGGGGGACAGTTGTTTGGGGGCTCAAACCTGCAGGAAGGGGGTCTGGAAATTTAAGAGGGTTCCAGGGCCCACCAAAGTATACTTTTAACCCCTGGTGCAGATCTCTGGGAGCTGTGTGTTCTCAGCTCCTGGGTGATTCGGAAAGCTCTTGAGGATTCCTTGGGGTCAGGGGAGTGAGAGAGATGTCACTGCATCCTGGCCAGGCAGGCACCCACGTAGACAGCTACTGGGTTTCGTACCTGATCAAAGTTCTACCAGTATTGGGACTGTGTGGACCAGGTGAATCCAAGGGCACCTGTTGACAAGCCAGCGTTAGCCTGGCAGCCGGCATGACTGGCTCTGTGCAAGCAGCCATAGTGTCTGAACATCTGGCTACCGGTTTTCAGTTTGGCTCAGTCTCCAGATGTTCACTGGGGAAGTATTTATAGCTCTCTCCCATGTACGGTCATTAGGGAGCCCACAGACCATTTAACTGCTGTGGCTTTGGGATGTGGAAATGGATGGTGGGATGTGTTCACACTGCCAGCTGTGGGAGCGAGGATTCTTGTGTAAAATCATGCTGTCGTGTTCCCTCCAGTCCTCAAAGGGATGTGGAAAATGGGTGCTGGCCTGGTATGGGACTTCACTTTGCGCCCAGGCTTTGAGATTTCTGCAGACTGCAGCAGGGTCTGGGTAAATCTTGCCAGGTTTGTGCCAGAAAGCATGGTAACACTCAGCCTGGTGCTCCAAAACCACTGGTTCTTCCTTGGCAGGTGGATCTCCCCCACACACACTGATGGCAAAACTGAGGTACAGAGAGCCCTCCTGCTCTCACCACTAGCTTAATGCTTCCTTTCTAGAGCATGAAGCTGATCACGGGAGCCCTGCCCTGGGCCCTGCTTGCCAGTGTCAGAGGTGCCAGGGCAATGGCCTTCTAACTTGTATAGGACCAAGGCCTGTGTTCTGGTAGGCAGCTCCCCTGTTGGGAGAGTGTTTAGCTGGCAAGGGTGCCTGCTTTCTTATGGGCTTCAAGAGTGCCAGACCCACCCAGCAGAGTCACATGCAAAGTTAAGTGAGGGCCTGAGAATCCAGAGACTGAGTTCAATTTAGCCCAGCTCTCAGTTTTGCTGGAAAGGGAAATATCCCCACTTCCTTCTCCATGCACATGGAGGCTGAGAGAGCATGGGCATGGAAGAAGCCGAGTGGGCGTCCCTGCAAGCCAGGACATGAAGGGAAGGAGTGGAAGAGAACGCTCTGGGTTGTGTCTGTGGCTCGTTGCCTTGGTTACGAGGCAAGTGTTAGTCAGATTGCTTGGCATCGTTACCAAGACAGCTGGGAGAACAGTGCTGGGTCCACGTGTGGATGAGAGCTTAACCCCGGGCAGATGTGCAGCAGGGGAATCAGCCCCAGGCAGAGCTGACAGGGTGGAGGGAAGCTGTGTGCGCGTGTGTGGGAGGGGAGTCACTGCCCACTCCTGCTCTTCTCCCAGGCCGGGCACTTAGCCCAAGCTTAACCTACAGGCTGGCAGTGTCCAGAGCAAGCTGGCTCCTCCCCTTCCAAAGCCTAACATGTCCAGGCAAATCCCAGCACCCACAGTGCCTTGTAGCCTGGCCTCACTGGGGGCCAGTGCCATGCTCCCAGCAATTCCTCGATGGCCACATCCACTTGAATAAGGATACGAGCAGATAGCAAACCAGGATAATGCAGGGTAAGGAGGCAAGTCCAGCCACTTCCCATCAAGGGATATCTGCCTTGGGTTCCCAGCTACAGCTCCTCAAACTCCCCCAACCCTTGTCTTTTTGCTTTATTCCAGCTCTTCCGGGAAGTGCGAATAATGAAGGTTTTGAATCATCCCAACATAGGTGAGGCTCTGTGCACACAGCTTGTGTGCTGGGAGAGGGGTGACTGGGATGGCCCACCTCAGCAGGGAATGCAGGCTGGAGCACAGTGGACCCCAGAATTTTTACCCCACTTACTCCTGTCCATGCCCCACCATTGCCTCACTTCTAGTTGAAGGCCCTGGGGTTGTGGGGCTTCCTGTTCTCAGCCCTGGGGCTCCCCATTGGGATCTCCTGCATCCCCTGCAACGTTCCTCCATGCTCCCCACAACCTCACAGGGGATGTACCTCGCACTTTGAAGACCTCTGCTCTAGTGGGTTAGGGTGAAATCCCCCAGCCAGTTTCTACTATCATGGCTTCAGAGCCACCAAGCAGGATTTCATGCTGCTTGCTGTTATGGCTGTTCCGGGCTGGAGTTAGCAGTCACCTGCTGAGCTGCCAGTGCTGATCTGAGCATGACAACTAATGTCAGTGCTGAATGCCCAAGTGGCACAACTCGAGTTAATGTGAGTGGGTTGGTGCCCGAGCCAGGGTTGCTCCAGAGAGCCTCCTGCTGCTGCCAGCCTGCCGTAACCCCTTCCAGCCAGAATTGACAGGGCTCACAGACTGGAGCCACACAGCATACCCACTTCTCCTGCTTTGTGTTTTGCAGTTAAATTATTTGAAGTCATAGAGACGGAGAAGACACTGTACCTCGTCATGGAGTATGCCAGTGGGGGTAGGTGCCCGGGGGGATGGAGAGGCACCCACAGAGCACTTGCCTGCCATTGGCCAGAGCAAAAGCTTCTCAGGGGCTTAGGCCCACACCCTTCTTTGTGTAATGTCCCTGTCGCCCCCTGCAGGTGAGGTGTTTGACTACTTAGTAGCTCATGGAAGAATGAAGGAGAAAGAAGCCAGGGCAAAATTTCGACAGGTTAGTTCTGCTTCGAGGGCTAAGGGTCCCTGATGCCTGACGTAGGGGTGCTGGGCACTGTGCAGGCATTGGCACATGGGCCAGCAATCCAACAGCTGCAGGGGGAGCATTTGGTTTGGAGCCCAGTTTAACCTTGTGAAGTCCCAAGATCCTGCAGGAAATGTTGGTGACTCTGTTCTCAGTCTGCAGTGGTGCCAGAGTGCTCACATACCATGGGGGTGGGGACCTGGGGTGGGAGCAGAGCTCAGCTGTCCTTAAGAACTGTGCAGTGAGGGGGAGACGGGTGGATTGTGACCATGATCATATACCTTCCCCTGTGTGCACAGCTCTGTCTTGAAGTTTCCCTCTGCCCTACCCCATTTTGGTTTTTTCTGTTCCCTTCCAGATAGTGTCTGCTGTGCAGTACTGTCATCAGAAGTTCATTGTACATAGAGACTTGAAGGTAAGATCCCCACCCCGAGTGGGGGCTGTTCAGCTGTACTACCTGCCCCACAAGTTAATGATCCCATTACACTGCCGCCCCCCTCCAACCACTGACAGTGGGACTTGCAAGCAGAGCTTTGCCATTGCTCCTGTGTCCCAGCCTGCATCCCTCCTGGTGTCTCAGCCCCTCCATCCCAGCCCCCAGGTGTCCCAGCCCCATTGGCTGACCTGTCTCCCTACCCCGTGAGGATGCCCAGGCAGCAGTGACCCCTCCTGCCACGTTGCTCCTACCCTGCAGGCTGAGAATTTGCTGCTCGATGCCGACATGAACATTAAAATCGCCGACTTCGGCTTCAGCAATGAGTTCACGTTCGGGAACAAGCTGGATACGTTCTGTGGGAGCCCTCCCTATGCTGCGCCTGAGCTCTTCCAGGGCAAAAAGTACGATGGTCCCGAGGTGGACGTTTGGAGCCTGGGTGTCATCCTCTACACCCTGGTCAGCGGCTCATTGCCCTTCGATGGGCAGAACCT
The DNA here is from genome assembly GCA_007922195.1 of Podocnemis expansa. Taxonomy (NCBI): domain Eukaryota; kingdom Metazoa; phylum Chordata; order Testudines; family Podocnemididae; genus Podocnemis; species Podocnemis expansa. Next base: position 30,102,780 of record ML681973.1, on the reverse strand, counting down.
CAAGGTGAGTGGGCACAGCACTCCCACTTCTGCTAATGGTGATTCCCCCATTGGGCATGGGACAAGCCCATTCAGCCCCCCAGGGCCTTTCCCCCAACATGCACGGAGAACACTGGGTCTGCTAAGGACGTGCATAGATGCCATGTACACCTGATCTAGGAGTGGGATCCAGAACACTGGTTCAGTTCCAGGATCTATGAAGGAAGGGGCTAGGGCAGGGGACTAGGATTCCTGGGTTCCATTCACTATTGGGTGTGGTGTGTAGTGCTTAGGATGGGGGACTGGAAGCTAGAAGTCTTGGGTTCTCTTCTTGGTTCCCGGACTTGTCTGCTGCTGGTAAAGTGTTTTTTGTCGTCCCCCCCCCTGCCCCCCCTTGGTGCCTCTGTTTCTCCGTTGCCCAATGAGGATAATCACATCCCCCCATCTCTCCTTGCATGGCAGAGCTTGGGGTTGTTTATGAGGGCATCTTCTATGCATGCTCACGTGCGGCTGTGCACCCACCCACTGGGCCCTCTGGCTAACCTTCCTTTCCTTTCCTTTCCTTTCCCCCTCCTCTCCTCCCCCACCCCTTCACCCAGGAACTGCGGGAACGAGTCTTGCGGGGCAAGTACCGGATCCCCTTCTATATGTCCACGGACTGTGAGAACCTGCTGAAGAAATTCCTCATTCTCAACCCTAGCAAGAGAGGCACTTTAGAGGTGATTAGGGATTTGGGACTTCTGCCAGTGCACCCTAGCAGTCTTCTGTGCCATGTGGCTGTTCCAGTGGGCTGGTTGGACTGTTCCCATACCAAGCAGAGCCTGGCCATGGCAGCCTGGGGAGGGGTCTGCTTCAGCCCCTGAGCCCTCTGAGGTGCCATAATGGAGAAGCTGGGAGGGCCTGGCACCTGGTTCAAGGGGGGAGTTCCTGCTGCCAGGCTGACCTGCCATCTCTACCCCTCTCTGGAGCAAGACACTCTGATCTTTGCTACCGCTTCCCAGGCAGGAACTGGCACTGGGGCAAAGGCTGCACTTAGAACCCATTACCCTAGTGGCTCCAAGGGAAGCCTCTCCTGTTCTGGTGAGGGCTCCATGCTCTCCAGGCAGTGCCACTGAGTTGCAGAGGGCTGGGGCAGTGCTCAGACATGACCCAGGAGCCTGCCAGCTTCCCTCAGAACTCATCCCCTCAGCAATAGCACCCTGTCCCCCCTTGCAGGCTGGTGGGCCCATCTAGTCCAGCGTTCCCCACCTCATCAAACCAATGGGACCAGTCAACTCAGCCTTTGCTCCCAGTCAGGCCAGTGGGACCCTGGCAACCCACCATTTGTTACCTATCAAATCCATGGTGCCCAGCCAGCCTGCCCACACCAGTGCCTGCCAACTGGGGCAGCTGTATGGACCTGGCGTCTCCAGCTTATCCTCACAGTCAGCCACATGGGCCCATTTGGTCTAGGATCCTCTCAGCAGCAGTGACCTATAGCTTGATGCTCCTGAAGAAGGTCCAAATTGCCATAGCGCTGGGTCCATTGGATGGAAGGCTGGCTCCTTCAGTGGTTGTGTAATAGAGGTTGAGGTGAATGTTGCAGCCTGGGTGCACCCTGTCCATCCCTCTGCTGACTCCCCCTTTCTACTCCAGCAAATCATGAAAGACCGCTGGATGAATGTGGGGCATGAGGACGATGAGCTGAAGCCCTATGTGGAGCCCCTCCCTGACTACAAGGACCCCCGGAGGACAGGTATGACACTAGAGCCAACCCAGGTACAGCCCCCGACAAGCATTCCCTGTGCCTAGCAAACTCTGCCTAGGCCGTGTTGCAGCACTGGCCTCTCTACCCATCCAGGCAGGGGGCAGGATCAGCCGAGGTATTTCCAGTAGATAGGGAGGTATTAGTGTCGTTAGACAAGACGCAGGTGCCTTCGGCTAGAATATTGTGTGCAATTCTGGTCCCTCATGTTTTAAAAAAAGTGAATTCAGACAGGAACAGATTCAGAGAAGGCCTACTAGGATGATCCGTGGAATGGAAAACCTGCCTTATGAGAAGAAACTCAAAGAGGTTGGCTTGTTTTAAACTAACCAAAAGAAGGTTGAGGGAGATATGATTGCTCTATATAAATACATCAGAGATAAATACCAGGGAGGGAGGGGAATTATTCAAGTTCAGCACCACTGTGGACAAAAGAACAAATGGATATAAACTGGCCATCAGGAAATTTAGACTTGAACATTTAGACAGGAAATTAGATGTAGGTCTCTAACCATCAGAGGAGTAAAGTTCTGGAATAGATTCCCAAGCATAGTGGTAGTGGGGGTGGGGGGAACTAGCTGGCTTCAAAGCTGAGATTGAGAAATTTATGGAGGGTATGGTGTGATGGCACAGCTTTGTTTAGCATTTAACTGATCTTTGACTATTAGTGATAAATATGACCAATACCCTAGGATGGGATGTTTGAGGAGGAGGGTTATGAGTTATGACAGGGAATTCTTTCTTGCGTATCTGGCTGTTTGAGTCCTGCCCACATGCTCTGAGTTTAGCTGATCACCATATTTGAGTTAAGGAAGGAATTTTCCACCAGGGAAGATTGGCAGAGGCCCTCAGGGGTTTTCGCCTTCCCTTCTAGTGTGGAGCATGATCACTTACTGGTAAATTCTCTGTACCTTGAAATCTTTAAACCATTGAGGACTTCAGTAAGTCAGCCATAGGTTACGGCAGGCGTGGCCAAACTGTGGCTCAGGAGCCACATGTGGCTGTTGAATGAAAAATTGTGGCACCAGGAAGAATGCCAGCAAATCAATTTAGGAAAGCAGCCCCAGCTTAGGAGTTCAGGAGGGGTCGGGATGGTGGAGAGAAGTGCGGCATGGTCAGGATTTTAAAAAGCTCTCCATTAGCCTGCAGTCTTCTATACTGAGCAGCAGCTAAGATTTTACTGTATAGGCCTAATTTTCATGGTAACCTTGGTAATTATTAGAATCTGACATTAATAGGATCGATATTTGTCCTCTTTTTATGATAAAATTAAAGTGCAATGAATTTTAAACTTAGTATATGGCTATAGGCCTCAGTGCAGCTCTTGATGGTTTAATAATCAGCTTGTGTGGCTCTTGAGTTCCATAAGTTTGGCCACCCATGGGTTACAGGTTTATTACAGTAGTGAGTGGGTGAGGTTCTGTGGCCTGTGTTGTGCAGGTGGTCAGACTAGATCAGGTGTGGCCAAATTGTTGCTCACGAGCCACATGCAGCTCTGAAAGAAAAAGTCCGGCTTGTGGAAGAGCGTGGCAAGGAAGCATGGTATGGTTGGAGACAGTGGAGAATGAACAACACGGTTAGGGACAGCAGAGAAGCGGGAGCATTGTCAGGGATGCCAGGGAAGCGGCAGCATGGTCAGGGATGGGGGAGGAGAAATGCGGCATGGTCGGGGACAGCAAAGAAGCACGGCATGGTAAGAGATGGCAGGGAAGCGGTGGCCTGGTGAGACAGGGGGAAGAAGTGCAACATAGCTGGAGATGGCAGGGAAGTGGCAGCATGGTCACAGATGGGGGGAGAAGCGCAGCATGTTTAGATTTTCTCATACGCCTTAATGCAATTTACTTGTTAAAATAAAATCGTGTTTTACAAGTCCTAAACGTGATGTGTAATAATAAGAAATGAAAATACAAAGGAGAAAAGTTCGAAACTGAATGTAGATTACTTTCAATTTTTGGCACTTCTGTAAAGCATTGTATTCCACAATGAAATTTGTTAAATCGAAACATTGTGCAATACTTAGAGATCAGCACCTGAGAGAACTTTTACGTACTGCATTGACAAGTTACTGCCTAGATTTTAAAAAACTTGCCACTAGCCTGCAGTGTTCTACATCCAGCGACAGCTAAGTTTTTACTGTATAGGCCTAGTTTTCATGGTAACCGTAAGTAATTGTTAGAATCTGATGTTAGTAGGATCAGTATTTGCCCTGCTTTTACAATAAAGTTAAAATGCACAATGAATTTTAAGCTTAGTAATTTTGGAGTAGGTAAAAGTAGGTGGTTATATGCCTTAGTGCAGCTCTTGAAGGTTTAATAATTGACTTGTGTGGCTCTCGAGTTCCCTAAGTTTGGCCACTCCTGGACTAGATGATCATATGGGTCCCTTCTCACCTTAGAGTCCCTGAGTGTCCATCCAGTGTCTGTGTGTCCATCCTATTTGCTGTGGCTGGCTAGGTCTGCCTGAGCCCTGCTCTGCTGGAGGGACAGTGGGGATTTGCCACCAGAGGGGACTGAGAATTGGGGTGCCTGGGTTGTGTTCACAGCTCTGGGAGGGGTGCGGAATTAGTGAGGTCTGAGAGCCTGGATGCAAGAGCTGGTTTCCCACTGGATCAAACTCTTATGCTGGTTCCACCCCTCCACAGTCTTGCCATCCCTCCTCACCATACCCTGGTGCTAGGAGGCTGTAAGTGCCAGTAGGTGCTTTGGGTCCTGTCATGGGGAAAGCTGAGCTGCCAAGTGCCAAACTCCTGGGCCTGCTCCCTCCCCAGCTGCCCATTAGCCAGGGGATGCCTCCCATATGGGTGACTTTGTGAGGACCCACACACATACCCTATACTGTGCAGAGTTGGACTGGGGCTGTAAGCTGTCTCGGCACCAGGGCAACTCTTTCCCCTGTGCCAGGCAGGGCATGGGGCTGTGCCGAAGGACTCCTCACCTGAGCCGGTTTGTTTCCCCCACAGAGCTGATGGTCTCCATGGGGTATACACGAGACGAGATCCAGGATTCTCTGGTCGGGCAGAAGTATAACGAGGTCATGGCCACTTACCTGCTCCTGGGATACAAGAACTCTGAGGTGGGCTCCTGAGCAGTCACTCAGCTGTCAGCCGCTCCCCTACCACCCCAGCCCCAATATCCCTCAATCCTGGCCGTAGCCTCCTATCGCCTGGCCCTGGTCTCTCTGGCAGCCCTTCGATCTTGACTCCAGCCCTGGATTCTGGGAGGGGATGGGCTTTCCGGGCAATGGTTGAGTTGAGCCGAGCCCCTGAAACTGGTATCATGATGGTGTTAATCTGGTGCGAATCCTGGCCTTGGGCAGTGACATCTGTTGCCACACCCTGTGCTACGCCTAGCTTCCTGCCCTTCCCTGCAGCTCTGCAAACATCAGCCTCTCTCCTGTTTTTCCAGCTTGACAATGAGAACATCACACTGAAACCAAGGCCTCTGGGTGAACTGGCCAACAGCGGCGCCCCCTCCCCCTCGCACAAGGTACAGCGCAGCGTCTCGGCCAACCCCAAGCAACGGCGCTTCAGTGACCAGGGTGAGTCGTCCCCAGACAGCCCCCACTGGCCACCTTTGGAGCCGGGGCAGTGGGGCTGATGTCTAGTCTGGCAGTCAGCTTGGGGAGTACTTAGAGCACAGGAAGCTGTGAGTAGGGAGCCTGTGCTGCTGTGAGCTCTGCTAATGGGCTGTGCTGGAGAAGAGGATCTTGCTCTCAGCCATGGCTGGCAGCACTTCCTCCCCAGAGTCAGGGATTCCAGGGCTGAGTGACGGCACAGCCTCACTTTAGTAGCAGGGGCCACCTGTGGGGGACTGGAATCCATCAACAACCAGGAATGCCAGACTGTTCCAATCTCCTGACATGGGTGCCCAGGACAGCCAGCCTGGCACTTTATGGTGATGCGGAGTGCCAGAGCCAAGTGGGGCTTATCATCCCTAACCCAGTTGGGGTTGGGTGGAGGATGATGGTTCCTGGCTAAGCATGGGTAGAGCTTGTGCTGGGGTAGGAGGCCGGGACCGTCCTCAGCTCACTGGCAGTGGCGGGGATGTGAGGGACTCATGAGTGGCCAGATAGCAGCAGCAGGGGGCTAGGGTACACCTGGCACTGCTCATTCTCAGCCTGTGGGTCCGTTGCTGTCATTGCAGTCCCTGGCATCCCCACCTCCTCCTCATACTCCAAGAAGACCCAGAGCAACAATGCAGAGAACAAGCGTCCTGAGGAGGAGCGTGAGGCTGGCCGCAAGGCCAGCAGCACCGTCAAAGTGCCCGCCAGCCCACTGACCGGACTCGAGAGAAAGAAGAGCACACCCACCCCATCCACGGTCAGGAATCCTGCCTTGTGTTCTTGGCCCCGGGAAAGGAGGGATGGTCTGGTGGGTTAGAGCTGAGGGGACTGAGAGCCAAGGCTCCGAGGTCTGTTGCAGACTTGCTCTTTGAAGTTGAGTAAGTCACTTCACCTCAGAGCCTCAGTTTCCCACATGTAAGATGGGCCTAGGAGGAGGTGAGGGGCAACAGGTGCTAGGTGCCCCCATTCACTCCATGTCTGTCCCCCCCCACAGAACAGCGTCCTCTCCACCAGCACCAACCGGAGCCGGAATTCCCCTATGCTGGACCGGGCCAGCCTGGGCCAGAACTCCATACAGAATGGCAAGGACAGGTAGGGATTCCCAGGCAGTCCCAGGTGGGAGAGCCGCACTCGGGGGCTCCCATCTGTGCCACACTGGGGACTCAGCAACACCAAGACCTTTGGATGGCACATGCCAGGGCTGAGGAGGAGACGAGGGGGCTTCCAGCAGCCATCCCTTTCCATTACCTGAGGTAGCTGACTTGCTGCTCCCTGGAGACTGTTGCTCATTTTGCCAGTCTCGCAGATGCAGCTAGCTTGGAAGAGGTAGTAGGAAGGGGGGCTGTGCCAGCTCCTCGGTTTGGTATGCACCATGCTACCCTCTGTGTACTCCTCTGAGGAAGTCTAGGCCTGCACCCTGCCCATTCCCACAGCAGCTGGGTCTGCGTGCCTAGCTCCCCCGCATCCTGTCCCCTCCCTGCGCCTGCTGGCTGGGCTGTGCGTGTCCCGCTCTCTGCCTGGTGACTGGGCTCTGCATACCCAGCTGTTTCTAGACCGTACTGAGCTCAGATTGAGGAGCGGCAATATCGAGACCCACTCCCATCCCTCCCCACTTCTGCTGCTCCATCTTCACCCCCATTCAGTGTGTACCCAGCATCCCCCACTGCCTCAGGGCCCCATTTGGGCAGGGGGCTCTGTGCCCACTTGTGTCCTACTGCCCATCTCCTTTATTTTACCCTTCACCTTCATCAGTACCCACACCATGACCATTCTGCATCTATGAATCCCTCACGCCTTCCCCCATATACACATATACTGGCCTGTATATTGTATATATTGCTTCCTGACCTCTGTCTACCAGCACAGGGCTGTATCTCTAGGATAGCACAGTGGGGTGGGGTATTTCCCTTCCTGAGTAGGTTAAGGCTTCCTGAAAAGTTGCAGGGTTATAAGTAGGGTTCCTTTGCATCTCTATGGGGAACTGAAGTGAGTGCAATAACAGGCCATGGGCAGAGCTATTGAACCCTTGCTCTCCTAGGGGACATGGACTTCAGTTCAGCTGCAGGGCAAGGGACTGACTGGGTCAGAGAGCTGGGGAGTGGAATCTGGTGCCTTGCCCTTCTAGGGGGCTGCTGGCTCCACTCAGGCTTCAGGGTAGGCTCAGGGGATAGGGCAGGCTTTCCTTTTAGGATACATAGAGCAAGAGTCATTCCCTGATCCTGGGGCCAGCTAAGCTAGTGGGCCAAATGCAGCTGGTGCTGATGGGCCCCAGGCAGTGCCAGAACTGTGACCCAGAGAGTAGTCCTGTTCCCCACCACCTGTGGGATAGGAGAGAGTCCCATGAACCCTGAGAGCAGGTGCAGCTCTGGATACAGCCTCCCACCTTCCTCTCCCTCCCATTCCTTTAAATCTGTGCTTCTTCCCTGCTTTTGTTTCCTAGTTTAACCACTCCGGGGTCCAGGGCTTCCACGGCTTCTGCTTCCGCCGCCGTGGGCTCCGCGCGCCCACGCCAGCACCAGAAATCCATGTCTGCCTCCGTGCACCCCAACAAGCCCACGCTGCCCCCCACTGAAAATAACTGTGAGGCCCAGAGACCCAGGCAAGTAGGCAGGCAGGGTGCCCCCTAGTGTCCACCCCAGTCCACTTCCTGTGCACTCCCCTGGGCTGCTGGGCCTGCATGTAAGTGGGCCAGGGAGTGCAGGGCCAAAGGGCTCACCAGAGATGGCAGTGCCCGTCTTTGTCCATGTCGAGTGGCAGCAGGCAAGTGAAGCCAGCCAGCCACTCAGAGAGGAGGGTAATCTCGTGACCTGGAAGCCTGTGTGGGGCAGGAGTCTTAGCAGTGGGTTAAAGTTTCCTTCCCATAGTACCTACCAGCCACTCCCTAGGTCCCAATAGTGGCTCTCTGCCCCCCTCTCCACCACTGATCCTTGGGCTCCAGCCATAAGGGGAGCCCTTTGTGCCAGCTACTTGAAATAACCATCTGTGGTGCATCTAGCTGTTGCGTGACAGCCCCTACTGGAGCCTTATGCAGCCGGAGCTGGAGACCCTGGAACGACTGGCTACCTTGGCATCTCCACTCCTGCATGCGACAGTGCTCTCCCCTGGCACTCAGAAGGCACCCTGCAAAGGGAGGGGCTGTGTAGGGGATGGGGTTCATGCCCTGCCGCTGTGATTGTCAACCAATGTGGCTTTCATAGCTGCCTGTGACCGCTACACTTAATATAGATACTGAGGGTACATTGCTGTTAAACATCTGTGGCTGGTCTGTATCAGCTGACTTGTGCTCAGGCTGTGGGACTGTAAACTTGCAAGGTAGAATGGGGGCTCAGGTCCCAGACTACAGGTGTTTAATTGCTGTGTAAGCATACCTTGACAGACTGGCTGGCTTCCAGGCCTGGGAATGATACAGGTTTATTCCTCTGCAGGGGGCACAATCTCAGATCTGGCCTAAAGTGGGTGACCTTTTGGTTAGAGGGATGGGGAGTGGGGTACAGGCCCATTCCCCTCCAGGGGGCACCAGCTCTGCCAGGATGAGGGAACTGACTTGCTTAGGGGGATGGGGAAGGGGGTATAGGCCTTCTAAGGGCACCAGTTCTGATTTGATCCCAGACTACTACACCAGTAGTGTCTTGAAGTCATCTGGTGCCCCAGTGTCTGGGCTGGCACCAGGTGGCCCCTATTTCAGCAACTGGCACTGACTACCACCATCTGCTCCACTGGAGGCTGGGGGATGGAGGAGGGATGAACATCTCCCGGTATTTCCCCTTTCCTGACTGGATCTCTGCCCCCACCACAGCACTGCCCCCCAGAGGGTCCCAGTGGCTTCGCCTTCTGCCCACAACATCAGCAGTGCCATCCCAGAGCGCACCAATTTCCCACGGGGTGTCTCCAGCCGCAGCACCTTCCATGCCGGGCAGCTCCGGCAGGTCCGGGACCAGCAGAACCTCCCCTACAATGTAGCACCTGCCTCACCCTCTGGGAACAGCCAGGGACGCCGGGGTGCCTCTGGCAGCATCTTCAGCAAGTTCACCTCCAAGTTTGTGCGCAGGTGAGAGTGGGTGGCCTGTGTGTCTGTGCCGTGTGACAGGGAGGGGTTAGGGGTGGGGGGCTTTGCTGCTGTTGGCTTGCCAGCTACTAGAATCCCCCCCATCCCCAGCCAGGGAGGGCACCCTAGGCTAGCAGGCAGCGGGAGCCCCCTGCACAGTTCTGGCAAGGGGACTTCAGAGAAGGCTGTGCATTGTGCTGTGCCAGGCCCTGGGTTTGGCTCTTCTGGGCTCCCAGCTGGCTCATTGGCGTTCTGAGCCATCATCTGCTGCTGTCTGTGTTGTGCAACTGTGATCTGGCTTCGGCTGCCCTTGGCATTGCTGTCAAGTCCTGTATTGTAAAATTGCCATGTGCCCATGGCAGCGAGCTTCCTGCTGGGGCTGGGGAGCACTGCAGAGCTGCGTTTGTGGGGGGTACCCAGTGTTGGCATAGTGGGGGCTGGAGGTTGAGGGGCACAGGCAGAGCTGGGGGCGGGGGCACCTAGGTCTGGGATGGAGGAGCAGCAGCTGGTTGGGAGGGAGCCCAGGCCTGGGCTAGCAGAATGCTGTGGGTCAGGATTGAAGGGTACCAAAAGAGTGGAGAGCACAAAGGTTTGGAAATGAGCCTTTGCTGGCAGTAGATGCAAAGTGGGGGCCCTTAGAGCAGGTGCTGGGGCGAAGGTAAGAAATGTGGCCAGATTCAGTAACCAGGCATGATGTCCCCTGAGCACAGACCTGGGTTGGGAGACCAACTTACTGCAGGGTTTCACTGGGTAGCAATGGGGCTAGGATGCCTGTGTAAACCCTTGAGCTCAGGGCATTTTTGTGCAGGGGAATGTCTCTGATCCTGGGGTCTCAAACTCAAATCACTACAAGGGCCTCATGAGGGCTAGTACAGGGCTGCCTAAGGACTAGTACGTTAGTCCAAGGGCACCACTGAAACCTTTTCATACAACACTATTGCAAATATTGGTAATAATAGTGGTGTTGCAGGCCACAGGAAATAGCTTTAGGGGCTGCATGTGGCACACGGGCCATGTGTTTGAGACCCCTGCTCTAACCCCTGCCCCAGAGCTGCCTGGGTCTCCCCAGAGTCCATGGTGTCTGTAAGGTGTGTCTGCAGCCCCAAGGGGGCCATAGGGATCACTTGGACTGAGCACTTAGGAAGTGCCTAGTGGTGATATGCAGTGTGTTGGGGGGTAGGGGGGTGCTGGGCTGGGAGCCAGGAGTCCTGAGCTCTCTGCACAGCTTTGGGAAAGGAGGGTGGTGTCTGGTGGGTTAGAGTGGGTTGCTGGGGTGAGAGCCAGACCCAGTTGTGGCAGATTCCCTCCACTAAAATGGAGGAGTTGGGACAGATGCTCTGAGTTTCACAGCTGGGCACCTCTGGCCTGATCCTGCATGCTGCTGTTCTCTGGGGCGGGGTCTGGCTGCTTCCAGGAACCTAGCAGGGGAGCCCTGGGTCCTCAGAAACCGACATGCCCCTTTGTGATGGCAGCCCCGCACCAGCACAGCTCCCCTCTCCTTCCACATAGACACTAACCCCCCCACTCCACCCAGCACAGGCTGCTTGCTTCTGTTCCCGGCTCTGGGAGGGGAGTTGGGGGCGAGGCAGGGTGGGGCTGGGTTGGGAGTCAGGATTCCTGGGTTCAATTCCCAGCTCCAGGGGGGAGAGAGGGGTATAGCAGTTAGGTGGACTTGGGAGCCTTGTGTTGCGGGTGGGTGTGTAGGGATGGGGCTGCCCTGTTGGTGTGGCTTGCCACCCCTCCCCATCCCCATGGCTCTCCCCTCCCCAGGGGCCGGGTTCTGGAAGTGACGCACCCAACATTCTCCCTTCTCTTCTCTGTTTGTGTTTTTGTAGAAATGTGTCTTTCAGGTTTGCCAGAAGGTAGGCGTCTCTGGATTTGTCCTGTGCATCCCATACTAACCCCCATCCCACCCCATCTGCTAGGGGTATGGGCTGGTGCTCCAACAGCAGCTTACAGCAACTATGGGCTTATTGGCTCCTGCCTGACATTGCCCAGCCTTGCCTCACAAGCTGGCTAGAATCCCCTCCCTGAGGGCAGCCTGCTCAGGAGAGGGTACTGCTGTGGACATGCACCCCTAGTCTTCCAAAAAAAAAAAAACCAAAACCTTGCATCTATAGGGCTGGGGGAAGGCTCCCTGCCGTCCCAGTCATATCCTAGGACAGATGGCAGGGTGGCATGGCTCTGGGGGGCTGCACTGTTCCTTTAAGGTTAGCAGTGCTGGGGCTCTTATCTCTACCTGGACCCATGCCCCAGACTAGCCCTTGCCCCATGCATGTGGCACTAGGAGCAGGGCTTTATGGGGTGCTCACCATGGCTGCTAACCTGCTGGAAACATGCTTCGGAGTGTCGCCAGGGTCCCCTGGTACTGGGGCCCAGAGCTGCTTGGAGGGGGGGCTTGACTGCTCTTGAAGCTGCATCCGCCTGTGCTTCATTGTCAGACCCGCAGAGCATCCTGCACAGTAATTGGCAGATGTGACCTGGCCCTTGCCAGCCAAGCTGCCCACAGTGACCTGGGCTCTGTCACTCTCCCCACAAGGTGAGGCAGGTGAGCCTCCACCTTGATCCCAACCTGGAAAGAGCTGCCCAAGGACTCTTCCCTCACACACATTTAGGGCCTCACAGTGATGGCTAGTCCTGGCAGGTGGGGCAGAGTGGGTGGCTCCTGTTGGAGAATAGAAAGGACTAGCCCTTTGCTCTGAGGGCAGAGCAGGCCAGTGGACTGAGGAGGGGGGACTAGGAGTCAGGACTGCTGGCAGAGTAGTGGGGACAGGGCTGGGGACCTGAGCAGGCTGGGGCAATGGAGAGCCCAGGCAGGCAAAAGTAGTGGGGCTCCCATAGGTTGAATGGAGAGGCCTGGGTAGACTGGGGCAGTGGGGTCCACATGGATCAGGATGGAGGGGCCTGGAGTAGTGTGTGCCCTGTGGGTCAGGCTGGAGAGGCACAGGTAAGGCAGGTGGGTCAGGATGGAAGGACACAGGCAGGACAGGAGGACCCGTAGGTTTAGATAGAGGGGCAGGCGGCCCATAGATTGGAATGACGGGCCACAGGCAAGACGGGGGGAGTCAGGATGGAGGGATGGGGTGGAGGCATAGGTTGGGATGGAGGAGCATGGGCAGGCTGGGGCAGAGCCCTGATCTCTAGCTGCTCTTGACTAAAAATCTGCAAGGTGGAGGCATCTGCGGCTGTGCTGCATGGCTCCCTGCATGGCTGTGCACCCATAACTGCACTAATAGTAGAAAGCTGGGTGGGCAGGTGGGTGGTGTCTGTACCAGGCTGCAGGGTGGGCCAGGAGAGTTATGATTTGGCTGTCAATTTACTTTGTGTCCGTCTTCTCCTTCTGTCTGTCCTGTAGTGCTGTCTGTCTCCACTTCTGTGCTCCCTTCCAAGCCGTTTCCCCACTAGCTGTCAGAGCTGGGCTGAGAGCCCTGGTGCTGTTTGCACCCTGGGCTGGGTGTCACCCTCGTGGATCTTTCCCTGAGAAGCTGGGAAGTGCATCTCCTCTAGGAGATGGCTGCTCCTGGCTTTGGCCATGCAGGGGCTCCCATCCCCTGGGATTTGTGCTACAGTGAGCTGGCCCCTGTGTGCCAGGGCTGACGTTGGGCTGGGCTGTTGGTGCCCAGGCTGAGAGTAGGCATGGGGCAGTGTGGGCCAGGGGCCCCTCTCAGGAAGGAATGCTGGGAGTGTGGGGGCGGTGGTTAGAACAGAAAGCAGCTCTGGTGCCCCTAACTGGCAGGGAAGGCCTCAGGAGCTGCCTTAATCAGGCCATGAGTTGGTGTGGATCAGGACTTGGGGGTTCTGCTTTTTGCATGCAGGTAGGGAGTTGAATGGAAAATAGAGTAGTCCCCCCAGCTTAGTTCCACTCCACCTCCCACACACACCCCCTACCACCTGCCTGGAGCCTGTGCCCTTGGCTGAGGGGCTTCACAGCAGGTGGACCCAGAGGACCAGGATCAGCAGCATCATGTGACAGAGGGAGGCACCCCAAAAGGCCATGGAGAAGGGGGGGGTCTAGTCAGCTGTTCTTCAAGCAAACCTGGGGACAAGGGATGGGGATTGGTAGCATTCTGGCTCTGAGCCAGTTCTGTCCTCTCCTTACTGGGAAGAGCAGTGGGAGGCATCTAGCCCATCTCTGCCCTCCAGATCAGCTTCTGGAGGGGGGTGTCTAGCAATGTTCCCTCTAATTTTTCATAGGCTATGTGTGCAAAAAATGTCTTGTGTGCAAATTTTTGGAGCCAGGGTGCAAATTTGTGTGCACTCCAGGAAGTGTGGTCAAACTTGTGAGTGCAATGAAGTGAGTATAATGCAAATAATATCTAAATTTTATTTGGATCTGGTGATGGATACAAAACCTTATTTGAAACATGTTACTTGAAGTAACCTTCTTAAAGTAGCATAAAAATATTAGCACTGTTGAATTTTTTTGTGCGCACTTTATTTTGGTGTGTGTGTGTGTGTGTGTTTCTCACAACCTCTGTGCATGCGCACACGTGCACAGCTTAGAGGGAACATAGGTGTCTAGTAGTTAGAGCAGGAAGGGCTGGGAGCCAGGACCCCTGGGTTCTATCCGTAGCTGCAGAACGAGAATATGGGGGCTGGGAGCCAGGACTCCTGGGTTTGTTTCCCAGGTCCATAACTCCCTATGCTGTTCTGGAGGCAAATTCCTTCTCCCTAGTCCAGTGTTTCCCAACTAGTGTGCCTGATGCCATCACGTCTGAGCAAGTGTGCCACAAAATTTTTTGAAAAACTACTCAAAAGAGCTCTGGATTTGCTCATTGGCTCGTGAATATTCATGAGTTCATTTAGAAACTATGTGGTAGTGTGCCTCAAATTAATTAAAAGTAGCAAGGTGTGCCACGGCAGAGAAAATGTTGGGAACCACTGCCCCAGTCTGTCAGACCAGCCTGATTCCTGCAGTGCTTGGGGTGATGTTGCCAGTGAGCGCCTGTTGGTTCCCTGGTTCACCTGCCAGTCTGGCCACATCCCTCACCAAGGGCAGGGGATGAGCAATGCTGCCAAGCGGCAGCTTGTTTTGTGGCCACTGGGTAATGGGCCCCCCCTCCCCACCCAGCATGGCCCAAGCTCCTCTCCCCCCAGGGAGACCTACACCAGAGCAGCCCCTGCTCTGGTTTTGCCTACCTTTGGGGTCTCCCTTTTGCCCTGGTGCTGGAGGCTGCTGTTGGGAGCCCTGGGAGTGCAGAAGGGCTCCTAGCAACCCCATCTCCATTGCACCCTTTCCCAGCATGTGCTGCTTCCTGCTGCCAAGCATAAGGATGCTGGAGCAGGACACTCAAGGAGCTGTCTCTTGGCAATATCCTGGCTGGGACAGGGGAGTTCCCCTCCTGGATCCCTTCAGTTATGGAGGCTGCCCCCCAGGGTAGGGCCATCAGTGTTCACTCCTCAGCTCCCTCCAAACTAAACTCTCCCGCTCTGTTTTTTGAGGAACCCGCATGAGCCAGAGAGCAAAGACCGAGTGGAGACCCTCAGGTGAGAATGGAGCCACCTCCCCACTCCCTGGGGCCCCCCAGCCATGGGATCTGGAGTGGGCAACCCGGGGAGGGGGGCACCACCCAGCCTTGCTTTGCTTGTCTGGTTCTCACTGGGGGCACCCTGGCCTGGGGCTCCTTTTCTTTTAGGGTTCCCAGCTGGCTAGAAGCTCTCTGGAGGGCCCCTGGCTGGGGTGCACCCTCTGTCTCAGCCCTTGCTCCTGTCTGTCTTTCTGTCCTTAATGCCACCTCTGTCTCCTCCTCCAACTGTCAGGTCGGGTGCTGGGCAGTTTGGGGAGCCGGGGTGTTGGAGACTAGGGCTTCCCCATTGCACTGACGCTATCTCCCCCTTGCAGACCTCACATGGTGGGCGGGGACAAGGAGCGGGACGAGAACCGGGAGGCCAAGCCGCGCTCCTTGCGCTTCACCTGGAGCATGAAGACGACGAGCTCCATGGAGCCCAACGAGATGATGAAGGAGATCCGCAAGGTGCTGGATGCCAACAGCTGCCAGTGCGAGCTGCAGGAGAAGTACATGCTACTCTGCATGCATGGGGCTCCCGGCCATGACTCCTTCGTGCAGTGGGAGATGGAGGTGTGCAAGCTGCCGCGGCTGTCGCTCAATGGCGTGCGCTTCAAACGGATTACGGGCACCTCCATGGCCTTCAAGAACATTGCCTCCAAGGTGGCCAACGAGCTCAAGCTTTAACCAGCCCCCTGCTGCGCTGTGCTCCATGTGCCCCAACACCCTTACGCCCTTGTGCCAGGACATGGGGATCCTGAGCCACAGGATTTCCCCACAGTGGCGTGCTAGGGGGCACTAAGACACAGAGCCTCTCTTCTTGAGCTGTGTGCCAGTGAAGGGGCATTGGAGATGCTCCCGCCCTCTTTACAAAGACCCACAGCCATGCACTGGGACAGGGGCTAAGGAAGAATGCCTCCTTCCACCACTGCTGAGCTGAGGCTCCCCCCTGGCCGGGCACCAGGGAAGGGGGGCACAGCTGACTCCTGTGCAGATGTGCACCCCCCTGTGGTACATGGGGGGACATAGAGCTGCACACTTTTCTCCCTTGCAAGATTGTAATTAATTGGAGAAATGTTTATTTTTTGATACCCTGGTGTGGGCAGCAGAGGCAGGGGAGGATGGACAGCAATTCCCTCCCCTCACTGCTGCCAGCATGCAGGCTCCCAGCAAATCGTGGTACTGCCCCTCAGGTGCCCACCATGACCAGGAGCTCTTACCAAAAAGAAGTGGTTTTAAAAGCCAGAGAAGTCTGGCCCCACCTTCCCACAATGCCTTTCACCCGGCTCTTCTCACCCTTCCCACAATGCCTTTTGGCCAGTCCACCTGCAGGCACCAACATGTCCTTGAGACAGGTTGCTTATGGCTTGTGTGGGGGGCAGCTCCTGTGGGACAGGGCAGCCACAGGTAGCTGAGAAAGTCAGGCTTCACCTTCCTGTGGGTGCCCACTATTGGGCATTAATGGCGGGGAGGCTGGCAGCCTCTCCCCCTGCAGGCTGTAGCATGTGGGCTCCTAGGCTGAGCCTCTGCCCAGGGTTGGGGTAATTGGTGCCAGCAGGACAAGCCACTTCCCAGTTCTGCTCATGCAGTGGGCTGTGAGGGAAGAGTGCTGTGGGGCCCCCTGCTCTGTCCTGGAGCAGTTTGACTGGCTACCTCCCCAGCTGCCCCCTGCCATCACATGGGTCCCCAGCTGGGCCAAGCCAGAGACCCAATTGTAGAGGAATCAGAGCAGGGACTGTGTGTGGTTTGGGGAGGCTCTTGGTTGCAGCCTCACCTCACCCATTGCTTATCCTTTATTTGGATGGGGGGTGCAGATGGATGTGTTTGCCCCCCAGGTGAGGAGCTCACCAGTTGGGGGTGGTTAATAGTGCATCTCCCCCAGGCCAGGTGTGGGAGACTCTGTCAGGGAGCTGATGCCCCAGCCCTAGAGACAATAAAGAGAATGTTTTTAACCTGCACTGCAGCTCTGGTGTTCTTCCCCCCCTTCCTCCACAGCCAGTGGAGCAGGCAGCCCTTGGCCCACATTGGGTACAGTGGGAGCCCCTGGGCATCGAAGGGGCTGTTAGGCATCAAGAAGCCTTGAGCTCACAGTTAGGGCCTGTCTCCTACCCATAGCTGTAGCTGAGCTGTGCCCTTTATATGCCTCCAACCCCAGCTGATGCTCTCCCATCTGGCCCCATGTGGGGGATCTCTCTAGGAGAGGCCATGGGCCTGACGCCCCCCCCACACCTGTTCCCTTGCAACAGTGAGCACCGCTGGGGGACCTATCCTGTGCCAGCTGGGGGAGGCGTGTCAGGACTCCTGGGGTGTATCTAGTGAGGTCTGTTGTTGCCCTGCCCTGTTCCCATTATTGTGCTTACTACCCAGCCTGGGACTAGAGTGAAACCCCCAACTCCATGTGCTTGGCCCTGTGCTGGGGTGAGCAGCTGTGTGAGCTATAGCCTGTCCCCACAGATCCCCCAGCCAGGCTGGACTCTGGATGATGGGGGTGGGGGTTGTTTGTAAATGCCAAATGATTCCCTCATCGGCTGGGTGGGGGGCCCTTTCACTTACTTGCTGGTGTGGGAACTGGAGCTCCCCCCACTCTCCAGTCAGTTGTTCCCCTTCTGCCTCAGCTGTGTTTGGAATGAGTGGCCTTCCCTCCCAAAGAGTATGTGGAAGAGAGGCCTTGCCCACACAGCTGAGGTGCTCTGAGAGGGTCCCTGCAGCCAGACAGGGCTCCCCTCTTAACCCTGTCCTCATTGAGCCCAGAGCTGCTGCCCCCCAGTTTTCTGGCTAAGCACTGTCTGGGGGGGTCACACCCCAGTAGTGTTGGGGGCATTGGTACTTGAAGCCAAGAATAGCAAGGAGAATATGGGGTCCCCCCCTCAGCCTGCTAGGGGGAGAGGCTCTAACACTCCCCCCCCCCCCCAGTCCCAGCTGGCCCTGGCTTAGCAGTATCCCCCCAGCTGGTGCTTCAGGGCCCAACATTGGCTCTGTTAGTCACTGTCCAGCACTGGCTACAGGATTCCCCTACTGCTCCACCTACCACAGCATCACTTGTGAGTGATGCTAAAAAATTTACTTTCTGGCCCTTGAGGTTGGTGTATACCCCCTCCCCCTAGCCTGTATATATCTGTACTGATACCTCGGTTTGTGAGTGGTTTTTTTTGTTTTGTTTTGTTTTGTTTTATTCTGATCAGAAAATGCCTTTTTTTTTTTTTTTTAAATAAAAAACCCAACAAAAATCTGCTCTGGCCCCAATGCTGCCCCAGGCTGGAGAGGGTGGGGGTCTGAGAATGGGCTATACAGAGCTCCTACTGGAGGGGCTGGACCCTACTGCTGCCCCTTCCTGGAGCTATTTGGCCTTGCTGGATCCCTGGAGCAGAGCTGCAATTTGATGTAGTTTTCCAGGTTCTAGATTAAAACTTTCTAGAAAGAGCCACAGTGGCCTGTTTTCTATCCCTCCCTGTGTCACCCTTTCAGCTCTGGACAGCCCTTCCTAGACTCTGAGAACTAAACAACTGGGGCTCTCTGGATACTAACCCAGAGGCAAGGACAACGCCACAGCCCTTGAAGGATCCCCTATATAAACAGCTCCCTGCCCCCTCTCTAGCATTGGAAGAGATGGTTTGGTCACAGCTTGAGCTGTCAAAATACTGTTTTACAGGCAGCTGGAGACCCTCTCCTGCAGCTGTCTTTGGCTCCTCAGCCATGGTGTCCCCTGCAGCCAGCAGTGGGGCTGGCCTTTGAAAAGCCAAGCAAGGGTTGCCCAACATTCTCTGCTTCAGGCCTCTTTACAATTAGGAGTGGCGATGAGGAGCTGCAGGGTCCCTCCCTGGTGCTCCAGCCTCAGCCCTGCTGTACTTCATTCTGGGCCTGATGTCAAGGACAGGGCCAAGGGCTCCAGCTTGGGCAACAGGCTGAAGGGGCTGGTTCTATATGCACATTTCAGCCCCCCAGGGCAGCAAACTCCGAGTCTATGAGCCCTGGCCTGACCCTGCCAAAGTAAATGCTCCACGTCTTGCTGTGCTGGGGGCCTAAGCTCTTCTGGCTGGAAGGACCCAACCTACCCCATCTCCAAAGAGAAGGCAGCGCAGTAACCTGATCCCCAGAGGTAAGGTGGATGAGGCAATAGCTATTATGGGGCCAGTTCATTTGGGGTGGGGGTGGGGTGCAATACAGCCCAATGACCAACTAAGCATTTGAGCTCCAGCCAAAAACCCTTGTTGAGGCTGCCATACCAGTCACTGTCTCTTGGAAGGGGAGGGGATTGATCCTGGGCCTTGGGGAAAGTGCCCTAGATGGGCTGTGGCTCAGCCTGCTTGAAGGCCAGAGCCTGCAGGGCACATGGTGTACATGTCAGACAAGCCCTGGCCCTTCCTGGGAGAGGCTCAAGGGTGTACCCAGCCCCTTCTGAGTGTGTGAATTGTGACATTTTAAGCAGTGGGGGAGGGACTGCCACCAAAAGCAGGTGGGCATGGGGTGGTTGGCAGAGGAAAGTGGGGTGGCACAAGGGAGGTGGAGGCAGCAGGGAAGTGGGGCAGGGTGTCCTGTGGTAGGGACTGGAGGAGGGTTGGCATAGCAACAGATCTTGGACATATTTAGTAAAATACTTTTATTGAAAATGCAACAGGAAACATAAACTGCCCCATGGCACCTCCCCCCACACACACACGACCTGCCCTGGGGGCTGCACCTACATGCCCCATCTATGGATGCCCAGTTGCCCACAGTACCCCACCCCCAGCAGGGCAGCATGCACCCAACACAGCATCTCTCCCCTGCGCCCTGGAGTTACAGGTGCTGGCTGAGCTGCTGCCCTCTAGCTGTGGGGAAGGGCATGACACCCCCCCAGCTCTGTGCTTCTTCCAAGGCCTCTTCAATGCTCCCCTGCAAGTGCCTCACCCAGTGTTATTGCTGTCCCCCCCGTCCCCCCCACACACCTGGACCCTGGTGCTCAGGGGCCCCCAGGCAAGGGAACTGGGACCCCTGTTTTGGAGAGGGGCCTTTTGTGCTACTCCTGCCCCTCAACACACCCCCACAATATGACCCAGCAACTGCTTTGCCAGGCGGGGGCCAGTGGCAGCTCCTTCAGTCACCTGGGCTGTTGGGTGATGAGGGGTCTCTGCCTCACACTGGGCATGGCTCACCAGTAGGGGGTACACCACCCCATTGAACAGATCCCTCTACACAAAGAATCCCCCTCCCCCCCATCCTTTCCCCCCAGGTCCCCCCACAGCTGGCACTGGTACCTACTCCCCTTCCTGCCCAGAAGCCCAAATGGGCCAAAGTGTGGGGTGGCCCTTACCCAAGGCAAGTCCTTCAGTCTTTTCCCTCCCCGGGGGGGTGGGGTCCAAGCCCAGCTAGTGGGGATGGGTGGGTCCTAGAGACACACCTCAGTGTGTTGCTATGGGGTAGATAGACCCTACCCCCTTAGCTAAGCAGGATGCAGGGCCCCCAAGGAAGCAAGGGGCTCCAGCTGTCCTCTTCTCCTCCCCAACCTCAGAGGGAGCTGGAGGAGGGGGGAGGGGCCTCAAGGGCCACACCCACCAGTGGGGAGGGGTGCTGGGGCCCCCGGCCATGGGGGCGAGAGGCTGCAGGCCGTATGAGTGGTGGGGGCGGCTGGTTGGGTGACAGTCTGGGCTGCAGGAAGCGTCCCTGCTGCAGGGGGGGTGGCTGGCGGTGGAGCGTAGGTGCCGTAGGTAAGGTGGGCCGAAGCAAGGGGGGAGGCTGTGACAGTGTGGTGGGCGGCAGCCGAGGGGAAGCAGAGGGTGGGGCTGCTGGGCTGGATGCCGGGAGTTGCGGCTGCTGCTGGGCAGAGCGGGACACTGCTGTGATCTGCACCTGCAGAGAGAGAGAGCGCAGTGAGCAGGGAGCTCTGTGTGATACTCGAGATGTAGGTCCTACAGATTGGCCTTGCTGAGCTGTGTTGGTGCAGGGGTCCATGGGTTGCATGGACGGGCCTTGCCCGAGCCGTGTGGCTGCCCAGGACAGGGAGTCGCACGTTGCACTGGGGGAAGCAGCAGCAATGGGAGCTGCATGTGGAAGAGCTGATGCGTGGATTGCAAGGGCTACTGGTTGGATTCAGAGGCACCAACTGGGCTGGGATGGGGGGGCAGGGGTCTATGGATGCATATCGGGGTCCCATGCCTTCCTCACCTCATCATCATCCTCACTGCTTGCCAGTGAGGCACTGGAGCTCTTGGTATCGTGGGTGGGGGAGCGACTCCCTGGGAAGCCTCCCTGCTCAGCCTCCCACTCTTGCAGCACCTCCTCCAGGTTGAAACGGCGCCGGTAGCTGACAAAGAAGGTCTTCACCTGGGCCAGTGTCTTGTTGCCGATCACCCCAGCCACAGCCTGGAAGTCCTTCCCATACCTGCGGATGGCTGGGAAGAGGGGGAAGGGGGAGTTAGCTACTCATGGAGGGCAGAACTACTGCCTGGTGGGGCAGGGGGCAGCTGCAAGAATAGGGAGGGGGAGCTGGTGTCAGATACCCACATGGACTGTTAGCTGGAGAAGGGGGGGAGCATTAACTATGCCCCAGGGGGAAGGGCTGAAGACACTTAAGAGACCCAGAGGGGGCACTCTCTGGAGCCCCCCTGGCCCTGGCTCACCCTGCACAGCCAGTAGCTGCTCGTCCGTGGTCCAGCGGGAGTTGAACTTGCCGTTCCCCTAGCAGGAGAGTGAAGAGCATTGGGACTGGGACTCAGATCTGCCCAGCCCCCACTCCCTCCCACCTTGGGGGTCCCACCCTCTCCCTCACCCCCACATGGGCCTGGGGCTGGACTCATCCTTCCTCTCCACAACCCCTGGGCCCAGCACATCATCACCCCTAACACCAACCAATTCCTTTGTCCCCCTAGTATAGGGATCAGAGCCCTTCATCTCACCTCAGGTGGCCGCAGCTTGTCGATCCCACCCTCCAAGACATGCTTCAGGCTGCTGTTGATTTGCTTGATGCACTGGACCTGGGCAGGTGGGGGGCAGAAAGGGCCCATCAGTGAGTGCTGGGGTCAAGGGGCTTACCTGTCACTTGAGGCAGACAAGCTATAAGTCAAAGTGGCACAGCGCCAGGCTGCTCATGTCGGGGCTGGAGCATTGGAGGAGGGGGTAAGGGCTTACCTGGCGCTTGAGGGAGATGAGCTGTGAGTCAAGGTGGCGCAGTGCCAGGGTGCCCACGTCAGGGCTGGCTGAGATGCCTGCTATGTCATCCTGGCTCAGGTACATGCCCTTGGGGGGGCGCCGGCGCGAGCGCAGAGGATGATGCCGATACTGCGACAGCTGCGTCTCTTTCCTTACAGGCCCTGAGCCCGCACCTGGGCCTGGCCGGCTGCTTGGCAGCTTCTGGTAGCTGGGCTGGGCAGGGAATGGAGATGGTCTGAGCGAGCACTCCCTGGGAACTCCTACTGTGGCACAGCACCCCATGACAGTTCCCCCTACTGCCCCTGTAGTAACAGCACCCTCTAGTGACCCGCTGAAGCCCAGAACCCACTTACCATCTCAGCACAAGGACCAGGATGTGCCCTCCCCAACCACCACCCCCTCCCGCCACCTGAGCACTCTCACCCCCAACCCCTCACCTCCTTCTTGGGGTCCATGGCATCAAACTCCCCCTCGCTGGCTGCCCGTCCCTCCTCCATCTCGTCGTTACTGGGGGGAGCATGGCATGGGTTAGAGGGGATGGTACCAAGACCTCCTGCCACCCGTGTCCCCCACAAACCCCCATGTCCCCATCATCTGCCCTCCACAGCTGTCCAACCTGCCCCCTCCCTCACCTTGCCCACCCCTGCACATACACACACTTCCCTACCTGTCATCCCTCTCCTTCTTGCTGAGCAGCCGGCGAGCCTGTCGATCCATGACACTTGTGCGGCTCCGTGTCTTCTTCCAAGAGTAGTAATACTTCACCAAGCTGGGGATCAGCTTGTCAGGGAGCTGGGGACGGACAGGGGAGTGGGTGAGATGCCTGGGCCGGGGAGGGGCTGAGGAGCTTGGCAGGGGTACATGTAGGGAATGTGACGTCTGGGAATGGAGCCGTGAGGTGCTGGGGAGACCGTCTGGTGGAGGGAAGGATAGGATGTCCAGGAAGGGGAGGGGAGTGGGAGTTGGCATGGAAAGAGATATTTGCTTGGGGGTGGGGGGAGATTAAAGGGAGAGATAGGATGGGGATAGGAGAAGGCATCTGGAGCGTGGGGAGAGATTGGAGGTAGAGATGGGATACCAGGGTGAGATCTGAAGGGGATGGAGTGGGGAGGGGACTGGAGGTAGGGATGCAATGTGGCACGTGGGGGTGGGGATGAAGCCGACGTGTGGCAGGGAGCTGTGTGGCATGCTGAGCAGGGTGAGAGATGCCATGGACTGGAGGTAGGGATGGATGATTGCAGGGGGATGGGATTGAAGGAGATCTGGGGGGAGTGGCATGGTGTGCAGGGTGAGGGATGAGAGATGCTGGGCAGGGGTGAGACCTGGAGGTGGGGATGGGATGCTGGGCAGGGTGAGGAGGTGGGAGGAGATGTCTGCCAGGGTTCTCACAGGGCTTGAGGCTGGGCCCTCGGTTAAGAAGGATGTAGGCAGTACCCACCTCCCATTCCATGTCAAGCCCCCATGGAGGTGAGGTGGAGCCATCACACTGGGCAGGGGAGTTGGTATATACCAGGGGTGGCCAAACTTATGAAACTCAGGAGCTACACAAGTTGATTATTAAATATTCAAGAGCCGCACTGAGGCATATAGCCATATACTTTTACCTACTAAATTGATTTGCTGACGTTCTTCCAGGAGTTGCTTTTTCATTCAAGAGCCACATGCAGCTCCTGAGCCGCAGTTTGACCACGCCTGGTATATACCAATCTGCTGGCTGCAGGAGAAGATGGGAACATGGTGGCATGGACCGTCCGGTGCATGTATGAGGGATGCAATCTGTTGGGTGGGGGTGCATGAAACATACTACATGATGGCTGGGGGGGGGGGGGCACAGTTGTAGGATAACATATGCCAACTCTGCTGGTTTTAGGAGGGGAGCCAGGTACCATCTGCTGGCTGGGTGGAGCAGGCCTGTATGGTACCATCTGCTGGCTGCGAGGCAGTGTGGGTCATGGCATCTGAGGCTGTGGGGGTGGTGGCAGGTAGCATTTCCTGGCAGGAAGGCAGAGGGCAGGTGCCATGCGTTGGCTGCCTGGAGACTGTAGGTACCATGTGCTGGTTGTATGAAGGAGGGTCCAGTGGAATGTACCATCTCTTTGTTTGCAGGGGCTGAGTTGTAGGAACCATCTGCTAGCTCAGGGGGTGTGATGGGCACATACCATCTGCTGGATGCGTGCAAAGCTCTTGCCATGGAAGCTGAATGCCTGCTCGAATAGCACCTTGTCCTCCACCGTCCACTCGTCTGGAAAGGGCGTGAAGTTAGCCAGGTCAGCCAGAGACTTCTCCACATCATGTTTGTGCCACAGCAGCATCCCCAGGGCCTGGGGCGAGATGGGGGATGAGAAGGACAGCAGCAACCACAGAGGGGTGGAGGGCTGGGGGGAATCCCAGGGTCAAAGGAAGGTGATGGGCTAGGGTAGGGATTGGGGTTGCCTTAGGGTAGGGTAGGGTAGAGGTGACATTTCTGGGATTGGGGGAGGTGGTGAGAGAGGGTGGGAGGGGCCATATCCCAGGGTAATGAAGGGAGGGTGAGATGGGGCAGAGACGAGGTCAGTATCCCCAGGATGGGGCAGCATCCTGGGTGTCTGTGTTAGGGAGGCTGGGTGAGGTAAAATGGGGTAACACATCCCTGGATCCCAGGGAACACAGGAATCAGAAGGGCCAAACTCAGGGGGATCTGTCCCCACACGGCTGCCCCATGCAGTGTGCGTGATGAGACATGCCCCTACCTGTTCAATGTTGTAGCCATGCTTGTCCTTGGCCATTGCAATGTATTTGTCCACTGGGGTGGAGGCAAGAGAGAAGTCATCAGGACAACTGCTTCCTGCAAGACCTTCCCCTCCTCCCCAGTCCCCACCACCCCAGGTATCACATCCACTGTGCAGATTGGCCTGAGACAGTGTAGCGCATACATGGCAGGGCGGTGTGATGCCAGGTGTGTGTCAGGTGAGAGTTGGTATGATATTGAATGGGAGGCAAAGCGTCCAACTCTGGGGCTGATACTGGTCATGGGTTCACAGTTGTGCCTGGTTTGGGGGGATGCATACCTAAGCATGCCCAATGCAGGGTGTGCATGTGGAGTGGGTGTGTCTATGGGGTGGTGTGTCTGCACGTGGGGTAGCATGTCTGATCCAGGGAGACGTGATATGCAGAGTGGCATGTCTGGTAAATGGTGTGGTGCATGGGGATGGGGGGAAGTGATGCTGTGGGACTGAATGTTTGTCCATCTGTGTTGGGGTCTAATATCAGCAAGTGCAACACCCGTTCAGGCCCCCACATCTCAACCAAAGAGAGGGTGGGAGCGGCCAGGCACTCCATCTAAGCCCACCCTCCCCTGCTCCCAGTGCAAGAAGCTGATCCCCAGCCTTGGTCTGTCCCTGCTCCATTCCTCAGGTCCCAGCGCTGCCCTGAGCACTATCTCTAAGAGGAGGGGGCAAAGTTGTGGATCAGGGACTCCGCAGCCACCTCCTCCTTTCCTAAACCTCACTGGAGGT
This sequence comes from Podocnemis expansa, assembly GCA_007922195.1. Classification (NCBI taxonomy): domain Eukaryota; kingdom Metazoa; phylum Chordata; order Testudines; family Podocnemididae; genus Podocnemis; species Podocnemis expansa. Next base: position 30,077,325 of record ML681973.1, on the reverse strand, counting down.
GGAGCCAGAGCCGAAGGGGGAGAAATGACTCATCTATAACATCCATGGGGTAAGCAGAGGGAAGAGGAAGGGGGGTGGTATGCTGGGCTGGGCAGGGCAGGGCAGAGCAGAGGGGGTTGCTGGGCCAAGGAAAGGGGGAGGAGAGGCAGCACCCTGGGCTTGGAGGGCAAGGTCTGCAGGCAGGAGCATTGCACTGGGCTAGGGGAAGCATGCTAGGTTTGGAGGGCAAAAGGGACTGCTGGGCCGAGGGAGGAGACAGCACTCACAGACTCCAGGTTCTGGGACTGCAGGGGCAGAGGAGTTGGCCTGGGCTGGCAGATGAGGAGGGGCTGAGCTAAGGGAGATGGGCAGCGCAGTGGGCTAGGGTGCCATGCACTGGGTAAATTGGCTGGGCCAGGGCCCTGTGTTGGGCAGGGCTGGGCTGTTGCTCTGCAGGAATGGAGCAGGGTTGCTGGTCCAGGGACTCCTGGACCAGAGCCTTGCCCAGACAGGAAATGGGGAGGAGGAACAGCTGTAGGCAGTGGGGGCCCTAGCAGCAGTGTCCATCTGCTAATGATAGGTATCAGGGGCTGCTCACATTTGGCATCAGACACACAGTGGTTGGGCGACCAGACCAGCATCCCCTTCAGCTCTTTGTTGCTGTAGCGAGCAGGACTTTCTGCGTCAGACAGACAGGAGACAAAAGGTCAGCACAGAGCTTTCCGTCCTCCAGCAACTGCTGGGCCCCACCCATCATGCAGCCCCAACCCCCTGCTCTGCTCTAGGACTCACCCCACAAAATGGAGAGGGCAGCAGGGACCAGTACACACACAGCAGCTCTGCCAGTGCTCCTCAATCCTGACTCGCAGTTATGCCAGCCCTGGGCTCTCCCGCACCACCAACCCGGAGCCCAGCAGAGAGAAAAGCAACTGTACTGAGCCCCCCCCAGTAGCCCAGCTGGCAGCAGAGGCATCGGTGGCCCTGTGCCAGGAAAAGCTCTTTGCTGTGCCAGTGCACAAGTGGGGGAGGAGAGACATATTGCTCTGCTCCTGGTAATGGGGGAGGTGGGGCACTGGCAGGCACCATGCAGGAGGAAACAAGGACACGTTTCCCCTCTGCTCCTCCACCTTTTTGAACCTTAACAGAGCCCAGTGTCCCAATTTAATTCTACCCAGGCACCAATGTGCTGGGGGGAGGGTTCTCTGAGCATGTGGGGGGAAAGGCTTCCAGACAGACCAGTCCCCACACTCCTCACTCTGCTCCCTCCCAGCCCCCAGCAAGGGAGGGGGCACAGCCATTGGTCCTGGAAGCACGGAGAGGCTTTCCACCACACTGCCCCCAGCAAGAGTCCAGATGGCACCAGTACCCTTACCTGGCTTGCACTCAGGGATCACAGCTTGGTAATCAGCCCCCACCCGGATCATGCTGTCTAGAAGGGAAGGAAAAGGGCAGGTGTGAAGGAGCAGCTGCAGCTGGAGTGAAGCCAGCAGTTCGCCCCCCCCCCCAAGGGAGGGAAATCCTGGACTTTCCAGTGAGCTCTGAGCGGGCACAGAGCAGGGCTGGGACGACTCAAGGCGCTGCAGGAAGGGGTGGCCCAGCAGGTCCCCGCTGCCCCCCATGCCCCAGTGCAGCAGCAGGGGGCGCTCTGCCCTGTAGTCAGCGCGGACACTGGCGCTCCAGCAGGCGGCGCCGTGCCGCAGGGGGCCGGCAGGGGGCGCGCCGCCCTGCAGCCACTGACCCCAATGCCCCGCGCAGCGCCAGCGGGGGCTCGGCTGCAGGAAGCGAGCTGGGGGCGGGGCCCGGGAGGGGGCTCTCACCTGCCAGTCATTGCAAGCCCCCATGCAGCAGTGATTCCTCCCCCTGGAAATACCAGCTTCCCCAAACACCCTGTCCGAAAAGTCCAGCTTTGGTGCGCTACCGTGCATCCCTCCAGCCAGCCCTCCCCAGAGGTGGCTGCACCCCCGCGGGCCCCTCCCGCGCCCCGAGCAGGCCAAGCGATCTCACCCTGGCGGCTGGTCACCCCATCCCATTCCCCTCGGTCCCCTACCCCACCCCTCGTCCCAGCTGCAGCCTGATCTGGAAGCATTTAGCCAGCGCCTGCCAAGGGCTGGAGCTGCCCCGCTTTCACTTTCCGGCCCGGGGCCCGAGACAGACACGCGAGGGAGGGGGCCGGGGCATCCCGCACCCGCAGGCGGGCAGGGCTCCAGCTGTTGCTCATGTGGCCGCCCCTCCCCGCACACCACGCACCCCTGGCTGCGGCACAGCTGTGCGGGGGGGGGGCAGCTTTCCCAGGAGCGCGGCCGGCGGGGGGCGCCCCGCACCGGGGCAAGGCGCCGGCCAGGAAAGGGCGTCCGAGCCGCAGCCCCGCCCTGCCGCTGCCCCGTCCCGAGCCACATGGCCGGCGGGCGGCCGCGGCCCCTGTCGTTTCCTCGCCGGGCGGCCGGGCGCTCACACGAGGGCGCCAGGGGACAATGGGGTCGAGGCGCCGGCTCGGCTCTTTGTTCCGCCCGGGGCCACGCACGGGATCGGGATCGGGATCGGGATCGGGCCCGGCTGGGTGGGAGGGGGGCTTGCTCCCCGGCCGGCCGGGCGACAGGTGGGGGCGGACCCCGCTCCAGCCCCGGCCGCGAAGTTGGCGCCCACCCGCGCCGCCGGAGTTTTCCTCTCCCACGGGGCGGGGCGCGACCTGCCCCCGGCCACGCGCGTGGGGCGTCACGAGCCCCCCGCGCGGCGCCGTGTCACGCGCCCCCGACCCACAGGCGAGTCCGGCATCCTCGCCGGGACACGCGTGGCGCGTGAGCGTGGCCCAATGGCTCGGCCCCGGCGCTCACTCACCGTGCGAGTGCTCCTCCTCGCTGCTCTCGTCCTCCGAGGGCTGCTGGTTGCCATTGGTGGCCGATTTCGCCCGGCTCCTCGACAGGATCCCGGAGGCCGGGCCGGATTTTTCCATCACGGAAGGCATCCCCCCCCCCCACCGGCTGCCCCCTAATTTGCGCCCCCCTCCGCCACAGGAATCCCCCCGTGAGCGCTGGGGTGGGGAGGACACGCGCGCTGCTCGGCGGCCACTTGAGAAGCCCAAATTAAACGAGCGGAGGGGGGCGATTTGCAACCCCAGAAAAATCCATGGGGGGGCGGATCTCAGGATGGAGGGATCCCCCAAATCTCCTGCAACGGGGGAGGATTTCAGGATTTCCCTTCTTAGGCTGCAATTTTTCCTCCCATTCAAAGTTTCCCAAACTCCTCTCAAATGGGGGGGGCCTCTGCGCCCAACACCTGAGATGGCAGAGGCTCCCCCACCGCAAAAAAAAAAAAAAAAAAAAATCAAAAAATAAATAACCTACCAAATGCAACAACAAAAAAAAAAGGCAGGGAGGGAGCTGGGTTAAAAAGGAGGGATTTCTCCCCCACTCTCTCCCATGGGGGCGAGCTGACCCCAGGCTCTTGCTCCTCTGGCTTCTTTCTTCCTCCAAAGATGTAGCAACTTGTGCACAAAAATAAAAGTGACCTCCTGGAGCAAGGGCTGGACCTGGCTCCAGGGACTGGGGATGCTGCAAGAAGACGGGGGCTGAGGCGGTGTGGGGGGGGAGAGGGGGAACCCTGGTGGGAAAGTTGCGTGGGCTGGAGGCTTTCCAGGAGCTCCTGTGCCTGCCTCCGCCTCTCTCCCCGCACACACACAATGAGAGTCAGCCCGGAGCTTCCTCGGTCGGCTCCTGCTGCTTGCTGCTGCTGGGGAAAAGTAGTTCCAGCTCCCCTGGCCTCAGCACCTCCCAGCTGAACCCCTCCGCCTGGCAGCACATCTGGCCAGAGGGGGGCAGGCAGGGGCAAGAGGCAGGCGGAAGGCGGGGGGTGGGGGAGGAGACTTGAGCCCAGATGTGTGTGGAAGGAGTGGGGAGTCACTGAGTCTTCACGGATCGAGAGGAACCGCTGGGGCTTTATGTTTTCTTTTAAAATGCCACTCTGCCCGCAGAAGGGCTGAGAGGGAGAGAATGAGAGAGATGGGGAGGGCTGGTCAGAGACAGACACCCCCCAGCAGGAGGCTAGGGGGCCTAGTATTTGCAGTCTATATATCTCTCCCCACCCAACACACACCCTCCCGTTTCTGCCTGGTGCACTGTATGCCCCCTTGGACCAGATGTGCTTGGACAGCAAATGTGGATGGATGGTACTGGATGGATAGATATGTAGAAGTGAATATACATAGATTGATCTATGTGTATAGATAGCTAGATTAGATAGAGATTATGGAGAGAGACAAATAGAGGTGGGTTGACGAAGAGATATGTAGAGTGATAGATGGATCTTTACACGTGGATGCATAGACAGAGGTGTATGTACAGGGATGGCTGGTAGGGAGAGAGATAAGAGGGTTGGGTATGGGATGGCTGGCTGGATGGACGGATAGCTATAGATCATTAACATCTGTGCTCTCAGCCTCCCACTTCTAGGCAAACCCCTTGTTATATATGTATTAGCACAGTGTTAGCATTGTTTTCTTATCCATTTATGTAAAGAAAATTTATGCTTCTCTCAACTTGTGTTTCTTGTTTGCTTTCTAGCTCTCCTGTCACTGGATGGCCAACCCCACCCCTCAGACCACATGGGGGACAGAATGACCCACAGCAGCTGTTGGATGGCACTTTAACTAACACAGTTGTAAGTAACACTGCATTTAAACAAACAAGTCCTGTGGCACTTTTAAAGACTAACACTTTAATTTATTGCATGAGCTTTCTGATGAAGTGGGATTTTCTCCCACGAAAGCTCATGCAATAAATAAATCTGTTACTTTTTAAAAGTGCCACAGGACTCCTTGTTTGTTTTGCTGAATGAGACTAACACAGCTGCCCCTTTGGAACTGCATTTAAAAAGATCTATCTATCTATCTATCTATCATAGACAGAGCTCATACTTACCTAACACTTTCCATTGTTGTCCTGTTTCCAGTTACTCATAATTATGACAAATTTCAACCATTTGCCCTGAAGTTTTCCATGCCAGGTGTCTGCCTAAGGAAGAACTTTTTGGGCAAATTTCAGCTAAAACAGTTCAGCCGTTCCTAAGAACAGAAATCAGGAAAAATACATTGGCCATGCTATGAATATTAAGAATAAACTCACTCCCTGCACAACCTCCAACCTCAGGAAGGGATCAAAGGGTTAATAATCCAATGCAGATTTGAAGGCATGCATTTTTTGCTAGGAACTGGATTTTGCTAGCTGGTTTTAATCCCTCCCCCATTTTTGCCTACAGTTCTGAGGTGCGAAAAAGCAGACTGGGTCTCTCCAGCAGGAGTGGGAGCTGGTTATCCTTAAAACAAACAAGGAGTCCTGTGGCACTTTTAAAGACTAACAAATCTGTTTATTGCATGAGCTTTCATAGGAGAAAATCCCACTTCGTCAGATGCTTAAAGATGGTGAACTTACAGAATAGGAGGACAATAAATGCAGAGAAGTGTAAGTTATTTATCCCTAGACTCTGAAATCTTCCAATATGTTGGGATCTACTAGCTATTCTTTAGCATAGGCTGTTTGTATCCCCACTGTGTTGGCAGTGCTGGGGGTTGAGTATGAACGGGGGTCCCTCTGGGAGCTGAGACTTTTCAACTATCTGGCTGGAAATCTGCTTCTTTCCCAGTTGATTAGCTGGCTTGGATTGCAGGTATCAGGTACTGATTTGGATTACTTTGAGGTAAATTGATTACTCCAGATTTATACCACATAGCAGAACCTAAAATCTGGAGTAAGAATGTGGTGAAATCATGCAACTAATGCCCACAAAACAACCAGTGCTGACATGTGCACACCTAACCAACTCACACAAGCAGCACACCCAGAGTCACCATACATGTAAACATGATCAGATCCAATAACCAACTCATATCGCACACAAAACTAGCAAGTGTGCACACACACATACAGTGGGTCTGCTTCATCTTGTATAAAACAAGTGCCCGGAACTGCCATTCTGTGCTGCTGGTGTTTCATAATCATACCCATTGTGCCCAAAGTATGTCTCTTTGGGCTGTGACTGAGAACCAGGCCCTAGGAGGTTTGTGTTGTATTGGGGCTTCTCAAGGAAGACAATGTGGGATGTGACTGAGTGGGAAAAGATAGAGGTTGATTTCTGCAGACCACCAGCAAACAGCCTGGCTTAAGCGGCACAGAAGTGGGGGGGGGGAATAGGGACACACACAATGAGCAGGGATTTGGCATACTTCATGGCTTCTACAGCAGTAGCCATCTCTAGATTGTGGCTGGGGAGGTGAGGGGACCCCAGCCCTTGGTTCCCCTGATGCCGTAAGGACTCCAGTTAGTCTTGTGTTTGAACACCAATGGGGTGAACACCATCCATCTGTCTCCATTTACATCCCTTCTAAACTATCCAGTTAGCTTATTCATACAGGGAGAGCTGGTGGCCAAGCATACCCAACATTTCCCATTACAAGACCCCATTTCCAGTTTGCTTATGACTTTACCAACCCGCTGCACCTCAGCTATTACCCCATGCACCTACCTCTATTCCTCCACCCCTCCATTTCCCCATATGTGTCCTCTGTTCATCCCCCCATCTATCTATCCCTCCCTCTCTCCCAGATTCGAAAGGGGTAACCACGTTAGTCTAGTCCAGCAAAACAAACAAGGGGTCTGGTGGCATTTTAAAAACTAACAAATTTATTTATCACGTGAGCTTGCGTGGGAGAGAATCCCACTTCATCAGACACTTCAAGCGCAAAGTGGGATTCTCTCCCACGCAAGCTCATGTGCTAAATAAATTTGTTAGTCTTTAAAAGTGTCACCACCAGATGCCTGATTTGTTTCTCTCTCCAACAACACCCTCAATCTCAAATGCCCCCATCATGGCAGTAGTCCAGTCCCTACCCAAGTGCCACAAACTCCCTCCATTACACAACCCCTGGCTGCCTGCACTGTTGCCACCAGGAAGATGCCGCCCAGGCTCCATTTCCCAGTGTAAGGGTAGCTCTTTGCTGACCTTTTTTTCCCCCCCTTTCTCCTTCTCCTCTCCCCACCCCCACCTCCCACTGCAGCCCAACAAAGCAGAGCCATTGTCTGAGCAGACACCTGCTCGCCTGGCCCTCCCTCTCCAGCATCCAGACAGGCCTGGAGAAATGGCTGCGGGAGGGAGACTGTAAACACGTGGGGGGGGAGGCAGGAAGAGACACAATGGGAGTAGTGGGCTGGGGGAAGCGGGTTCAGGGATGATGGGGAACCCCAGGGGTACAGAGGTGTGGGGGACCCCCTCTCCACTAAGCCCTGTGCGGGGGCCCCAGTGCCAGCACAGGCAGACCATCAGCAGCAAACAGGAGTGAAAGGCCAGCCCTGTCCTCTTCCCATGTGTGGTATCAGCTGGCTCCCTGCTGGATGTGAGTTGCTACCTTTAGTCCCCCTCCCCACCTCGACTGATGCTCCCGGCACGGGCATGAGGGTGGGAACTGAGGCAGAATGTCTCGCAGAGACAACAGCTTGGTGTCAGGCTCAATTCTTCTCTTGCCAAGAGGCCAGGATCAGAGGCCTGACTGGTTGCACAAAGCTAACACTCCCTCACCTCCTGGAGAGGCTCTGAAGATGGAGGGAGCTATTTTCAGCTGCTTAGTGTTATGGCAGGAGGGAGATGGCAGCAGCTGGGAGCGCTGGCCGCCCACTCTTTTTGCAGAAGAGAAATGAGGAGGGGCACCCAGGAAATGCTGTCAGGGAGTCTGTGTGTGAGATACAGGCCCACAGCTCATTCCCATGGCAGCAGCGGGATGGGCTGAGTCATCCCCCCCACTAGTCCCTGAATTAGTGCCCCCCAGGGTTTATTGGAACCTTAAGCACTGTGCTGCCCCCCCATGCACAGGGACCATCCATGGGGCTCCCCCCAGGAAGCCTGGTTCCCTCCGGGCCAACTCATTTAACCCACGGCACCTGTCATGGAGTCAGCAGGAGAGAGGGGGATGGGCCAGGTCACCAGAATTGGGGGTGGCTTTTCTCTGCAGGGTGGGCGAGCCAGCTGGCCCTTCTCAGAGAGGGACTGTGTGGGAGGGCGGGAGAGAGACGCTGTTCCGGGTGGATAGGAGGAGACTGTATGGGAGAGAGACTGACAGAGATTTTTGTGTGTGCATGAAGGAGGCTGCCTGCCTGTGTGTGTGACTCTGAGTGTGACACTGTGCGTATGTCTCTCACACACTCACACTGCATGTGTCTCTCTCTCACACGTGCACTCACGCCCTTTGTCTGTTTGATGGGAATTTTCCTCTCTCCTTTCCAAGGCCCAAACTATAATCAGGCTCCTAAATTTAGCAGCCACCAATGAGGGCAGCCTGGCTCCCGCCCGCCGCACATGAGGCCACTGGGGCCTGCTTGCCATCGTCAGCAGGAGCACTGGCTTCATCCACCCGCCCTCTCCAGCTGCCGCTGTGGGATGAGGCACCCATGGATTGGGGGGATTGGAGTTCCTGCTGCAAAGCCACTTGCCTGGGGGCATTCACAGCTGGGCTTTCAGACTGATTGCACGTGCGTGTTTGTACACGTTTGTATCTGTACGTGTGTGTGTACATGTGCATGTATGCATGCCTGCGCATGTTTGTGTAAGCCTGCAAAACACACACAGAGATTCCCAGGTCTGTGTATTTCACGATGAAGAGGCTGATCATCAAAGCCAAAGGGCGGGGGAGCGGGTGATGCAGGGCCAGCAAGAGGAGAGCTCTAGCCAGCTCCAGCCACTCTCCAGCCTGCTGCAGATGAAAGGATGCCAGGCCCCCTCCCAGGAGCGGCTGGGGCAGTCCCGCAACCCAGCCCAGAGCAGCGGGGAGGGGGGCCTGGCTGGGGTCGCACGTACACACTGGGAGGCTCCACACACTGCTTCTACCTCACCCTTCCCAGCACAGGCACATCTGCCTCCCCCCAATACGCAGCAGCCACTGTACACATGCAGCACTAAACACTGCTACCCTGACACACACAACAGCACCACACACTGCCACTTACACACACACATACACACTGCCACAGCAACACCCCCCCACATTGTCACTCCCAAGACACACACAGCACCACACACTGCCATGCCAACACACACACACACACCACACTGCCACTCCCAAGACACACACACTTAAAGACACCACTTGCTGCCTTGCCCCTATCCCAACACATACACACACTGCCTACCCTGTCTGCCCATACACAGCCCCACACTCTACCTTGTCTCCCAAACACGCACACACTGGTACCACACTGTGTCTCTCCTAGAGTTACCAGACACCATGGAAAGGAGGACAGGAAGTAGGAAAAGGAGGACATTAGAGAACACATGGAGAAAATGTAGTATTAAGGTAATATTCTTCTGATTTGTAAGGGGCCCTGGAATGCTTCCCCCTAAACATAGGGTATTCCGGGGCATTCAAGCATACTTTAACCACACACACACACACACACACACACACACACACACACACACACACAC